>OZ017741.1:37435202-38657702 GCA_963969285.1 Odontomyia ornata
AGATAGGGCGTCAGCATTTCCATGAACTCCGCCCTTTCGATGAACGATTTCGTAGTCGTACGACTGCAATCTTTCGATCCATCTCGCAACTTGTCCCTCGGGGTTTTTGAAGTTAAGTAGCCATCTCAGCGATGCATGGTCCGTTCGAAGAACAAATTTCTGGTCATATAGGTACTTGTGGAACTGCTTGGTGGCCTCTATTATAGCCAATAGCTCCTTCCTGGTCACACAGTAGTTCCTCTCACTTTTTGAAAGAACTCGACTGTAATACGAGAGGACTCTTTCTTCGCCATTGATCTGCTGGGAGAGTACAGCTCCAATACCGCCGTTGCTTGCATCAGTGTCAACTACAAACATTTTTCCGGGTTTCGGACACGCCAGCACGGGTGATTCACACAGCTTTTCCTTCAGGGTCTCAAAGGCTGTCTGGCATTGTTCGTTCCAGACATACGGGCGATTTTTCTCGGTTAACTGATGGAGACACTTAGCTATTTTGGCAAAGTCTTTGACGAATCTTCGATAGTAGGTTGCCAGACCCAGGAAACTTCGTAGTTGGCGCTTGTTGTTTGGTGATGGCCAGCTTTTCACGGCTTCAATCTTCTCAGGGTCTGTTTTGACCCCTTCTGCTGATACGACATGTCCCAGGTATTTTACTTCAGCTGCAAAAAGAGTACACTTGTCGGGACTAAGTTTCAAATTTGCCAGTCGCAGTCTGGAGAAAACCTCTTCTAAGTTCCGCACATGCTCTTCGAACGTTCTCCCGATGACGATGATGTCATCTAGGTACACCAAGCAGGTTGTCCAGGTTAGACCACGTAGCACGTATTCCATCAAGCATTCGAAAGTGGCTGGAGCATTGCAAAGCCCAAATGGCATCACCACAAACTGCCACAATCCGGTCCCAACTGAAAATGCGGTCTTCTCTCGGTCCTTCTTGTCGATTTCTACCTGCCAGTAGCCACTCTTGAGATCGAGTGTAGAAAACCATTTTGCGTCGGCTAAAGTGTCCATGATGTCATCGATGCGTGGGAGCGGGTAACTATCTTTCTTAGTGACGTCGCTGAGCTGCCTATAGTCGACACAAAAACGAGTACTACCATCCTTTTTCTTTACTAGAACTACAGGCGTGGCCCATGGACTGACAGAAGGTTCAATAACGCCTTGTTTTTCCATGTCCGAGATCAGCGCGCTCACTTCTCCTTGTTTGGCTATAGGGAGGCGTCTGGGTGCTTGTCGAATCGGCTTGGCTCCCTGTGTATCTATGACGTGAGTTACCAGACTCGTTCGGCCTTGGTCATCCGGGCTTGTTGAGAAGATGTCACTGTACTTGGTGACCAGATCAGAGGCTCGTTTGAATAGCTGCACCGGCAATTTGACTTGCTTCAATATTGCAGACGTGGATTCCCGGGCTTTGTCTGTGTCTTGCCTCCTTTTCCAATGATGGTTGTGAGAAGCTTCCAAAGAGGTGATGGTGGAAACAGGCTGGCAGCTGCCGATGACTTCTCCCGCTTTGATGCTCGTGGTTGAGTCTGCGGTGTTAAGGACTCTAACCGGCACATATCCGTTCCTTAAAGATCTTACAAGGCTACGTCCTACAATCAAACTGCGCAATGCGGACGTCTTCGTTGGCTCTATCAGATAAGATCGGTGGTCTCCTGAATCACTATCAAGCTTGGCCCATACAATGCTTTCGGAAGAATTCGGTACATCAGTGTCAGTACATACCACTACATTCATCTTGGAAATTTGACCCTGGGATCCTCCATCAGTACTTCGACATTCTGCCATTTCAATACTCGTTTACCCAAATCCAACGTGATTCCATGTGGTCGCAGAAAATCCATTCCGAGAATGCAGTCATCCATAATATTCGCAACCAGAAAATTGTGTCGGAACACAAGGTCTCCCGACTGTATCCGGAGGTTGACTTCTCCATGAACAGGTGCAGTTTCTCCCGTAGCTGTCCGTAGTGAGAAAATTCTGCCCTTGTGAAGTTGTTGCTGTCTAACTAGGTCTGGTCGGATAATCGATCGGGTGGCACCAGTGTCGATTGTTATGGTGCAGTGTTCTCCGTCAACTTGACCCGGAAGGCATAAGTCCGCTTCTCCACGATGTAGTCTTGACACGGTGATGGTGGTGCTGGGGACGTCGATCCTCCTAGCCAACCTCTGCCCCACAAATTTGGCTCTTGCAGTTTGATGGTCTCCATTCTAGGCTCCTGACACGGTCTGAAACTCCACCATCCTGGACAATAGCTCCATTTTCTTCGCTTCTTACAGTCTCTTTGCAGGTGCCCTTTTTCTCCGCAATCCCAGCATCTAGGCGCACCATTACCCTGCGGCTCTCGCTCATTTTCCACGCGCTTACACCTGCACTCGTCTGCCGCCACTTCACGGACGCGGGCAGTGGTACGAGTCGCATTTTTCGCTGCCTCATAGTTCAGACTATAAACCAATGCGTCCTTAACCGTTTGCTTTTGAGCTAAACGCACGGCTTGTTGCAATTCCGGGTCCTTTAGTGCGCTGATGAATGCCTCTGTCGCTGCATCATCTCGATGTTCTGGGTCGTAGGCTGGGTAAGCCAAAAGTGCTAGTCGCTCAATGTCTTGGGCTAACTGCTGTAGGGTCTCACCAGACTTCTGCATCCGATGCCTTAGCTGTGACCGATAAATCTGCTTTAGATGATCGTCTCCATAACGCATGTCGAGCGCATTCATTATAGCATTCGGGTTTGAGTGCAATTCATCGGGGATGGTCTGCAAAAGCTCGGCAGCTGGGCCTCTTAGAGCAAGAATCAATGCAGTTGCTCGTTCCTGGTCATTCCAGCGATTCGCCCTTGCGGCAGCTTCAAACTGGGTCTTGTAAATACTCCAGACCGTTTGCCCATCGAATATTGGTGCTTGGACATTTCTAGATGCGTTTTGCGCTGCCGTTATAATTGGGGCTGGTGGGGCGGTTACTACTGCCTTTGCTGCTTCCAATTCCTTTTTCATGTTTTCCATCTCATTGTTGATTCTCTCCTCGACCTGGCTGACCTTTTCCTCGACCTGGTAAACCTTTTCCTCGACCTGGTCAACCTTTTCCTCGACGCCTTTAATTTGCTTGTTGAGACTACCGAGCTCCGCTTTTATTTCGGTTGACTGTTTCTCCAGCTTCTGTGTGATGTCTGCCTTGATGTCTGCTTTGATTTCGATTGCTTGTTGGTCCAGCTTCGCTGATTGTTCGTTTAGCTTCGCAGCTAAACTGGATGTCTGTTCATTTAGCTGCGCTGATTGTTCGCTTAGCTTCGTTGATTGTTCATTTAACTTCGCAGCTAAACTGGATGTCTGTTCATTTAGCTGCGCTGATTGTTCATCTAGCTTCGCAGTCAGACTGGATGACTGTTCATTTAGCTTCGCTGATTGTTCATCTAGCTTCGCAGTCAGACTCGATGACATCAGCATTAACATTTGCATTAGCGCATTTTCTGGCGCCTTCGATTTTGATGTTTCTACTTCTCCACCTTCTGCGCCTTTTTCCGCATCTGAGAACTCACCCGAATCCAGATTCACGCCTTCCGACTCGATCGCGTCGCGCAAGCGTGCAATCAGTGTGGCCTTTGTACCTTGCGTAGCCAGATTCCGCTGTTCCAACTCCTCTTTGAGCTCCGATATGGTCAATTCATTAATTTTTAAGTTTAAGCTTCGTGGCATTTTTAATGTTTCTTTAAATTTTACTATTTTGCACTATAAAAATGTTCAAATTTTCACTTTCAAAATTTTTCTTTCGCACTTCTTGACACCATTGTCGCGTGTTATTGGTTCGCGGCCAATAATTTTAATGTTCCGGGAAAGTGAAAACGCAATGTCTTTTAATTTAAGTTAAAAGTGTTTATTTAATTCAAGAAAATGCACAATAATCAGTTTAAAACTTTCACTAATTTTAATTTTCACTATTAAAATAAAATCTAACACTTGTCCATAAATTTCTTATCGCAATTATCTTCTAAATCACTTCACTATTACGAAACACACTTCTACACACTTTCGCAGTTCTTATCGCGGTCGAATGAATGATTATCCCCCATTCATTCAGCTCGCCTTTATATAGGGTCTCTACTTATTCACCCATTTCTCGTTTATTGGCGAATGTTCTACCGAGAAAATTAATGAATGGAGTGACGTCACTTGCAGATGTTGATCATGCTTGTTGGGTTCTCGGGGTTTCGAGTGAATTCGTGTTCTTCATTGTTGTGAAAACAATTGCGACAGTACCTCGCAGAATTATTTGTACATGTAACAATATATATATATATATATATATATATATATATATATATATATATATATATATATATATATATATATATATATATATATGTATATATATATAAATATTTGTAAATTTACAATTAAAATTTGGATCAGTATTATGGTGGTTTTCAACCAGTTTGCTTAGCCGACTGCTTGATTACTACAGGATTAAAAAACTTGCTTCCATATTATCGTTATGGGTAAGTTTATATGGGGGCTCGGAAGCATGATTATTTAATGGTTGTTGTCCCGTTGCATTATGTTTGAAAGATAAAACAAAAATGCAATTCATTAAGTCGGAAGGTAAGATTATTTGCTAGTGAAGATAATAAAAAATAAGGATTAGTAAAAAATAACAATTGCTTTTAGGGAAGCGAACGTATGAGATTTTATAATATCAGCCAAAAATTTAAATTAGTGATAGCATAGACTAAAGCAAAGGGAAATAAGGAAATATTCGCTGAGGTATGTGTACCCAATATGAACGATATCATTGACTGAGAAAACACTTCATATTTTTGGCGTTAAACAAGTTTGGTAGATAGACCTACGCTCATGTCAGACGGGCCTTGCACTAAACTTACGTAATGCAGTCACAAGTCATGAAATATGTCGTTTAAAAGAAAATCCATTGTTTCTACATTTTTGACGGTCGTCATTTTATTGCAAACCAACAAAAGCGAACCAGATCATGAAATCTCAAAAATATTTATGTTATCGATTATATCTGAAAATTTTAAGGAGATCGAATCAAAACTGCAGTGTTTGAATTGATGGAAAGTCCATGGAATACCAAAATCGTCTGTAATTGTTATTGTAATTGTATACATTTTAAATAATGAATATGATTCAATTTTCAATTCGATTTTTATCAATCTTACAGAGTATTAGGCCCTTGCGATAAGGCTTTTCAAATATCGCGTTTCGTTGAGTTTAAAGGCATTCATACAATTTAATTGGTGAAAATGTGAAATTCTATGATCATACTATTATTAGCAAAGTTGAGCGAATTTTTACTTCTAAGGTATTTCTTGTTGTTGCACTCATAACTGCCTTTCTCCATGATTTTTTTAAATCACATGGGTCCATTCACGAGGGGGGAGACATAAATTTTTCGTGTATTCCCCTCCCTGTGGACTCCCCGAAATCGCTTGCAGCACTACGAAGATTCTCCGAAATCGTGCGTAGCGCTAGGTTTCTAAAAATGTACATACACAGGCAGGGGGAATGCCGGTCAACAAGAGCACTCTTGGAGGCTAGCATTCTTCGGGGAGCGCCGCCCCCACGGACCTGAGGATATGGGGGTTGCCGTGAACTGGAATTGACGCTTTAGGCTGGCGGATGTGATAGTTTGGACCTCGTTGCTTAGCACAGTAGTGCCGAGGTGAAACTCGTGTGTGAACGGCTTCAATTCAACTATCATACCGTCTCCGTCCCGGTAAAACGTTCGAAGTTCGCACCATTGGGTTGGTGGTGTAGGTTCGGTTGAGACGGACTCCCGATTAGCGCTGGTCTGGCTCTGAGCACTTGTCCCCATAAGGGCTTGTGTAAACCCTCCCATGGCCTCCCTGCTCTGCAAAGATAACCATGGGACCAAACAGGCGACTACACCCACGAACGGAGATAGCGGCTCCGAGAGGCGACCCAACGAAACTGGAGCAAACAAAATCAAAAGATCAAAAACATCCAAAAAACGAAACAAAAAACAACGACGACGCAACCAGCGGTTGCAGCCACGTTGTCAACAGTACATCGCGAGCTGTACTAACAACGAAAAAACGACTAACGCAACGACAGTGAAGACGGACGAAAAACGGAGAATAGCAGACAGTCTGGTTCAAACTGAGATTCCTGCGGCGTTCGGACACAGCAAAAAAATGATGCGAACGCCCGAGCGTCCTATTAAGGAGAAGCGGGAAACTCTGCAGGACACTGCAGGTGTTCGAGCGGTGGGAAATAACATAAAGAGCACCGAAAATTCGATTGTCACTGCTGCGATCGTCACCGAAGCGACCGATGCAAGGGTCGCAAATCCCAACATTGTAACAAAAAATCCAGAAGCCAACGATGAGATTACGGCACGAAAAGCAAAAAGTGACCAGACACCGCGTGAATGCACCGCCAACGTTGAAAATGTGGTGGAAGTACCGCACTCGGAAACGCAACGCGATAACCTCTCCCAAGGATGGTTGCAAGGTACAATTGCGGCCCCGCGATACGAAGAAGAAAGACTGCTCCAAAAAACGGGAGATGTTCTGAAAAGAATACAAGTTGCATGCGACTCCCCTCAAAATCAGCAAAGCAACAAAGGTGGGGCTCCTTGAACCAGAAGAGCTCCTAGATCGCATGTCTGAGGAGCTGGTTAAGGGCCGAAGACGAACAGAAAGTTTAAGAAGCGCTTGGTGTGAAATCTAAAGGCGACATGCAGATAGCTCCATCATTAAAAGTCAATAAAAGAATGGTGTGTAGCCCAATTGAAGGAGATCGGGATAAAAGAAGGAAGGAAGACGCACTTGATGGACAGTGCTTACAAAAGGAGCGAAGAAAGCCGCTAAGAAACTCCTTCAAAAAAGCCAGAAAGTAAAGTTCGCACGGATGCCCAATTAAAAAAAGGACCTGATGCAAAACAGGAGAGGTAGAAGGCCCGACGAAGACCACGGCAGTAGGCACCGCTCGTAAAGCCCCAAGATGGCCGATCCTACGTGAAGGTACTGCGGGACATCAGGGGAAACGTAAGGCCCGAAGACACCAATACTACCATTAAAGTAGTATGACCAATGCGGTCGGCCACATACTGGTCGAATTCGGAGCAGAGGCCGGCAATAAAGAAACATTCTGTGACGCAGTAAAGAAAGTCCTCGGCAAAAGCGCAACTATAGCCCCACTCGAGCCGATGGCAACGATCGAAATACGAGACATTGACTGCGTAACGGATCTGGCCGAGGTAGAAGTGTCCATCAAAAAGGAGTTCCCTAGCGTGGGAAGGATCAAAGCGAGACTGACACCAGAAAACAACAGGGGACAACCAATGACCATAGTTGACTTGACCGAAAAGGACGCCGAACAATTCCTGAACAAGGGCAAAGCACAAACAGGGTGGGTTATCTGGAGGATACGGCAAAGAACAACGCCTCTTCAATGTTTTAAATGCCTTGGTTATGGTCACATCACACAAGTATGCAAAGGACCCGATAGGAGTTCCCAACGTTACAAATGCGGTGAAATGGAACATAAAAGCAAACAGTGTACGAAGGAGGCACACTGTATTCTTTGCAAGGATGCTGATCCAAAACTTGATTTTGGACACGTCTTGGGATCAGCAAAACGCCGGGTGTTCCAGGAAGCCCCAGCCAAGTCAAAATCAGAGCTTCGATGACCCTACACCGCAGTTCAACCGCCCAAAATCTGCTTGAGTAGTTTGCGAGGGACATGAAAGCCAACTTCTTGCTGCTGAGTGAGCAACACCATAGTAAAAGTCCTGCATTATGGTATTCTGATGAAACTGGTACTGCCACCATCTGGGTTCGGAACACTGTCTTTCAAGCGGAGAGTTGTGGACGGGGGGATGGTTTCGTGTGGGTTCGATGCTCAGGCATCACCTTCTTTAGTGTGTACCTAACGCTAAACGAATCTATATCATCTTTCCAAGCCAAGCTTAATGCTTTGGAGGGCGCTGTCTCCAACGTAGAGGGCAAAGTGCTCGTTGGGGGCGACTTCAACGCTAAAGCAATTGAATGGGGCATGCCTCAGACGGGTTCGTGGGGAAAATAAATCCTGGGAATGGCGGCCAGGACAGCCCTCGTCGTGCTAAACTCCAGAAACACGCCGACTTTCCGCCGTATTGGCTGTGAGGGAACCATACCGGACGTGACATTCGCCTCGAAGTCCTCAGTACGGAGGATACACAACTGAAAAGTATTAGAGGACTACTCATCCAGTGATCATCTGTGCATTCTGCTTGAGATCAGTGATGCTGTCTCCCGTCGTCCGTGCTCTCGGCCTTCTACAACCAGATGCAACATCGGAAGGATGGACGTCGAGAGGTTCGTCAAGGTTCTCACAGCAGAGGAGCCGCTGCAGGGAGCTTCGGAGGGGATGGAAGAACTGGCAGCTCAAGACGTGGTGAACTCTACTATGAGCATCATTACAACTGCTTGCTGCGCTTCTATGCCCCTTCAAAGACCCCGGCATGGCAAGCCCCCAGTGTACTGGTGGTCAACTGAAATCGCTTAAAAGCGAAGGGAGTGTCACAAGCTTTGACGTGAGGCTCAACGGGCGCGGAACCGCGACGTAGCATGCAACCAGGTGGCAGCATATAAGTCGGCCAGGAAATGCCTTCGCAAACTGATCAACAGTAGCAAGGCTCGCTGCTGGCAAGACCTAGTGGACAATGTGAATAAGGAACCATGGGGCCTTGGCTACAAGCTGGTCATGGAGAAACTTGGTGCCCTACGGAAGCCTTGTATACGTGATGCGGAAAAGATGGACGTGATAGTGCGGGGACTCTTCCCGTCCGTGTCGACGCTGTCCATGGTGAAACAGCAGTCGAGTGCCCACTCTTCACACAGCTGTAACTGGAGGAGGCAGTCCTCTCATTGAAAGCGAGGAAGGCTCCTGGTCCAGATGGTGTTCCAGCTGAGGTGTTGCGGCTCGTCTATCACCATTGTCCTTACTTGCCGCTCAGCACATTCAACGCTTGCCTATGGGACGGGGTTTTCCCGGTACGATGGAAGGTGGCGAGGCTCGTGCTGATCAGCAAGGGGAAGGGAATTCCTGGATCACCGTCTGCATATCGCCCGTTATGCATGCTAGACACGGCTGGGAAAGTGCTAGAGAAACTCATCAAGGGAAGACTCACCGACGCGATTCGTGCTGCTGGGGACCTATCTTCTTGGCAGTACGGCTTTAGAGCAGGACGTTTGACCGTTGATGCGATTGCAGAGGTGGTGAATGCGGTCCAAAAGGCAGAGGCATATAGTCGCACCAAGCGATGGATCATCCTGTTGGTGACACTCGACGTCGGGAATACCTTCAACTCCGCTAGATGGGTGGATATTCTGCACACGCTGGAAAACTCTTTTCAAGTTCCAGAATATCAAACGCGGCTTTTGAGGAACTACCTAAAGAACCGAAGCCTGCTCTACGACACGACACAGGGCCAACGAAGGATGAAAATTACATCGGGTGTTGCCCAAAGATCTGTCCTTGGTCCAGACCTGTGGAACGTGTCTTACGACGGCCTACTGAGACTTGAGATGCCAGATGAGTCGCGCTTGGTCGGCTATGCGGATGATGTTGCGGCTCTGGTCGCCGGACGCACCGTTGAACAAGCGCAACTTAGGCTAGGTATGCTAATGCGCCGAGTGAGGGACTAGATGACTCCTCGCGGGCTGAGTTTAGCACTGGAGAAAACCGAAGTGGTCATCTTGACAAAAAAGAGAATCCCTAGAGTAAGGATGATCAGTATCGGAGACATACAAATCGAATCGAAGCCAGCGCTGAAGTACCTGGGGCTACTGATCGACTCGAAGATGAGTTTCTCTGCGCAAATCAGGGCAACGGCTGAGAAGGCTGCTTCGGGAATATCGGCTCTGAGTCGACTTATGGCCAGCGTAGGGGGCCCAGTCCATCAAGAAGACGCCTCTTGATGAGTGCTGTAGGGTCAGTGCTACTGTACGGAGCAGAGGTATGGGGCGACGCTCTCAGCAAGGAGGTATACCGAAAACGTTTGGCACAGGTACAGAGAGGAGGAGCACTGAGAATTGCATCTTCTTATCCAACAGTCTCCGACTCGGTGGTGAGAGTGATTGCAGGCGTGATACCTGTCGTCCTCCTTGCTAGAGAGCGCCACGCTATTTACCTATGCCGAAACGAGGATACGAGGGAGATGGTTGTCCGCGAGGAGAGACAGCGCTCGCTCAACGATTGGCAGCAGTCTTGGGTGAATTGCACGAAGGGAAGGTGAACTGCGTGCCTCATCCCGGATGTGAGACCGTGGCTAAATCGAAGGCATGGTGAGACTGACTTCTATCTGACCCAGCTTTTGCGCGGGCATGGGTGTTTTCAGTCTTACCTGCACAAGATAGGTAAGTTACGGTCCGCCGATTGTCGGTTTCGCCCAGGAGAGGAGGACAATACCTCTCACACATTTTTTGCGTGTACGAAATTGGTCAGGCTGCGAAGGGAACTCTACAGGAAGACGGAAGAGCTCACCCCGGATAATATAGTTGCGGTGATGCTCGAATCGGTTGACAAATGGAACCAGGTGGCACATTATGCTCGGGCAGTCCTAAAATATAAAAGGGACTCACAGCAGCCGGGAGCGCTGGCGCTGGGGGACTGCTCTTCTGGCATTTCCTCTTCCCCTCTCCCCTCCCGCTAGAAAAGGGACTCCTCAGCTTGAAGGCACCCCACGGCGTAACGAAACGAGACCTGGCCCGAAGTAATGTGTCAAACGGTTCCAGGCTGGGTTCTCAGGTTGACAAGCGAGGCGTTTAGTGGGTAGTCCAGTCGCGCATGGGAGTCCCACACTCTGTGCATAAATGGCATTTACCTCCCTATCACAAAAAAATGCACATAACCTATCCGGAATAGTGTAGTTGTGTTTCTTAATTGATACGGTGCTGTACAGACGAATTTTTAGTATTTGAAGCATTTTTTGACATCAATGGAATTATAAATTCATCTATACAATTAATACAGTGACAAGTATTATGATATTTAGTTTTTATCATGGGAGATAATGGAAAACAAGAAAAACAAGTTGAAGTAGCAGGAGGATGCTCCTGCCAGAAGGGTATTGTAAAACAATTAGTAAATCAAACAATATATCCTGCATATCAAAACTTGACTAATATACAGATTCCATAAATTGAGTTCGAAAAATTATTATGGTTGTTATGATTTTAAACTCGCCACCATTTTGTTTCAATTGGTTTACCCCGTCGCTTGATCAGTCATGATAACACATGGATATTACAAACCATTTTTAAATTTTTTTTCAAAATAGCAGTGTCTCGGTCCGTTGCAAGCGTGTATCTTCCTTGTATCACGTGTTAATGTTGTTTTAATTGTTAAGTATTCAATCGGCTGTAACTTAGCTGTTTATAGTTCAATTATTGTGAAATTTTCGAACCATAAACAATCACTTTTAGAAAATTTAAATTATAGATTTTGGGAAATCTAAGGAGCACATCTTGATTTTATAGACCAAAAAGCAAAATTTATAAAATGTACTATTATTAACAAAGTTGATCGAATTTGGACTTCTAAGGTATTTGTTGCCCTCGTGAAGGAAAAATTGTCAGTTCAAGTACAGTTTTGAAAAGCTCTTATAAAGAACTTTCATTTGATATTCATATTGGCTACCTTTGATGAAATTTTTTTTTCAGCGGCCACTCCCCTGTACTGTAATCATCGATTCATGGCCTATTTTTTTCGAATCCTAGAATGGTTACAAAGCCTATTTGCTAGGAGTTCTCTCCTGCCTCTTCGACTTGTTTCACCTATGAGTATTAATTGTAGGTACTCATCTTCTGTCATTTATTAAATTGAATCAAGTATTAAAAGCATGCACCTTAAACATTGAAGTTGGGGCAAAATAACTCAAAATTATTCAATCTTCGCATTTAAAACAGCCACTATTTTGCTTTACGTTCATAATACCACTAGCTGAGACAATCCGCAAAGGAATCCATGATACCTATCATTCCTGAAACTTTCATGCAAATCCTAGCAGAGCTGTAGTATCTGAGTCAGTAAAAAGAGCATATTGTTCCATAGTCATATGTTTCCATAGTAATACAGGAAAATTCAAATCGCTATAACTTCATTAAATATCATTCGATCTTTATGAAACTTTCAGGACAGATTGATCTTATAAATAGTCATCAGTGTACTGAATTTCATTAAATTTAAGGGGGCCGTTAAGATTTTATTCAAGAAAACATAAAATCGATAAATCATACTATTACTAACAAAGTTGAGTGAATTTCGACTTCTCACGTATTTCTTGTTGTTGTACTCATAAAGGCCTATATTCATGATTTTTTTTCAGATTTTTCGGGTCAAATGTGTCCAATCGCGAGGGGGGAACACAAAATTTTCATACATTTCCCCTTTCCCTGCACCGCTCATTTGATACCCATATTACCTACATGCGATGAAAACTTTTTTCAGGGGCAACTCTCCTATATGGGGAGACCCCCCTTAAAGACCTTATAAATGTCTTTTCGTGGTGAAACTTTGAAGAGGGCGTTACTTCGGACCTACGTACAAAATTTTATGTTTCTACCTTATGTAGTTTGCGAGAAAAAGTTGTGTGACACACGGACGGACGGACGGGCGGACGGACAGACAGGACGCGAAACTAGTAGGGTATTGTAAAATAATTTTACAATACCCTGAAAAGGAACCAGAAAAAGCATTTCACTAGAAACTAAAATGCAAGTGATTAGGAGATTAGGTTCTGGTGAAGTTCAATCTCAAATTAGTGCTGCATTGAATTTGGCAACTTCAATAATAAGGACAAACTTAAGAATAAAGAGAAAGAAAAAATACTGTCATCGGCAACTGCAACTTCGTCAAGCTGGCAACAAGAATTACCCGAAATGACATTATGGAGGAAATGGAAAAACGACTGTCTATATGGATTGACGACAAAATTGAACGCAAAATGCCATTAAGCCAATCTATTATAATGGAATAAGCTCGAAGAATTTTTATTTACATTCAGGCTGAAGCAAGTGATATAAGTGAAACTTTCGTTGCTAGTCAAGGATGGTTTAATAGATTTAAGCATCGAAATAATCTTCACAACGGCATGATTATAGGAGAAGCAGCAAGTGGTGATACGAAAGTGGCGGCTGAATTCCCAGCGTCAATAAAAACAATAATTGAACAAGGAAACAATCCTCCAGATTTGGTTTTTCATTTTGATAAAACAGGCCTGTTTTGGAAAACACCAGAATTTAAATCTGCAAAATATCGTTTAACACTTATACTGGGTGGTAACGCAAGCGAAGATTTTAAATTAAAACCACTACTAGTTTACCACTCCGAAAACCCAAGAGCGATGAAAGGCATATCTCAACCAACTTCATCTGTAATTTGGGAGTCTAATAATAAATCATGGATAACTATCAAAATTTTCCAAGATTGGTTCACTGGACATCTCTGCCCGTCTGTTAAACATTATTCGGAAATTGAAAAACCTTGAACAAAGAGCACTACTATTAATTGATAATGCTCCAAGCCACCTAACAAATTATCAGACTTAACAACATGCATTCCAGGCGAAGTGGTTTTCTTGTCACCTGAAACAACTGCCTTAAACCAACCAATGGACAAAGGCATTATATTCAATGTTCGAAAAAACAGATAGAGAAGAGAAGCAATAAATAAGAAAATTTTGAAAAAAACTACAATATCATGAATGCTGTAGAAACATAAACATTTCTTGGAATGAGATAACAGAAAGATCTTTGAAAGGAGTATGGAAGAACATTTGGCCAGATTTAAATCAGAGCGAATACATTGGAAACTCTGTCGAAATGGATGAAATTGTGGAATAAGCGGAACAAACCGGTCAAGATGATGTCAAATGTGGAAGACGTCGAAGAAATAGTTCAAGAAACAGCAGCTTGTCCTTCTAGTGATGAGGTAAAGGAATTGATTGAGCAAGAGGAAAACAAAAATAATGATAGTGATGATTTCGAAGCAGAGCAAGAAGAACTTTAGATTGCGTTTGTAAAAAGGATTTTGATATCTTTAACTGAAATTATGGACAAACTTGTTGAAAATGATCCAAATTTTGACAAGAGTTCACAAGCAAGACGGGGTGTTATAGATGCTTAATCCACTTATCATCAACTTCTAACAGCCTTCTTGACAAAAAGGCTGAAAAACGAAAACACAGAATAGACTGAATGATTTGACTGACTTAGAATTTTATTTATTTTTATAAGTATATTCGTTTATATTGTTTTTATTTTTGTAATTAATAATTGTTTGGTTTTATTTTTATTAAAAAAAAAACATAATTATTAAATTGAATACCAAACCAATTTTCTACACATCTTCCCATAACCACATATTTACATGTTAAGATTGCCTCGGTTAGTGCTGTTTCGCATTACGCTAAACTTTGATGGAACGTATACCCCGCGTTAAGCAGGGTCTTACTGTTCATACAAAATTTGATGTTTCTAGCTTATGAGGTGTGACAATTAAGTAATTTTAATTTTTATTCCGCGCTTGTAGTAAACTTGCGACTTTGAAATTCCCTCCCCCTTCCTCGGCATCCTTCCCTCTCTATTGATATATTTACTATCGCACTAGCTTATTTAGTTCGCCTGCTATGTCGTATTGAGTAGACGTGTGTTAGTGGTGCTAATCATGAAAATGGAGATACCAAATCAAGAGCAACGCGTCGCGATAAAATTTTGTGCCAGATTGGGCAAAACAGCTTCGGAAACGTACGCTAAAATTGTAAAAGTGAATGGTGATAGTGCTCTTAGTCGTGCATAGGCGTTTAAATGGCATAAAGAGTTTAAGGAGGGGCGAGGAAGCGTAGAAGACGAGGCGCGGAGCGGGAGACCAGTCGAAGTGTGGACTGACGCAAATGTGCAGCGTGTGCGCGCCCTGATCCGTGAAGATCGGCGTTTAACAGTTCGAATGTTGGCCTCAGAACTGGGTTTGAACCATGAATCAGTCAGACAAATTTTAACCGACAATTTAAGGATGAAAAAGTTCTGCGCAAAGATGGTTTCAAAGAACATTTCCAAGGAGCAAAATCAGCATCAAATGACCGTCGCAGAAGAGTGTTTGGAACAAGTGGAAAACGATTTCACGCTGCTTGATCGAGTTATTACAGGCGATGAGAGCTGGTTTTTTCAAAACGACCCGGAAACCAAACGCTAAAGCTTACAATGGTTGTCTTCGCATGCCCTCCACCTGAAAAAGCTCGCATGAGCAAGTTGAAGGTGAAAACGATGATTATTGCCTTTTTTTATAGCCGTGGAATCGTCCACAAAGAATTTGTTCCATTGAGGCAAACCGTTAATCAAGTCTACTATCGCCAAGCACTAGTAAAATTACAAAAACGAGTCAACAGGGTGCATCCAGACGATGCTCGTAACTGGATCTTTTATCACGACTACTCGCCGTGCCACACCGCCTTCAGCGTGTCCCAGTATTTGGCCTCTCAAGGGATCGCCATGTGGCAACAGCCACCTAATTCGCCTGTTATAACACTCTGTAACTTCGTCTTAAGGGATCGCCGTGTGGCAACAGCCAATTTATTCGTCTGTTATGTCACCTTGTGACTTTTTTTATTCCCTAAAACAAAATCAGTGGTCAAAGGTACTCATTTCGAGTCGATTACGGACATCCAGGCTGCCTTGACGAGAATACTTATGGACATTCCAGTCGAAACGTTCCAGAAATATTACGAAGCACGTAAAACACGCTGGAATCGTTGCATAGCTACCCAAGAGGACTACTTTGAAGGAGATGGGAGGGTTGTAGAATAATTTTAAAATTTATTGGCTGTACAACTTTATAACCAGAGTTTGACGCTAAATGTCCGTACCAACAAATATCGTGAAAGCTCGAACTTTAGATATATGTCATATTGAAGGTACATTAGACAGCTTTCAAAATCAGTCAACAAAACAATTTTATCTTGTGTACTTCATTATTATTTTTCACGATGAATAACTTCGAAAATTAGAGAAAAAGACAGCATTCGCGGGAGGTTCTGTTGGGTCATTTTTTGCAAAGAAAACTGCTGCGGAAAGTCATCGTTTGCTTGAAAAAGTTTCTGACGACAATGTTTTAGCGAAAACACAGTATTTTGAATGGTTTCAATGCTTTAAAAGCGCCGATTTTGACATCAAAGACAAAGAACGCCCAGCACAGCCAAAAAAGTTTGAAGACGAAGAATTGGAGACGCTACTCGATGAGGATTCGTGCCAAATGCAACACAAACTTGCCAAATCGTTGGGAGTGACTCAGTAAGCCATTTGAAAACGTTTGAAAACCGCCGGATACATTCAGAAGCAAGGCAATTGGATACCCTATGAGTTGAAGCCGAGAGACGTTGGATGGCGCTTCTGTATGTCTGAAATGCTGCTTTAGTGCCATAAAAAGAAATCATTTTTGCATCGAATCGTGACTAAAAATAAAAAATAGATTCATAATGACAATCTCAAGCGCAAAATTCATACATGATGCCCGGCCAACCAGCCAAGTCAACGGTGAAGCCAAATATCCATGGCCCCAACGTTATACTGTGTATTTGGTGGGATCAGAAGGGGCCGTTATATTATGAGCTGTTGAAATTGGGTCAAATAATCACAAGTAACCTGTAACGAACACAATTAATACGTTTGAAGTGTACCATCATCGAAAAATGCCCGGAATATGCGATCAGACACGAAGCTATAATTTTTCATCATGACAACGCTCGGCCGCATGTTGCAAGACCCGTGAAAAACTATTTGGGAAATAGTTGATGAGAAGTTTTGGCCCGTCCACCTTATATTCTGGACCTTGCTCCGTCTGACTTTCATTTATTTTGCTCGATGCGAAACGCTCTCACCAGAATACACTTCACTTCAGAGCAAGGCATCCGAAATTGGATAGATTCGTTTGGGCCGCCAAGCCGGAGCAATTTTTTTGGGATGGAATTCATAAATTGCCTGTAAGACAATACTTTGAATAAAATATATTGTAAGATTTTTCCACAATGAAGCATCAAATTTCGCTGGAAAATTCCGGCTATTAAGTTGTACACCCTGACTGATTTTACAAAATCCAAATAAATCGGGAAAATCACTATTATTGAAACTTGAAGTCATGAATATCTTCTTTTTTTGGACTCATGCTCTAACTACTATGATATGCGGATAGTACATAAACTGACTGTCCTAAAAATTCCTTACATTATCTTTCAAATTTTTCTCGTTTTTAACAGCAACCAGGATTTTATTTATTTCCCTAGCTAATACTTGAATAAAGCTGTAAAAAAACTTGCACAGCCCAAAACTAGCATTGTTCTGAGTACATTCAATACTTTTCCAGTCAATTTTCGTTTTCCTTAACACAACATTAACTCTTCGTAAAAATCACCCAAAGTGACTTTTCCATCTAACCATTTCCACGAAATCAACTATCTTTCCAAGGAAATTCGACCGACAGTCCTTAAACTCAAAAAATCATTCTTAAATAGGACGTTAAGCCTATTAAGAACTTACCAAACGAAAAATTCAGCGAAACCAAGAGACAACTCGAAAAATGCAAGTAAAGTCTCCGAAAAGCGGTTGAGTAGAATAAAAGAAAACTAAGCAGTCCTTTCGCAGTAAAAACGAATTGAATAAAGCAAAAGAAAATAGAAAGA
Source organism: Odontomyia ornata (assembly GCA_963969285.1). NCBI lineage: Eukaryota > Metazoa > Arthropoda > Insecta > Diptera > Stratiomyidae > Odontomyia > Odontomyia ornata. Next base: position 37,452,893 of record OZ017741.1, read on the forward strand.
CAAACCCTTTTCAGGTTTATGAAAATTACGGCAGAATGACAGACAGCCAAACCCTTTAACCCGTTCGTTGTTGAATGATAGCAAGGACGATTATAATGTTGGTGGTAGTTGTATGAAATATTAAATTGGAGGCTGAACTTGGAGAGGTTTTCACTTAACGCGACAATTTATTCTCCTCTAGATCTTCTAAAAAGTTTTCGACTGGTTTCTGCGAAATTGTCCTGTCTTGAAATGAGCTTGCGAGAAAAACGACGTGAAATAGAGAAGGAGGGAAAGACAGAGAAAGAGGAAGAAAGTGAGAAAATATGAAGTTGATGGTTGGTAATTTTCGTGTAGAGCCCGAGAAAAAGTTTCTTGGCAAAATATTTTTGGTTGAAAGATTTGAAGCGAAGTTAGTTGGATTTTTTATCCTTTTCCAGGGAATGCAGAAGAACTACAACTAGGGTAAAATTGTCGAGGAAAAGTTTGGCATTTTCACTATTGAAAGGATTGTTTATGAACCATTTTTAAGGAATAAGAGAAAACTTGAGCTAAATTCCTTTTGGTGTAAATTCAATCAAAATTTCCATTGACATGATATATGTTAACTCGTTGGGCTTATTGGTGGTAAAATTGTAGTTTCGTTGAGAGTTTTGTTTTTGTTGAATCCTAAGGCGTTAATTGTGTTTGCATTTTGTTTGCCTCCATATTTAAATGAATTTTCTGATTCCATACCATCCCCACAAGTTTTAAAATTTTGTTATTTCATGCAATAACTAAGCCACTAGCAAAATAACATAAAACTGTCCACCATTTTAGCTCCGAATCATACTTCACTTCTCATTTCACCTCGGTATTCATAATTGAAATCAATTTGTAAAATTTGTTCTTCCATAAAGTTGAACATGAAAATTATAGCACCAAAAAATAACTAGAACATTAAGTTTATCACCTCACCCACCCCACACCTTTAAATTTTCACTCGAATGACATTCGAGTCCTTTCGCTGTTACGCATTTTATTCCATCGCCATCACCATTACAGCGCTGGAGCTCCCTACGCGAATTTGTTTTTTTTTTTATTCGATTCAACTCACCTGACACGTTTCCCATTAAGCTTGAAAATTTACTTTTTTAATTAAAACATTTTTTCCATTCTCTATACTACCATGACTATGTCGTCCTTTTCGGTGATAATAAAAAAAATTTTATTTGATAAAAAAAATGCCAAATGAGTGGTGTAGTTGTGTTACTGTTCAATGTTGTTCACAAACGCACCCCTTGGTTTGTGTGATAGACCGACTGTGTGTGCTGAGCAAAAAAAAAAAACAAAATACAATAACGCGAGTCGAAAAAAAATATAATTTTCAAGTTAGCAAATTGAATTTGTAGAGGTTAATTAAATAGGGAAGGTCGGCAGCTAGGGTAGTGCTTTTTTGGCAAAGGTACGTTTTTATTGTGAATCGTAAAAAATGTTTGCTTAAATCTAAAAGTGAAATGAGTCTCTAATGGCAATTTCTGGGGAAACAAGAAATTTATGTAGTCTTTTTCGCAGATTTTTCGAGTGAAACTGTTCAGAGAATTTTAGGGAAAACCTACAGGTGGCTTTTAATAGGATCGAGACGATAATGAAAATTTTATCTGATTAACAACTCAAAATGATTTAAACTCTTGCTCTCTTTTTCTGTACTACCGGTGAGCTTAGCAATTGGAAAAGTCATTCTCATTATGGAAAAATGAAAAGGTTTGACTAATGCGAAAAAGTGGAAGTAATAATTCGAGGAAAATTGCTTGGAAATTCAAATGACTTTAGTCTTTTGTCCCTTTCATCTAAAAGAATTATTGACGTATGTAATGTCTCTTTATTATTAAACAAGTTGGATAGAGAGACCTACGCTCATGTCAGAAGGGTTTTTTACCCAACCTCTCCAAAATACGGTCACCAGCAACAAATAAAGTCAAGAAACATGTCAAAGAGATGTGCACGTTTAAAGGAAAATCCATTGTTTTTCCAATCTCAACGGTCGCCATTTTGTTCCAAACTATTAAAAATCACTCAAATCATGAATTCCGAAAAAAAATGTATTGTTATAAATCCTATCTCGAAATTTTAAGAAGATCAAATCAAAATTGCAATGTCTGAGCCGATGGGAAGTCCATAAAATACCAAAACCGTGTGTTATTGTTGTTGTAAGAAATTTCAAATGGCTATAACTTCCGTAAATATGATTCGATTTTCATCAAGCTTGCAATATGTACCTACTTTAATATCGGATTTTGTTTAGTTTAAGCGTACTTATACGATTTTATTGGGGAAAAAAAGAATTCGAAGATCATACTATTATTAACAAAGTTGAGTGAATTTCGACTTCTAAGGTATTTGTTGTTGTTGTGCTCATAAACATCTAACTCTATGATTTTTTTCAGATTTTTCGGATAACAGATGGCCAATCGCGAGGGAGGGGATCCAAATTTTTCGTGTATTTCTCCTTCGTGTGCGCCCTTGAAGCAAAAAAACGTCAGCTTAGGACCTGCTTTGAAAAGTTCTTATTAAGACCTTTCATATGATACTCATATTGACTACCTTTGATGAAATTTTTTTTTCGGGGACCCCTTTAAATACCTCATATAATTTTTTTGTAGTTGAATTTTCAAGAGAGCACCACTTTACACCTACATGTAAAATTCGGTGTTTCTAGCTTAAGTAGTTTGCGAGAAAAGTGCTGTGACACATGGACGGACGGACGGACGGACAGACGCACAGACAGACGCAATTTTAGTAGGGTTTTGTAAAATTATTTGACACACACGCAAATGTCCAATAATTGATTGTGTCCTGACTCAAACGAGGCTTACAAGAGAATGAATTGTTCTTGATTTAATGGGACTGCTAGTGTTATAAAAATCCTCCCAATGCTTCCAACAGAGGTATCAACATTCCTTATTACGGCATGCTCGCCTTCTTCAAAAGCTTTGGCCAGTTTATACTTAGATTTATGATAACCCTGGCTTTAAGTGTTATGTGAGTCAGAGAGACCTGCTAGTTTCTCAACTTGTCTGTCAGTCTATCCGTGTGTCACAGCAAGTTTTCTCAGAAACTTTATAAGCTAGAAAGCCCAAATTTTGTGAAAAGGTCAAAAATTGTAATCTTTCAAAAGTTTAGGTCTTACCAAATATTTCAAAACTTTTTAAAGCTGGATCCCCCCTTATAACGAGGTAGCCCTTAAAATTTGGTTTTAATCAAAGGTAGGTGAGTGGAGTATCAAATGAAAGGTCCTCCTTAGAACTTCTGGAGTCTGAAACATCAACGGGTTCAGGGAGAGGCTAAAAACTTAGGTCAGGGTCCATGTTTCACACCCATAACATAACACAAGTCTTATCACAGATTTGTCAAATTTGTAGTAATTGAGCAGTCACAAAAGCAAACTGCTTGAAAACCTTCCTATTTCCTATTCAAAATTTTTATGGCAGATTAAGAAAAATATTTAATTATTTACATTCATAATCGTTATTTGTAAAATAGTGTTACACTCCCAAATATTTCTCGGGAGCTACTATTGCACTCAAAAGAAATTAGGGTGCTCGGAAAGTGTGTACTCGGATAACGGAGTGCAGCTCAAATCTCGGCAGTTTAAGGGCCTGCTCGAACAGTACGGCGTCGAACACCAACTGACGCCCATATACTATCCTCAGTCTAATGCATCTGAACGTTTAAGCCGCACGCTGTTAGCCGCGATCCGTTCTTATGTTCATCCAACTCAGAAAGATTGGGACCGCAGATTATCCGCCATCATGTGCGCTCTGCGGTCATCTTATCATTCCGTCACCGGTGTCTCACCTTACTTTGCCGCCTTCGGACAGCACATGATTTGCCATGGTAAATCATACAGGGAGCTACGGCAATTAAAGTGTTTGGGAGATGCCGTCGTTGCATTGGAGCCCCACGAGCGTTTAGGAGACCTCCGCCAACAAATCGGACGGAAGATAAAGGCCGCAGCACGTGCAAATGAGTCACAGTACAACCTCAGGTTACGACCTTCCAGAAGGTCGGAGATGAGGTTTTTCGGCGTAATTTTCGCCAAAGTGACGCCGCTGGGCATTACAATGCCAAGCTGAACCGGCGTTTCCTGACAAGCCGCATTCAGAATGTAGTAGGACCCAATCGTTACCTGTTAACTAACCTATCGGGGTAAGAAGTCGGGGTATATCACGCAAAAGACCTGCACCGATAATTACATATCTACGTCTGTTCTGCCCGTCTGCACTCAGTTACAACCACACGCAAGTTTACACATTCATAGGAAAACGTAAATATACGTATCAGTCTGTCCGTCCGTCAATTGTTTTTTATTATTCGTCCCACTCCGCATTCCGACTTCGAAGACAACTAATGCTCTAACTGAAGATCCTTCAGCTCCTTTTTTGCAATCCTCGCCGCCTTGGAATCGCGGGAAAATTAGCTGCCCTGTAGTAATCGAGCGATTGCACTATTAAACTGCTCGAACAGAACTATCTCAACCACAAATACAACAAATCAACAAGTATCAAATGGCAAGCTGTGAGCGAATAATTCTAAATACCAACAATAACAGCAGTAAAAGACAGAATATATCTAACTCGAAAAGCAAATGCAGCGTTATTAACCATAATAACACTAAGATCGTCAATATTAACAACATTTTAGACATATTGTCTTTCTGTGTTGAGCACCACACATACCACATCAAATTTGTATTATACAAGAAGAGATCAAAGACAAATAGACGAAGAGGAGGAAGTATGGTTCAACGAATATGAAGACTTTCCTAATGATTTGGATTTAATAAAAAATAAAATAGTTGGAAAAAATGAATCATCAAAACCAAGTAACTTTGGCTCAATAAACTCCAGTAATGTAAAAGCTAACGCGAACCATCCAATACTTCCCTTATCGCAAATTTCTGCGCAAGGCTCAACAACTGCGAATCCATCAACTCAGTTACTTTCTTATAAAATTCTCTAAAACCACCCAAACAACCTTCTAACTAGTGTTCTACACCCGTTGTACCTTTATCATGCATAATTACCTTTCACTACAAAATTTTCGACCCCAAAACTTTCAAGGAGTCACCATTTCTGACCTTTTCAAAGTTTCATGGCTGTAGCTTCTATAGTTTCGGAGAAAAAGTGATGTGACATACGGATGGACGGACGAACAGATGGACACAGGGCGTGATTGCAATAAGGTTTTGCATATTAGTACAAAAACCCCTAAAACAAATTGGAGGCTTCGTACATGTGAAAAATGGGAAATTTATGTGAGAAACTAAGAAGCGGCCACAAAGTGTAAGGTGAGGGGCAAAGTAGGGATCAAGAGATGCACTTTCGGAGAGATGTGGCATGATTAACGTAAAGACCTTTCTGGCAAATTCATCTTTTGATTTTTCAGGAGGTTAGAAATTTTGGTTATCTTCCTTTTTACTAGAAATACTTACGTGGTGATTTAGAGTGACGGCCCTGATAGATGATTCGCGCTTGAAACGATCAAGCGACCCCAGGGCTAAAACAAGCAAGTGTGCATCGTCCTACGACCCGTCTTCACAGGTTGACTGGTCACTCCAGAGGTCACGCTATAGAGTGGATGAGCTTCAGTTACCAAGTAGCATGAAATATAGAAATGTTCGCGTGTCAAAAGTAGTCCGTAACATGGTGAAGCTCCCTTATCGTTATTTGATTTTCATGTATTTCATACGTCACCCAATAAAAACAAAGCCGTGTACTTTTCAAAAACAGGTAGAAGAAAAGATAGTACTTAACAGAAAAGTGGAAAAAACCAGTCAAACTGATGGCCCTCACTCCATTGGAAGTCGATCAAAATGGTAGCTCGTATTTTATATTGATGACAGATATATTTGAATTATTTCTTATGTGTATAATCGCTAGATAGCTCAAGTCATCGATTGATATCATCAGACAAGTTGTTTTAAACCCTAGGAACCTAGGAGTTCCGCCCCCACTTACCCGAGGAAACTCCGCAGGGGGAATGCCGGTCGACAAGACCACACTTGGAGGCTAGCATTCTTTGGGGAGTTCCGCCCCCAAGTACCCGAGGAAATTCCCGCAGGGAGAAAGCCGGTCGACAAGAACATTCTTCGAGGCTAGCATTCTTTGGGGAGCGCCGCCCTCACGGACCCGAGGATATGAGGGGTGCCCTGAGGTTCCCTCCTGGGATGACAGGTAACGATTTTGATTGTATCTGGACTACGCTTTGGACAACGAACTGGAATTGACGCTTTGGGCTGGCGGATGTGATGGTTTGGACCTAGTTGCTTTGCACAGTAGCGCCGAGGTGAAACTCGTGTGTGAACGGCTCCAATTCAACTATCATACCGTCTCCGTCCCGGTAAAACCTTGGCAGGCCTCGGAGTACGTTCGAAGTTCGTACCATTGGGTTGGTGGTGTAGGTTCGGTTGAGACGGACTCCCGATTAGCGCTGGTCTGGCTCTGAGCACTTGTCCCCATAAGGGCTTGTGCCAACCATGGGACCAAAAAGGCGGCTACACACACGAACGGAGAAAGCGGCTCCGAGGGGGGACCCAACAAAACTGGAGCAGTCAAAAGATCAAAAGAATTCCAAAAAAGGAAATAGAAAATAATAGCAACGACGACGCAACCAGCGGTTGCAGCCACGATGTCAACAGTACATCGAGATCTGTACTAACCACGAAAAAAACGAAGACTAATACGACGACAGTGACGGTAGACGAAAAACGGAGAACAGCAGACAGTCTGGTGCAGACTGAGATTCCTGCGGCGTTTGGGTGCAGCAAAAAAATTATACGAACGCCCGAGCGTCCTATTTAGGAGAAGCGGGAGGCTCAGCAGGATCCTCCAGGTGTTCGAGCAGTGGAAGATAACATAAAGAGCACCAAAAATTCGATAGTCACCGCTGCAATCGGTACTAAAGCGACCGATGCAAGGGTCACAAATTCCGACATTGCAACGAAAAATCCAGAAGCAAACGAGGGGATTACGGCACTAAAAGCAAAGAGTGACCAGACACCGCGTGAATGCACCGCCAAAGTTGAACATGTGGCGGAAGTACTGCACTCAGAAACGGAACGCGGTAACCTCTCCCAAGGATGGTTGCAAGGAACAATTGCGGCCCAGTGATATCAAGAAGAAAGACTACTCCGAAAAGCGGGAGATGTTCTGAAAAGAATACAATCTGCATGCGACTCCCCAGAAATCAGCAAAGCAGCAAAGGAAGGGCTCCTTGAACTAGAGGAGCTCCTAGATCGCATAGGGCACTATCGGAGAAGCTGGTTAAGGGCCGAAGACGGAGAGAAGGCTAAAGAGGCGCTTGGGGCGAAATCTAAAGGCGACACGCAGATAGCTCCACCATTAAACGTCAATAAAAGAATGGCGTCTAGCCCAAGCGAAGGAGATCGGGATAAAAGAAGGAAGGAAGAGGCACTTGAAAGGCGTGGAGCACTAGATCAGGGGTTCCACACAGTGCTTACAAAAGGAGCGAAGAAAGCTGCAAAGAAACTCCTTCAAAAAAAGCCAGAAAGTAAAGTTCGTACGGACGCCCAATTACAAAAAGGACCTGATGCAAAGCTGGAGAGGTAGAAGCCCCTACGAAGATTCCGGCATCAGGCACTGCTTGTAAAGCCCCAAGATGGACGATCCTACGCGGAAGTACTGCGGGACATCAGGGGAAACGTCAGGCCCAAACACACCAATACTACCATCAAAGTAGTACGACGAACGCGGTGGGGCCACATACTGGTCAAATTCGGAGCAGTGGCCGGCAATAAAGATGCATTCTGTGACGCAGTGAAGAAAGTCCTCGGCAAAAGCGCAACTATAGCCCAACTCGAGCCGATGGCAATGATCGAAATACGAGACATTGACTGCGTGACGGATCTGGCCGAGGTAGAAGAGGCCATCAAAAAGGAGTTCCCTAGCGTGGGAAGGATCAAAGCGAGACTGACACCAGAAAACAACAGGGGACAACGCATGGCCATAGTTGACTTGACTGAAAAGGACGCCGAACAATTCCTGAACAAGGGCAAAGTACGAATAGGGTGGGTTGTCTATAGGATACGGCGAAGAGCAACGCCTCTTCAATGTTTCAAATGCCTTGGTTATGGTGACACCACACAAGTATGCAAAGGACCCGATAGGAGTTTCCTATGTTAAAAATGCGGTGAAACGGGTCATAAAAGAAAAGAGTGTACGGAGGAGGCACACTGTATCCTTTGCAAGGATGCTGATCCAAAACTTGATTTTGGACACGTCTTGTGATCAAGAAAATGCCGGGTGTTCCAGGAAGCCCCAGCCAAGGCAAAATCAGAGCTTCGATGACCCGCATCCTGCAGCTAAACCTACACCGCAGTTCAACCGCCCAAAATCTGCTTGAGCAGTTTGCGAGGGACAGGAAAGCCGACTTCTTGCTGCTGAGTGAGCAACACCATAATACAAGTTCTGCATTATGATACTCTGGTGAAACTGGTATTGCCGCTATCTGGGTTCGGAACAGTGACTTTCAAGCGGAGAGTTGTGGATGGTTTCGTGTGGGTTTGGTGCTCAGGGATCACCTTTTTGAGTGTGTACCTAACGCGTAACGAGTCGATATCATCTTTCCAGGCCAAGTTTAATGCTTTGGAGGGCGCTGTCTCGAACGTAGAGGGCAAAGTGCTCGTTGGGGGTGACTTCAACGCTAAAACAATCGAATGGGGCATACCTCAGACGGATTCGCGGGGAAAATAAATCCTGGAAATGGTGCCGTATTGGCTGTGAGGGGACCATATCGGACGTGACATTCGCCTCGGAGTGCTTAGTACGGAGGATACACAACTGGAAAGTATTATAGGACAACTCAGCCAGTGATCACCAGTGCATTCTGCTTGAGATAAGTGATGCTATCTCCCGACGACCGTACTCTCGGCCTTCAACAACTTGATGGAACATTGGAAGAATGGACGTCGAGAGGTTTGTCAAGGTTCTTACAGCAGGTGAGCCGCTGCAGGGAGCTCCGGAGGGGACGGAAAACCTGGCAGCTCAAGACGTGGTGAACTCTACTATGAGCATCATTACGACTGCTTGCTGCGCTCCTATGCCCCGTCGAAAACCCCGGCACGGCAAGCCCCCAGTGTACTGGTGGTCTACTGAAATCACTGAAAAGCGGAGGGAGTGTCACAAGCTTCAGCGTCAGGCTCAACGGGCGCGGAACCGTGACGTAGCATGCAACCAGGTGGCAGCATATAAGTCGGCCAGGAAATGCCTTCGCAAACTGATCAGCAGTAGCAAGGCTCGCTGCTCGCAAGACCTAGTGGACAACGTGAACAAGGATCCGTGGGGCCTTGGCTACAAGCTGGTCATGGGGAAACTTGGTGCCCTACGGAAGCCTTGTATACATGACGTGGAAAAGATGGACGTGATAGTGCGAGGACTCTTCCCCGCCCATCCCGTCCGTGTTGACGCTGTCCATGGTGAAACAGCAGTCGAGTGCCCACTCTTCACACAGCTGGAACTGGAGGAGGCAGTACTCTCATTGAAAGCGAGGAAGGCTCCAGGTCCAGATGTTGTTCGAGCTGAGGTGTTGCGGCTCGTCTATCACCATTATCCTGACTTGCTGCTTAGCACATTCAACGCTTGCCTACGGGACGGGGTTTTCCCGGTACAATGGAAGGTGGCGAGGCTCGTGCTGATCAGCAAGGGGGAGGGAAATCCCGAATCGCCATCTGCATACCGCCCGTTATGCATGCTAGACATGGCTGGGTAAGTGCTAGAGAAACCCTCAAGGGAAGACTCACTGACGCGATTCGTGCTGCTGGAGACCTATCTCCTCGGCAGTACGGCTTTAGAGCAGGACGTTCTACCATTGATGCGAATGCAGAGGTGGTGAGCGCGGTCCAAAAGGCAGAGGCATATAGTCGCACCAAGCGACGGATCGTCCTGTTGGTGATACTCGACGTCAGGAATGCCTTCAACTCCGCTAGATGGGTGGATATTCTGGACACGCTGGAAATCTCTTTTTAAGTTCCAGAATATCAAACGCGGCTTTTGAGGAACTACCTAAAGGACCGGAGCCTGCTCTACGACACGACACAGGGCCAACGAAGGATGGAAATTACATCGGGTGTTGCCCAGGGATCTACCCTTGGTTCGGACCTGTGGAATGTGTCTTACGACGGGCTACTGAGACTTGAGATGCCAGATGAGTCGCGCTTGGTCGGCTATGCGGATGATGTTGCGGCTCTGGTCGCCGGACGCACCGTTGAACAAGCGCAACTTAGGCTAGGTATGCTAATGCGCTGAGTGAGGGACTGGATGACTGCTCGCGGGCTCAGTTTAGCACTGGAGAAAACCGAAGTGGTCATGTTGAGAAAAAAACGAATCCCTAGAGTAAGGATGATCAGTATTGGAGATATACAAATTGAATTGAAGCCAGCGGTGAAGTACCTGGGGCTACTGATCGACTCGAAGATGAGTTTCTCTGAGCAAATCAGGGCAACGGTTGAGAAGGCTGCTTTGGGAATATCGGCCCTGAGTCGTCTTATGGCCAACGTAGGGGGACCCAGCCTATCAAGAAGATGCCTCTTGATGAGTGCTGTAGGGTCAGTGCTACTGTACGGAGCAGACGTATGAGGCGACGCTCTCAGCAAGGAGGTATACCGAAAACGATTGGCACAGGTACAGAGAAAAGGAGCACTGAGAATTGCATCTTCGTATCAAACAGTCTCCGACTCGGCGGTGAGAGTGATTGCAGGCGTGATACCTGTCGCCCTCCTTGCTAGAGAGCGCCGCGCTATTCACCTGCGCCGAAACGAGGATGCGAGGGAGATGGTTGTCCGCGAGGAGAGACAACGCTCGCTCAACGATAGGCAGCAGTCTTGGGTGAGTTGCACGAAGAGAAGGTGGACTTCGCGCCTCATCCCGGATGTGAGACCGTGGTCAAATCGAAAGCATGGTGAAACTGGCTACTATCTGACCCAGCTTTTGAGCGGGCACGGGTGTTTTCAGTCTTACCTGCACAATATCGGCAAGTCACGGTCTCCCGATTGTCGGTTTTGCCAAGGAGAGGAGCACAATGCCTGTCACACATTTTTTGCGTGTACAAAATGGGTCAGGCTGCGAAAGGAACTCTACAGGGAGACGGGAGAGCTCACCCCGGATAATATAGTTGCGGTGATGCTCGAATCGGTTGACAAATGGAACCAGGTAGCACATTATGCTCGGGCAGTCCTAAAATATAAAAGGGACTCACAGCAGCCGGAGGTGCTGGGGCTGGGGATCGCTCTTCTGGCATTTCCTCTTTCCCTCTCCCCTCCTGCTAGGAAATGGACTCCCCAGCTTGAAGGCGCCCTATGGCGTAACAAAACGAGACCTGGCCCGAAGTAATGTGTCAATCGGTTCCAGGCTAGGTTCTCAGATTGACAGGGGAGGTGTTTAGTGGGTAGTCCAAGGGTATCCTCCATGGGAGCCCCACACTGCCAGACTCGGCGGGCGTAAATGCCTTCACATCCCTACCACAAAAAAAAAACCTAGGATAGCTACAAAGCCCTTCTGGTGCGAACGCTCTCATGCTCACTCAACTTGTTTTAATTTTCTTGAAAAATTTTTATCTCTCATATTATAACATTAAAGCAAAACCTCGTATACGTAACATAATTTAATTACTCCTAAGCAAATCTTACACGCTCTACTCACTGCTTTCATGATTCCATGTAATTAATTAAACTCCACATTACACATAATGAATTATACCGTCACCAAATGCTCGTGAGCTCCTTAAGAAGGCAAAGCGATGAGAAACTCCCATTACCGATAAGTATTTAGTACATTTCATGTTGGCATTCCTACTGTAAATTCAACTAATTAAATAGGAAAAGTGCAGTTGTTTTTCTCACTCGCCTTCTTCTCCGCCTGTGTCCTTTAAGATTTTCTTAAATGTCGCGAATGCATTTAAAGCGTATGTTCGTGATGTTTTTCATTATTTGTAACATCAGATTACACTTTTAAGTCCAAACAAAGGCAGTGCACTAGTCAAAATGAAATCACTTTTCTGTGGAACGTAAGAAAGGACATCCGTCGCATGGTGAGTTATAAATTAGCTCCAAGTGATTTATAAGGTAGAGTTCTTTTTATCAAAAGAATGGAAAAACTTGAACCACTAATCATTCATTTAGATAGGGCAGTTGCGGTTGGTAGGAGGTAGGGTTGATGCAATTAGAAACTAATTTTTATGGTAAAATATGCAGACTGGATGGGGATGATATGGAAAGGAGTAGTTGACAAATTTGAATGTTTAAGAAGTGTTGATGGAACTGAGAAATAATGGGAGAGACATTTGAGTTGATGACTCTTCGTTAAAAGTAAGAATAATTCTTGGATATGTTGTAAAATTGTGCACCCAACGTATGTAAATTTGCATATGAAACTCTGAAAAATTGTATTTTCTCAGTGTGAAAAGTGCTGGTAATCGATCAACTGCTTCATATCATATTTCTTTAAAACTTGTGATAACTATACTTATCCTTCACTTCACCTCATCCTATTGTTTATGATAAACGCCGTGTGGATTTAATTCTTCTACATACATACGGAGCATGTACGTCTGTATAAATATTCTCAGGGAATACCATGGTAAGCAAATATTTATATTGTTAAAATATTTCGCTGAAGCACACAACCTCGACGAGAGCGACAATGTTAGTATCCATGGAATTGGAGTAATGAATTATTCAAAGGATTATCACCTTTCACTTGAATTAATTTAACTCACCTATGGAAGTCTCGAGCTTGAGAAATAGAATCTAATATACTAAGGGATTAATTGTAGATAGGTGAGGATAGTTCACGTGTGTATATGTTTCAATGACAGGTGGCATTAAACTACTATGCATGTGAACATGACATTGAAATGAAAACTGTAAGCCTCAAGGTTAGTAGTGTGCTCAGGTTGATGCAAAATATTGTCGTTGTCGCAAGGAATTTTAAGTCTGTTGAAAGTTTTAGTTACACGGAGTAAAAAAAACGAATAAAACCGTTTAAATACACTTGGGTATATTTTTTTCTAACAAAACTAAAATTATAGGGAAAGTCATACATGACCTCAGGCAAATTGTCTAAGCTGCTAAGGCACCAGCATTACGCATAATAACCGCCAAGAATGCGAGCACTTCATGCAGATGATCAACTGCTGCATATGAAGACATGTCACATATTTTGATGTAGGCGCCTTGTGGTCGTGAGATGTGAGTTCGAGTCTAGCCCAGGTTGATGAATAGTTAAGAGTTTAAATCAATTCATAGGTTTACAAAGTTTTGGACCCAAGCTGGTCAAAAACGTTTGTGAAGTAATTTTAGGTGCTGATCACGAATCAATAGTTCGTTTTTCCTGATTAAGACAAATTTTTGAAAAAAATTATAAAGCTATTCGAGTAATTTTCAACCGTAAAATGTGTTTTTTTTTATCTAAGAACATACCTTAAACTCGAAACGAAGTGCAGTAGAACTGCGACATTTGTAATTATTTTGTTCTGTTTTGCATATAAGAGACCAACAACAATCGCTGTGTAAAACGCTTGTCCCAAAAATCTTGATAGTATGTCTCGATTCTCTGTAGATCTTGTTGTAGCTTCTCTCCTTGCTCGTCGCCGGCATCACCCAAGTTGTCAGAGAAGAAATCCAGATGGGAATGAAGAAAGTGGATTTTCATTGACGTTCGAGTGCCCATTTTTTTATAATTCTTTAAAAGATCTCCGATGATTTGCTTGTTGTTGTCACTTATTTTCTTGCCAAGAAAGTTTGGAACGACGCACTTGAACAAAGCCTATGCTGCTGATTCTGTAGCCGATAAACATTAGGTGAAATTTTCGTCATCGAATAATTTTCTTATATCTGGTCCGACAAAAACCTCCTCTTTGATTTTCTCATAGGACATTTTGGGCAACAGTTTGATCAAATATTGGAAAGCTGCCTCATCTCGCTTGAGCGCCTTAACGAAACTTTTGGTAAGTCCCAGTTTAATGTGCAAAGGCGGAAGTAAAACACGATTTGAGCTGACCAGAGGAGTATACTGATGAAAATTTGGCAAAACTTTTTTTCGATAATGATGCTCAGTCGCGCGACTATCCCACAGACAAAGGAAGCAACAAAATCTCATGAAGCCAGATTGCATGCCAGTTAACAGGCCAATAACCTGAAACGCAATTGTTATTTCATTGTATCAAATTTTTTTTTCCATCGATTCTAGTACGTTAATACTTTTAGACCACCACAAATTTGCCAATTGTGTTCTTCTTCTTCATATTTGATGTTTTTCAAAATTTCAGTCATCGTTTTGTCATTTTCTATTGTCCCTAGGATATGAACAAGTGAGATGGGTGATTTTTTATTTCCATTGTGCAAAAGAGCTGCTTTCAAGCTGTATTTTGAGCCGTCAATAAGGGGGCGCCAATCATCAGCATCATATGCTTCTTTCATCGCTTTAAATAACCCCGTGACATCATTGCAATACCACATTGCATTGGTCTTTGTAAAGAATGGCTTCAATGCGTTATTCCTATCTCTGTAGGTGGTCACTCTCACTTCTTTGTCAAGGGATTTCCATTGCTGGAAGCGCGATGCCAGCAGTTTTGCTTTTTCATTGAATAATTGCCCATGTTTGCCCACATTGCTCAATTTGGCTTGCATAACTAAACGTTTCTCGTCCGTCACAAATTCACTGTCAGTGCTGATCATCATCATAGAATCTGAACCCTCTACAGTACGTGTAGTCAAGTCAGGAGAAATGGGCAGTGAATCATCTTTGCGACGTAGAACTGACTTCGAAACTGTTGAAACTTCGAGATATTTCAAGCTTTTGTAGTTTTTGAATTCATACCGACCACGTTTGTTACACAAAAATAGCAGTCATCTATATGGTATTGTGGCTCTCTCCAAAACGTTGGTGATGAAAACGGTTACTAAATTTTTTCACTCATGGACCATTTGTAAAGCTTACTTCGCGTTGCAAAACAATTGTGGCAACCATTGTTTTTCAGTTCCGTTCACACTACATCTGAAGAAGTGCAGCTATTGTGTTATTACTTTCCCCTGCTTTGAGACTATACTCCCCCAACAAACATAGCAAAAATACTTTGGATTGACTTTGCACTTATTTTTAGGCATTATTTTGATCAATTGCTTTTTGATAACAAACCAAAAAAAACTTTGTGACACAATAAATGTAAACAAAGTACTATCGTGATCAGCTGTTAGCCTCCGTGACAAAGTATTACTACCAACATCAAAAACTTAAGAAACCTGACCTGATGGCGAGAAATGGGCAACAAATTCTTATTCAGTGATCAAAATTACTTGAAAAAACATGTTTATCTAACTGGGTCAAAAATTTACCGAAATTTGTAAATCTGTGTTATGTGAACATTAAACTAATCAAAAATCTAATTTGAAAAGCAGGAGACAATCTAAAAGGAATAAAATCTGCATGCGGCTTGCCAAAAATCAGCAAAGGGATAAAGAATGGGCTCTTTGAACTAGAGGAGCTCTTAGACTGCATAGGACACAACCGGAAGAGCTGGTTAAAAGCTGGAGAGGATCAGATTGCCGAAAAAGAGCAGAATGCTTAAAAAGGCGTTGAGAATTAAGACTAAAGGGTATGCGCAGATAGCTCCACCATCAAACATCAATAAAGGAGTGGCATCTAACCCTACTAAAGGAAATCCGAATAGAAGAAGGAAGGAAGAGGCACTTAATGGGCATGGAATGCTAGATCAGGAGTTTCAAACAATTTTGATAAACGGAGCGAAGAAAGCTGGGAAAAATTCCTTCAAAAAGTGCCCGGAAATCAAGTTTGCATGGACACCTATTGGGTGTACAACTTAATAACCGGAATTTTTTAGTGAAATTTGATGCTTTATTGGGGGAAAATCTTACAATATATTTTATTTGAAGTGTTCTCCATCGGAAGCTACAAAATTTTCCCATCTTTCAGGTAATTTATGAATTCCATCCCGAAAAAATTGCGCCGGCCAAAAACGATTCTATCCGATTTCGGATGCCTTGCTCTGAAGTGAGGCGTATTCCGGTGAGGGCATTTGCATCGAGCGACAGACATAGAGAAGTGCCATTCAACGTCTCTCGGCTTCAACTCATAGGGGACTGAATGTATCCGGTGGCTTTCAAACGTTTTGAAATGGCTTGCTGAGTCACTCCCAACGATTTGGCAAGTTTGTCTTGCATTTGACACGAATCCTGATCGAGTAGCGTCTCCAATTCTTCGTCTTCAAACCTTTTTGGCTGTCCTGGGCGTTCTTTGTCTTTGATGTTAAAATCGGCACTTTTGAAGCGTTGAAACCATTCAAACCACTGTGTTTTTGCTAAAACATCGTCGCCATAAACTTTTAAAAGCAAACGATGACTTTCCGTAGCAGTTTTCTTTGCAAAAAATGACCCAACAGAACCTCCCACGAATGCTGTCTTTTTCTCCAATTGTCGAAGTTTTTCATCGTGAAAGATAATAATGATGCACACAAGATAAAATTGTTTTGTTGACTGATTTTGATACCTGTCAAATGTACCTTCAAAATGACCTGCTATATTTATACAGTTTGAGTTTTAACGATATTTGTTAGTACAGATATCTAGCGTCAAATTCCGGTTAATGAGTTGTCCAAAAAAACGAAAAAGACCTGACGCGAAACAGGAGAGGAAAAACCACAATGAAGACCCCGGGAACAGGCACTACTTGTAAAATCCTAGGATGGCCAATCCTACGTAGAAATGTTGCGCAATCTCCGGGGAAATGTAAGGCCCAAGGACACTAACACTGCTATTAAAGCAGTTGGATAAGCCCGGTCGAGCCACATACTGGTTGAATATGGAGCAAAGCCCTACAATTAAGAAGTTTTCTGGCACGCAGTAAAGAAAGTCTCTGGCAAAAGTACAACTGAAGCTTCACTCAAGCCAATGGCAGCTAGCGAAATAAGATCTGGCCGAGGTAGAAAAAACCATCAAACCCCTAGCGTGGGCAGGGTCAAAGTGAGACTGACACCAGAAAACCATAGCAAAACCATGCATGGCCATCATTAACTTGACCAAAAAGGATGCCAAGCGACTCCCGAATGAGGGCAAAGTAAGAACAGAGTGCGTCATCTGCAAGACACGGTGAAGAGCAGTACCTCTTCAATGTTTCAAATGCCTTGTCTAGTTTGCAAAGGTCCTGATAGGAGTTCCCTACGTTACATTTGAGGTGTAAAGGGTATACAAAGGACATGAAAGCTGACTTTTTACTGTTGAGTGAGCAACAACAGGATAAAAGTTCGGCATCATCATGGTATCCTGACAAAACTGGTATAGCCATTGTTACGGTGCAGCGCCATGTAGGTTAAATTCGCGTCGACCACGAAAGGATCTTGGCACAACTTTACGCAACCAGCCGTTTATTCACGGCCACGAGCAGAAAGCGTAAAGTAGCATACAACAAAAATGTCTTAGATATTATGAATTTGTATCTTATAAACTCAATATATTCAAAGGGAAGCGTAAAGTAATGTACACGAAAATACCTAATTATGAATTCGTATGAGGTGAACCCAACAAATTCATCAAGCCCAACAACATGCACGACACCAAACCCAATCATCTCAACTTCATCAAACTACACCCACAACAATTTTGCAAGCAGCACAACCTGGACAAGTAATCGTTAGTGAGGATTTTTTGGAGCAAGCAATCTTTACCTCCAATTCAAATGCTGTGGGCAGCGCAAATGTGATAAATTTAACAGCCAATGATTTAATGAATCAACGTCAAATCCTGAATTTGGTGAGCGACGGTAATTGCGGGAATATGCTCATCGATTCATTATCAAATGGAGGCCACACACATAGTAATCCAAAGTTAGTCAGTAGTAATGTACCTGTTCTAGCGAAACAATCTCCCGGAGGTAGTCAACCGACATTAAATATCCTTAGTGCAAAAGGAATATTATATTTGACAACAAGAAAGAACCAATCAGCACAATCGAATGTAGCTCAACAACAACCAGTCCATCTTATCTCATCAACTGTTAACAATGTATCAAATGGTAGTTCCAACTCAGCGTGAGGAAAAATGGTCCAGAAAGTGAGAGTACCGAGAAATATGCAGGTAGTGACGAGGATGCAAACCATAAGCCAATCATCTCTTCATCACCAGCAGGGGCAGCATCAGCAGTTGCCACAGCAATCAAATGCTCATTTGCCGCACAATGTTTATAATAACCAGGTCATAGTGTAACAGAAATATGTACACAATGTGATTAATGCCGACCCGGCTACTGGAAGTGTGAATGCTAAAATGAACAATGTTAGTGGAACGTTGAAGAAGCAAACAATCTCTAACAAGTTGAAACAATCGAAATCGCTTGTCCCAGAACCTTGTGGTGCAATTGAGTGACGCAAACCAGTTCTTGGATATATGCTACAGAAATCTGGTAACAAGTGATAAAAGCCACTCGGACAAATATGGATTCATAATGATAAATAAGGAGTCGATCGTGCCGTAAACGGTACGAGGGAACGAGCAAGTTGTGTTGCTCTTCTACTTTGAGGGTGAGACTGAAAACCTGAGGCAAAAGGTGGAACCATTTTCAGGATAGGATCTAGCCTGCCTGAAATTTTGTTGCAAGGTTCAAGGCATTCGTAATGAATTGTTCTCCAGTAAATTTATAGCTGTGATTAGTTTGACTGATATCAAATGTTACTTTCACACCGGAACAAAATTCGCGGACTATTGGCCCAGCAAGGTCGTTGATTCAAACCTGCTGATAGCTTCGAAGAGTATTAATAATTTGGTTCATTGGGTGGGACAACCAACAGCGCCACCGGTGACTCTGAAAATTTTGAATACTGTACCAAAAGGAGGCTAGCAACAGCAACGAATAAGAAAGAATACTTATCAAGCAGGGATGCAAAATCAAAATAATCTCCAAAGAATGCATCAGACAGGAGCTGCCACTTCCATGGCTATTATTCAGAGCTTTCTAACACCAGCAGCTGTTCAGGCTTGGTCTCTAGCACATGCACGAGGAGCCATGAGAGCTGGTGAAACGATTGCACAAAACGATACTCAACAGCAAGTTCAAAGAACTTATAACGAGGTTAACGTTCAAAATATACAAACCCTGCAAAATTTAATGACGGCACGTCAGCAATACACAAATTATAACCCATGAGGGATGCAAATTGCAACAATAAACAATTGCGCTCAATCGCAACATCCTCCACCACTAATCCGTTCAGCAAATCAAAATCAACAGCAAATGTCGAATGCCGCCACTTATTTTCTTTCTCCACACTCGTTTAGTAGGAGTGAGATTCCACGAACACCAATTCTCGTGGTGAGCACCAATTTTCGTGATGGGAAACTATCTAGCCACCATACGTAGAGGGATTTTTAAGGTCCTCGATCTACCCGAATGAGCCGTTGGCCGAGAATCCAATTAAAGGGGGACGGAAGGATGTTCCGTTCTTTTTTCTAGCAGAAAAAATCATCTGGTGAAGAGTGCGAGTCGAGACAGGAATCTACCAGAGAAACGCGATCGAATAAATTGGCAGTGGGGATCTTGAAAATAAATCTTGAAAATAAATCAAGGAAATTTGCAGTGGAGACCTAGAAAATAAATCAATGAAATTCACATTGGAGATTTGGAAATAAAACAACCAGTGAAGAAAGGTCAAACCAATTATTTGGAGATCCCCACATCAGTGGCAGCGGAATCACCGTCGTAAGTGTTGACCAACCATTTTTCTTTTCTTTCTCAATGTTCTATTATATAATTTCTTATGAAATTTTAGAGTTTAAAGTTAAAGATTAACTGAAGTGATTTTTTTTTGGTTGTTTCTTTTACTGTTTTATTTCTGATTTAGCGAACTTTTTGCTCATGGGCGGGAGGATATCTTTTTTTCCCAAGAAGAGAATTTACTGGCGTCGTTTTGAAGTCACCCGTCGTGTTCAGATCGCGCTTAAAGTTTCTTCCTGGCTTTTCCGACGTTTTATTCAGGTGTTGTAGGGGATTACAAATTGATAGAGTAGGATCTGAGGTAGGTGGAATTCTATTCTTTGCTCTCTGAGGAGCCGTAACCTCGTTTGGCGGCTCCTACCGAACTCCAAGGATGGACGAGTGGCGCCTTATCTACGACGGAGCTATCCGGGGCCGAAAAGAGCATGACTGGAGCACCCCTTGTAAAAACGGTAATACCACAATCTGGGTTTGGGACAGTGATTTCCAGAGAAAGGGCTGTAAATGGGGGAGGATTTCATGTGAGTTTGGAATTCAGCAACAGAATGAACCAAAATTATCATTCAGAGCAAAACATTTTGCTTTGAGGGCATCATCTCGACTGCAGATGGCAACGTGCTCGTTGTTGGAAACTTCAATGCTAAAGTAATCGAATGAAGCATGCCTCAAACAGATCCGCGGGAAAAATGAATCCTAGAAATGGTGATCAGGATGGTGCTTGTCCTACTATACACCGGAAATATGCCAACTACCCGCAATATTGGCTGTGAAGGAACCACGCCAGACGTGACATTTCCCTTGGAAACCTTAGTGCGGGGAATACACAATTCGAGAGTATTAAGGAATACAATTTGAGAGTATTAAAGGACTACTCAGGCAGTGATCATGAGTACATTCTGCTTGAGATCCTTAATATTGTCTCCTGACGTCCATGCTCTAAGAACCTATCTTCTCAGCAGTATGACCTTAGAGCAGGACGTCCTACTTTTGATTCGATTGCTGAGGTGGCGATTGCGGTCCAAAATGCAGAAGCACTGAGTTGTGCCAAGGACGGGTAGTTCTGTCGGTGACACTTAACGGTAGGAACCCCTTCAACTCCAATCCCGATTCCTCGAGTAAAGATTATCAGTATTGGAGACAAACGAATCGAATCAAAGCCAGCGGTGAAGTACCTGGGCTACTCATCGACTCAAAGATAAATTTAATTTAGGCTAGCAGTTGAGGCTTCAGGTTTATCAGCCTTGAGTTGACTTGTGGCCAATGTACGGAGACCCAACCAATCAAGAAGACGCCTCTTGATGAATATTGTAGGCTCAGTGCTACTGTACGGAGTAGATATATGAGGTGACGCTCTCAATAAGGAGGTATATCGAAAACGCTAGGCACAGGTACAGAGAAGAGGAGCACTGAGAACTGCATACTCATATCCAATAAGTCCTGATTTTATGGTGAATGTTATTGAAAGCATGACAGCTGTTGCGCTATTTAGCTCATCAAATACGGTGCAATGGTGTTCAGAAAGGCATTCATAAAATCATTCAGCACATTTAGCAACGAGAACCAATCAATTATGTTCCTTATCTACAAAAAAGATGGCAAACTACAGTGCTAAAGCTATAGAGTCATATCACTACTTTGTATGGCGTACAAAATATTTTCAAAGACCTTATACAATGTAATCGGATCATACGCCAACAATATTATTGGGGAATATGAAGGTGGTGGAAGGTGGATTGACGATACACAAATGGTTCACTGTCAAGTAAGTGGGATTTCAACATAGACGTACTCCAAATTTTCGTCAACTTTAAGCAAGCATATGACAGTATTGATCTTAACGGAATGTACCAAATAATGCTTTGCTTTGGCATACCAGCCAAATCAGTCCGTCTTACTAAAATGGCAACGACGTCTGCATCAATAGCCAACTCACCGATGCCTTTAACACAAATATCGTACTAAGGCAGGGAGATGGGCAAGCCCCATTGCTACTCAATTCGGCTCTGGAGTACGTCATACGGAAGCTACTTGTCGATACGTAAAGTACATTACTAAACAAGTTAAGCCAAGAAGTAGCCTATGTGGATGACATCAACATTTTGTCACGGTCATTAACAAATCTCAGAGAGCTTATCCTGAAACTCCACATCGAAGCAAAACTAGTGGGGCTGCAAATCAATGAAAATAAAACAAAGCTCATGACGCAATCGAGGAAAAATACCTCGAGTGCACAACATATAACACTTAGCGAATACAGTATCAATAAGTTGGAGTGGCAGGAGAGTGTTCCTCCCAGAAGGGGTTCGCAAAACAATTAGTAAATCAAATAATATATTCTGCATATCAAAACTTGATTAATATACTTATTCCATAAATTGAGTCCGAAAAATAAATCCTGGTTATTAAGTTTTTAAATTCGCCACCATTTGGTTTCATGTGTTTTGACCCGTCACTTAATTAGTCATGATAACACAATAGTATTACAAACCATTTCGAAAATTTTTATTGAAATTCCTGTATATTTGTAATGTCTAGGTCCGTTGCAAACCTGTTTCTCCCTAGTATCACGTGTTAATATTTTATCGGCTATAACTGAACTGTTTATAGTTTGATTATTGTGAAATTTTCAGAACACATACAATTGCTAGCAAGAAATTTAAATTGTAGCTTTGGGGAATTTTATGGTTTCCGATTTGATTTTATAGACAAAAATGAAAAATTTATAAAATGTACTATTATTAACAAAATTGATTGAATTTCGACTTCGGAGTTATTTGTTGCCCATGTACCTCCAAAGTCTAACCAATCGCGAGGGGAGGGGGAGACAGCAGCTTTCAAAACAAAATTGTCCATTGAAAGGCCTGTTCTGAAAAGTTTTCATCAAGACCTTTCATTTGATACCCATATTCCCTACATGATATGAAATTTTTTTTTCCCCTATATCGGGGAGACCCACCTTAAACACCTTAAAAGTTTCTTTTTGTGATGAAACAATGAAGAGGGCGTCATTTTACACCTACTCACAAATCATATGTTTTTACCTTGTGTTGCGAGTGAACAAATACCGGGTATGTACTTACGCTTCGTAACTGAAGTGGTTGCGAGCGAGCAAACACTGCCTTTATACTCGATCTTAGCCGACGAAATTAGTGAAGCAAGCACATACGCCATTGTCATCGAAGCATGTATGTACTTGTCATTCAATGAGCAAACGAAAAAGTAAATACGCAAAAGATCAACCCCCAATGCACTTCACACGAGCTATCACATCGTTGACGACAAGCTTTGAATGTGCTTCCAGCCAAGTAACAGTAGCAGCAAAGTTGAAGGCAAAGTTTAAAGTTTAGGCAAAAACGCTCTCTCGCTCAATGACCCCAGTTTCACTCATTCACCCCAAAAGATCGTGAGAAAGCAGAAAGCTTAAGCGAAAAGCACTCCTTTGCTCAGTTTCCCCAGTTTCGTATGTTCGTCTACTGATTCTCGCCATCCGAGCAACCAAGACAGAGCTGGGAAGAAAAACTTTCGTAGAACGAGAGCACACGTGTGCAAGAACTTGGCACTTTTCAGGAGAATTGAGGCTAAACGCTTGCGAAAGTACAATATTTCAAGTTCTTGGGTGAGCTATGGAAGGCAGTCTGTGTTCGGGTCTATAAGGAAGCGTGCAGCTACCCATTCTTTAATTACAACGTCCGAGTAGTTGAAAGTGCTGTCCGGTGATCAATAGATGGTAAATGGTGAGGTGCTGGCTTGAGCCGTGACCGTAAATCGGCCTTTTGACGTATCACGACGTGTGGCCACCCCGGTCCACAAGCTTGTCTCGTTGACTTCCTCTATAGATTGACACCCAACTGTGAAGCATGACAAGTCAAGGTAAAAGTGAAAAGTGCTTTACCCAATACTAATAGTTAGAGGTTTCAATAATTTAATACGTGAAAATGTAATTTATAAATCCTTAAAAAAAATAATGAACAGTGAAGTAAAATTAATTGTTTAAATTTAACGTTTGAATTTGTTGATTAAGTTTGGATGAGTACAGCATCACACAGAGAGATCTCTCCCTGGAAGCCTTGACAATGTTTATAGAACGCACATCGAATTGAGCTCCCAGTTCATACCAGTATACATAGGGTATACTGATTTTGTAACAATTAGTTTGCGAGAAAAAAGAGTGTGATGGACGGATGGACAGACAGACAGGACGCAATTTTAGTAGAGTTTTGTCAAATTATTTTACAAACTCCTTAAAACGTGAGTGAATTCGTGTATTGAGGCGCCAAAATAACAAGAACCAGTTATGAAAGAGACGAAATATGCCGAAGAATACAGCTCGCAAAGAGCATTTTTTTTTTCAGTTTTGACGATCTAGATGACCAGCTGCATACACAGGAAAACAAAGCTTCAAGCATACAAATCTGTTATAAGACCTGTGTTATGCTATGGGTGTAAAACATGGACCCTAACCCAAGCATCCTCAAATATAATATTGTCGCGTGTCAGAAAAGTGAAAACGCACTGTCTTTTAAATTAACTTTAAAGAGTTTATTTACTAAGAATGCACAATCGTTAATTACGCTATTTCAAAAATCGCATTTTAATCTAACTTTCACTTGTCTATAAATTTCTATTACAACTGTCTTCACTAACAATTAATATCGCTTATAATTCACACTCCACACTATCGCAGTTTTACTATCGCGGTTTTTGATTCTCCCCCATTCATTCAACTCTGCTTTATATAGGGTCTTTGGTCATTCAATCTATCTCTCATACATTGACGATTGTTCTGATGAGAACTACCTTTAATATTCGAGCAATTCTGAATGGCCGCAGTGACGTAACTTTCAGATAATGATCATGCTTGGTGGGTTCTTGTGCTTTCAAGTACATTCATTTATTGATCATGATGTTATTAATAGTTGGGACAACAGTTGCGATAGTAGCTAGCTGAATCATTTGCACATGTAACATTGCCCCCACCTCAGTTCTTTTCGCCCCGAAAGGATGTATCGCCAGTTAGAGTCAAGTCTCCCTGGATGTAATACGGGGCAAGACGGTCCAGGTGCACGATTTTCATTTTGGCTCTCGGCTTACGGTGTTGTATGTGATATGCAATGTCGTTGATTCGTTTTAAAACTCGGTACGGTCCCTCCCAATTAGGCTGCAACTTTGGAGACCTACCCTTTCACCGTTGTGGGGTATATAGCCACACCAAGTCATCTTGCTTGAAACCAGTAGAATTCGCCTTTAGATCATACCTGGTCTTCATGCGGTCAGCAACCGATTTGAGGTGTTTTTGCACTGTCCAATGTATCTGGTTCAACCGTTGCCTTGATTCATTTGTGAACTCGGAGACCATTTGGGGTTTCTTCGGGGGTATCCCGAACTTTATATCAGTCAGCAGACTAATACTCTTTCCAAAAATGACTTTGGCTATGTTCGGCAGTTCTATACGCCATCAAAAATAGTGGGATGTATCGGTCCCAGTGCCTTTGGTTCTTGTCAGCCATCTTGGCCAGGTGTTTATTGAGTGTACCGTTGAAACGTTTGACCATATTACATCGGACTGAGGATGCAACGGTGTTTTCTTCGTTTTCCGTATTCCCAAAAATCAGTGACTCAAAGTTTTGGCCTTGATCCGAATGTAGTTCACAAGGACCGCCGTACCCACTGACCCAATCCAACACTAGCAGTTCGGTTACAGTAGTTGCCTCCTGGTTGGGAATGGGGTAGGCCTCGGGCCACTTGTTGTAATAATCGGCAACAACCAGCGTGCATTGATTTGGATTCAGAAAAAGGTCCTGAAATGTCAACAGCAATCCTTTCAAACGGTGCACCCACGTTGTAGGTTTGAATTTGTCATCGCTTTGGACCTTTGACGGAAGCGCAAATTGTGCATCTACGGAACCAGTCCACTACGTCTTCTTGAGCGTGGAACCAGTAGAACCTTTCCCGCAATTCCATCAAGGTCTTGTTAACACCAAGGTGAGTTCCCGAGGATTCTTCGTGCATTTCCTTAAGCACCTCGTGGATTCGGCTTTTGAGAAGTATAGTTTGCATCCTATAGGAGCTGCCATCCGCCGTTTCCTATTTCCGCCTGAGTACGCCACCCTCCACCTGAAGGGAGTTCCATTGTGCCCAATAGCTACCTTCCACTCAGGTCGCCCAGTTGCCTCCTTTCATACGAGCAATAGTCCGATGTCTTCATCGGCTAGCTGGGTGTTTTAAATTTCGTCTTATGCCCAATCTTCATTGAATTTGGCTGTTATCACTCGCAGATAAACAGTCGGCTGTTTTTCCTCAATCCGTCAGCAATACTTGCAGTTAGCTGGACATGGACGACGAAATAGGGCGTCAGTATTTCCATGAACTCCATCCTTCCAATGAACAATTTTGTATTCGTATGACTGTAATCTTTCGATCCATCTCGCAACTTGTCCCTCGGGGTTTTTGAAATTAAGCAGCCATCTCAGCGATGCATGGTCTGTTCGAAAAATAAATTTCTGGCCATATATGTACTTGTGTAACTGTTTGGTTGGCTCTATTATAGCCAATAGATCTCAACTGTAATACGAGAAGACTCTTTCTTCGCCATCGATTTGCTCGGAGAGTACAGCTCCAATCCCACCGTTGCTTGCATCGGTGTCAACTACAATCATTTTTCCGGGTTTTGGATATGGCAGTATATGTGATTCACACAACTTCTCCTTCAAGGTCAAAGGCTACCTGGCATTGCTCATTCCAGTTATACGGACAATTTTTCTCGGTTAACTGATGGAGACACTTAGCTCATTTGGCAAAGTCCATAACGAATCTTCGATAGTAGGTTGCCAGACCTAGGAAACTTTATAATTGGCGCTTGTTGTTTGGCGTTGGCCAGCTTTTAACGGCTTCAATTTTCTCAGGGTCTATTCTGACCCCTTCTGCTGATACAATGTGTCCCAGGTATTTTACTTCAGCTGTGAAAAGGGTACACTTGTCGGAGCTAAGTTTCAGATTCGCCAGTCGCAATCGGGAGAACCCTTCTTCTAAGTTCCCCACATGCTCTTCGAACGTTCTTCCAATAGCAATGATGTCATCTAGGTACACCAAGCAGGCGTTCCAGGTCAGGCATCGTAGCACATATTCCATCAGGCGTTCGAAGGTAGCTGGAGCATTGCAAAGTCCAAATGGCACCACCACAAATTGCCACAATCCGGTGCCAACTGGAAATGCGGTCTTCTCTTGGTCCTTCTTGTCAATTTCTACCTGCCAGTAGCCACTCTTGAGATCGAGTGTAGAAAACTATTTTGCGTCGGCCAAAATGTCCATGATGTCGTTGATGCGTGGAAGCGGGTAACTATCTTTCTTAATGATGTAATTAAGCTGCCTATAGTCGACACAAAAACGAGTGCTACCATCCTTTTTCTTTACTAGCACTACTGGTGCGGCCTATGGACTGATAGAATGTTCAATAACACCTTGTTTTTCCATGTCCGAGATCAGTGCTCTCACTTTTCCTTGTTTGGCTATTGGAAGATGTCTCGGTGCTTGGCGAGTCGGCTTGGCTCCCTGTGTATCTATGACGTCAGCTACTCATTCAGCCTTGGTCATTCGGGCTTGTTGAGAAGATGTTACTGTACTTGGTGACCAGATTATAGACTCGCTTGATTAGTTGCACTGACAATTTGGCGTGCTTCAATATTGTAGACGTGGATTCTCGGGCTTTGTCTGTTTCTTGCCTCTTTTTAAAATGATGGTCGTGAGTGGTTTCCAAAGAGGTGTCTGCGGTGTTAAGGACTCTAACCGGCGCGTATCGTTTCCTTAAAGATCTTACAAGTCTTCGTCCTACAATCAAGCAGCGCAACGTGGACGTCTTCGTTGGCTCTATCAGATAAGATCGGTGGTCTCTAGAATCACCATCAAGCTTGGCCCACACAATGCTCTCGGAAGATTTTGTTGCATCAGTGTCGGCACATACTACCAAATTCATCTTGATAATTTGGACGCTTGGATCCTCTGTCAATACTTTGACATTCCATAATTTCAATACCAGTTTGCCCAAATCCAACGTGATCTCATGTGGTTGAAGAAAATCCATTCCGAGAATGCAGTCATCTATAGTGTTCGTGACCAGAAAATTATGTCGGAACGAAAGGTCTCCGAACGGTATCTGGAGGTTAACCTCTCCATGGACAGGTGCAGTTGTCACTTGTCTATAAATTTCTATTACAACTGTCTTCACTAACAATCAGTATTCTTTCAATTCGCGCTCCACACTATCGCAGTTTTACTATCGCGGTTTTTACTATTTCCCCATTCATTCAGCTCAGCTTTATAGGGTCTCTCGTCACTCAATCCATTTCTCTTACATCGGCAAATGTACTGACAAGAACTACTTGGAATTTTCGAGCAATTCTGAATGGCCGCAGTGACGTCATTTTCAGATATTGATCATGCTTGGTGGGTTCTTGTGCTTTCGAGCACATTCGTTTATTGATCATGATATTCTTAATAGTTGCAACAACAATTGAGAAAGTAGCTCGCAGAATTATTTGCACATGTAACAATATATTGAACGGCTTTGAGCGACGGGTCCTGAGGCGAATAATCGGAACGAATCAAGACGGTGACCAATAGTGAATTCGATATAACCATGAGCTGAATAAAATGTTTAACGAACCGGAGCTCTCAATGATTGTAAGACTGCGGAAACTGGAATGAGCTGGCCAAATGAATCGTATGGACGAACAACGTATACCTAAAAAGGTATTCGCTGGGAGAACTAAAGGCCGG
The DNA here is from genome assembly GCA_963969285.1 of Odontomyia ornata. Classification (NCBI taxonomy): domain Eukaryota; kingdom Metazoa; phylum Arthropoda; class Insecta; order Diptera; family Stratiomyidae; genus Odontomyia; species Odontomyia ornata. The sequence goes on from OZ017741.1 coordinate 37,481,419, forward strand.
AGAACAGTGGGGAAACCAAGGAAGCGCTGGTCCGACTCGGTCGATGAAGAGAGTTCTTTGCTGCTTAGATTTCAAAATTGGAGGACGCGGTTAATGCATCGATACAGTTGGAGGCGCTGTTTGCTGGAAGCAAATGCCCAAGAGGGGCTGTAGTGCTGCGAAGAAGAAGCCTAACGTGTCACACCATTTAGTTGGCTGTAACTCCTTCTGCCGGTTCAGAAATCGTGGAAAGGTGTTAACTGACTGCGTTTAGTCCGATTCTGTTTAGAAACATACGTTCAAGGCTTGTGATTTTAAACTGAAGTCACCTCAAAACCATAAAACAATGAAGTATGGATATGAAGAAAAATACAGATTATCTGTTCCCCTTTAAAGACAAAAATATTCTTACTATAATTAAAATCAACAACCGGATAGCATAGATTTTTTTCCATGGTTGCCGAAGAATTCTAGCAATATACATGCAAATAACCTACGAATAGGAAGCTTGAAAGGTTAAGGAGTAATTGTGTATTTGGATGACATAAAGCGCACTTAAACCAAAAGGAGCAAAGCAAACCGGAGTCATCCCATTATCTTCAAGTCCTTTTGATTTTTACGCCGATCCTCAAAGTGATTTCAGCACGCACATGTTCTTTTAAAGTTCTGCGTTTCAAAAGCCTTTTTCCTTCCATGTTTTCTCAACTCATGCTGATGTTCTTATTACCAAAAAAGCAATATAGTAGTCACTTTCATGTAAATCACACTTAAAAGTTACATCAAATCAAATTTTATTATCATTGCTCAATTCTATGGCTATCTTAAACAAGTATCGTACGCTAAACTTCACTGATACACTTGAATTTAAATTTCAAAAGTTTCTATAATACTCAGAAATCCACACATGCATGGTATACTACTCGTATATGTACTTGTCTCAAAAGAGCATCAAAATCGATTTCAACTAAAAGAGGGAAAGGCTCTAAAAAGAAATTTTTTAACATCTTCAAAATTGGTTTTAAGGGAAAAGGAAGTGCACGAGGAAGAAAAAATAAAATAGAAAGTATAGGTAAAACAGGATTTTCAGGAAAGAAAGGCTCACATGACACATACTGACAAGTATTGTATCTAGCCATGTTTGTGTGTATTTTTGGCAGGTAGGAAAGAAGTCAGTCTATACGATATATTTTCTTATATTTAACGTGTAGCCGATATATTGAAAAGTTTTCAATAAGGCTTTGCTGAGGACGATGGGGTTGATGTTTATGTGATAGCCGAGAAAGAATAATCCTATTACTCGTTATTGGTTTTTGAAATTTGATGGCGAAGCATTGGTGAAAAGGATTTTCCAACTGAAAGGAAATTAGGTGAATTTATGTATGCTTTAGTGATATTAAATTAGATGAGATAGAAAAATTGTATTTGTACTTTTTTGTAGGCTTGGTTTTAAAATAGACTTTGTTAGGATGAAGTTGCCATTCCTTCTTAGATATCACTGACATAAAAATTTTGCAATTAGAGGAATCGAGTTTCAAATCAATACTTAGATATTTAATTTGAATTAAATGTGATATCCTTTTTAATATATCTATAGTAAATCCTGCTGAAATTGCAAAACATTTGTAAATCATAGTAGTGAATGATTCATTTCATCAAAATACAGCTTAAGTTTTTCTTAAAGCAAATGCGTCAACAATTAAGATTTTATCTGAATCTTCCTTATGATGATCTAGCTTAATTTCCTTACTACCCGTTAGGGCTTCGGTTCAAGGATGTCATAATTTTTTTACAGCTTGTGACCATAAATATCCTATTATTTCCTTCGTTTACAAGATATGAAAGCAATAATGTCCATGAAATTCATAAACCGATTGTAAAAAAGGACATAGCATTCCCCATACAATTCCGATAAGGCTAGTCAGGACGAAAAAGCTATACACAATAGCTCAACTCGGAAATGTCGTATTAGTTTTATGTAGAAACTAGGGAGCAATACTGGAATGGAATTTCATCAATGGACAAATGCCGGGTGACATTGTTAGCAAAAATTTTATTAGATTTTTATATTGCCAGGATATGTTGGAATATATGGGGTACTAATGGCTATCTTTATTACGACAATATGTCGGGAAATAAATTTTTTTGTTTATTTTTTTTTTGTATAAAGGGGGCGAAAAAATTCGAAATGTCTTGTAATTTGATTTCCTTTGAATAAGATGGCTCTTCAAATTAATTACAAGTTTATTCGTTCACACACATTATTAAAGTTGATTTATCTATTGAAACTATAAGGTCAATATTCCTTATCCAATAATAATTTGAAAAGTCCTTCACTTCTTGTTACCTATTATCAAATTATGTAAAGATGTGCTAAGCTTTTGATCGATTGACGATTTGTTCAACATCAACTAAATTTAAATCAATGTAGCTTTCTGTAGTTTTTTTATGCGTTCTGAAAAGAGGATGATTAAAAATAAAATTTTGAATTTTTGTATTACTTTTCTTTATTTTCACTGTGTGTTTTGCTGGTTTTTGCGAGCATTATGCCATCTGTTTTCAAAAATCATTGTTTAAAAATTCCTTATTTATACAACCTCAATGTGGGGAACGAAAATCTCAAGGAACCTTGTAGTGATTCGGAGTGTTTGAATCCATGTAGAGCACGGGTGCCAATACTCTGCCATAAGAGCGTAATGATTTTTCTTCGTCAGGCTCACTTTAAGATTTCCCGGAGGAAATCTAGGTCGACCTCTTATACGAGGTGTGTTCAAAAAGTATCACGAATTTTGAATTTTCGCGGGTTACGTATATTCGAATTTCGATTTTTTTGTGGCGTTATGTTGGTACTCATGTCTGTCACTTATGCCGACAAGCTCGGCCATTTTGAATGTTCACTTAATTGGTGATAGCTGCTTTACTTGCACGTGTTTTCAATCGTCTTCGATTTTTACTTATTCAAAAAAATGGATCAAAGAACGTGTATCAAATTTTGTGTGAAAAACGAAATTAAGTGCGCGGATGCATTCCGAATGTTGACTGTGGCATACGAAGAAGCTACCTTGAACCGAAGCAACGTTTATCGGTGGTAGAAAATGTTTTTAGAAGGCCGAGAAAATGTGAACGACGAAGAGCGTGCCGGACGCCCGAGCACTTCAACAACAGACGAAAAAATTAATGAAGTGGAGAAAATGGTATTGGCCAATCGTCGAATCACCGTTAGAGAAGTTGCTGAGGACCTAAACATATCGATTGGCTCGTGCCATTCGATTTTTATCAACGAATTGGGCATGAGACGGGTCGCCGCGAAATTCGTACCAAAATTGCTCAATTGCGACCAAAAACAGCAACGCATGAACATTGCTAATGAGATGTTAAACTCTGTCCGCGACGAACCAAATTTGCTCCAGAGGGTCATAACTGGTGACGAATCGTGGGTTTATGGTTATGACGTGGAAACCAAAGCTCAATCATCTCAATGGAAGCTGCCGCATGAACCAAGACCGAAAAAAGCGCGCCAAGTTCGGTCGAATGTGAAAGTTTTGCTGACAGTTTTCTTCGATTGCAGGGGCGTGGTGCATCATGAGTTCTTGGCACAGGGAAGAACGGTCAATAAGGAATATTACCTGCAAGTTATGCGCAATTCGCGCGAAGCAATCCGCCAGAAACGCCCGGATTTGTGGGAGAAGAAAAATTGGCTTTTGCACCACGATAACGCCCCTGCTCACACATCGTTGCTTGTGCGCGACTTTTTGGCCAAAAACAACACACTAATGATGCCGCAGCCACCGTATTCCCCAGATCTGGCCCCCTGTGACTTTTTCTTGTTTCCTAAACTGAAGAGGCCCATGAAAGGACGACGTTACGCTACGCTTGACGAGATAAAGACGGCATCGAAGGAGGAGCTGAACAAGATTAAAAAAAATGATTTTTTGAAGTGCTTCGAAGATTGGAAAAACCGTTGGCACAAGCGTATAATATCTCATGGGGATTACTTTGAAGGGGACAAAATAGATATTCATGAATAAATAAATAATTTTTGGAAAAAAAACAAAATTCGCGATATTTTTTGAACTTACCTCGTATGTATACTTTATAGACGATACAGACGTAAAGTCTGGGAACGTGCCAACATATACCCTTAGTCAACTCCAAGGTGACTACTGGCAGGCTAGCTAGTTCAGAGAGGAATTTCGCGCACAAGTCTCCCGTGAGCAGACTAAGTCCAAAATACAAGAATCAGCCACCGATTCAAATGCTCGATTTAAAACATGTCGAGCAACTTCCAACCACTCGACTTTACTGTATTACGATTTCCTTTTTCTTTCGATCTAAGAAAGTGAACAACAGGAAACATCCTCAACTAAAAATCAGGCGTTCCCGAACCGATGCGGTGCCCGAAATAAACTACTTGAATTCAAAGCCAAATCAATCTATTCTAACTAAAAACGCAAAGCCAAACTACGGCACCACGTACCGACCGCAGCATAAAATTGACCATTCACAGATTATATAAACTCTACCCCCTTGGCGACATACTCACCTTTCATCTTCATATCCTTCTGAAAAAGAACGAGCACATACTGAAAAGGAAATAAGTTAGATCCAATCAGCAATTCATTTTCATATTGGTATAATTCGATGATAAAATATAAACAATAAAGCTGCTATTACACTAAATGACACTAAATTAAGTCCTGCCCTTTAAGTATAATTTATAAATATTGAATTTTATGTCGTGTTGCCAAGAATTTTTTAAAGGAATTATGCGGTCTCTTAGCGTTGCCAATATGTAAAACATGTTTCTTGCGTTGATGCTCACGTCCACAGTCTGTGCAGAGCGTAGATAGTGTTGATTTGTACCGTGTACAGTTTTCATGTAACCATTTTTGACATTTTGTCCATTGAATCCAGTCTTCTTTTTTTTGTTTCAAAATAATTTTTTCAACATTCGGCATAAATATTCGGATCTTCAGTGACGTCTAGCACTCGTTGCGTGTAGACGTGTTTTTACTCGCTCCTGTCATTAATTTTAAAACTTAATTATTTTTCACAAAAGTCAGTTGAAAACAATTTTTTTTAATTGAAAACTATCACCGTCGGATTATTCGAGCATTTATCGAATACCTGAAATTCATTTCCTGAAGAAAAATCAAAAGTGGAAATACGTTCAAGGGAAGTCCCAGTCCGAGAACATTCCCTCTAGTCTCGCTGCAAAAGCAACGAGATGGAGGAGCCCGATGGCTTCAGCCATCAACCAGAAGGTCCGTGCCCATCGCCAACAATGACGGGCGAAAAAAACTAAAAAGAAGATACGACGATAAAGAAGAAAAACTGACAATCCTTTTGGCTGATCAAAGACAAAGAAAAAGCTGAAAAACTTGAAAAAGAAAATGAAGAGCTCAAGCTTCCAGTTAAATCTTTAGAAGCACTTGTTGGAACGTTAACGTTCAACAAAGATAAAGAAACCAAGAAAGGCCGACAAGCAAATTCAAAAACCGAAGACAAGAAAACTAAAAAGCCAAAGGAAGAAGCTAATCAAGAGGATGTCCTCAGCGCAGGAGGCACAAACGACAGCAGAAATTACTATCCAGCGTAAGCTGGTCTTGAAGAAACGATGAACATTGAAGAGGATCCAGGTAAAACGTATAAGTTAGATAATGAATTCATTGAATACCATAAAATTAAAAATCGGGAGAAAAAACCAAAAGGTTTGTCTGCTGGTCCGTCCGTTAAGATTAATGAAAAGAAAGAAAAAGTCCCACCAATTAATGTATTTGGGCAAACGGGCAAAGATATGGTTCGGTTTTTGGCAGCCGAAAATAAGCTAAACGATTTTGAGATAAAAAGAGTCAATGCCGATAAATTGACAATTAGGACTAAGTCGTTGGTTGATTTCCAGGCAACAAAAAGTGCCTTAAACTCTGAAGATGTTCCGCTTTTCACGTACACCCCGAAAAGCGAAAAGAACCAAACCTTTTTATTAAAGGATCTGGACTGTGGTGAGGACACAGTCGATCTCCTTCAGGTGCTCCAAGAAGTTGCACCAGAAATACAATTTATTTCAGTTAAGAACTCTGCAACGAGAAGATCAATTGTAGAGCGCAAAAACTTGCCTCACTACTTAGTCCAGATTTCCAGCAAAAGTAGTTCGAGTGCCCTGCAAAAAATACGGTACTTGAACTTTCGCGTGTTGAGGTGGGAACGCCTCCAGAAAAGTGGGGTCAACCAGTGCTACAGGTGTCAAAGATTCGGGCATTCGGCTGCCAATTGCGCCATGAAATATAGGTGTGTTAAATGCAAAGACATTCATGCTCCTGGCGAGTACAAATTGGCTCAGGCGGAGCCAAAAGAGAAACTATATTGTGTGAGCTACGGTGCCTTTGGTCATCCAGCATAATATCGAGGATGCCCCCGGTATCAAGATGCAAAGGTTAAAGTCACTCCGAAACAAAGTCAAGCACACCACAGTGTGATACCTACCAACTTCGTCAAGCCCGGGGTGTCATTTGCACTTGCTGCGAGAGGACCAGCAGACAATGTAAATAAAATAAATAATGTAAGTGGTAATAATGAGCTGCTCCTTGAAATTTATCAGCAATTAAATTCCCTATTGGAGCGAATCGATAAACAAGATTCGAAAATTAACATTGTTTTTCAGCGTTTAGGGCTTTCAACTGCCTCAAAATAAGTTGTCATCCAGCCACATTCCCACGGATAGGATTCATCTCATCTCGATCAACGTCAACTCCATTGTTACATCGGCGTGATTATCTCCTTGAATTCATTGACAGACAAAAGTCTGACATCGTGCTTCTCACCGAAACCCACCTCAGTTCATGGCACTCGATGAGATTCAAGGATTTTGAGTTCGTAAGAAACGATAGGGTAACAGGTGATGGAGGAGGTGGCACCGGGATATTGGTTCGAAGACCCTATCGTTTCCAAAATATTGAAAAAGTCGAATTCAAAAGCTTTGTATCACTTAAAGTGTCCGTTATCAAAATCTCACTGCCAAGTGGGGATAACCTCTTTGTTATCTCTGCCTATGCAGCTGGTGGAACTGTTCTCACGCTCAAGGAGGAGCTCAATTCCTTGTTCGAAATACTCGAATTGAACAGGCTGCATTACTATTCTATTCTTGCTGGTGACCTGAACGCCAAGCATACATCATGGCTGAACGCCACCAATAATCCAAGAGGTGTATTCCTGAAGTCGTGGATAACAGAGAACCAAATTGAATACAGGTGCAACCTTTATGGGTCGGAGTTCCCAACATACCCTAGGACAAATTTATATTTGGACCTTTGCATTGCTGACGCAAGACTTGAATTCAGCTTGAATAGTCCTCAATGGAAACTGCAGGTGCTTCCTTATGATAGCGACCATAACGCAATCGTAATGGAAATCAATCATCACAGGGATGATTTCTTCCTCATTCCAGTTCAACATGAAAATCATCGGTTGAATTTCAAAAAAACAGACTGGGGAAAGTTTCAAAAGAAGTGTAATCGGGAGTACCAGAAGCAATGTCCCCCTCCTGATGGTGGCAACTCTTGCTCAATGGTTCCTAATGACAGGAATCTAACTAACGATGAAATAGATGTCTATTTGTCGAAGTTAGAGAAGCTGACGTTAGAAACGATTGAGAAAGTAGTTCCCAAGATAAAACATCGAAACAATATGGAAGGATATGAAACACCAACCATCGCAAGGTTGAAAAGATTGAAAAGCCTTCTTCTCACACGCGTCAACAATATTTATTGAAGATTTTTGGATTACGACCATCCCAAGTCAAGTCAAGTCAAAAGCGCTTTATTTAATACTAATCGTTATAAATTTTAAAAGAATATAAAGCAAAATCCAAACAATAACAATAAAAAACTTAATGGCCCAAATGGCTTTCTAAATTTGTACGTTATCATTAAACACATTTCAAAAAAAAAAAAAAAACTAGAGCGAATTCAAATCAATGAAGATTGTTACATATTTTTAAAATTCAATTGGAAAAAGGAGAAAAAACCAACCAACACTATTCTAAAATTATTTATCGTTTACGACCATCCCTCGTTATCTTTGTTGAAACTACATCTGAAGAATGTCCGGAACTTAATCCGTTCATACTTCCGGAGTGAGGTCAGCAATCAATGGGCGGAAAAATTGAGGGAAATCAGCCCACAGGACCCAGACAGCGTGTTTGCGAAAGAGCATAGCATATTCCGCAAGAAGTCTCGAGTGAAGGTATCGAATCTTGAAGTTACTGGTGATGAGATAAATCTGCTCGATAGGGCTGGTATCGAAATTGAGAGTACGACTCCGGATAGAAATGGAAACAGGATCATTTGTGAAGGATTTGATAAACTTGCCCTGATTGGAATACATTTTGAATTGGTTCATCTACCAAACCCTGAGAGAGGGAACGAAATATTTTCAGAGGTCGTTGAAGCAAAAGTTTCCGACTTCAAATCAAGCCTGAACGGCCACTCAATTCTTCATTTCAATGAAACATTAACATCTGACCTCATACCGAGCTTGAATCTTATTGATTATTTTGTCAGCTATGAAGACCTGTGTTTCATATTTCGCAGGATAAACAACAAGAAATCATGTGGTACTGATGGTATTCCAAATGTAGTTCTCCGACATTGTCCGGAGGTCGCTATTAGGAATTATTGCATATTGTTCAATAACATGTTGAGCAATTCATATTTCCCAAATGAGTGGAAAAAGGCTAAGGTATTTCCGATCTTGAAGAAAGGAAAAGAATCTTCATGCCCGAAAAGCTATCGCCCAATCAGCTTGCTGCCTAACATCAGCAATGTGTTTGAAGTGATACTCAATAGAGCATTAAACGCCCACATTAAAGAAAATGAGTTGATCCCAAATTGCCAATTTGGTTTTCGGTCCAGGCATTCGACCACACATGCAATAACGAAAGCAACCTCAGACATCCGTTGGAATCTAAATGATAGACAATGTGTTGGAGCATGTCGGTGTGGCTAGATGGATTAATTTTTAAACTCCTTCAGGACAAGTTCCCCAGACACCTTGTCGCCATGATGTGCAATAAGTTATACGGGAAATCGTTTGTTGTAACTGATGGAAATCTGACAACAAGGCGCAAATTCAAGGTCTTGAATGGTCTACAGCAGGGAACAGGTACTGCGCCTCTACTCTTCTCAATCTTCATTCGCAAGCTATTGAATGGCTTTGATTTTAACGTCTCGCCAACGCGATCATTGATAGCGTTTGCTGATGATCTGATCATCTATACGGCAGACCGAAAAGCTACAATAGTTCAGAGCAATCTCCAAAAAATGTTCAATGATGTACAGCTGTACACTGACAATTGGCGAATGAAAATCAATGCGCAGAAGTGTGAAACAATCTTGTTTCGGACAACGCTGCAGGGGGTCAGTTAAGACCTGAAACGTAATTTGAAAGATTTCCACATCATGGCTGGTGAGGGTAGTCTTGAACGGGTTCCACATAAATCCTGTGTTCGATACCTCGGTGTTTATCTCGATCAGTATCTGTAGTATACTGAACATGTGAAAATCATGCTCAGTAAGGCACTTAAAGTAGTCATGGCCCTTCAAAAACTCTTTCATTCCAGATACATTGATCAAAAGGTCAAAATTGTCTGTTACAAGAAACTGGTTGGACCAGTTTTGACATATGGATGTCAGATCTGTTACAACCAGAGTGCTAGTACTATGGAAAAATTAAGAGTTTTCGAAAGGAAATGTCTTCGTGCATGTACTGGTTTGTACAGAAAGCCTGAGACGGATTGGAAACATTAAATATCGAATAGAAGTATTTATAAAACTGCTGAAGTGACGAGGGTCGATATCAGCATATTGAAGCTTCTTCGGAATCATATCGCAAGATCTGTGACTGTGAGTGAACACCCTTGGATTTCACAGCCGTTCCACCCTACAGACGGGTATATAGCGACTTGCCTCGCTACTGGCTTCATTCTTCCAGAAGCATTCGTGTATTTGGACATGAATCGATATGTTTTTGATTCTGACGGCGTCCCAGTCATATATCACATATATCGACGGGCTACCGATAAGAAGATAAAATATCCTCCGAAATTGACTTCACAAGATCAACAATTTCAATGGAGATACTCATTTGTTAGATTCGTTGAAACTGATCGAGTTGAGACGGCGCAATCCAGGTATTGGTGGCTGAATGACAATGTCTAAATTATTCGTGTTTATTTCCAGTTTTTGTGGTTTTTTGGTAATTTAGTTTTTTTTTTGTGAGTTTCAGCTCATTATTGCTACATTTAGTGTTGTTGGTTATTTGTGTTAAAAATTAGGTATAGGTTAGGTATATGTTATGTTTACTATATTACGTTAGAGATAAGATTTAACGCTTAGGTTGGGAACATTGTTATAGAATTTTTTTAGTATAAGATAAAGTTTTTGATTGCATTTTATTAGAAATAAGTTACAATATATTAGGTGTAGGATCAAAGTTTCACTGTTGTGTTTAAATTATAAATAATTTTAGGATAGTGTTGGTTGGTTTTTCTCCTTTTTCCAATTAAATTTTAAAAATATGTAGTAATCTTAATTAATTTGAATGATAACGTATAAATTTAGAGAGCCATTTGGGCCATTAAGTTTTTTTATTGTTATTGTTTGGAATTCGCTTTATATTCTTTTAAAATTTATAACGATTAGTATTAAATAAAGTGCTTTTGACTTTTACTTTGACTTCGGATCTTCAGTCGGCCCAACCTTCCTTTTAGTGGATTTTTTTCTTCATAAGACTTGGAGTTTTTCTTTTTTTCAATAGAGCTGGGAGAAGTTAAAACCTCTGCTAACTGGCTGCGTTTTGATAAAATCGGCACTGGAATTTGTGGTAGTGGTGAAATTGCTTGAAGTAGTTTTATAGGCATTGGGTTTTCGAAACGTGATGAAGTGAGTGTCTCATTTTTGGAATGATTGCAGGTATGCGATCTATTGCTGATGGTTGGAATTACCAGTACCAAGATTATTTCAGGACATGAAACTGTGGTTGGGATTACCGGTTCCAAGATTGTTTCAGGACATTAAACGGTAGTTTCAGAAGGGCGAGCTGTTGTTTGTTGAACTTCAATTTGCGATGAGTCTGATATGGTGAAAAAGTGGTCTGGAATAGCTTGAGGATAAAGGGGGTAGATTTCTGAGGCCCTGACTCTGAAGCTCCATTTCCAATGGACGCTACTTTCTCCCATGCATTCCCAATTAAATACCCGGCTTGATATCTTGCAAGTTTCTGTTTTTATGATGATGCATCCAAACCTTGGCTTTGTTATGGAAATGTGATTTTAATGGCTTGAAGAAACTTCGGTCCAAAGGTTGCAACGCTTGCGTAGTAAGATTTGGTAAGTGAAGTAAAATGGTGTTGTTGTTTTCAGTAAATTCCAGCATCTCGAAAGCATTACTGTGAGAAGTGTGAACATCCAAAATTACAAGTGTCTTGCTTAAAGGTTTTCGTGACATGAAATGTTCTTTTAACCATTTAAAAAACAGTTCAGCATTGATGTTGGAAGACTTTCTGCTCATATAAACCTCAGAGCTACTTGGTAACCCATCGACGTATTCTGCTTTTTTGTTTACTCCTCTTATTATCGGAACAGGGGGCAAAAAGTTACCCTTCACGTTGCAACAAGCTACAGCAGTAACATTTTTTCCCGTCTCTTTAGCAGTAACTACATGGACGTCTTTAACACCTTTTTGTGTCAACACCTTTCTGGGTTTATTATTCAGTTGCAAACCACTTTCGTCCATATTAAATATGTTTCCGAGTTTGTCCATTTAATTGATTTCTGTCGAAATTTTCTGAGTATTTCAAAAAATCCATCGGCTGCCGATCGATTCATATCTTGGGCTCAGGAAAGCGAAAGTCCTTCAGATTGTCTAAATAAAATGTCTTTATTCCTTTCCAAAAAGACCCTAACCGTACATAGCCTGCGTTTTTTTGTAATTGTGTTAAATTTACGATTTACATTCAATTTTTCCGCCTGTTCAAACGCCAAGCTCCGAATGCCTTCTCCGTCAACGGCAAATCCGACAGACGCTAGTTTTTTTTATGTGCGCCACTAGCTTTCTTTCATTTTCTATTCCAAAAGCACCTTGAAGAGAATAAAAATAATAAATTATTTTTTACCTTACGTATAATTAATAAATACAAAAATCATAATATAAAAAAATAATTAAGATACTTTTCACATACTATCAGAACAAATTAACTGAACATTTACTTACCTATAAAGCCAAGAGGTTTCTTTACAAAATTTCCTCCTTTCAATCGTCTCGAAATGGTTTTGGCTTGTACGCCAAATAGTGCTTTTCTCAGAGACATCCGAGCGTCAATGTTTTTTCGGGCTTCTTCCAGCGCTTTCTTAGTCCAACTACCCTTTGTTGTCTTGCGGATATATTTACGGGGATAATGATGCTTAATATTCGCTTAAAAAAAACACACATACACAAATTTAACATGCGGCATCTTCTCAAAAAAATTGCGGTTTCTCTCCCCAAAGTGAGGGAGAGATGCCGCACCACACTTCAAAACATAAGAAAAAAATGAAATAAATAGAAAATACACACTCGAAATCTTATCAAACTTACTTATCATGTAAAATACTTACCCTTGAAAAAACACGATAACCTGTTTCAACAAATTTTCACAGTGAGAAAGGGAGCGCAAAACAAAAATAATATAAAAAAATTCCCCTACATTTCTGCTGCAACCAATTTTTTTTTGTCCTACCTTTTTGGTTGAATATCTAACAAAGAAAAAGCAACATATATTTTTTGCGCGGACGACTAGATGTATGAGTTTGTTTGACCCAACGCAGCATTAAGCCTGATGCGCCATGTCTCCCGCAATTTCCCTAAAAATTAAATAACGTACATTCCGTTCAAATTTACAATCAATAGTTACTATGATAACATTTTTTAGGTAGAAAATTGATGAAATTGGATCAAATATATGTGGTGGCGCGGAATGTTCCAACGCAAGCGAAGGCTTCATGATGCCAGCAGATCCTTGCCCCTCCAGAAATCTTCACCTGCCGCCAAGTTCACACATCAGCGGCGCAAGCAACTTCCCGCGAGAAAAAGGCCACTCTTCAAAGTTCTTATAAGTCAATATACCTCAGAGAACCAAGGAAAACTCCCTGCAAGCGTCATCAGGTGCATTGCCTGCAAGTTTCATCATCAGAGACATCAACTACACGTCTACATTCGACAGCGTCTTCATCATTGTTGGCATCGGCCTTTTTGGTCTCCAACAATAAGAGTAGAATTGATATTACGCTAAAAGTTAATACCAAAAATGGTGATCCCGAGTGGAGAACCAGAATGATGCATGGACGAGATGACGATGATGCTATGTGAAAGGCCTCGCTGTGCAACCCAGAGCACTTGCTCTCCCAGGAGCAGCAGCCACCATCGCCGGTGCACTGTGAGCCAGCATTGACAAGTCAAGCCCTATAATTCGACTAACAGCAGCTGAGCAGGTCAACGGTGTCAGCTTATGCAAGCTTCCGTCATTCTGGCGTGCAAGCCCGGAACTGTGATATTTCCAGGTTAAGTCCCATTTCCAAGTGCATCAGGTCACAAAAGACTCAACCAGGTACCACCTCACGGTCTCATCATTAGGCCACAACACTATCGCCGAGGTGGTCGACATCATCCGCGCGCCGCCGGAGCTCGACAATTATAGGAGCCTCAAGGTGGGCATTATTTCCCGCTTGACGAATTCCTCCGATGTCCAGGCACACAAGCCGTCCATGCAGGCAACCACACGCTCCACGACACTCACATCTAGTTTCTCCTCAATACGCAGTTGAGGTAGCTGCCCTGCGCTTGGCAATTGCACAGTTGAGAGATTTGACCCACGAGGCATTCTAGCAACCATTTGCCAGTGCCAACATGCAACGTGGATGCTCCTCGTCATGGGACGGCCACCAAGGAAGGCCACGCTGGACTAGGTTCCGAACCACATACGGGATATTGCTGATATCACAGCAAATACGGAGCCCTAGCTTTCCGATGCAAACAGCCCTGCTCATTTTCAGCCCAGGACACCAATACCAGACTTTCGGAAAACTAAGATTGCCAGCGCTGTGTTCAGCGGACATCACCAGTAACAACCCTGAAAAGCGCCTCAGACTGCACCACAAAAGCTCGTTTTCTGGTGAGTTCTGGCTGTGCCCTCTCCATCATTCCGAGGTACGTCATCGCCAGGCCTCTTCAGAAGTGGAGCCTCGTGGTATATGCTGCCGATAGTATGCCTATTGTTACCTTCACCACCCAGCAACCCACGCTGGACTTTGAGTTATGCACCCTATTGAAGACGTCCAGACACTCATCCTGGGAGCTGACGAGCTCAACTATCATGGCCTGCTTATTGACCTGCGAATCGAAGCCTCTTGGATGACCGCACCAGTTTCTTTAAACTCCGCATCCTCAGCCCAGCTCCACCAGTGCAAAGCACCAGCGCCGTGACCAATCCATTGACCTTGGAAGGCACTACCGGTGGAATATACAAGCAGATCATCGCAAAGCACGCAAACACACCTCCAGGACCCGGTGAGTTGGTTTCGATTGCTGACCTTTCCGTTCACTACCAGATAATCACGCATGGACTACGCGCCTTCGCAAGACCACATCACCTCGCAGAAGAGCACCTCTCAGCAGTGAAAGTAGAGTCTGACTTCCTGTTGCAATGAGACATAATTCGGCTGAAAATAGAAAAAGACAGCTTCCTTTTAATTTTGTGTATTTTTTTTAATTTTCTTCTCGAAATCGTTACACAAAATTATTTAATTTTTCTTTTTTCAGTTGGAGTATTTCGTGAAGACGAAAATGAATTCGATTACAAATAATTCGACGTTCATCGAGCCATTGGGCCAGTCCCCTGCACATGGTGCCCAAGGACGGTGGCCGTTGACGACTACTGGGGATTACCGCTAACTAAGTGCCTAAATCCTCCCAGACCACTATATTTTGCCCAATATCGAGGATCTGGTCCAAGAAACCAGTGGTTTAGTATTCTTGGTCATCGACCTCTAGTAGACCTTGTATCAAATCTCGATAGGACCAGAAGACATTTGCAAAACGGCAGTCACCGCATCTTTTGGGCTATTTGAAATTGTAAGAATGTCTCTCGGCCGGCACAACGCAGTCCAAACCATGCAGAGGATACTCAACTACCAGAATGACATTCAAGAATTTTTGGCTAGCCAAGACCATCACTAGCGCCACCTCGAGCAACTTCTTTTCATACTGCAAGTTGCAAAACTTCAGCCCAACTATAATAAATTCCAGTTTAGCCTACCTGAGGTGCCACATCTGCTAGACAGGTTTCCGACTACAAGTTCCCAAGACGAAAGCCATCACCGACTTTCCCAAACCTACTAACTCCTCCGTGTCAGTGAGTCTTCCCTTGATGAGATTCTCTAGCACTTTCCCAGCTGTGTCTAGCATGCAAAACAGGCGGTATGCAGACGGCAATTTGGGATTTCCCTTCCCCTAGCTGATCAGCACGAGCCTCGCCGCCTTCCATCGTACCGGGAAAACCCCGTCCCGTAGGCAAGCGTTGAGTGTGCTAAGCAGCAAGTCAGGACAAATATGATAGACAAGCCGCAACATCTCAGGGAACATCATCTAGATCTGGAGTCTTCCTCGTTTTCAATGAAAAGTCTGCCTCCTCCAGTTTTCGCTGTGCGAAACGTGGACACTCGACTGCTGTTTCACATGGACAGCGTCAACACAAACAAGATGGGCGGAGAAGAACCCTCGCACTATCTCATCCATCTTTTCCGCATCATGTATGCAAGGCTTCCGTAGGGCGCCAAGCTTCCGCATAACTAGCTTGTAGTCAAGGACCTACAGATCCTTGTTCACATTGTCCACTATGTCTTGCCAGCAGCGAGCCTTGGTATTGTTGATCAATTTGCGAAGGTCTTTCCTGGCCGACTTATATGCTGCCACTCGGTTGCATGCCTCGTCACGGTTCCGCGACCGTTGAGCCTCACGTCAAAGCTTGTGACACTCAATTCACTTTTCAGCAATTTCAGTTGACCACCGGTACACTGGAGGTTGGCCGGGCCGGAGTTTTTGACGGGGTATAGAAGCACAGCAAGCAGTCGTGTTGATGCTCATAGTTGAGTTCGCTACCTCTTGAGCTGCCAATTCTTTCGTCCCCTCCGAAGCTCCCTGCAGCGGCTCACCTACTGTGAACACCTCGATGAACCACTCGACGTCCATTCTTCCGATGTTCCATCCAGTTGTAGAAAGCCGAGAGCACGGATGACGCGACACTACATCACTGATCTCAAGCAGAATGTCGGCGTATTTCCGATGTTTAGTACGACAAGCGCCGTCGAGGCCGCCATTTCGAGGATTCGTTTTCCCCGCGGATCTGTTTGAGGCATACCCCACTCGATTGCTTTAGCGTTGAAATCTCCCCCAACGAGCACTTTGCCCTCGGCATTTGAGACAGTGCCATCCAGAGCATTAAGCTTGGCTTGAAAAGATGATATCGATTCGTTCGGCGTTAGGCACACACTAAAGAAGGTGATCGCTGAGCATCGAACTCACACGAAACCATCCTCCCGTCCACAACTCTCGGCTTGGAAATCAATGTTCCAAACCCAAATGGCGGCAGTGCCAGTTTCGTCAGAATACCATAATGCAGGACTTTTATTATGATGTTGCTCACTCAGCAACAAGAAGTCGGCTTTCATATCGCTGGCAAACTGCTCAAGCAGATTTTGGGTGGTTAAACTGCGGTGTAGGTTTAGCTGCAGGATGCGGGTCATCGAAGTTCTGACTTTGCCTTGGCTAGGGCTTCCTGGAAAAGCCGACATTTTCCTGATCCCGAAACGTGTTCAAAATCAGGTCTTGGATCAGGATCCTTGCAAAGAATACAGTGTGCCTCCTTCGTACAATCTTTTCTTTTATGTCCCATTTCACCACATTTGTAATATAGGGAACTCCTATCGGGTCCTTTGCATACTTGTATAGTGTGACCATAGCAAAGGCATTTGAAACATTGAAGAGGCGTTGCTCTTCGCCGTACCCTGCAGCCAACCCACCATATTCGTACTTTGCCCTTGTTCAGGAATAGTTCGGCGTCCTTTTCGGTCAAGTCAACTATGGTCATGCGTTGTCCCCTGTTTTTTCTCTAGTGTCAGTCTTACTTTGATATTTCCCACACTAGAGAACTCCCTTTTGATGGGCTCTTCTATCTCGGCCAGATCCGTGACGCAGTCAATGTCTCGTATTTCGATCGTTACCATCGGCTCAAGTGAGGCTATAGTTGTGCTTTTGCCGGAGAGTTTCTTTACTGCGTTACGAAATGCTTCCTTTTTGTCGCCCTCTTCTCCGAATTCGACCAGTATGTGGCCCGACCATGTTGGTGGCTACTTTAATGGTAGTGTTGGTGTCTTTGAGCCTTACGTTTTCCCTGATGTTCCGCAGTACCTCCGCTTATTATCGACCATCTTGGGGTTTTATGAGCAGTGCCTGCTGATAGGGTCTTTGTTAGGGCTTCTGTTTCTCCTGTTTTGCATCAGGTCTTTTTTTGTTGGGCGTCCGTGCGAACTTTACTTTCTGGCACTTTTTGAAGGAGTTTCTTTGCGGCTTTCTTTGCTCCTTTTGTAAGCACTGTCCAGAACCCGTGGTCTAGTGCTCCACGCCCGTCAAGTGCCTCTTGCTTCCTTCTTTTACCCCAATAGTGGAGCTATCTGCATGTGGCCTTTAGATTTCATCCTCAGCGCTTCCTTAGCCTTCTGCTCGTCTGCGGCATTTAACCAGCTCCTCCGGTAAGGCCCTATGCGGTCTTAGAGCTCTTTTAATTCAAGGAGCCCTGTCTTTACTGCTTTGCTGATTTTTGGGGAGTCGCATGCAGATTGTATTCTTTTCAGAACTTCTCCCGCTTTTTGGAATAGCCTTTCTTCTTCATATCACTAGGCGGAAATTGTGCTTTGCGACCATTCTTGCGAGAGGTTGTCGCTATCCGTTTCTGAATACAGTACTTGTGCCACGTTTTCGACGTTGGTGATGCAATCACTAATCGTCGCTTTATTTGTCTGGTCGCTCATTTCTTTTCCTGCTGTAATCTCCTCGTTAACTTCAGGATGGTTCTTTACTTTTTCGGGATTTACGACCCTCGCATCGGTCGCTTCGGTAACGATCGCAGCAATGACCGTCAAATCCTCGATGCTCTTGATATTTTCCTTCCCCGCTCGAACACCTGAAGCGTCCTGCAGGGTTTCCACTTTTCCTTAATAGGATACTCTTCCGTTCGCATAGTTTTTTTGCTGTGCCCGAACGCTGTAGGAATCTCAGTCTGGACTAGACTGTCTGGTAACCTCCGTTTTTTTTCCGTCTTGACTGTCATTGTATTAATCGTCGTTTTTGTCATCGTTAGCACCGCTCTCGATGTACTATTAACATCGTGGCTGCAGCCGCTGGTTGCATCGTCGTTTTTAGTATATTTTTTTCCTTTTTTTGGTTTTTTATCTTTTTTAAGTGCTTTTGTTTGCTCCAGTTTTAATGGGTCACCCCTCGGAGCCGATATCTCCGCCCGTGTGTGTAGCCACTCTTTTAGCCCCATGGATATTTTTGCAGAGTAGGGAGGCCATGCGAGGGTTAGTACAAGCCCTTATGTGGACAAGTGCTCAGAGCCAGACCGGCGCTAATCGGGAGTCAGTCTCAACCGAACCTACACGACCAAACCAATGGTGCGAACTTCGGTTTTACCGGGACGGAGACCGTATGATAATTGGATTGGAGCCGTTCACACACGAGTGTTATCTCGGTGCTACTGGCTACGAGCATTGGATACAATGTACACCTTTTATGTGTACCTGCAATAGTTGCGGTTCTGAAAATGAAAAACAACCTTGATGTGTCAAATCACCCCACATCACCTTCCTTGGAAGGTGATTTGGTAACTTGGAATGATTTTAATTTTTAAGCTGAATTTGACTGATTTTTAAAAATATACTTTTGTTTTTCGAATCTTCTGTTATGAAAGAAAATCATGAATTATACAAGTATTTAGTGCTAGACTCTTTTTGGTTTCAAAAGTTATTATACATTGAAAAATGATGCGCCACATCTCACGACGTTACCCAACTATGCGACCTGAAGTTTGAAGTGAGCTTCTATCTGCCCAGCTATGCAATTTCCAAACTTTGACAAATATTTTCTACTTCGCAATATTGACGTCATTCACTTCACCTCCACAAACTTTCCCTTCCAATCGAGATCAAACTTTATTTTCATTAAGTTAAAAGTTACAAATCAACATTCAATTTCCTGTAATTCATCTATTGACTTTCACAAACTACAGGTCACCTCATTTCTACCTTTCTGAGCGTTACTCGCTCACCCTTGCACTCCCTCCTCATCCGTTTCATGCCAATTCAACCTGAATTTTATGGCTAGTACTTTTCAAGGGAGTCAATCTGTTTGATTGGTCCATTGACTTAATGTAAACGGTGTGAAGTTGCCATTTTCTTTCAACTGTTACTATGCCATTTCCTGCCATCGAGTGAATCTACTTTTCCTCCACTAGATACACATCTAGATAAAATCTATTCGCTACGAAAAAAGGAATAATCCACACAAATTCCCTATATCGTCTGTTCACCATTATCATGGTGAGATGGGGGCTTACAGCGTGCATTGGTAGTTTCTGAATTTTATGTATGTTGAGTCCTTTTACGTAAAAAATATATAAAAGCTGAAATGCGGGCGGGGGGTTGGAGCAGGAACTCTTCTTCTTCCTTTACAGAGAAAAGTCCTATAATGTTAGAAGATGGTAGTCCATTGAATAGAAATGGGATGATTACTTTCACAACTCATGCTCGTCCTGTTTTATGTTCTCGTGAAATCACTTTGATGATGACGAGACGTCGTTTGGCGAAGAAAGGTCGTAAGTGACTAGTTAGGATGAGTTCTTTCAAACTTGCACGATTTAGTCTTTAGGATAAACTCTTGCATCATTCATGGTTAGAGTTTAGAGGAAAACTTGAAATGATTCCCATTAGTCCTATTATCGTACATGCAATTTATATTAGCTATTTTCTTTGTATCCTTTTTGCCCATAAACTTGTTACTTTGTTTGCCTGCACTTATTCTACTATTCAAACAAAGCAATACTACAAGCACATTTTAACCTCCTGAAGCAATTTGTATATCACCCTTTATTTGCACTTGACTTGCCCTTTGACCTCGCAATAGAAATCTTCCAACAGCATAAACACTCAAATGAGCAATGTCCCTTTGCTGAAGTTTTGGTACAGGAAACAAGTCTTTTGACTTATAACCTTTCCCTCCCACAAAATGTGTCAACTTGCATGCTGCTCCTCTTTTGACAAAACAAACGCATATCTATTCAACACTTCTTCGTACGTTTTACAACATAGGGATATGTGTAATCCTTTGAATCTCTTCTCTTCCTTGTCATTTCAAGTCATCGCCAAAAACAATAGGAATAACACTTTCAAATATTTACATAAACATACACAAAAGAGCAAAATTGCAATTTGTTTGTATCAAAGTAAAACATTTGTATCCTGGATGGTGACAGCGATTAGTTTTGTAGATTTCACCGTTGGGGGTTGCGCATTGAATAAAAAGTTTAACAGCGTATGTGGAAAGTTTGTACTGAATGTATGATATAGAAATGCTTCATATGAGTAGAAATTTGCTCGAAGGATTTCATGCGGTGGTATGTTGAATTTTGTTTGCGCAATAATTTACGGTATGAATGTATTTCTTGAAAGGATTCGTTGTCAGGTATAGATAAAGAGATTGTTTTGTTCACCTTTGAAATTTAATTGTCTTTCTGTGTCTGCGAATTGGTTCTTTCGGCTTATTTATTGCCAAAAAGAGGTAATATAGAGCTGGAACTTATCAAATAAGTAGCGAAGTAACCTTCTGTACAGGTTAATATGCAGAATATGGTCAGAGGACCTATTACCAGAGGACTGGCGAAAAAGTTTTGTACACAAAAAGGGAGACAAATTGAGGCATGCACATTACAGAGACATCTTTTTGTTATGTATGTCATATAAATAGCTCTGCAAAATCATAGAATGAGAACTAAAGCCCTGCGATGAAAGTATTATAGGAGAGAATCAGTGAGAGCACAGGCCGCGTGCTGTTGTAGTTACAGTACTCACTGTGTCAGCCAAAGGTCCCTAGTTTGAGTCCCGCTGGTGAGAACGAGATTTGTTTCGAGCGATTCTTCTGACGAACTAAAAGCCCGTTCAGTTATGATACGTATTGGTTGAAAATCAGAACGTATTGCAGCTAGGTGAACTGACAAAAAGCCAAACCGTGGCACTGACTATATCACATTCTCAAGTGCCGACACATTCGATCTCACTCTTAACTATCTCTAAGCAAAAGACCAATAAGGCTACAGTTCTAAAGCAAAGAAAACATAATAAATCATTGAAGGTTTTAAATTCTACGGTCTACAATAGACCAAATATTCTCAGCTGAGCGGATGCTTCAAATGTGCCAGAAATATAACGTTGACGTTCGTCTACTCTTTGGAGACTTCAAGCAGGCATCTGACAGCCATGCTCGCTCAAAAGCTGAGTCAGATAGAAGTCATTCTCACCATACCTTCAATTTAGCTACAGTCTCACATCCGGAATGGGGCACACAGTCCACCTTCCTTCGTGCAATTCACCCAAGACTGCTGCCATTGAGTGAGCGCTGTCTCTCCTCGTGGACTACCATTTCTTTCGCGTCCTCGTTTCGAAGAAGGTAAATAGCGTGGCACTCTCTAAGAGGGCAACACCTGCAGTAACTTTAACCACCAAAATAGAGACTGTCGGATACGAAAATGCAATCCTCAGTGTGCCAAGTATTTTCGGTATACCTTACTGAGAGTGATACCCAATATTTCTACTCCCTACGGCCACTCATCAAGACGTCTTCTTGAAGGGTTGGGTCTACCTACGTTGGCCATAAGTCGACTCAGAGCTGATAATCCGAAGCAGCCTTCTCTTCTGTGGCCCTAATTTGCTCAGAGAAACTCATCTTCGAGTATAGGGTTTTGCATTAGGGACATAACAATTTCATATTTTTATATGAACACACTTTTAAACCTTTTTAATGAATTTTTATGGACAAGATGTTAGTTAAAGTCAACATTTATACTATGGTAAAATTCACAAATCAGCAATTGGGCTCTGGCAAAGCTTGAAGAAAATGAAGAGTTTCATCGAAAAATCATTTTCAGTGATGAAGCTAATTTCTGGCCGAATGGCTTTGTTAATAAGCAAAATATGCATTACTAGTCAGCAAAAACCTACATGTGCTTCTTAAGACACCGTTGTATTTGTTAAAAATTACAGTTTGGTGCGGTTTTCATGCTGGAGAAGAATTGGGCCATATTATTTCGTTTATGAAAACGACCGGCATGTTACTGTCAATAGAGAGTACTTTCGTGTACTGTTGGAAGATTATTTGTAGCCAAAATTGGTCGAACTTGACAACAATGATATGTGATTTCAGGAAAACGGTGCCACTAGCCACACAACATGCCTCACAATCGATTTATTGGAGTTTGTATATTTTTTATTACGTCTAATGGGTAACCCTATATTTTACCGCTGCTTTCAATTGAATTAGTTTGTCTCCAATATTGACCATCCTTACTCTAGGGATTCTTTATTTTGTCAAGATGACCACTACAGTTTGCTCCAGTGCTAAATTGAGCCCGCGACCAGTCATCCAGTCTCTAACTGGGCGCATTAGTATGCCTGGCCTAAGTTACGCTTGTTCACGGTGTGGCCAGTGACCAGTGCCGCAACATCATCTATATAGCCGATCAAGCATGACGCAACTGGCATCTTTAGTCTAAGTACCCCATCGTAAGACATGTTTTGCATGTCTGGATCAATGATAGATCCCTCAGCAACACCCGATGTAAGTTCCCTCTTTCGTTGACCTAGTGTTGTATCGTAAAGCAGGCTTCGGTCCTTCAGCTAGTCCCTTAAAAGCCACATCAGACATTCTGGAACTTGAAAAGGGGTTTTTAGCGTATCCAGAATATCCACCTATCTAGTGAAATTGAAGCCGTTCCTAATGTTGAGTGAGATCACCACCTTCACAACCGCATCAACTGTGCAACGTCTTGCTCTAAAGCCATACTGCCGAAGAAATACGTTCCCAGCAGCGTGAATCGCGTCAGTAAGTCCTCCCCTGATGAGTTTCTTTAGCACCTTCTAAGCAGTGTCTAGCGTGCGTTTCAGACAGTATGCAGACGGTGTTTCGGGATTTTCCTTCACCTTGCTGATCAGCACGAGCTTTGCTATCTTGTACCGGTAAAATCCCATCTTGTACGCAAGCGTTGAATGTGCTTGGCAGCAAGTCAGGAAAATCGTGATAGAAAAGTTACAGCACCTCAGCTGGAGCACCCTTTGAATCTGGAGCCTTCCTTGCTATCAGTGAAAGGACTACTTCTTCCAGCTCCGGCTGTGTGAAAAATGGACACTCGACTGCTGTTTCACCATGGACAGAGCAAACGCAGATGCGATGGGCGGGGAAGAGTTCCGCACTATCTCGCCTATTTTCCCGCATCACGCACGCAAGATTTCCATAGTGCACCAAGCTTCCGCAAAACTAGCTTGTAGCCAAAGCCTGATGGATCCTTGTTCACATTGTCCACTAGATCTTGCCAGCAGTGACCCTTGCTGTTGTTAATAATTTCCTGGCCAACTTGCATTTCTCGTCATGGTTCTGTCCCCTTTGAGCCTCCTGCTGAAGTTTGTGACCCTTTCCTCGCATTTCAGCGATTTTAGGCGACCACCAGTACACTGGGGGCTTGCCGTGCTGGGATTTTGACGGGGAATAGAAGCATTGCTAGCAATTGTGATGATACTCATAGTTGAGTACGCCACCACTTGAGGTGCCGATTCTTCTTTCCCCTGCGAATCTCCCTGCAGTGGAGCACCTGGTGTGAGCAATTCGACGAAAGTTTCGACGCCCATGCTTCCAATGTTCCACCAAATTGTAGAAAATTGAAAGGATGGACATCGGAAGACAACAGTACTGATCTCAAACAGAATGTATTGATGATCACCGCCCTAGTAGTCCCCTGATACTCTTCAATGGTGTATCTTCCGTATTAAGGACTCCGAGGCGAATGTCACGTCCAGTATGGTTCTCTCAGAGCCAATACAGCAGAAAATTGGCGTTTTTCCGGTATTTATTATGACAAGCGCCATCCTGTCCACCATTTCTAGGACTTGTTTCAACCGCGGATCTGTTTGAGGCATGCCTCATTCGATTGTTTTTGTGATTAATCTCCCCCAACGAGCACGTTGCCGTCTGCGTTTGAGACAGCGCTCTCCAAAGCATTAAGCTTGGTTTGGAAAGATGATATCAATTTGTTCGGCATTAGTTCCATACGTAAAATATGCACCAAACCCCCACAAAACCCTCCTCCGTCCACTGTTTTGAAACCAGATGGCGGCATTATTAGTTTCATTAGGATACAGTGACGCAAAACTTTTATCATGGTGTTGCTCACTCAACAGCATAAAGTTGTCTTTCACGCTCCTCGTAAACTACCTAAGCAGATCTCGGGTGATTGAACTGTGGTGTTGATTTAGCTGCAGAATAAGGATGATCGCAGTCCTGATTTTTCCTTAGCCAGGGTTTACCGGACAACCCAGCATTTCCATAATTTCAAGGTGTACCCAGGATCTATTCTTGGATTAGCATGCTTGCAAAGAATACAGTGTGCCTCTTTCGTGCACTCTTTCTTTTATGTCCCATTACACCACATTTGTAACATAGGGAACTCCTTTCCCGTCCTTTGCATACTTGCGTAATGTGGCCATAGCCAAGGTATTTGAAACATTGGAGAGGTAGCGCTCTTCACCCCATCCTGCAGACAACCCACTCTACACTTAATTTGCCCTTATCCAAAAATTGTTTGGTGTCCTATTCGGTCAAGTCAATGATAGTCATGCGTTGCCCCCAATGGTTTTTTGGTGTTAGCCTCGTTTTGGTCCTGCACACGTTAGTGAGCTCCATATTGATGGCCTCTTCAACCTCGCCCAGGCCCGTCACGTAGTCAATGTCTCTTATTTCGATCATTGCCATCGGCTTGAATGAGGCCATAGTCGCGCATTTGCCGATAACTTTCTTTACACAAAATGCTTCTTTATCGGCAGCCTCTGCTCTGATTTCGGCCAGTATGTGGCCCAGCCGCGTTGCTCATACTGCTTTAGTGGTAGTTTTTGTGTCTTTGAGCCATAAATTTGCAGTGTTATCTGACAGCACTTTAGCGTAGAATCAGCCATATTAGAGTTTTACGTGCAGTGCTTGCTGCCTGGGTCTTTGTCGGGGCTTGTTTCTCACCTGTTTCGGCTCAAGTCTTTCATCTGGTTGAGTGCCTGTACGAACTTTATTTCCTGGTACTTTTTGAAGTATTTCCTTAGCAGCTTTATTCGCTCTTTTTATCAGCACTGCCTGGAACCCCTGATCTGCCATTTTACGCCCATCAACTGCCTCCTTCCTGCTTTTATTCCGATCTTCGATTGAGCTAGACACCATTCTGGACGTGCCCTTTAGGCTCTAACCGCAACACTTCTTCAGCCTTCTGCTCTTCTTTGGCCTTCTGGTTCTCTTCGGTCTAGGAGCTCCTCTGGTTCAAGGAGCGCAATCTTTATTTCTTTGCTGATTTTTGGCAAGTTGTTGCGAATTCTGGCGACCCGGTACTCTCCCTTTTGCAACTTCAAATTGCCGCTGTAACATCTCTACCATCATTTGAGCACATATACCTTTTCCTTTGTATATTTATTAACATTTCACCAAATTCCCTATAACTTACAAATCCCCATCGTCTCAATCTTACCCTCTTATCTTATTTTTAATTACAAAAATTGTAATATAATAATAATTTTAATTTTCCCACTAACAACACTCCATTCATTAATTCTCATTAACAAAATTTCATTCGATACATTTTCCCTAACAAAACCTAATTCCTTCCTTCATACTAACTAATTTTATTCATTAGCTCCCACTAACAAATTTTATTTTTCATACTAACAAAAATTCATTCACGTTTCCCTACTAATAAATTTCATCTCAATGCCCACTAAGAAAGTAGCATAGTTGAAGTTGCTAATACAATAAATGGGAAATCAACAGAAGGTGGCTCCGTTGGTAGCGTCGTGGGTTCTCAAAGAGGTCCGCTGGGACCCTAGGATCAAGTTCTCCCGAGGGCAGGTAAACACTCTTTATGAAATATTGGCAAAAGCAATTGTTTTCGTATGTATATATATATATATATATATATATATATATATATATATATATATATATATATATATATATATATATATATATATATATATATATATACATGATGATTTGCATCTAACCAAACGCTTTCATGGTTGTGCAAATCGCCCCATATATGCAAAATGGAAATTATTGCGTTTGCCGATATGGAAAAGATGTGTGGGTAGCGGAATCGAGGTGTAATGAACTTCGATACCGCTACCCAGATGAGGCAGCGGTAATTGAGAATGAAAAGAGTCAGTTTTGGACTTTCGAAGAATAAGAGGAATTGCTTTTTCATTATTTTTGTATTTTGGAGGGAGTTTGTGCGTTTTATTGAGGTGATTTGCAGTATTAGTGGTTTGGCATGTGGTCTTGAAGAGAAAAGGGGATTTTTGCTTTTTTTTGTCAAAGCGATTTTGAGAATTAACAATACGAGGAAGAAGATTTCATTTGAGATTCTAAGGAAGGAAGAAAAAAAAGGAAAGTTTGTGTGTCAGAGGTGACGAAGACAAAGATTTGGTTGAAGTGGAAAAAGAAACAAAAGAAGGGGGTGTTAAATTCAATTAAGAGAACAATTTGCGAGCGGCTTTGCGAAAAACAAAGGAAACTGTGTTTGATTCTGATGCTGTCAGAGCAGAAAAGTGACTGAAATTTATGACCAAAAGTGATTAGCGGGCGTGAAGGTGAACAACTTAATTAGAAACAAAATGCAATTCATTGTGCCAGAAGTGATTTCGTGGAGCGTAAGGTTTGCGATCCAAGTGGGTCTCGTAAATAATAGATTACCAAGACGTGGTCAGAAAGTGTATGAATACGTTACCGAGAAGATTTTTTTTTTGACTATCATTAATTAATGTGGATAAATCTGGTTGTGCCCTTGCGTGGAGTGACGTCTATTTGGAAATATGCTAAAAGTTTAATAATTAAAGCAACTCGTTATCAAACGTCCATTAACGACAGCCAATAGTTATACAAGAATGAAAGTAATTAATTAATTTTTCAATATTTTAGTAGTTGCCCAGTTCGCCTTCTGTTGCAATATTTTTTTTTTTTTTTGAATCAGATTAAATTATGTTTAAAAGAAGAAAACGGGCTTATTGAATTGAATTTTTTTTTGTATTATTCTTCTGTTTGTTAAATTGTGGACTTGGAATCTGATTGGAAGAAAAATATTCGACATGAAGTGGTAAAGTAATAATTTTTCATTTCTCGAAATGACCTCCTCCTCTCCCGTCCTTTTTCTTTTGTGTTAGTTTTATGTGTAGGGTGGCTCAACATGAGCAGAGGGTGTCCCGAAAGCCCCACGACACGACTGAGTGCTAGCCGGCCTCAGTATGCTACCCCGGATTACTTACCCCTCTGATAGAAAGTAATGTCTGCAACTACGGTGACTTTCGCGGTCAAAACAAAGTCGTATGCAGATTTTATTATTTTTAGAACACCTCCATCTTTTTAGATTCGCATTTCTTCTTCATGTCACTGGGCAGCAATCGTACTTAACGACCATCTTGCTTAGTAGTGGTTATTGACTCTCTTTTCCAAATGCAATAGTTCCGCCACATTTTTGGTGGCGGGGATGAAATCACACAATGGCGTTTCATTTGTCTGGTTTCTCCTTTTATTTAACTCTTTGTGGACTTCAGAATGGCTCATTATTATTTTGGGACTCACGATCCTTGCTTCGGTCACTTTGGTAGCGATCGCAGCAGTAACTATTGAATTGTTGTGTTTCTTTGTATTTTCCCCCACCGCTCGAACATCTGGCGCATCCTGCAGAGTTCTGCTCTTCCTATTTAGGAACACCGCAGGAATCTTAAGCTGCATAAGGATGCCTGTTAATCCAATACAGGTTGATCGGTTAAAAGTTCATACGACTCATCGTTGTAACGTAGTTTCCACTCTGTTTTTGTTACACTGCGCCGTAGATTTTCTGGAGCACTTTGCGTTCAAATATGTCCACTGCCTTTTCGGGTTCGCTGACCAGGGTTCATGTTTCACTTCCATATAGCAACACAGGTTTTATTGGTGTTATGTAAATAGGGGGCTTATTTTGCCTGTGTACCAATCTGGACCTTAGATTGGGATGTACAGAATAATAGGCTTTATTTGCGGCGTCTTGTCTCGTCCTTTTCGGCACCTCTTTTATTCACGTTGACTCCAGGGTAGATAAAATAATCCACACTTTCAAGGTTGTAGTCGCCTACAGTCAGGTTTTATCGAACTAGAGTGTTCTTCCTTGTTCGAGTCATGAATTTCGTTTTAGTTAGATTAACCATCAATTCGGTTTGCTTCAGATTCTAGGCTC
The DNA here is from genome assembly GCA_963969285.1 of Odontomyia ornata. Taxonomy (NCBI): domain Eukaryota; kingdom Metazoa; phylum Arthropoda; class Insecta; order Diptera; family Stratiomyidae; genus Odontomyia; species Odontomyia ornata. The sequence goes on from OZ017741.1 coordinate 37,510,042, forward strand.
AGAAATGCTTGTAGCGTCTCTGTCGCCTCCAGTGGTGGCCGTTAATCAATTAGTTGTCGCAGCGATCGGGCTGAATGTGGTCAGAGCTTCGCGCTGTGTTGGCACTCTCTCTTGCTCGACATCCATCCACGGAGCAACACGTACAAGTATGAAAATCCACATAAACTTTGTATATTTTTTGTCAATAGAATTTAAGTTAGTAATTGAACATTCCTGGTCTTTCATTTCATTGGCAACACGTTCTATACGAAGACACATCCGTACATTGGTGACCCCAGAAGGTAGTTTTTTAAAATTGTCTTAATGGCCGAGGAAGAGTTTCAGGACGCAGACAGCGGGGCCATGAGCCCAGTACCCAGTCAAGAAATCAACGCCATCGCCATTAAGCTACCTCCATTTTGGCAAGACGAGCCGGATTTGTGGTTTTTGCGGATTGAAGCACAATTCCGCACCGGCAAAATCTCCAGCGATCAAGCCCGATTCAACAGAGTGATCGCAGAACTGGAAGTTTCGGTGGTTTCGCAGGTGGCTGATATCATCAAGTCGCCGCCAGCCGTAAATAAATACGCGGCATTAAAATCCCCGTTGTTGTCAATATTCGGTTTAAAAGAGCAGGAAAGACTCAGACAGCTGCTGTACAATTTGGAGTGGGACGACCAACGTCCGTCGCGTCTATTGCGCAAGATGCAGGCAATTGCAGGTATCGACATGCCAGATGTTCTGATCAAAGACCTGTGGCTGCAGCGCCTCCCGTCGAATATATGCTCTATTTTGGCCGCCTCTGAGCAACAAACCTTGGAAAAGTTGACCAACGCAGCGGACCGGATCGCAAGCTATGAAGCAACGGAAATGCTGGCCAATGTGCAACGTCGTCCCGAGGGTAAATCAACGGAGACCGCCGACGTCGAAGGCATGGAGTTTAAAATCGCAGAACTCCGTTGGGAGATTAGTCGAATAAAATCCAGCGCACACAATCCAAACAACGCACGATGCAACGCATGCCGCTGTTCCGGTCAACGAAATTCCTCACCGACGAATAATTGGTGTAGCTACCACAAACGATTTGGTGCGAGGGCAAGACGATGCCAATCTCCTTGCGAATTCCGACTTGCGACGTCGGGAAACGTATCGAACCGCTAGCCTCACAGGCGAAAGCTAGCGGTTGCAATCCTAATCGCCTACTAGTGTCATACCTAAGAAGTAAGCTATTATTTTTAGTCGACACAGGCGCAGACGTTTCGGTAATTCCCGCCTCATTACTAAAAACGTAACAACAAATCATCATCACCGAAGCTTTTCGCTGCAAACGGTACACAAATCGACACCTTTGGAAAAACTACACTGAATCTTTCGCTCGGACAACGACGCGACTTCCGGTGGAGCTTCTACGTTGCAACTGTGTTCCGCCCTATCTTGGGAGCCGATTTTCTAAGGAATTGTGGCCTATTAGTAGACATGCAGAATAAACGCCTTTCTGATCCGCATTCGCAATCTTCTACACAAGGCTGAGTTAACCGCACGCGCTGCGAAACCGTTTCGGTGATAAATGCTAACAGCCGCTACCACGCTCTTCTAAGGAAGTTTCCAGTATTGACCGACCCAACCATTAGAACAGAGCCAACGGAACATAATATTCGTCACTTTATAGCTAAGACTAGCCCACCCGTATCGGAACGCCCACGCAGGCCCAACAAAGACAAACTCGCAATCGCCAAAGCAGAGTTTAAGTATTTGTTGGAACAGGGTTTCTGTCGCCCCTCGAGCAGCCCATGGGCAAGTCCGCTTCACATCGTCCAGAAGAAAAACAGTGCGTGGTGACCCTGTGGAGATTACCGGCACCTTAACGGATAAATATCCGATGCGCCATATACAGGACGTCACTATAGACCTAGCCGGAAAATGATATTTTTCAAAAATTGACCTATTCAAAGCTTTCCAGCAAATCCCGGTAGAGGAAAACGACATACCAAAAACAGCGGTTGTGACTCCGTTTGGGTTATACGAGTTCACAGTTATGACTTTTGGCCTCCGCAACGCGGCTCAATCGTTCCAGCGATTTATGGACACAGCGCTCCTAGGCCTTAATTTTTGCATCTGCTATATAGATGACATATTAATCGCATCGGAGTCAGAAGAACAACACGTGGGTTTGAAAATAAACCCTGAAAAATGTTCCTTCGGCGTTAAGGCGATCGAATACTTGGGCCACTTGATCAACGAACATAGAATCTCACCGCCACCGTCTCGAGTCAACGCTATTCGAAACTTCAAAAAGCCTTCCAACGTAAACGAACTCCGCCGTTTTTTAGGAACGATCAATTTCTACCGTAGGTTTATTAAAAACGCGGCTCAGCTTCAAGCACCGCTAAGTAAATATTTAGCTAAAGCAAAAAAAAAACGATAAGACTGATAGGTGGACACCAGAAGCAGAGGGGGCATTTTTTAATTGCAAAAACAGCTTGGCGGACGCCACTATGTTGTCCATTTTAGGTCAAACGAACCTTTAAGACTGGTGACTGATGCTTTAAACCTAGCAGTTGGAGCGGTGCTCGAGCAGAAGCAACAAGGACAATGGCGACCTCTCGCTTTCCATCAAAGGAAGCTCTCCGCATCAGAAACTAAATACAGTGTATACGACCGCGAACTCCTGGCAGTGTACGATAGCATCCGTCATTTCCGTCATTTCTTGGAGGGTGCAGAGTTTCATGTATTGACCAATCACAAGCCACTGATGTTTGCATTTCAACAGCCAGCCGCTAAGGCCTCGCCTCGTCAACTGCGGCACTTAAGCTTCGTGTCATAGTTTTGCACAGACCTTCGATATATTCCGGGGTCCACTAACGACGTAGCGGACGCCTTGTCCCGAATCGAAGAGATCACGATGCCCACGACTATCGATTTAAAGGATTTAGCGAGCAAACAGGAAAGCGATACCGAATTGAAACAATTGCTTAATAAAAACGTCACATCGCTCAAACTTAAACGTGTAAAGCTAGACGGAAAGCTGGAGGTAATAGTGGATGTTTCCTTATCACGTTCACGCGTTTTTGTACTGGACTGCATGCGCCAACGAATTTTCGATACATTCCACCAACCCTCGCACCCAAGCGGTCGCGTTACTGCAAGAACAATTGCCAACAAATTCGTATGGGTTAACATGAAGAAGGATTGCCGTGCATGGGAACGTTCGTGTGGGCCTTGTCAGCGCTCAAAGATTGGCCGCCACCAAAGAAATATTCTTTAAGATTTTCAAGTGCCCGACGCGAGATTCCAACACGTTCATCTGGATATCATCGGCCCACTCATCCAAGTACAAGGATACAAGTACTGTCTAACGATGATCGATCGGTTTTCACGGTGGCCAGAGGCTGTCCCTTTGGCAGATCAGACAGCGCAGTCAGTGACACGAGCATTCTTTAATAATTGGGTGGCACGATTTGGAGTACCGCGAACCATAACCACAGACCAAGGAACCCAGTTCGAATCGTCTCTGTTTAAAGCATTATCCGGGTTCATCGGCTGCGAAAGAAACACAACGTCACCGTACCACCCAGCTTCAAATGGACTTATTGAGCGATGGCACCGTACACTCAAGGCTGCCATCATGTGCCATGAAAATAACCATTGCTGGTCGGACATCCTTCTAACGGTGTTGTTGGGGTTGCAAGGCACCGTCAAAGAAGATTTGGCAGTTTCATGCGCAGAAATGCTCTACGGGACAACAATCTCATTCCCAGGAGAATTGATAGCTCCCAGCAACACCAGAGCCGAACTTCACGAGTTTATCGTCCACCTTCGCAAGACGATGAGTCAACTGCAACCCACCAACCCATTGCGGCACGGGTCAAGAGTAACATTTCACAACAAAGCCTTGCCTAACTGCACTCACGTATTTTTGAGAATCGATGCGGTTAAGAAGACACTCACACAGCCTTACTCGGGCCCCCACAAGGTACTGCAACGAGTTTCAGAGTGGATGTACTCCATCGACGTTAACGGTCGCAAAGTCAATGCCTCGACAGAAAGACTGAAGCCTGCGTTTCTTGAAGTTTCCCAGTCTTCTCCAATCAAGAATCGCAGCACCACTTCAAGAAAGCCAGGCCATGAAGAAAGTTCCAGTTTCACACACGATTCCTCCACTCAACCGCAAGTAACATACGCACCAAGGTCGTCACACGCAGCAACCACAAGGAATGTATCACCCCGTACGCGCAACACTCCTGCACCGACTTGGCGCTGCATTCTTCCACCGATCAATCCTCCGCCGACATCATTAAGGACGTACCCGCTAAGTAAAAAACTCTCCCTGCTTTTACAAGAAAGCACTGTCAGTTGCGGCGCCGCGAATTTATTAACGATCTTGCTCTAGGTCCTATCCACTGGTTAGGTCTTCAGATGTAAACATCGCCGGCGCGTCACATTTCAAGTAATATCGTGACATTAATTACAAGTGTCAACGCCACTCGGGAGGGAGTAATGTAGCGTCTCTGTCGCCTCCAGTGGTGGCCGTTAATCAATTCGTTGTCACGGCGATCGAGCTGAATGTGGTCAGAGCTTCGCGCCGTGTTGGAACTCTCTCTTGCTCGACATCCGTCCACGAAGCAACAAGGACGAGTATAAAAATCCACATAAACTTTGTATATTTTTTGTCAATAGAATTTAAGTTAGTAATTGAACATACCTGGTCTCTCATTTCATTGGCAACACGTTCTGTACGAAGACACATCCGTACATGCTCCTTTGGCATCTGAAATTGAACGTTCCATAATATTGACGTCATCAGTATATGCTACCAATTGTGTTGGCTTGAACATTGATGTACCCGAGGCTTCAGCTGATGTCTTCCTGATGATGTGTTCCTGTGCAACGCTTAACAGTATTGGGGCAAGTCCATCCTCTTATTCTAAAGATTGTGTGCTTAGCATCGTGACCGTAAACATGTGGACTAATTTTGTTGGGACGTCAAAGGCAAGCATTATTTTGTACAGTGCATTTCTGTCGACACCGTTGCATGTTTGCTTGAAGTCTACAAAAAGAAGGTGCACATCGATGTTATATTCTCAGCACTTTTTGAGCACCTGCCTAACTGAGAATATTTGGTCTATTATATAACCTCCTCTTCAAATCCTCCCTGATACTCTACTATAATATTTTCATGGTATGGCTTTAATTTTCTTTCTATAATTTTGGAGGGCACTTTATAAGAGTGAGTGATGTCTCTATAATTTTCACGCCTTGATATAATCCCCCGTTTTGTGTACAGGACATATTTCACTTTTCCGCCAAACCTCTGCTAGCTGCTGCTTGGACCATATTCTGCATATTAATCGATGCAGAAGGTTATTTGGATGGCGACCCCCTTGAGAGCAGTTCTGCTGGTATTTCATATATTCCAGGGACCTTATTTTTCTGATGTCCCGAACTGAATTCTGTACTTTGTCTCTGGTTGGTGGTAAGATGGGAACCTCACACTCTGCTTCTAGAATGTTCACAGCTTCAGCCATTGTTGGTGACGCTGTGAATAGTTTCTGGAAATTTTGAAGCTATCTATGATTGCTCCTTGTATACTTTTGCGAAGACTTGTTTGTGGATTAAAGCCGTTTCTTATTTGTTTAATAGAGGCATACGCCAATCTGAGTTCATGTAAAACTAGAAAGTAGTAGATCATTATTCTTCACTCAAATAGTAAACGAAGTTAAAACTTAGCATATTTGCTGTGAATTGTGATACTACTAATTACAAATTTTATTTGCCTTTTCCCTATGAATTTGTTATTTTTTATATTCACATATTGTTACATGTACAAAGAATTCTGCGAGCTTCTGTCGCAATTGTTTTCACAACCATTAAGAACATCAACAAAATGAATTTACTCGAAACCACGAGAACCCACCAAGCATGATCAACATTTGAAAGTGAGTCACTACTCCATTCATTAAGCTGCTCGAATATACCAGATACCTCTCGGCAGAACATTCGCCAATGTACGAGAAATGTATTGAACGGCTGGAGACCCTATATAAAGGCGAGTGAGAATTAAAAAGGCGATATTTTAGAAGACAATTGCGATAGAAATTTATTGACAAGTGGAAGTTTGACTTTTAATAGTGAAATTAATAATTGTGCATTCATTTAAATAAACTCTTTTAAACTTAATTGAAAAAGACATTGCGTTTTCACTTTCCCGGAACATTAAAATTATTGGCCGCGAACCATAATACGCGACAATATTTTTTTTCGAAAGTCAAAGTATTGAGTATTTTGAAAATAAAGAAATAACCTACGATCAATTTGAATACTTTACTAGATTGCTGAGTTCATATCAATATTAAAAGCGACTATATTTTATCTAGGAAAAGAAACAAGTGGGTACGGCAATCCACGTGATTGCACATATGTTTGAATTCATCTTTTCAAAAGTTTGAATTATCCAACAACCTCTTAAAAGTTTCATAACAACTCTAATTCCTCATTAAAATTTGTATGAATATGAAAATATTGAAAAGTTTTTATTTAATTTTCATAGCTTCCTTCTCTATGAACCCTCATGTTGGTCGAACATATATGTATGTGCTGCTACTCTCACTCCCGCTCATCTGAATCTCTCTTACCTTCAACGCTGACCTACTTGTAAAATATAAGTTTCTTCCTCGTTGCCATAAGTACATGCATCTCCTAGTACTTCTTGACGTTGTTGAAAAATATTATGTTTAGTTTTGTGTTTACTCTTCAGAAACTTCATATCTAATAACTTTTATCAAAGTTACTTAGGAATGAATACGTTGGTGGTTCATTCATGTATTCTAGAATTTTCTCATAGGAGGTACAGTCTTTTCAAAGGTCGTGGTAGTTTTTACCACGTATAAGGTGAATTATTCAAAAGAGAATTTCTGTGAAGTGGATTCTGACCAGTATGATGATTATGATGAAGGATGTTTATGCTGGAAGCCAACCAGCCGTGCATTCTCTATTCTTGTTTTTCAAAAACGGATTTGAAAAAGAGCTTTACGTTTAGAGTTAACATTTTCTTTCCTGCTTGAGTGGGTAAATAGACCATATTTATTTTCCTTTCCAACTGTGAAATTTTTCTAAGTAGGATCTATGGCAAAATTAAAGTTTTCTCAGAATAACCATAAAAATATGTTTTGGTTCATATCGATGTACATTTGTTATTCTGAAAAACTCATTATAAATAAATATGAAAATATTATCCCATTGATAACAGTGCAACCCGTACGCAATTTTATCATTTATAATGCCTCAAAAAATATTTGTTAACATATGCTTGATGACATTTTTACGATAATCTCCTACCCTTCTTCCTTTAAATTCTTTCAATTAATTTAATTGTATCCAGTATGTGGTTATTCGATTTTCACTCACTGAACCAACTAAATTAAACCTTCAATTCTCACTCTGAATGGACTTTAACCCATTCGGACATAAATATAAATATAACTAAATACTTTTCCCATTTAATTATCCAATATCGAAAGTAAATTAAAATATCTGCAATACGCACATAATGTAAATTGGAAAAAAGGAAAAAGCCCATTATTTTCCATTAACATTTCACACCTGTGCATTTTCAATTATCAAGCTGTTAAGTTTTCCTGCCAATTATATATCAATGTCATTATAGAACCACTTGTGTGTCTACACATAAATTGTTATGTATGTTAAGGTAGGCAACAAAAAGCATTATATGCCTTTCCACCTCTAAAACTTTATAATATAAATTTTCTCAGTATTACGTGAACTATCAAATTTCGGGGATATTCGACTTACACTTATATATTTCATGTATGTATACATACGTTATATTTGGTTTCAGTCGAATTTAATGGAAATTTAATTTCACACCTACCAGTTAACAGATGCACTTCCATGAAGAGAATGGATTGGAGTATGGTGGTGCAAGGTACAAACTCTTATTAAATAAAAGGACGAACTGGATTTTACAATCTGCCATGAAAGGCGTATATTACGCGTACTTGCGAATGTGGCGATTGCAATTTAATGGATTTTTGCTACACCACTCTATACGAGTCCTGATGTAGCCAATCTAGATAACTGAGGAAATACCTACAGATGCGATAACCCTGAAGTAGCTGATAGGTACGGAAGACAAAAGAAAGTGACAGTAGAGCCCATTTTAAGAATGAGATTTTGTGTTGGGATAATTGTTTGCGCCAGAACTCCTTTGTCCTGGCCTCATCCTGTCACTTATTTTTCCAGAATTTTGTATAATCCTTTAATTCCGTTATGTGAAATCCTTGTATTCAAGTGTTGCACACTTGCGTTTTATAAGTTTTAATCCAAAAATATAACACTAATAATTATAGTATAAATTGAATATATCTCTTTCATTTTAAGTCACCCATGCACATTTTTTCTTAATATTCGTTTTTATTAAAAATTATATGCACTGTTAAATCCGTTCTAAATATCCATGGAGCGAGCAATACAGCTGAAGCTGATTGGACACAACACAAAATAATAATCCTTTCACAATTGGGTATTGTAACGAGAGCTGAAAAGCAAGCAGCAGATTCAAATTTGAATCTCAACTTCTACTTTGAAGATGATCCGAACTGTATGACTGTTTACGACTGACTTGAAAGAACTCGCCAGACACCATACTCATGCTCATTCACGAGCGTCAGCAGATTTGCGCTTGCAAACGAATATGAAAACCATCTCACATGCATGTGATACGCAAACCTGCTGACGCTCGCGAATGTAGTCAACAAATCTGCGCGTGCAAATGGATATGAGACCATCTCGCATACATGTGATACACAAATCTGCTGACGCTCGCGAATGCGATAGGCAAATATGCGCTGGCACATGGACTATGTTGTTTGCTCATCGCATCCACAAGCGTCAGCAAATCCGCGCAGGCTAATGAATCTTAAAGTGGTCTCTAAAAGTGAGAGGCCATCAAAAAAGATAAAATTTACAAATTAAAAAATTTAAAAATTTACATTGAATGAAAAGATTGATTAAACTAGTGTAACTATTGCTCGGCATCAACATTCTCCCCCACGTTCCAGTGTGTGTGGTGGGCTGTGATGTCTAGGCAACGGGATGGGCCCTGGGTGTTGCGACTGTGACCTGCCTCCTTCATTGTTGGCCCTGCTTCTCAGGAAAACGACAAGGGTGATGACTGCGATGACACTTGTGTAGCCTAGTGCGTACTGATGAACATCGCGTACGTCCAGCAGATCATTCCAGGAGAGATCCTGTGCCTTTAGTTGGTCTCGCGAGGCCTCGGTTTCGGTAGAATACGTTTGAAACCGGGCCGGGTGGCCGCTGACCGATTGAGAAACAGGCTGCACATCCTCCACTGGATAATAAGCTTTAGCATGTTGCACCTGTATAGTGCTCTGATGAGCCCACTGGCCTTGAATTGTGACTGCGTCAGATTTCAGAGTGCAGTCCGGCGCCAAGTGTAGCACTCTGGAGTCGTGACGTATTACCGTGGTGGTGTTGCCGCTGCAAACCACGTGAGCCACGGTCTCACTCGTAAAGGCGAGGATCCAATCATTGGAGGACGGGATGTTCGTCCAGGAAAATAAGCCAGGCAATCCGATCAGGTGGCAGTCAGGAGACGACAGCAATCCCTTTAGCAGGTTCACTTCGCATGTGCTTACGTTGGCCTTCCTGTGGTACAGCGGATGAGACTGTGTATTTAGCTCCATCCAGCTGCAAGAAGCGTACTCATCCTCGTGCAACGGGTAATATACGCCCCGATGGGGGCTAATGATAAGGTACGGTGAGATGGGCAGAATTAAGATGAGGCGATTCTGTTTCTCTGATGGCATCGGCATCACTCTGTATATTTCGTAAGTTCAGGCACTGACCAGTGGAATCCTGAGCTCAAAAAGGATGAACCCGTTATTTACTTTAGCTTGATGGACGTTAATAGGAAAAGTTTCAAGAAGTTCTCCTGGGTCACCGGTAGACGTTTATCTTCTGGCAGATAGTCCCTGACATGAGCCATTGCGGTGGCTAGCAGCTCCTGTGATAGCAGCAGCGGGTGGAGCTCTCCGTGCTGAGTATCCGTGATGACACTCTGAATGGCGTTTTGCATTCGTTGCAGCTCGAGACTCGTTAATGTCATATGAACCGACAGCGTCGTGATCAGGCCTGCGATTGGTCCCTCACTTCCCGCTGGCTGAGGAGCTTTGATCTCATTGTGGATTTTGGCCAGCTCTTGCTCTGTGGCTGCGAATCTTTTCTGGGATGCCTGTTCGGTTGAGTGTCGAGTCAATGATGGAGGTTTGATTCCTCAGCAGGGAACGTAGCTTGTTCCGATCCATCTGCACGGCCTTGATCGTTTGGGACATCTGGTTGGCGTAGCCAAACCACCCACCACATTTATGGCTCCTCGCTTAGCTTGCCTTCCCAATATCTGGTTTACGAGCAGAAATTGATCACTCCACTGCTGGAAATGCTGGATTAAGGTTGAGCACTCTGGCTGCCTTGGCGTGTGGTCGCACAGCTGCTTCAGTGAGTCCGTACCATTTCGGAGCACATCCAACTCCCCCCCAATACGATGCCAGATCGTAGTATACCAGAATCCTCCACTCGCTCGAAGATTAGAGGGCACGGTCCAGTGACTGGAAATACAGGCCAGGTTGTTCGCCAGTTGGTGTCACCTTGATAGGGTTGGTCATCACCATAGGGCTCAGGAGGCAAAGCAACAGCTGTGACACAGCTGAAGTCTTCCTTCTTCCCGGATGATGCTTGAGCCGCTGGTGGCTGGATTCCTCTGCTCGACTAGCTGTGTCAGCAGACGTGAGTGCCTTTGACCTCAGGTCTGCTTCTTCAGCGGGAGAACTATGCAATATCGGTAGTGGGGCGAGACAATGGATGGGTCACTTCACCGTACGCAACGAGGGGTTGACGTCAGCCACTCTGACGTATCCGTCCGCTCCTATGTGCGTTTGAACGATGCGTCCCATAGGCCACTTCATGGGCGGCGTGTTATCTTCTTTGATGATGACGATTGTCTCCGGAACTGCATTCGGTTGTATCCGTCGCCACTTTATTCGATGTTGTAGTTGGGAGATGTACTCGCTCGACCATCACTGTTAGAACTCCCTCCTGAGTTTGTTGACCAGTTTCCATCTAGCTTGAAGCTCACAGGTAAGTGGCTCGGCCAGAGTAGTCACTATGGCCGTAATTGGTTCTCCGATGAGAAAGTGTCCCGGAGTGAGTGCTGCCAGATCGTTTGGATCTTCAGATATCGGCACCAAAGGTCTCGAATTGAGGATGGCCTCCACTCCAACGACCATCGTGGGTAACTCGTTGTAGGTGAGTGTTGCCGATGACTTAACAGATTTTTGGACGACTTGACTGCTGCCTCCCATCAACCACCAAAGTGTAGTACGCGGGGTGGAATGAAGTGAAAATCCATTCCTCGATCACTGCTGGGGTCGATCACCTACTTCTGAGCCTTCACCGAGTAGAGTGATGAGGATAGGTCACGAAATTGGTTGTGCGCGCCCACGAAGTTGGTTGCGTTGTTGCAGTATAAGCTCCTGCATCGCCCTCGTCTTCCGATGAAACGCCAAAATGCGCCCAGAAAGGCGTTAATACAGAAGTTGCTTACCGGTTGTACTCGTAGACCAGGTAGATTTCCCATTATTTGCTCAAAGACCCGTGGCTTGGCCCAAACACAGCACACGCAATGGCGCACGATCGATCTGGCTATCTCGTCATCGCAAGCAATGCCTGCGTACCAAGATGGCAGTTGTCGCGATGGATGTCTGTCATCAGCAACCTTGTAATCGGATTTGCCACCGGCAGCACCATGGGATGTTTAGCCTCGAAAGAAGTTTCCAGCCTCCCACCTACGCATTGAAAGGAGACAGTCCCGACAGGGGGCTGCCTTTGTTGACCTGCTGATGGCGTCGAACTTCACGCAAATCCTCGTAAAGTCAGCTTGCTCGATGCACTTGATGATGACGGCAGTAGCTTGGGCGAGCTCTTGACTTGTGACTGCTTGGCTGTATGTTGGAGGGGGCTGCGAGCTTGGCAGGCAGCGATCCACAAAACACTGCATGTAGGCGATGATTCGTTGTAGTCTTCGGAAGAAATTGAACCTCGTGTATGAAATGACTGCGTGCGCAGGGGGTTGTTATGATCATCACCTTGCTGCATTTCCGCTCAACTTCACAGGGTTTGCTACCCCTGTACGGAGGCGGCCAGTCCGCCATAGATCCGGTCAAGAAAGGTGGTCCCTGTGACCAGAGCTTGCAGTCCGTGAGCTCGGGCGGCACCAGGCCACGGGAGAAGATGTCTGCTGGATTGTTGTGGAACACCACATGTTGCCACTGAGTTGGTCTCGACAGCAATTGAATGGTCGAAACACGGTTTGCCGCGAATATGCTGTAAGATGACGCGGTTGAATTGATCCACGCCAATATGACCTCGGAATCGGACCAAAGAACGTGAAAAACGTCCGGTAGCCTGAGTGCCCTCTTGACTCGACTTGTTAATTCCGCACCCAGCTTGGCGGCAGATAGCTCCAAACGTGGCACTGTCAACACAGAGCAGACGAAAGTTGACTTGCCCGCTCGATGATGTTGAGCGGACGTAGACGACAGCACCATACGCCTTCTGCGAGGCGTCACAAAAGGTATGTAGTTGCAGTTGGACCGACCTTTTGCAGCCGATGAAATGTCGAGGAAAGCGAACCGTCTGCAAAAATTGAAGCTCGCTGTAAAACTGGGCCCATCGTGAGTGTATTTCGAATGGCAATGCTGCATCCCAGTCCAACTCCAAGCGCCACAATGCGTGCAGGAATATTTTAGCGGTTACGGTAACTGGGGCAAGGATGCCCAATGGATTGAACATTCGGGCGATGTCTGATGCGATCGTCCACCTCGTGAATTTGACCTCAACGAGGTCCAAGTTGAAGCTGACCTGAAAGTAGTCTGCCTTCGGGAGTCAGATTACCCCCAACGTCTTGATGTTATCTTTGGACAGACTGTTGAAATTAAATTGAACCTCTTGGCCCTCGATGTTGATTTGCTGCAGAAGTTGTGGTTGATTGGCACACCACTTGTGCAAATGCATTCCTGCACTGGCAGGAATCTGGCGCAACTCCTCCTGTGTTTGAACGGCCTCCATCAAGCTGTCTGCTGTCATGGTGTCGTCTTTGTAACAATCATGCTGTAATGCGCCGCTGCCCAAGCGCGCGATCTTGCTCGGCGTGTGCCAGAATCTGGAGGCATTTGGTTGCCGTATACGGGGCGCACGTTGTGCCATACTTTACGGTCTTGACTTGGTAATATCGCAAAGGCTAGGCTGGACTCGTTTTCTAAATCACCAACTAAAATTTGCGGTATTCATGCTGAAGTAGTATTTGCCGATACATCTTGGCAATATCGGCCGTGAATACAAAACGTGGTAGCCGAGAATGAGTCAAGATTGGAAACAGCTCGTCCCGAATCGTGGGTTCTGTATGTAGGATGTCGTTCAAGGAAACGTTGGTTGATGTTTTGCCGGACGCATCGAAAACCACTTTCAATTTGGTGGTTCTGCTCTCTGGCTCCAGGGCACAGTGGTGCGGCAGGAAATAATGAGCTTCCTTACTCGCTGACCATGTGATCTGCTCCATGTGTCCAAGTTGCTCGTACTCGTCCATGAACTCGACATACTGCTGTTTTAAAACGAGATTCTTCTCCAGTTTTCACTCGATCGCCAAGAATCTTCTTATTGCAATATTCTGTGAGCTGCCCAGCCTTTCTGGGTCCTCCTTGAAGACCAGCTGCACCAAGAAACGGCCATCGGACTCACGTTGAGTTGTCTGAATGAAATTTAATTCGCAGGATCTTTCAGTTGCGGTGAATTTGTGTTGTGGATCCGGTACCTCCTCAACCTCCCAGAATCGCTTGATAGCTTGAGCCAGCTGAGTCTCTTCTGTGAGAACCCCACATGTTACTGGAAGCGGTTGAGGTGTAATTACTCATCTGGCGACCCGTGGAGCGTGTTCTAGAGCACGGGGAGTTCAGGACCCGATTTGATTTGCCCACTGGCAAGGATTTCGTAGAACTGCTCCACACTCAGTATCATATCGATGCGCTCCGCATGATGGGATTCAGGATCCGCTAACCTTATGCTTCCAGGGATATGCCATTCCGATATGTCGAGACTCTGCAAGGGTTGAGGAGATATAATTTTCTCCAAGACGAAGGCGTTCAACTATGTGCTGTAGCCCGACAATCTGGATCTCAGGTCCAGGTTTACCCGGTGATATGCGTTCTCGGAGCCACCGCCCACTCTTTCGATGATTATCAGGTGGGGGCAGACTTTAAACCAAGCTTCCTGATAATTCGCTCAGTCACCAAGTTTATCTGTAAGCCCGGAGCCAGCACCACTCGACAATCCGTGCTCTCTCCGGTGGGTGTGAATAACCTGACAACTGCTGTGCTAAATAGTGCGCATCCCCTTTGTCGGGGCTTGGTCAAAGCCGCTAAAGCCAAGGGCGCCGGTTCGCCCACTGTTTAAGGTCGTATTTCGAATTTGCTGTGCTCCCGCGGGTCGTCTTGACCTGCTTGCGCTTGTTGCCCCCTGTCAGATGGAGCAGGGTGTTGTAGTTCTTCGAGCATTCGCTGCAACTCTCGGACGGACAGCTGGATGATTGATGTCCGTCTCGAAGGTAATTGACGCACAGTTTCTTCGAGCGAGCGAAATTCAGCCTCTCTGATGCGTCAAGCTTTAGGAAATCCGGGCAATAATACAGCGGGTGACTCTGAGTGCACAATAGACACAGTGAAGCAGTAGCGGTGGCTATAGTAGACTTAACGGGATTCCGGCGACTGCTGTCCGGCTTTCTAGTCCTTTAGCCGAGAGTTTCGAGACCCTGAAAGCGTTTTTCCAGGAACTGCAAAAGTCCCTCAACAACGGAAGTTGACTGCTCATAAAGCGCATAAGTAGCTGGGTCTGATTTTCGGGGGAGTATGTAGAGTAACAGCGGATCCCAGTCCTTAATGGACACCTCCAGGTTCTCCAGGCCTTTAAGGCATTCTCGGGTGGTGTCATGCAGGGTCCTTAAGGTGCCTACAGATGGTCCATCGTTTGCCTGGCTCGGCTGATTCATCGATTTATGTATGCGTGTGGATACCAGTGGTTATTGAACCGTTCGTTTAACGTTGTCCAAGCCGATTCTTAGCTGTCATCTGACAATGCAAAGTTACACAGCAACAGCTCCGCTGCTCCCTGGAGACTAGACTTTAAGTACAAAAGCTTCTGGCAATTCGACATGGGCTGATTGTGGACCATGCTCAAAAACAAGTCACGGAATTGTTGCCATTTCAGGTAGTCCCCATCGAACGTAGGCAGCTGAATTTCGGGCAACAGCAAGCTGGGC
The DNA here is from genome assembly GCA_963969285.1 of Odontomyia ornata. Taxonomy (NCBI): domain Eukaryota; kingdom Metazoa; phylum Arthropoda; class Insecta; order Diptera; family Stratiomyidae; genus Odontomyia; species Odontomyia ornata. The sequence goes on from OZ017741.1 coordinate 37,525,427, forward strand.
GAAGCCGTGAATGGAGCTGGCGAGGAGATGTAGAGTCAAATTTATCCAACCGTGCCTCCAACTGAATCACCCAATCCTGTACAAGTTCCTCCAGACTGATATGCTGTGGACTATTGAATTCCTGTGTATCAGGTTCTTCATGAAGCACGCAGATAGATTGGTAGCCCTGCTCGAGCTACCGCCATCCCTTTTGTAGAGTCTTCAGCCTGCTCAGGTTCCATGCTCGCGTCATATCTTGACGATCCAAGCGAGCTATCGTCAACTTCAGTGAATCGGCCATGGCGTTCTAGCGTTGTAGAAGTCGGATAAGGCCCTCACCTTGCATCGCTGAGGCTTCGGCAACTCGGACCTTCTGAGACTGATCCCGATGGGCTTTGGATGTGTCGCTTTCAGTGAAAGGACTGCTTCTTCTTGTTTCGGCTGTATGAAGTGTGCACTCTCCATTATTCTGTCACCGTGGACAGCATCAACATGGACGGCAAAGGTGGGGAGACGTCTTTTTTGGAGGTATTCCCACCTCATCACTCTGAAATACATGTACCTTATTTGTTGAAGGGCCCTTAGACTGCTTTTTTTGTGACTTCTACCAGACGAAGTACTAAGTTCTTATTTTCTACGGTTGATCTTCTTACTACAAATGACAAAAATAAATTCAATTTCTCGTGCACCATCCTTGAGCACCTAAAAATATCGACCATATCTTCTTCGTAGTCCAGACCCTTCAACAAAAAATCTGATTTTTTTCACATTTTTTTCCCCCAGAATTTAACGCATTTTTGGTTGACTTGAAATCAACCAGTGATTTCATTTCATAGTTACTTTTCTTCACTAAATTTTTTGATTTCAAAATTACTTAAATTTTTTTTCGGTCGCCAATAGTAGAATCATTTGACTTTTTCGCCTTTTTGGTGGCTTCTCAGAAGGATCAGCAGAATTGAAAGTTTGTTTCTTCTCCTTTCTTTTATTATTCAAATACTGAATAAAATTTATATCATGATCTTTATTAAAGTTACTTTCGATACTTTCTTCAACTTCCATTTCTTTGGTTAATCCGTCTAGCGCTGAAAAATAGTTTTGGCTCTCGTGGGTGCCACCATCACTTAGAATTTCTTCCGGAATCACTTGTTTTTTCCTAGTGCACTTCATTTTGTGGCTGCAACTTATGATGCTTCATCCCTTTCTTAAATAGACCTTTGAGAGGCTTTATCTCTAGCCAAAGTCCTTGATTTCCTTTTTCCAGTTTGATTATTTGTTTATTGTCCGCTATTGTTTGTAGCGTGCATCCGCCATCTGCGAAGTTTTCTTGACTATATTTCCTTTTGTTAATTATCGCCAGTTTTGAATTCATCATTTCAAAAGTTTGTCCCAACGGTGGGAAGCCATCTGATTCCTCCATACCAGCGGCTCTGAAATTTTCTTGGGTTCTTCGTTTTTCTTCACAAATTGAAGTAAAATAGTATTCGATAGATTTTTCCTGAGTTCCGTAGGGTGGAACGGCTGTGAATTCCAGGGTTTTCGCTCACAGTTACAGATTCACATGTCAAAACTGGTCTAACCAGAACTTTGTACCAGATAATTTTGACCTTTTGGTCAATGTATCTGAAATCAGAGTCGTCGAAGGGACAAAAACACATTCAGCGCTGCACTGAGCATAGTTTTGTCATATCCATTATTGTTCAGATACTGATCGAGCTAAGCAGTGAGGTATCGAGAACAGAGTTTATGTTTAAAAATTCACAAAATTCTTTCGTAGCACTCCTACACATTATAAGTAGATACTTTTAAAATTTTAAGTCAGGGCCTATTATTGTTTTGACTCTATAGTAGATTGATCAGTCAATTAGTAACGACAATGCCATTGATATAGATGCCCACACTTTTTGAATGGAGAATGAAATGAATACAGTTCTTCAGAAAACAAAATATTCTGTATTAAGTTGAAATAACAGTACTTAAATATGACAGAAACTAGTTAAAACTATTTTTATCGTGATTCCATGTGTTCTTTTTGGAAAGGACAGTTTTATACTCCAATTTCGCAAGTTTTCTTTGAAGAAGGATTTTGTACTGCCCCTAAAAAGAATAAACGATGCCTCTGCGAAACTAAAGCGAATAAAAAAGGTCGATCTATTGATATGATTTTGTCAAACTTCAGTTTTTCTTCACTTTGTGGAGCTGATATTTTACTAAACGATCCTATTCCATTTTGATGAACATCTATGAATGTTTTTTGAACGATGTTTGTTACACAATGCTTTCCAGATGATACGATATCTTCGAAATTTGCTTTTTCGCGATCAAATGCATCATTTACTCCAAGGTTTTTAAGTATTTCATTCAAAGAAGCATGAAGCCCAGCATAGAACCTTGGAAATGTCACTTGATATTCCTTCGTGCGCAGACGTTTTCGGTAGGTGATCAGCTGTGTAGAACTAAGTTGTAAAGCCAAATTTTTCACACTCAGGTTTTTCTCAGGAAGAATTAATAGCATGGAAAGATCAATCCGCTGCAACGGTAATTCAACTATTTGGCATTCAGTGAATTTGCCAAACTTAATAGTTTTTGAAGTACTACTGAGCGTTTCAACTTCGATTGTATGCAACTCGTTTTCATTCAACTCTGATACATGAAATTCTTTGATACTTGATACCAAAGGACTCACCCATTCAGCTTGGACTACCATTGCATTGACTAAAATCATGGAAAGATTTTCATTGCTGACATCCTTCAAAATTGGTGAAATGGCTCCTGATATTTTCTTCTCTACCCACTGATTAATTGTTTCGACGGTCGGTTTTGACGTTTCAACAAAAGTTTCAATTTCGCTTCGCATAAACACTTTGATTTTATCAAGATGGACAGATTTGATTTGCGCATCGGAGTGAAGGAATAATTTGTTTGCAATTTTGACACTATCTGATTTGAGGTATTTACATATTGTGTGATGGTAGGAAACGGCAGCTTCTAGTTTGTTCCGCGAAAGAAGGTCCACGGTTTGAATTATCTCATTTAAGGTATTTCGGGATGCTCCCATATATAGAAGTCCAAGGGCTAGATGCGTTGAAAGGGGTGAGACTAAATAGTTTTCACATTCTTCTTGCTTCATTACTTCGACAAGTAGTTTGCAGCCGAACGGGATCATTTGTTTATTGAAAGCTGATGAATGAGGTTTTGCGTCCATGCTGTTTTTTTTTCAGAAAATGCGATTAATAAGTTGGGTTTAAATTTACTGACTATCCAAAATTAAAATAATTACGTTTAGTATTTAATTTAAAAATTTTTCACTTGACAATTTAGAAGCAGTATGCAGGATACCTGCAAGAGGATGAAAAGTAATGTCAAAATATGTATGACAATAGAGAAATTAAAAGCTCACCTTGCATGACAGTAAGACTAATAAATTGAGCATTGCGCATACTTGATTAACTATTTTCGTAAATCTTTCAGTTTTATGCAATATTTATTTTCAAGCCATTATCGAAATTCATTTCATCATCTACACAGTAAGGACAGTTAATAGCTAATAATTTTTTCGTAACAAGCATGAATGAAATCAATCGGAAACTGATGGCAAGTTACCATATATTTTAAATACTAAATACATACTTACATACAAATTAATTGAGCCTTTACACAGCCACGAAGAATAGAATGCAACATACTGACAACGCAACTAATTATCTAGTAACCAAACAAAGATAAAATTCAGTCGTATCTGTTAGTCTACAACATAAAATATGCACGTTTGGTGTCGGCCCTCTCGTGCGGCCCTGATGAGGACTCGTCGTAAGTGGGCCTTCACTCTGCACGTTCAGTCCTGACAAGGACTTTACTCTTTGGAATGTCTGAGCGTTCGGTCCTGATAAGGACGCGCTGCCAAGTAGTCCTGATAAAGACTCTTGGCTGAAGTTCCTGCGTCGAGGTAACAAAACTCAGGATTTTATTCAACAATAACTTTTATTTCGGCAGAAACAAGAACGTGAATTTATTTTGTACAGCTTTGTAGGTTGATTGAACCGAAGCGAAGAAGAGAAGAACGTTTGCGTTGAGCTCGTGCCGTGATATCAGCTTATGAGAATCGAAAAGGACGGAATGAGCTATTTTGTATTTTCTGGCGGCGATTTTGTAGATGCTGCTCAGCCGCGATGCGCTGCGAAAATCTGCCGCGGGAGCAGGATCTGCTTGCGGCGAGAAGGATTTGTTGAGGTTGGGGCGTCCCGCATCGCCACAGTCACTCCCTTCCCAGTGGGCTTCACGTTAGTTGAAGGGAATGAGAACGTGATGCTCTTCTTCGTGGAAGTGGACGGTAGCTGTGGCGATGCTGGTGATGGAGTTGAAGGCTGGACATCGCAGTGCTCCAAGTACGCTGGTTTGAGATGGTCGTTGGAAAAGGTCTTGGCAACACCGTTTACATCCACGACGTAGGTGTGCTCGTTGATCCTTTCAATCACACGATGGGGCCCGGAGTATGGTTGGTCGAGCGGCCTCTTGGTTGCGTCGAGGCGGCGGAACACATATTCGCAGCTGTTCAGGTCTTTGAAGACAAAGGGGTGGTGAACTGTGTGCCTAGCTGACAGAACCGGGCGAATTCCCCTGAACAGGCGGCGTAAATCGGCGACGAAGTCATGTGGATCGCTGGCTGAGGTCGTCTGTGGCGCGAAAAATTCACCTGGAATTCGCGGTGACGTTCCAAAAACCATCTCTGCTGGAGAAGCTTGCAGGTCTTCCTTGAATGTGGTGCGCATGCCCAACAAAATAGCTGGCAGAGCCTGCAACTACGGCGTCTCGGGGACACATTTTAACGCCGTCTTAAGCGTACGGTACATTCGTTCCACCATGCCGTTTGCCTGAGGGTAATATGGTGTGGTGTGAACTTGGTTGATGCCTAGGAGTTGACTGAGTTGGTGAAGGAAGTCGGCTTCAAACTGGCGGCCTTGATCCGACGTTAGCTGAAGTGGCGTGCCGAAAATTGTTATCCAGTCGTCGAATAGAGCTCTGGCGATGGTACTGGCTTTGCAGTCGCGCACTGGTATTGCTTGAGGCCAGCGCGTATAGCGGTCGATTATGGTTAGGCAGTTCTCATAGCCTTCGCACAGCGGGAGTTTGATCAGATCCACATGGATGTGGTCAAAACGCGCGTCCGGCGTCTTGAAGTGGCCTAGCTCGGCACGGTTGTGGCGATGGACCTTGGATCGCTGGCACGGTACACTTGTTGAGCCCAAGGAAACACGTCTTTTCGCAGGCTCGGCCAGACAAATTTTAGCGCAACGCTTTTCGCGGTGGCGCGCCCACTAGGGTGCGAGAGCTGGTGAACCATGTCGAAGGCTTGGCGGCGGAGCGTAACTGGCAGATAGGGCTTGATGATACCGTTGATTTCGATCACATGCATTTGTTGGCCTTCTAGCGTCAACAGTCGGAGCCCGAGGCGGGAGTTTGCTAGGAGGTGAGGCAACTGAGTGTCTGTGGCTTGAGCTTCGCTGATGGTACGAGCGGAGAATGTGGTGGGTACTGTCACTGTTTCCACCCGTGAGAGCGCGTCGGTGACGATGTTTTCCTGACCTGGTGTATATTCGAGCCTTGTGTCGAACTGGCAGATGAAGTCTAGCTGTCTGATTTGGTGGGGTGAGGCTTTGTCCGAGCGCTGCATTAGCACGAAAGTGAGGGGTCGGTGGTCGGTGTATACGACAAAACTCCTTCCTTCTAGCATACGCTGGAAATATTTGATGTTGAATACCGCTGTTCGGTCTCAGATAGCTTCCTCGAGAAGAACCCGAGGGGTACCCATGTACCGTCTTCCCGTTGCTGGTCCAAGGCTGCCCCGATGGCGGTGCTAGAAGCGTCGGTGCGTAAGGCTAATGGACTTGGTGGCGAAAGGAAGACCGACGTGGCTGCCTCGGCGATTCCTAGCTTGTGCAGTTCGAAGGCAGCTTCAGCTTCGGGTGTCCAACTGAGTGGTGCTCTTTTGGTCGTGCAACCTTTCAAGAGCTCAAAAAGCGCTGCCTGAAACTCGGCGCGTGTGGCATGCAACACCGGTAAAAATTGAGCATACCGAGGAAACGCCTTAGCTGTGAGGAGTCGTTCGGCTTTGGATAGTCTCCGATGGCTTGCGACTTGGGAGCTGGTGGCCGAAATCCAGTTTTGCAGACGTGGTAGCCGGCAAAGATCACCTCGGCCTGTCCGATTTGGCACTTATCCCAATTGGCCTGGAGCTTCGCATTTTGCAGCGTTGATAGAAGCTGCTTGAGGTGATGCTGGTGGTGGTCGTGGTCGGTTGAAAACACTAGGATGTCGTCCTGATACACGCAAACGAAATCGAAACCTCTGAGTAAGTGGTTTAGAGTTCGCTGCATCGTTTGGGCTGCATTTCGTAGACCCAACGACCAGGGACCCATTTCCCATGCCCAGGAATTTGAAGAGCCCAAAAGGTGTGTTAACTGCCGTCTTGCAGACGTCTTGGGGCGCGACCGGAATCTGATAAAAAGCGCGTTGGAGGTCGATTACTGCGAAAACCGAGCCTCTCGCTTCCTGGATCAGGTCCTCGATGACAGGTAGTGGGTAGCGGTCCAGCTGAGTGCGAGCGTTGAGTTGACGGTAATCTCCCGTAGCCTGCCAACGGCCCCCACTCTTGGGAACCATGTGCAATGGACTAGCCCATTGGCTTGATTAGGGTCGGATAATGCCTCATGATAAGAGGAGATCAAACTCCTCTTTTGCGGCGATTAGGCGTTCTCCTGCGAGGCGACGTGGTCGTGCGAAGACGGGTGGGCCATGCGTTATTATTTGGTGTTACACGGGGAGGTCGGCGATTGAGGCTAATTCACCAGGTCGGATGGTTGAGCTTCTGAATTTGGCGATGATTATCTCGTACGGGGCTCCGACGGTGCGCACTAAGGTCGATGGTTGGACCATAGTGCTAAGACTGATGCTATGCACCGGTGGTGCCGGGCCGAGGACGCAGCTGGTTTCGTAGATCAATTAACAACCCGTGGTGATTAAGTGCGTCTGCTCCTAGGATAGCCGTCTGGACGTCCGCTATGACGGACGGCCAGCGAAACGGGCGACGCAACCCAAAGTCCAATACGAGTTCCTGAAAGCCAAAAGTGTTAATAGGCGGGCCATTGGCTGCCTGTAGTGTGAGGCTTTGTTTCTGCATAGGCTTGGGGATGAAATGCCTCGGAATTATCGATAGGGCGGAGCTGGAGTCCACCAGAAAACGCTTTTAAGTATATCTGTCCGAGTATTTGGAGGCGGTGGCCTGAGCGGGAAATGTGCACGGCTGCTTGCAGTGGATTGCTAGGGCCCCATGTTTGCTATGATACCAGCAAAGGCCCGAGCGCGCAGCAGGGCCTGGGGTAGTAGACCGTTCTCTCTGACTGAGGCGGTTCTGGATTGAGGAGCGCCTATATTGTGTGCTGTTGCTGGCGTGCAGCTGCTGAAGCACCTCACGAGTCAAACCGGTCAACTGCGCGATCGCTAGACGTAGGGCCGCCAGTTCGACGGCGATCTGGTCGTGTGATGACGAACAGCCAGATGAGGGGGTTGCAGTGCGCACATCTGGCTCAAAAGACGTGGCCATTACTGCTGGGCCCATGTCGTGTGTCCCGTCTGCGACCGCGGCAAGTTCCTCTAGCGTTTGATTTTTGATCAGAAACAACATGCGCCACGTTGGTTGCGGCAGCAGGTCCAACCATTTGATCCGGAGCACGTGTGCCGGCTAGAGAGCGCATATGACACAGCAAATGTGACGGTCGCCTGTCCCCGAGCTCGACACGCGTGAGAAGCTTATGTAGCTGGGCGTCGGGGGAGTCTGTGAGGCGGGAGATGATGGTTGCCTTGAGCAAGTTGTACTTATCGGTCTCTGGTGGCGCACGAATAATATCTGCTACATCCGCAATGGTGTCGTGATCGAGCGCGGAGACTGTCAAATGATACCTGTGCGAGTCCCGTGCGACTTTGTGCACCCAAAACTGGGGCTTGATCTGGAAGAACCAAAGCTCCGGGTTGGCTCGCCAGAATTGAGGCAGCTTGCACTGGCTGATGACGCTGACCTCTGGAGCTGTCGGTTGACTGGGTTGTTACTGACGGAGCTCCAGGTTGCTCTACGCGGCGCTGCGTGAGTCGTCTTCGTCTCGTCAAAGGACCATGTTGGCAATTCCGTAGGTGTTTTTGATATTCGGGGTCACCACTTTCGTGTCGGCCCTCTCTTGCGGCCCTGATGAGGACTCCTCGTAAGTGGGCCTTCACTCTGCACGTTCAGTCCTGACAAGGACTTTACTCTTTGGAATGTCAGTGCGTTCGGTCCTGATAAGGACCCTACTCTTTGGAAATGTCTGGCGCTGCCAAGTAGTCCTGGTAAGGACTCTTGGCTCAAGTTCCTGCGTCGAGGTAACAAAACTCAGGATTTTATTCAACAACAACTTTTATTTCGGCAGAAACAAGAATGTAAATTTATTTTGTACAGCTTTGTAGCTTGATTGAAGCGAAGCGAAGAAGAGAAGAACGTTTGCGTTGAGCTCGAGAAGGACGGAACGCGCTATTTTGTATTTTCTGGCGGCGATTTTGTAGATGCTGCTGAGCCGCGATGCGCTGCGAAAATCTGCCGCGGGAGCAGGATCTGCTTGCAGCGAGAAGGAGTTGTTGAGGGTGGGGCGTCCCGTGCCGCCACACACGTAACTGAACAGACTGTGCACAGATACACTTTAACCCATCAGCTGTGCTCGTCCAGTTTGAGAACGACAAGCAATGAGTCAATATTACGTCTCTGCACGTTTAAATTTTAGTCAATTAAATGCATTATTTTCCTTTTTTTTTATGTATCGTTTTACGCTACGTGTTTAATTTTTATAATGAAATCAAGTGTCATGAAAATAGGACACAAAAAATTCATTCCACCTACAAGCTATGGGCCCAGATATTCGCTACACAATTAAGAGATGAAGTAAAAGAACAATTATAAGATGAAGTGATAGAAAAATTAAATGACCAACAGAATGAACAGTTTAAAGTACAGCGTTAGCATTACAGTAATAACAAAGCGAACAATAAACGTAATAGAGAAAGATGGCAGAAAGTTCTAGATACAAGTTCTCCTTCTAGAAGCTCAACGGCAATAACCAGGCAGTTTGGAGTTACAAAATGGAGCTGATGCTAATGCATCAAACTTATGGAACGTGATCGAAAAAGACAAACCTACAGAAGCACGGTAAGACGCGCGCGAGAATTGCTCTTTCGGGCAAGGCCGATCAATTGATAGACATAAGGAGTGCCACAACAACTAAGCAGGCTTGGACAATGCTCAAAGACTATTACCAAAAGGCAACGTTAACATCAAAAGCACTGGTGTTAAAAAGACTTCGCCGTACAATTTTTAATGAAGATGGTGATATGGAAGCGCGAATTTCAAGTTTTTTGCATACAATTAATCAACTAACGGCTCTCGGAACTGTTTTGATTGACGAATTATTAGCAGTTATGCTACTGGGAATCTTCTCACACACGTATTACAGCTTCAGAGAACAGGCGCAAAAATGATATCACTTCGCATCTCATCAAAAGCAAATTAATAGATGAATACAAGAGGCGCAATGGGCAAAAGAACAAAAGAGACAATTTCCCAGTGAGTGAGACAGTAATGGAAACCACCTACGGTAATAAAAGTGGACAAAATAAAAGCAATAATAATGCCTGTCAAAAGAGCGGAAGCTGTTTTTTCTGCAAAAGGACCGGCCACATCAAGCAAGATTACAGAAAATAAAAATCCTGGAAAGATAAAAACAGCAATCAAGCAAACGCAATAAAGGAAAACGCAAAACCTACCGACGACAAATTATATATGGCTGCGAAAAAAGTGATTCATGATACTGGCCAACACAGATAAGGTGAGTAAAATCGAAGGAAAAGACTCAGGTGTCATAAAGTATAAAGTCGATGAAAAGCAAACCCAACTACAAACTCAGCACGTGCTCTTTGCATCATCGTTCGAACCCAATCTGGTATCGGTAAGAAAGCTCACAGAGAAAGGATATAAAGTGAATTTCGACAGCAACATCTGCATAGTGACAAAGAACGGTGAAAAAGATGCAGTGGTGAAATGTGGTTTGGATTTCGAAGATTTATATGAGGTACAAAAAGCCGACGAAAGGTCCTGCGCAGCAATAAAGACTCATCACGATGAAAACTGTCAACATGCGTGGTACAGACGCTTAGGGCACCGGAATATTGGTGCAATAAACGATTTAGCCCAAAAAGAATTGTCGATCGTCATACAGATTATAAACTACGGACGGCGATAAATATTCAAGTGCTGTGAAAAAGGGATAATGGCTCGCCAGCCTTTCCCAAAGGAATCCCATCATAACGAAACAGGCCATCCTCGATCTCATTCACACAGATATTTGTGGACCCGTAGAAACTAAGACGCTGGCAGGGAAAAGAAATTTAATGACACTCATCGATGACTATTCAAGATACACGGCGGTATACCTTTTGAAAACGAAGGACGAAGTGGAGTCCCAAATAAAACGTTTTGTCCAGATGGTGAAAATACAATTCGGAAAAACTGTAAAGTGTATGAGGTCTGAACGAGGAAAAAAGTGTGTAAATAAAACATTATAAGATATTTCTCCAAAAATGGAATCTGTGCGCAATATACAGCTGGAGACTTGCCGTAGTAAAATGGAGTCACCGAGCGAAAGAATAGATCTCTTATAGAAATGGCAAGGTACATACTTTCAGATGTAAATATGGAAAAAAAGTATTTTGGTGAAGCCATGAGTACAGCCAATTTTTCACTAAATTATTTCCCGACAAAAGCAACCTAGAAAACTCCGTACAAGTTATGGCAGAACAAAAAGCCCCACGCAAAATCTGCACGTTTTCGCAAGTAAAGCACTCGTGTAAATGCCAAAGGAGCTTCGATAGAAAATAGATGCAAAATCTACAGAGCATATTTTAATTGGTTGTTCGGAAGAATCCAGAGCCTTCAGATTCATTAACGCGAGAAGTGGAATCAACGCCAATAGAAACCAGAAGAAAAGTATGTTTTTCAAAGAAACAATACGCAGAAAGAATCCATTCAAGAAAGTGACAGCGAATAGCAATCATCATATTCAAGTGCAGCAGAAGAGGTCGCAGAACCAAGCGACGATGCACAAGCAGAAGCAATAGAAAGCGACGACATATAAGCGGAAGCAGCACAAAGTGACAATGCACCAGCGAAAACAGCTGAAAGTGATGACGCGCAAACTAATAAGATCTGCAAAGCACAAACAGAAGCACAAGATGTGCCTACATGGCGGTCTGCAAGGGATAATATAGGAGTCGCGCCCAATTGGTACATGGCAACTTAAAAGTTTGCAGCAATTTCACAAAACAAACCAAAGCGCTATCAAGCTCAGATATAAACGAATGGGGATGAGCGATGGATGAAGAATATAATGCGCTACTTCAAAACAATCGTACCTTCACCAAAAAATCGGAAAACTGTGACCTGTAAATGGGTTTGCAAAACTAAAAGGAACGAATACGGTGGACTAAACAATTATAAGGCTAGGCTAGTTGCACGCAAATTCTCTCAAAAGTTCGGCACAGATTATGACGCAATTTTTGCCCCGTCATAAAACAGACGACCTTCAAACTTCTACTGATCATCGCAGGTAAACAAAGGTTGCTAGTCAAGCATTTCGATGCAAAGACTGCTTTTTTGAAAGGCGATGTCAAGGAAATTATAAATATGAAGCAACCAGAAGGATGTAAAATAAAAATAAAGAAGGACATATCACGGTATGTAAGCTGAAAAAGGGGCTCCATGGTTTAAAACAAGCTGCAAATATATGGAACAAAAAGTTGGATTCACTTTTAAAGAGCAATAATTCCATTCAGAGCAGTGCAGATCCCTGCTCATATTTCAAGCGAGACAAAAATATTGTCGTTTATATAATCGTATACATATGTCGACGATTTTTAATAGCTGCTAAGGAACTCTCAGCCATCGACAGCACAGGAGCATTTTTATAAGAAAATTTCAAGCTAACTGATCTACGTTTTTTTACAAAAATACCTAGGAGTGGAAGTCAGAAAGAACGAGAATAGTCTTAACTGCATAAAAAAAACGAAGTATATTGAAGAGATCTTGGAAAGAAGGATCAAAAAAAGAGAAACAATCATGAATTTATTATAAAGCATTTCTTTTATCATGTAATTGAAGAGAATTTATATTTAATGCAATGATTTTTTAATTATTTACTACAAGCAATACTAATGAAAAAATTTAAAAGTGCTTCTGGTTGGTCGTGAGAATTTAAAAGGTGATAAGACAGTAGGAACTCATTGGTTTCTTTTATGAAAGACTTCAAAATGACAGTTGCAGGTAACTGTACGAGTATACCTGCAAACTCACCAAATCAAGTCATGTCAGGAATGGGAAGCTTTTCAAAGAAGAATTTTGTGTGCTTGGGAGGTGAATGTCATTTAAGCACAAAATGTGGGAGGCCCATACTCATAAGTGACTGGACTACGCACCAAATACCTCCCCTATCAATCTGAAAACCCATCTTGGAACCGTTTGACCTGGCAAGCGGTCTCTCAGCTCCAATGCCCCTGGCTGCTGTGTATCCCTTTTATCTTTTAGGACTGCCCAAACATAATGTGCTACCCGGTTTCATTTGTCAACCGATTTGAGCATCACTGCGAGTTTATTATCCAGGGTAAGTTCTCCCGCCCCCTGCATAGGTCCTTTCGAAGCCTGCTCCCTTTTTTGCATGCAAAAAATGTGTTGCAGGCAACGTCTTCCTCTCCTGGGCAAAACCGACAATCGAGGGAATGTGACTCAACAATCTTGTGCAAATAAGACTGAAGCACCCATGCCCACTTGAAAACTGGGTCAAATAGAAGTTAGTCTCATCAAACTTTCTATTTCGCCACGGTCTCACATGCGGAATGAGGCATGCAGTTCACCTTCGCTTCATGCAATTTACTCAAAACTGTTGCCAATAGTTGAGTGAGAACTGTCTTTCCTCGCGGATAACCATCTCCCTCGTGCCCTCGTTTCGACACAGGTGAATAGTGCGGCGCTCTCTAGCAAGGAGGACAACGGGTTTCACGCCTGCAATAATTTTCACCACTGAATCAGAGACTTCCAGATATGAAGATGCAATCCTCACTGCTTCTCTTCTTTGTACCTTCACCAAGCGTTTTCAGTATACCCCTTACTGAGAGCATCGCCCCATATTTCTGCTCCGTACAGTAGCACTGACCCTACAGCACTCATCAAGAGGCGTCTTCTTGATGCGCTGGATCCCCTGCATTGGCCATAAGTCGACTCACAGCTGATACTCCCGAAGCAGCCTTTTCAGCCGTTGCCTTGATTTCTTCTTCTTTTTCTTAGCACTACAGCCCCTCTCGGGCCATCACTTCCTGCAAACAGCGCCTCCAACTATCTCGGTCTATTGACCGCGTCTTTCAATTCCAAAATCCGAGCAGCGATGAACTGTCTTCGTCGACCAACTCAGACCAGCATTTTCTCGGTTTCCCCACTGGCCTCCAGCCTTCAGTTCTCCGAACGAATACCTTGTTGGGTATCCGTTGTTCATCCATACGACTCATGTGTCCAGCTTATTGCATCTTCCGCATTCTTACAATCGTTGAGACCTCCAGCTTGTCAAAAATTGGATACAGCTCATGGTTCCATCGAATTCACTATTGGCCTCCGCCTAGCTTCGCTCCGATTATTTGCCTCAAGACCCGTTGCTCAAAGGCATTCAATATATTTGCGGATGATTGGGTTAGGGTCCATGTTTCACACCCATAAGATAACACAGGTCTTATCACAGATTTGTATACTTGGGGCTCTGTTTTCCTGTGTATGCAGCTGGTCTTCAAGATCGTCAATACTGAATAAAATATTTTATTTGCAAGCCGTATTCTTCAGCGTATTTTATCTCTTTCCTCGCCCGTTTTCATTATTTTGGCACTTAAATACACGAATTTGCTGAAATTCTCGATACTCTAGCCGCCAAGTGTGATATTTTGTGTATTTGAGGTATTTTTCCTCGACTGCGTCATGAACTTTGTTTTATTTCCATTGATTTGTAGTCCTACTAGTTTTTCCTCGCTGTCGAGGTTCAGGAAAGTTCTTTGGGAGTTTTTCATAACCGTCACAGAATGTTGATGTCATCCGCATAGGCTACTACTTGGCTCGACTTGTACATTAATGTACCTCACGTATCGACAGGTAGCTTCCGTATGGCGTACTCCAGAGCCAAATTGAAAAGCAATGGGGCCAGCCCTTCTCCCTGCTTTAGTGCGATATTTGTATCAAAGGCATCGATGTGTTGAATATTGATGCGGACTTGGGAGGTCATCGACGTCATTGTCATTTCGGTAAGACGGACCAATTTGGCTGGGATGCCAGAGCAAAGCATTATTTGGTACAGCGCGTTACAATCAATACTGTCGTAGACTTGCTTGAAGTCAACGAAAATTTGGTGTACGTCTATGTTGAACTCCCAGCTTTTTTCAAGTACCTGCTTGACTGCAAACAATTGGCCTGTTGTTGATCTACCTGCCCTGAAACCACCTTGATACTGCCCAATAATACTTTTGGCGTATGATTCAATTTTATTTGCTAAGATCTTTCAAAATATTTTGTACGCCGTACAAAGTAGTGACATTCCGCTATAATTTTCGCACTGTAGCTTGTCATCTCTATTGTAGATCGGGAATATAATTGATTGGCTCCACTCTATCCGCATATGTGCTTATTGCCTAATGTACTGCATGACTTTGTGAACAGCTTGATGAATACTACTGCCACCATATTTGATGAGCTCCACTGGAGTCTCATCGATGCCCGGTGCTTTATTATTATTTTAGGCCTTGGTGATGGAACAAATTCTACCCAGTGTTCTCTATGCTCCAATATTCTGGAGCTATGCAGTGGATTAAGGAGATTCCGCAAATATGATGCCCATCTTTCCTTAATCTTGATTTCATCAGCGATGATATTGCCAATGTCATCACGACAAAGCGTGGTTTTGGGCTGAGAACCACGTTTCAGGCTTTTCACCACTTTTTATGCTTGTCTTGTGTTGTTCCTCGCTAAATTTACATGTAGAATTCTCAATTGGTCGTCATAGTATTTCCTTTTCTAGATCCTAATTATCTTATACGCTACTCTTGTGAGATTTTCATAGTGTTCTCTCTTCATCCTGGTTTTCCTACCTATATAATTTTTGTATGACTGATTCTTTTTGTCTAACCCATTCTGGCACTCATCATCGAATCATTTATTTATATTGCGCCGGGCTTGATGTCCAGTCACCTATTCTGCCAAGGTCTTAATAGCCGCTTTCACTTCTATCCAGGTTGCTTATCTTTAATGATGCGTCTAATACGATGGGAGCCAGCTGGTTGTCGAGGATCTCCGTGAAATTTTTGGCCACAAACGCCGTTTGGAGCCTTTTATTATCAAATTTTTGACGCGGGCTGGTCTTCACCGAATTTACCTCTGACATACAACATCGATAGGTTAATTTGATCAAGTAATCATCTGAGTTACAATTGGCTCCTTGGTATGTACGGACGTCAAGTATGCTCGAGGCCCAACGTTGTTGGATCAGAACATGATCGATCTGGTTTTGTGTGTTGCCGTCCGGTGATACCCAGGTCATTTTATGAATGCATCGATGTGGGAAACAAGTCGAACGTATGACTAGATTTCTGCTACATGCAAAGTCAATCAGGCGCTGGCCGTTTGTTTCATCGTGGAGGCTATATCATTCTGTCGTTCCCCGTTGAGATAGCCCATTGCCAACCTTAGCGTTGAAATCACCCAGAATTATTTTTGTGTCGTTTGTGGGGAATGAGTCAACCAGTCTTTCCAGGTGATGGTAAAACGTTTCCTTCGTTTCTTCGTCCTCTTCTTCGGTCGGGGCATGAACGTATATCAGCCAGATTTTGGAAAATTTCGCTTTTATAAGGATCCTATACAACCGTTCATTAAGCCTTAAAATCAATGACGTGCAATTTGAACTCCCTATCCACAATGAAGGCCACTTCAAATTCTCATATCCCAGTAGGCTTCCCACTTTTGAATATTGTCTGCAATCTCATGTCTTGAATGTCGTTAATAGTCCAATTCGTTTACCGGATTGCCAGTATTTTTAATTGATATTGAGTGGCCTGTTGTAAAAGGACCTTACATAGCCAGGTAATTGAGTGATCTGACATTCCAGTATCCAGTACCATAGTCTTTTTTCGTTTGCGAGGTCGTTTCCATGAGTTCAATGCCTTCCAAAGCCCGTCTGCAGGTTACGATACATTGTAGGGTTTTTCAGAGACGGGGAGTCAGCCCGTCGCCCAACTTTCATTCCGGCGACATGGTTATTACGTCGATTCCGTTATTAGGTGCGGAAGATTCGCCTTCTCCCTCTTACGTCCCCACAAAGGAGGTGTAAGTAGGATTTAGTAGCAGAGCTGTAGATGTTTTTACAGTTATTAGTATTTTTCGGCGTTTAAAGTCCCATTATTGGGAAACCAGTAAACCCAATGTGTGACCCCGAGAGCATTTACTACCACTTAGTTTGGGGGTTTGGGATGAGGAATTATGGAAGCTATGGGTTGGGGAAACAAGGGGTTCCCTTCTCCTTTCCCGAACGGGCTTGGTATATAACATAACTGAGCACCAACAATAACCCAAGAGAACCAAATTGAATACCGGTGCAATCTTTCTGGGTCAGAGTTCCCATCATAACCTAAGACAACTTTAAACTTTGACCTCTGCATTGCTAGTGCAAGACTTGAATTCATATTTAACAGTACTCAGCGGCATTGTAATGCAGCAAATCATCAAATAGATGATGTCTTTCTTATTCCAGTCCAAAATGAAAGTCATCGGCTTAATTTCAGGAAAAAAGATTGGAAAAGTTTTACAAGAAGTTTAATCGAGAGTACCAGAAGCAGTGCCCATCTTCTCATGGCATTAACTCTTGCTCAATGGTATCTTATTCCTAACTAATGATGAAAACGATCTCTAGTTGTCAAAGATAGAGAAGCTGATATTGAAAACCATTGAGAAAGTCGTTCCAAAGAAGGATAGGAAGCGCCAATCATCACAAGATTAAAAAGATTATAAACTCTTCTTCTGAAATGTGCCAACTATATTAGTCGACAATTCCTGGATTACAGCCATCCCTTATTAGCCTTGTTGAAATTACACATGAAGATTGTCTGGAACTTAATCCATTCACACTTGAGGAGTGAGGTCTGCAACCAATGGGCAGGGGTACCTGTATTAGCCTACAGTATATTTCATAACAAGTTTCAAGTAAATGTGTCGAATCTGAAAGTTACCAGTAGCGAGATCGATCTTCTAGATAGCGCTGGTATTGAAATTAATCATACAACGGCGGATACAGATGGAAGTAGGATTGTATGAGACGATTTTCAGAAACTTGCTCTGATTGGAACTTATTTTGACCTATTCATATCAACCAAATCATGAGACAGAGAACTAACAACTTTCAGTAGTGCTGACACCAAAGTTTCCGATTTCAAATTAAGCCTGAATGATGTGTCCATACTTCATTTCAATGAAACATTCACCTCTGACCTCATATTGAGTGGGAGCCTTCCGTATTATTTTGTCAGCTATAAAGATTTGTGTGTGTAATATATTTGCCAGGATAAACAACAAGAAACCATTTCTTATTGACGATACTCCCAATAAAGTACTACAACATTTGCCTGAAGTTGCATATGTTATTATTCAATAACACGTTGAACTATTTATATTTTCCGAATCATTGGGATAATACCAAGGTTTTTCCGATCTCAAAGAGAGCAAAAGAATTTTTATGCCCTTAAGGCTATCATCCAACCAGCTTGCTGCCTGATATCATCAAGGTGTTTGGAGTGATACTAAAACAGACATTGCACTCACATATTGAGAAATATGAGTTGATGCCGAGTTGCCAGTTCAGTTTAGTTTCCGGACTAGAAATTCAACGATGCATTTGATAAAGAGAGTAACATGAGACATTTCTTCTTCTTCTTCATAGCACTATAGCCCCTTTTGGGTCTCCGCTTCCCGCAAAAAGCCCCCCCATTTGTCTCGGTCCATTGATCGCATCCTCTGAATTTGAAAGCCGAGCAACAGACTCTGGGCATTTGTTGGGAACTAAATAACAAAGGATATTCTGGAGCATGTCTCATTGGTTTGGAGAAAGCCTACGATACGGTTCGGTTAGACGGACTAATTTTTAAACTCCTTCAAGAAAGGTTCCGCAAATACCTTGTCTCTTTGATGTGCAATATGTTGTATGGAAAATCCTTTCTTGTAACTGATGGCAATATGACGATGACAATAAATTTTAAGGTCTTGAATAGTCCAGAGCAACAAACAGTTACTGTGCTCCTTCTCTTCTCCATATTCATTCACAAGCTATTGAACGGCTTTGATTTTAGCATGTCGCCGAAGCGATCACTGTTGGCATTTGCTGACGACCCAATAATTAATATGGCAGACCGTAAGGCATCAGTCGTTCAAAGAAACCTTCAGAAAATGTTCAATGAAGGGCAGATTTCTATATACAATTGGCGGATGAATGTGAGTTCGCAAAAGTTTGAAACAATTCTGTTTTGGACAACACTGCAATATTTCATTCAAAACCTGAAACGTAATTGGAGAGGTTACAGTATTATGGCTGATGAGGGTAGTTCAAAATGGGTTCTATACAA
Source organism: Odontomyia ornata (assembly GCA_963969285.1). Taxonomy (NCBI): domain Eukaryota; kingdom Metazoa; phylum Arthropoda; class Insecta; order Diptera; family Stratiomyidae; genus Odontomyia; species Odontomyia ornata. The sequence continues at coordinate 37,544,162 of OZ017741.1, forward strand.
ATCCTATGTGCAGTAGCTCGGTGTTTATTTTGATCGGTATCTGTACAACGATGGGCACGTCAAAATCATGCTCAGTAAGGCTCGTGAAGTGCTTATCTCCCTTCAACGACGCATTCATTCCAGATACATTGATGAAAAGATCAAAATTATCATTTACGAGGCTTTGGTTAGACCAGTTTTGACATATGGATGTCTTATTTGATAATTAGAGAATCCTTGGTTTTTGCAGCTGTTCCACACTACCGACGGGTACATTGAGACTCGTCTCACCACTGGCTTCATTCCTCCAGAAGCATTCGTGTATTTGGCATGAATCGGTATATTTTTAATTCCGATGGCGCCTCGATTATATAAATACATATAGGCAGCCAACCAATACGAAGATAGGATATCCTCCGAGTTTGCTGTCATTATATCAGCGGTTTCAAATACTCATTTGGGAGATACATATGTTGACGCTCATTGAATTTGCTTAAATTTAGAGTGCCGTATGGACCATTATATCCTTAAGGAAGGCGTGCATCGTTGCGGACATTCGAAAGTCGAAATCGTTTATTAGTGAGTGAGTGCATATAAGCAGTTATATTATAGTTAGTTAGTGAATGAACAGTGAAAGTGAGAGCAGGAGGGAAGATTCTCAACTACCAGGAAAAGAACAAGCTGGCAAAAAGGCACGGATTTTTCTGGGTGAGTGATATTTGCTTTCCTTGTTTGCGAAAGCGTGTTGTTTTGATTATTGTTGTTGATTCGAATAGAAATTGTGAAAATAGTTGGATAAATTTCTTAATGTGTGAGTTTGGTTTGGGTGGATTGTGGATATGACAGACATATCCACAATGGACAAAGATCAGCAGGTCACTCTGCTGATTGGGCAATTGCAAAATTCGCAAGATGTGCAGGCACAGCTTAACGAAGTCATAGAGCAGTTGAAGCAGGCTCAACAGCAATTGATAGAGGTTAACTCGAAGTTGGCAGAACAACGCCGAGTTAATAAAGAGCTCATGGAGCAATTGAGGGATTTGGCGCTGGCTAAATCAAAAAAGAAAACCAAAAACAAAAACAAAAAGAGAAAAGTGGAGTCTCCATCTTCCTCATCAGAGGGCCCGCCACCCTCTCCTCCTTCTTCAGAAGAAGAAGCGATGGACGAGGAAGCAATCCAAGAAGAAGAAGAAAATGAGTCGATGCAGGAAGACTCTGCTGAGGAGGATGAAGAATTTCCTGCTCTGCCACTGCCGGGTCCCTCAATGGCTCTCCAGAGCTGGCCATCCCACCAAAAAAGAAGACCACTCCCACAGCGCTCACCACATCCAAATCCCGAGACGACGACAAAAAACAGACAACGGTACCTGTCATCCTCCGAGAGCCTGAAAAGTGGACCCAGGGCCTAAAGGTCATGAAAGACCTCGGAATAAAACACGAACCCGCCAAAAGGGTCTACTTGGGGATCCAGATAGTTCCAGAGACACCATAAGACTACAGGAAACTTACAAGATACTTGACAGAAATGACGATACAATACCAAACGTATATCCTTCCTGAAGGAAGGAATCCAAATTGGGTAAACAGGGGTCTGTATGGACTGTCGATTGACGACATCAAGGAAGATCTGGAGAGCCAAGGATTTCACCACATCGAAATTCACTATATAAAGTTACGAGATGGGCCATCCAGGTTGGTGAAGGTCATCCTTCCCAAAAGCGAGACTGACATATACAATATAAGGGCAATATGTCATCTCATATGCACTGTTGAAGCGCAACGCCCCCGTACAGGACAAGTAATGTGCCACAACTGTCAGCAGTTTGGACACTCCTCCAGAAATTGTCACGCTCAGGCCCGTTGTATTAAATGCGATGGGCTCCACCATTTTTCCAAATGCGTTAAAAAAGCAGAGGAAAAGCCAAAATGTGTGAATTGTGGTGGAGAACATCCAGCCAACTATGGTGGATGTCCTCGGAACCCAGTGAATGTCAGGAAATCGTTCGCACAAGTTGCAGCTGCTAATAAAAATAAAACCATCACAACATCTACACAACAACAAAATAAAAACACACAAAAACAAAAACAAGCAAACACTCCACTAAACACAAATAACAACATGGACACACTCTTTGCCACCATGCAAACACAATTCCAAGCCATGATGCAAGACATGATGGCGAAAATGATCCAGGGAATGTTTGCATCGCAAAACAGTTTCAACAGCAAACTGACAAAGAAACAATAATGAGCTTTATGGATCATTTAACCATTCTCACATGGAATGCGAATTCCCTGCTTCATAAGACTGATGTGTTGACTCAACTTATATTTGATTATAAGTTTGACATCATTCTCATCCAGGAAACCATTCTGAAGCCTGGAAATCGGCTACGCTTCCCTAACTATTTGCTGTACAGAAATGACAGAACAACAGGCAGAGGAGGCGGAACGGCCATTCTTGTGAGACTGAATGTGAACCATATTCTCGTATTGACACCTACGTTACAAACACTAGAAGCTACTGCAATTCAAGTGTGGACGGATTCTTTTGAATTCATGGTAGTCTCGGTATACAGCCGCCCGAAGGCAGCTACACTCATTGAAGATATTTAAAAACTTCTAGACTTTCAGGGTCCTATACTCCTTGTCGGAAACTTCAATGCCTATCACCGAGGCTGGGGAGCTGTGAGAAGCAATCGTGCTGGGACTGAGTTAAACTGAGCCTGCATATTCCCAACGAACCAACACATTACGGCTACCGAAATAGTTATCCTCTCAATATTGGTATATCACGTACCTTTGAACACGATGTACGCATCGAAGTCCTCGACGAACTTTCATCCGATCACAAACCGGTGCTCTTCTTAATAGGAGGAATATACATAGACAAACCCCTATAAGTAAAGAAGAAAACTGATTGGCAAGCTTTCCAAGTGGCACTGGCTAAAGAAACCATTATTCAAACACCTGAAACAGCCAGCGACACAGAGAAAATGATAGAAGAAATCACAGACAAAATAATACAGGCAAAAGAGGACAACACAGTCACAACTCTGACAACGGTGACAAACCCCATGAACTCCCTAACATTGGGAGAGCTTCTTGCAAAGTCTGGAGCCTGGGAGCAATACTTTCTGGAGGGTTTCCAAATACTTTCGTATTAAAAACAAACTTCTAATACCACCAATTCACGGCCCTTACGGTATCAAATTCGACAGTTCTGGTAAGGCGGAGGCCTTTGCAGATACTCTAGAACAACAGTTCTGTGAAAATTCATGCGATGAGGAGTACCTTGACGAACACGAAGACCACGTCAATCGGTTGACCAACAGGCTCATGAGGTCAGACATTACAGACTCCGATCTAATACAAAGCACCTGTCTTCAAGAGGTTAAAGACATCATACAAGTACTGAACAGACGGAAAGCACCGGGATTTGATTTAATATCAAACACCATGTTAAAATGGCTCCCGGATAATATTCTCGATGCATTAGCAGCGATAATTAACGAAATTTCCCGCTTGCGAAAATACCCCAAAATATGGAAATCGGCAATAGTTATTGTTCTTCCAAAACCTGGTAAAAACCTCATGTTCCCACAAAACTGGTGACCCATTAGCCTATTATCCTCTCTGTCGAAAATAGTAGAGCCGGTGCTACTAAATCGACTAACTGAGGTTGTTACCGAAAAAGAAATACTTCCAGAAGGACAATTTGGCTTCAAACCATTACACTCCACCGAACTCCAGCTTACTAGGGTGGTCCAATAAATACGAATAGGGCTAAACCGCAGAAAATCAACGGCTTTGGTTGCCAAAGCCTTCGATAAAGTCTGGCATACAGGACTTATTTACAAAATGCATGAATCCCAAATGCCACTGCAGCTCATCCAAATCATTGGCTCCTTTCTAAAAGGCAGATCGTTTCATGACCTACCTCGGCTGCCTTTGAATGTCCACAAGTCTCTATATGCTGACGACACCTGTGTTTTATACTCATCCAGACAAGCAAGAGTCATCACCACCAAACTGCAACTCTCAATAGACATACTTTTGAAGTATTTTTGCAAGTGGAAGATCAAGTTAAACTCAGACAAGACCCAGGCATTATTTATAACCAGAAACAGACAACAACAACCGAAAATTTTGACTATAGAAAACGAAAATATTGCCTGGTCATGAACAGCCAAATACTTAGGACTGACATTCGACAACAAACTCTCCTGGACCGACCACATACGCAACAAACGAGGACATTGCTACAATGTACTATCCCAACTCTTTCCACTCCTTAAGGCCAAGAAACTCAACATCAAGAACCGTCTGCTGATCTACAAACAAATAATACGACCGACGCTACTATATGGTAGTACAGCCTTCTACCAGACGACAGAGACCAACAAAAAGGCACTACAATCCATCCAACACAAAAGCATTCGGCAAATTTTCGGAATCCCATGGTATATGTTAGAAATACGGACATATACAAGGACCTTAGAATAGAACCTGTCGACATATTCGTACGTGACAAAGCACTCAAACTGCTCGACAAAGTAGACAACCATCCTAACACTACCCTGGGAATCCTAAAACGCAAAGCACTACCAAAAGAAATTTATCCAACTATCCGTGCTAACTTCAAGAAAATATAATTGACAATAATTAGAATAGCACAATCTCGTTAATAATGGTGGGCAAATAATTGCTCACTGATAGAAGGTAGCTAGGGTGCTAAATCGCACCAGCTCCAAGGAAAACGAATCCAAGGAGGCAAGGACCATTATATTTTCGAATATTTTAATGTTTTCAAACTTGTTCTTTGTTTTTAGGGTTTTGTAAAATAATTTTACAAAACCCTTCTAAAATCGCGTCCTGTCTGTCCGTCTGTCCGTCTGTCTGTCCGTCCGTCCGTCCGTCCGTCCGTGTGTCACAGCAGTTTTTCTCAGAAACTACTTAAGCTAGAAACATCAAATTTTGTATGTAGGTGTAAAGTGGTGTTCTCTTCAAAGTTCAAATATAAAAAAAATTTATAAGGTATTTAAGGGGTGTCTCCCCATATAGGGGAGTGACCCCCCGATTGAAGGTGGCCGATATGGGTATCAAATGAAAGGTCTTGATGAGAACTTTTCAAAACAGGTCTTCGTTTGGCAAAGTTTGCTTCGAGGGGCGCACAGGGAGGGGAAATACACGAAAAATTTGTGTCCCCCCCTCGCGATTGGACACCTGTGATCCAAAAAAATCTCAAAAAAATCAAGACTGTAGGTCTTGATGAGTACAACAACAACAAATACGTTAGAAGTTGCAATTCACTCAACTTTGTTAGTAATAGTATGATTTATCGATTTTATGTTCTCTTGAATAAAATCTTAACGGTACCCTTAAATTCAATGAAATACACAAATGACTATTAATAAGATTGATCTATTCTGAAAGTTTCATAAATATTGAATTATATTTAGCGAAGTTATAGCGGTTTGAATTTTCCTGTATTACCATGGAACAATATGCGCTGCATTTATTACTATGGCAACATACCTGTATGGGTATGGAACAACATGCGCTTTTTACCGACTCAGACACCACTGTTTTGCTAGGATTTGCATGAAAATTTCAGGAATGATAGGTGTCATGAATATCTTTGAGAATCGGTTCAGCTAGTGGTATTAGTAATCGTAAAACAAAATATTGGCTGGTTTAAATGCGAAGATTAAATAATTTTGAGCTATTTTTTCCCAACTTCAACGTTTAAGGTGCATGCTTTGACACTTGATTCAATTTAATGTTGACTGAAGATTCGTACCTACAATTAATACTCATAAGCGCAACAAGGCAAGGAGGCGGGAGAGAGCTCCTAGCAAAAGGGCTTTGTAACCATTCTAGCATTCGAAAAAATTGGCCATTAATCGATGATAACAGTACAGGAGAGTGGCCCCTGAAAATAAAAATTCATCAAACGTAGCCGATATGAGTATGAAATGAAAGTTTTCATAGGAGCTTTTCAAAACAGTTCTTAAACTGTCAGTTTTTGCTTCAGTGGGTGCACAGGGGGGAAATACATGAAAAATGTGTTTCCTCCCTCGCGAATGGATATCTGAAATAATTATCAAGGGAGATATTTATGAGTATAACAATAACAAAAATCTCAGAAGTCGAAATTCGTTCAACTTTGCTAATAATATTATGATCTTCGAATTTCATATTTTCTCCAATAAAATCGTCTTTGACATGTTTCCGATTTTATTCGATCTGGTGACTGCATTTTGTAAATTGAATACAAAACCCTTCTGACATGAGCGTAGGTCTGTTTAGCCAACTTGTTATAAAACTTATAATGTACTCAAATTTGAATTTTAGGAAAAGTTACTAACGGCGAATTTATTTCATGTTTTTTTTTGCAAATACCGTGATATTCCAAATATATTGTTTGTAGTAAAATATATTTGTACAAACACCATATCCTTATTATCGATGTACAAAGAAGTTTTAAGAAGCTCTTCAAGTTGAAAGGATAAATTTCAAGAAAAAGGACAAAATCAAAGTAAAAATCAATAATTGGATTACATGAACACTAACTGTGAAATTAAAATGATTTCTAATAATGCATGTGTTACCAAAATAGATGGAAATTTCGTTGATTTGTTCTTTGTCTCAAATAAAGTTGGAAAACTTCTTTTGACTCAGGAAAAACTAATGACCGATTCTCGTTAAATGAAAAAAAAGAGTTGCAGTCCAAATGATGTGGGGTATGAGAGATTTCATGGCGTATGGGAAATTGAAACAGTTTGAGAGCATTGGAGTTTAAATACCATTTTCCGATGAGTATCTTAGCATGCTCCTTGTCATATCAATAAAGAAATTGGCACCGGCGGAGTAGAGAGGCATCAACGCTAGCTTACCCCAAACACTACCATATCAGTCGCGTTATGCGTTAAACAAGATAATACTAAACTGCACTCTTTTAGGGTTTTTTTTTTAATAATTTTTAAATGTACTTGTAGCAATAATTCAAGGACTTGTAGACATAATTTAAACAGAGTGACCTATACTGGTTGCTAGTTAGGCTTTCGTGAAAATATGTGCCACTTCAGATCCAGCAGTAACCGAGCAACAACATAATTCGGAAGAAATGCCTTGAGCCACTGGCCAGCAAAATTGATATACAGAACAAGAAGTATATCGTCACATAAGCGAATGTTACCGAGATTTGGTCTAACAAACGCACACCAGGATTGAACATCATTCAGAGGCAGAAAGCGCACTAAAGAAACGAATTGCGGAAATGTAACGATTGACTACAATATTGTGCATCATGACTGATACAAGCACAGCATGTAGTTAAGGATAAAGAAGGCGAGTCAACACCAAAAACGGTGACGTCAATGAAGATATGAAGGTGGAAAGGCGGAGAAAGCAGTAAGTGAAGACAATGTTGATCGCAAATTCAGTCAACAAGTCCGTCAAAGGAAAACGTGAAAAGCGGATTAAAATATACCAAAATCACACCATCATTGCCGTCATGACCACCAACAGTGGACAAAGCAACTGCGTGAAAGTTGAGCTTAGTGCGATAAGTCGTACTATGTTTAACAACTCCGTCAAAGGAGAACACGAAAAGCACTGTTCCTTATAGCACTAGTTAGCTAGTTACCACAATTTATAGAGAAGATATTATCTAGCACACTGAGACAATTTTCAAAATATTAACATTTACCAGATATTTGCCATAATTCCACTAGCACTAGCAAAATCACTAAAAAAAACCGGAAACTCACCCTAAACATCGCAAAATTCTAAGTCGCAAAATTAATTTTTGCTGGTAAACAACTTTATCTGACATTGTAAACTGTCAGAGAAGGCATTCAGCCAATTCAACTATAACTGGGGTGGCTGAAGTTGGAGTGGAAATCACGCGGAGTTTGAGTGGAACCCCTACGCAAGAACGGGAAGAGCCACACCAAAGAGGTGACTGAGCCCGAGACAAAGAACTCGGTCGGAGTGCGGTAAAGTGGCCGTTAGAGGCGAAATTATTTAAGAGCGCGACGAATGAAGCGCCTTGTTTTTTTCGATTTTTGACTTGAGCGGAAAACGTGTAGCGATTGCGGACTAACCGGATGACGAGCTCTGTTTGGATTTTTTAGACTTAGTTGAATAAGGTGTGGCAAGTGCGAACTAGACGGAAGGTGGTTGTTGAGATGGTGATGAAGGAGTAGAAAAAAAGACGAAACTCAGAAGCATGAGTGCTTACGAAGGCATTAAGGAAGAACTCGTAGAACAAGTGGCAAATCAAAATTAGAATTGTCGGCGGAAGCATCGAAGAACGGGCTCCCTTTGTTCGTTGTAGAGTAGTAAGTTTTTCGAAAAATGACTTAATTTTTCTTTTTAATCGATCGTTTAGTTTTGTTTGCTCTTTTCATGCAGGAATTTGAGGAGAAAATAAAGGTAATTCTAAATTAAAAGTGAAAGTCAAGATTAGATTAAATTTTCTTATATTTTTTTTTTTTTTTGGATTTGACAAATATCAAGTTTCAGTTTTTTTTTTGAATTTGACAAATATCAAGTTCCAGGTTCTAAAGGGTGCAGCTTGAAATAGAATTCGCGAATAAACTCTAAAATGGAGGGTTAGTGGTCGGACGAAGTATGCAAAGGGGCACTCGTAGAGTATGACGAATTCTCGCGGTCTTAATTTTCCTGGATAGAGTTAACAGGGTCGTATAATCATCGTTTTGTAGGTAGAATCTATTGTTTCGCAACGTGGAAAGCGGTTCAAGAATCCTCTTTCGTGCTGGAGAAGTGGAACCGGCTAGTCATATTCTCACTTGGCGGCTTATTGGGGTCTTGGATGACAAGCGAGTGGTGCCCCATGCCCGTCCCCGGACGAGCTTAACCGGGTCCGTAAGCCCCGCCGGAGCACCCTATTCCTTTTGGGTGTAACTAAGTTAGGGATCTATCAATTAGAATCAAAACTATCAGGTTTAGAATAGAATCAAAAATGACTACGTGTAGTTGATGCTCATATGCTTAAATTTTTCCCCCATTCCGAGGGTGATTTTTTGAGAGATGCTTGTATGAAATAGGGATATCACCTCTATTTAAAGTGAATAATGCTGATTTTTCGAAGCTTTGCGAGTCAACTCCATCAAAAAATACTTTTGTGGGAAAATTAATTCACAGAACAGAAGAAAGTGGGGTTAGGTTGTCACAAACAAGTTCCTTCCAAATCTCAGCACTTGTCCTTGCAATAAGTATACAATTTGTATGAAAATTGATAGAATCACCCAAGCCAAGTTACTGTTGAAAAATTTGCAATTATTAATGTGATGTAGTCATGGTCAGCAATTAATCCTCAACAAGAGAATTACCGCGAAGCGAAAAGAAGTTGACCTCGAACTTACGTACACGCACAAAATCAAAAGAATGTGTAATTTGATCAACTGACTTGTGGCAGTGGCTGAAGAGTATTGACTCCAAAACGAAATTTAGTGTTGGTCCGTATCCTATGAAGATAATTTTCTCCTGTACCCAAGGGAAACTAAGATTGCTTGGAACATTAAGCAGAGGAACTATACCATCTCTCTAGCCATGCAAAAGCCTACTAACTCGGAGTTGGACAAAATGCTGGTGTTAGGGGTAGTGAAGCCTTCCACGAGTGCGTGGTCTTCATCGATACTTCTGATCAAGAAGAAGGATGGCTCGTAACAGCTCGAGATGCCTATCCGCTTCCGTATATTTCAGCCACACTGGATAAGTTGCAAGACGTAAGGTTCTTGTCCACGCTGGACATCAAATCAGCTTATTGGCAAGTGCCAGTGGCTGCGGGTTCTCGACAGTAAACTGCATTCACTATCCCACTAAAGGGAGTTGTTTCAATTTAAAAGGATGCCTTTCGGCTTATCAAACAACCTGCAACCTGGCAGCGATCAATCGACAGGGTGAAACAAAACTTTTTGTCTTCACCTATTTAGATGACATCATTATCGTAAAACCGTTATTTAGCAAGTATGTGGACAACCTAGCCGAAGTCTTCAGATGCTTGAGAGAGGCCGGTCTAAAACTATTGCGGTATAAGTGCCATTTTTGTCAGTTCCAGCTAAAATACGTGGTCAAGAGAACAGTTTAACTGCTGAATATTCCCCAGCCACGTTCGGTGAAGCAGACTCGGCAGTTTTTAGGTATGGTTTCTTGGTACCGGCGATTTATTCCGGACCATGCCTCATTGATAGCCATGCCGTTAATGGATCTTCTGCGGGAGAATCGTAAGTTTGTTTGGACACCATTATGCCAGTCACCGTTTAAGCGTTGTAAATTTAAGTTGGCGTCAGAATCAATTTTGACTAGTCCGGACTTCCAACTCCCTTTCAATGTACAGACGGACGCCTCTGACGATGGGCTTGGGGCTGTGTTGAGCCAGGCCTTTCCTGAAGGAGAGAAGGTTATTTATTATTTAACTAGGGCAGAGTGGAAATATTCTACAACTGAAAGGGTTTGCTCTGTGCTTCTCTGGGCAGTACAGAAGCTATGGCCTTATATTAAAGGCTCCCATTTTCACGTCATTACCGACCATTATTCCCTGGTATAGCTTGATAACTTGAAGTACTCAACGAGTAGATTAGCTTGCTGCGCCGCCCGTTTACGACAATTTGATTATGAAGTAATACATCGATGGGGTAAAGAACATTTAATCCTGGGCGCTTTGTCCAGATCACTTGAAGTGGATACGGTCCAAGGGGTTGATAAGGTCGTTGACATTTGGTATGAGCGGATGAAAGCCCGAGTTAGTGACAATGCGGAGCAATATGTATACTGGCGGGTCAAGAACGATACGCTGTGGAAACTTGTTCCTGGCCGTTATCCTGGTTTAGAGGAAATTGAATCATAGAAGAAAGTGTAGTGGCAACCAGAAAGAAGAGAGGCGATTCAGCAATATCATGATCACCCGACAGTAGGCCATATGGGAATTGACAGGATGTTGAATTGTTTAGCGCAGCATTATCATTAGCTGATGATGGCCGTAGATGTGCGAAACAATGTCAGATGTTGCTAAGTGTATCAAATGGCGATGGAGCGGAAAGTCCAAGCTGGGCATATGGTTTCACGCAGTGGGGAGGAGTCCCAGCCATTGAAGATCGTATGCGTAGATTTAGTAGGACCCTTGCCACGTTTGACTCGTGGTCACAGCTATATTATAACCGTGTTAGATTGCGTTAGCAAATTTTCGCTTCTGTTTCCACTCCAAAAGGCCACGGGAAAAGAGATTTGCCGTTTGTTGGAAGATAAAGCGTTCCTAGTCTTTGGAGTACCCAAATATCTATGTTGCGATAATAAAGTACAGTTTCAGGGAAAAACGACAACAATTAGTGGAAAGTTACGGAACGCAGATTAAATTCACTGCACTTTACCATCCACAGGCGAATCCAGCAGGACGTCGAAACCAAGACATTAATCAAATGTTGCATGTTCATGTTTCGGAGAACCAACGCGCATGGGATCAATACTTAGCTCACATCGGTTGTGCTATTTTGACTTATACACATGAGGTTTTGAAGGTTTCACCTTATTTCTATAACTTGGGAAGAGATATGGTGACCTTCCATAGCTGTTCCCAGGCTCCAAGGAATTCGTATACGGGACTGAGTCCAGAAGTTAGAGCAAAGAAGCTTGGAAGGATACGAGAGGAGATAGGGAGATGGATGCAAAAAGCTGCAAGGAAAAGCAGTGGAAAATATAACTTTTGGAATAGAGACTTAGCCTACCGGCTGGGGGATCGGGCATGGAGACAAAATTATCCTATCTCGGATGTGGTTAGATATGTTTCAGCCAAGCTTGCACCCGTATATTAGGGTCCATATTATATTACAGATAAGTTATCGGGGTAGACATATCTGCTTCAAGACAACTCGGGAAGAGCCGAAATTTAAAGGCCTACATAGAGTAGCACGAATATTACCAATTCTAGGTTGTCTTGCGAATTGGGTGAACGAGTTTTGAAATTAAACTTTCAGGTTAGTATATGGGTGGACGACACATCACACAAAAGATCGTGGCAGAAAAAAATGTAAAGCTATACCTATAATATTGAATTTATTTTAGGTTGCCGTTGCCTCTTCAGGCTAGGAACTTTCGTTGGTTTTGTTTCCTCGTTCATCTCTCTATGTGTTTAAATTTATCCACCTGAAGGTGTTTTTTGTTAATCTTTTTTAGCTGTTTTTCCCGTGCCTTTCATTTTAGGGTATGAACAGGGTGTGTTCCCCAAAAAATAGCACACAAATTGAATTAGTACATGGACGACATCCACTGAAACGGAGTTTTGGTTTAGATTAGTGAGTTAGGAGGAAAATATCTGCTGATGATCAATGAGAGTTTGAGGGTTCTTTAATGGTTTTGAATACTTCGGCGGAAGTGGAACTAGCCTTCAAGAAGGGAAGCCAGTAGAATTAAGAAAGATGAACCCCTTCGATTTGTGTGTGATTTAGGACTCAAACAAGTGCATAGTTAGGTCATTTAGTTGGCGTTAGACCGAATTAGAGTGAATTTCCGGGGAAATCTCTTTAAGCAGGGAAAGCGTCTGTTACAAGCGAAACTGCCTCTTTTTCAGCATCGGGCTATCAGCCAATATACGAGTATTTAGCTTGCACTGAATGATAATAAACAGAAGGGAAAAATCCTTTCCGAGTCGAGGTCACCGCTGAAATGTCTACAATGTAACGTCATTATTGCGTAGATACTATTACTATTGTAAACTTTACTTTTTAGTCTTTGAATTCACAATGTATAATTGGACCAAAGAGACGTCGTGGAAAGTCCCGGACCCTAACAGCAACAGCTTAAAGCATACTGGAACCCAATCATCCTCGCTTTCAACAATATGAGTGAATATGGGGTGACTCTTCTCGTAACTGGGAAGAATGGAGGCAGCACTATCACTCACGTAGCACCATGACGAATAGCTAAGCTCGTAAACGAAACTTTATTCGTGGAAGAACACTCTCCCATATCAAGAACAAAAGCGCTCTATTTTGCAGCTAAAACTCGAAAGGGAGCTTTCAACGCGTCAACGAATTTGGGGGATGGGAACACTCTAAATATTAAGCCAGTATTACGTTTCGCGGATGAATTCAATATCACGCTTAGAAGCACCCTTTTAGTGCACATCACAACCGTATACGCGGACAAATCACTTTAGACGTACTATACACGAATAAATGTTCAATACTTCCTATTTGAAACTGATTCACGCGACCAAATTGCCACGAACTTCTTATTCAGATCTTAATCAGATCTCGGGAGCACGTCACGTTCGTAAATATAAACAATCAGTCCAAACGTCACTTTTGTCTTATCACAGCAAACCATTACAAGAATTTATCGACTTTACAAATTGTGATATTCCATATATTGATTCGAGATTGGTTCGACTTTACTCTATGCGCAAGTAGTCGTAGTTTGAGAAACTGCGAAGAAAAAGACTATGCTGCTAATTTGGGACTAGAGAGAGGGAAAGGTGGATCAATCAGCGGACAACCCCCGTTGTTACATATCTATTTAAGGAAGTAAAACCAGTAAACGGCACTCTTTTGTTGGATAATACTTGGTACGGTGAAAGTATTTGTCGGTAGTTAACTCGCGCACGAAGTGATCGCAAAAGTTTCAGATACGAATCTTCCATCGAATTGGATAACAAAAGAACGTGGTAATTGTGAGAAAGTGATTGTTGGTGCTTAACTTGCACGCGAAGTGTTCACAAAAGTAGTGAGATACGGGTCTTCCGTCGAATCGTGTATCAGAAGAACGTAGTGATCGCGGAGAGATTATGGCCGTGGTCGTGAAATATTTTAAGGTGTAAGTATAAGCTGGAAATTTAGTGAGAGAGTGACTGAAAGACTAGTGAAAGGAATTCGGTGAGCTGTGAAGTGAATATTTAACTGAGACAGTGGAAGTCTCGTAAGCTTCGAAGGCAAGCTTAGAGTACGAGGGAGTTCCCGGGTTACCCACGTAGAAGGTCACAAACGAACGTGATTGAAAGCCCTTGGATTGTTTTTTTTAAGGTCAAATTTTGGGGAATTCGAGTGGGAAGAAAATTAAAAATGAAACTCGCGACTTTAAAGAACTAATCGAATTAAGCAACTATTCAAGATTTTGGGGGAATTCTAGTTGAAAGAAAATTAAAAACAAAACCCGCGACTCTAAGGAACTTCGAACCCGTGCAACAATCGAGGTTCTGCAAAACGGGGGTCCGGTACGGATAAAACAGACAAGTGGTAGCAGAAAGGGGCTCCCCGCAGTATTGCAGAGCAAGATCTTGTATCATAATTGTTTTGCTTATTGATTGGAATACAAATATTAATTTAAACTCGAATCATTTCTTGTTTTTGTGTTCTTTTATATTGACGATTTTTCTTGTTTTCCTTTTGAATTCTCAATTTTCAGCGGTACCTTGACTCAGGAGGAGGTAAGTAGAAGAAGCGGTAAGAGTCAAACCTGGTGGTCCGACGGCAGCAGGAGGCAGTTTCCTTTATGTTTCTCTTGGGGTTTCCTCCACAACTGCGTTTCGTTTTCGGTAAAAATTAGTTGCAAAGGTGTGGATAGGAATGAAATAGGTGATTTGATCGGATATTCTAGGGGCCGCATTCTCGCTTCGTGGTCTTGGGGGCTCACTGGCTAAGCGCTCATGCTTATCCTGGGGGGGGCTATCCGGGACCAAAAGCTTCTAGCCAGAATACCCTCTACGAGAAGGGTAACAAGGATTTGGTTAAACCAGCTTTGACATATGGATACCTAATTTGGTTTTTGCAGCTGTTTCACCCTACCGGCGGGTACATTGAGACTTGGTCCCCACCGCTGGCTTCATTCCTCCAGAAGTATTTGTGTTTTTAACATGTATCGGTATATATTTGATTCCGATAGCGCCTCGATTATATAAATATATATAGGCAGCCCACCAATATAAAAAGGATATCCTTCGGATTTGAGTTCATCAGATCAACGGTTTCAATGAAGAAACTCATTTGAGAGATATGTTGAGGCTCATGGAATATTGTTTAAATTTAGAGTGCCATATGGACCATTATATTTTTGAATATTTTAATGTTTTTAAACTTATTTTATGTTCTTATAAAACTTACATATTACGATTGAATCAATATATTGCATTTAAATTTTAATTTGAGGATAAGGCAAAAATATCGAATTTATTTCATCGAACTTTTGGCAAACACCATAAAATTCGAAATTTCTTGCTTGCTAGTAAAATATATTTGTACAAAGACCGCATTCTTACTACTGATATACGAAGAATGTTTAAAAAGCTCTTCAATTGGGAAGTTGAAGGGATAATTTTCTCGAAAAGGCCAAAATGAAAGCAAAAGTCAACAATTGGATTGACATAAGTACTAACTGTCAAATCAGGACGATTTCTAATAAATTAGAAACAGTTCCAGTCCAAATGATTTGTGGGCCACTTTGAGGGCATTGGGGACTAGAAATACCATTTTCCGATGAGTATTTTTGCATGCTCCTTCTCTTTCCGATAAAGAAGTCAGGGGTCGACCAACACTATCAGATCTTGACTTGGTATCGTTTCGAAAAAGCTGCGGGTTGTCGATATTCAAATTCATATACCAAAGTTTCGCCTCAACTTTAAGGCTGAATTGAATAGAAGTTTGAAGGAAACAGGAAGGTCATCACTATTTGATGCAAATTATCCTGATTTTGGGAGCTTTGCGGGTCAACTCCTCCAAATAACACTTTTGTGGTAAAATGCATTCACAGGACTAACATTAATGTCAAGGAAGTGTGGTTAGATGTTTATGATGTATCTTTTAGGGATAACTCCATAAAAGAAATAAGTTCAAGGCTCAGCAGGTCGTGCGAATGAGACCCTATTTTTTTTTACTCTATTTCACGAAGGGCATCATCCTATTTTCATAAAAATCGTGAAGGATTCAAGTGTTCTACTGAAATAAAGTTGAGAGAAGGTAAACGAAATTTCAAGAAGTAAATTATCATGTCATCCAATTAATTTATAATTTAAGTCACAGGAATTAAATATATTCAATCCTCAACCGAACAGCAAATCCTCAAGACTTCTAATTTTATTGCTTCTGAAATGCAAAATTCCATTCGCAACGCAAGACATACCAGTGAACATCGCATTACGATACAAACGAATATCCTTTAATCTTTATTGCAAATAAAATATAATTCCATCATCCGTTTCATCCATCAATTCAATTGTTTTATTCGAATTTCTGAGAAACGCTCAATTGGTAAAGCTCAAATCATAAAACTTAATCCTCGAAATCCTCTTAACGGTGCAGAAAATAATGAATCTTTGCAAATCTATCTGGACCACTTAATGTTACTTTTTCCATCCTTGAAGCATCGCAGCTGAATGGCACTTGTCTATCTCTCTTCCATTTCAAAATGCTACCGGATAACAATTAACCCCTAATCTATTCATTGTTGACCGCGTTTCACCCGTCTCAGCATAAAAGGAATCAACTCAATACGCACTGCTGGCAGCTATCAGGACTAAACTCCACGGCTACTAACAACAATCGCAGCAGTGGCAATGATAGAATGAAATATCTCTCATACTATCGCAAACAGCGTCGGGATAAACGTAGAGAATGCTGAGATCATCAAAGGATTTGCAAATAGATTGGCTGTTTATATAATCCTTTCCATTTTGTCTTTTATTTTAAGCATGGCAGTTGTCGTCGTTGCCGTCGTCATCATCGTTTGCAAAGTTTTGGAATTTGAATTGCTTTTATTATTTTTATTGTGCGGTTGTGGTGGGTGTTGCCAAGGATATTCTTTCGCAAGCAAGGACAAATGACTGAATGGAAAACGTATGGTTTCGTTATTCTGTTGAAATATATATAAAATTCATATAAATCCAACGAAAAGGACAAATTATGTACGTCCATTAAGGATTTGAATTTTTCGCTTAGAATGTATTTAAATTATATAACCACTTTTAAAAGTGTTATGAACAAAGTAGAAAGGATGAGGATGATATTTTGGAAGAAAATATGTCTAAATCTACGATATTACCTTCCACAGTAATATGTCACCATTACGGGTCATTGAATGAAAGGATGCAGATAATCTTTAAATTGAACTCCAATACTGACTAGAATGCCAATTTCTTAGTATATCAAAAATATCGGTCTGAAAAATTCAGTTTGAGGCTCCGTTAATTTTCAGGGCTTTGTAGAAAGGATTTTATGGAGACCTACAAATTTCACATACTGGCATCAAGTTTTCTCAGAAGTTTTTAGTTAGACTTATCTTGACATATGGGTAACATATTAGGTAACTTAAGTGATAGTATGACGAAAATGCTGAGTGGTTTCAAGAGGAACGTCTTGGTACTAGTATAGATTTGTGTGGGAAGCCTGAAACAGATTGGAAATACTATATATTCATCAGAAGAGTTTATCAAGCTGCATAGTTATTGAGAATCGCTATATTCATATTGTTACATGCACGAATAATTTTGCCAGCTACTGTCGCAATTTTTTTCACAACCATTAAGAACGTAATGATCAACAAGCAAATGTACTCGAAAACCCACCAAGCATGATCAACATCTGAAAGTGAGTCACTGCCCCATTCATTAAGCTGCTCGAATATTCCAGGTTATTCACCAATGTACGAGAAATGAATTGAATGACTAGAGACCCTATATAAAGCCGAGCTGAATGAATGGGGGGATTCATTACAACCGCGATATAGTAAACTGCGATAGTTTGGAGTGCGAATTAAGAGCAATATTGATTGTGAAGTGATAAACAGTTGAAATAAAAAATTAATAGACAAGTGATTGTGTATTTTTAGTAAATAAACTCTTTTAATTTAATTTAAAAGACATTGCGTTTTGATTTTCCCGGATCATTAAAATTATTGGCGGGGAACCATAACACGCGACAATATCAAATACTGTTACTGTGTGCATAAATCGCTTTGTTTCGCATACTACAGGGTTATCCATTTCGTGGTTGGGAAAGTATAATCCTACCATTTGACATCTGTCGAAACTAAATGCCATTTGTTCGGGCGAGACCGAGGACGTGAATCCTCACCTTATCATGATGCAACACACGTCCCTTCTCCTTTTTTTAATTTTATTAATAATAATCGCCATGATTCATTTTCCAATTTAGTTTAAATAACTTTGTCGTGCTCGACAATAGATGTCACTTGTACTCAACGCCTTCCTTACAACTTTTAATTCGCCGGAAGTGAACGGACAGCTTCTAATGTTGTTCGGCACATGTCAGAATACCATAAAAGAAAATAAAAGGAGAAAAGAATTTGTGTAGAATCTCGTGAGTTGTTTTCGGGAATCGTGCGAGACAATGGGACCACCAGAAATCCTCATATGAACCAGTTCTACTTCGATGCTCATCAATTTTTCACTAAAGAACACATCATCCAAACCAGGCATCCGCGGCACCAACATATCCATCCTTCCTTTAACCATTCTCTTCTTATTCTCCCGCTAGTTGGCTGCGCCGCCTGGAGGAATCGGGAGTTTACCGACAATCCATCGGGTAAGTCAAATCAATTCTTGGTCGCCGATTATCTCGTGGTCCCATCGTTCAAATTTCATCGCGGTGAATAGCGGATTGTGAAATTCCGATTGAATTTAAGCCTTCCGCTACTCATTTTGGTACCGAAACCCGGGAATCGATCATCCCATTACGCCTAATTGACTCAAGTTAGCGTCTGTTTGGTTGAGCGTATGTACAGTTGGCGTAGTGTCGTTTGACGGCCTGTTTATCATCTAATCGGTTATCTTTTGCCGCGTTATTAAATTAAAATTCCCATGATATCTCCCTTGAACATTTAACTCGGAAATTATTGTGATTTTGCATCATGGTAGCGGGTGTAGAGAAATTGAGCGCAACTTTAATTGCTCTTCAAATTAAACGTGAACAGTTGTTCACAGCTGCAACAGATATTCACGATACGATCACCACCCTTCAGACAACCGATCATCGCATAGATGAGGCCTGCGTCCGAGAGCTGGACAAGCTCCAATCCGACTTTGTTAAAGTCGACAATCAATACGTGCACACTAATTGCCAACTGCCGGAAGATCAGCGAACCGACAATCCTTCTAAATATTCCGCCTTTTTCCATCTGTATCTAGGGATACGTACCAAATACAGTCAATTGACTGAAAGCAGATCACCAACCCCTACATCGCTGATTCCTTCCATTGATCTTCCTCTTCCGCGAATTCAGCTGCCCATGTTCGATGGTCAAATTGAGCATTGACCTGAATTTATCGCATTGTTTGACTCATTAGTCCACAGAAACACGTCTTTGCAAAACGCTCAGAAGTTTCATTTTCTGAGATCGTCCATCACAGCCGAAGCCGTAGCTGTCATCGCTAACCTTGATTTCTGTGCTGAAAACTACCCCCTCGCTTACGAAGCGTTACGACAACGATTCCAAAATAATCGCCGTTTGGCCCAGATGTATTTTATGCAAATTTTACGTTATCGCAAATCTTCTACCGCCTCTATTGAACAGCTAAAAGGGTTCGTCCCAACCCATCAAAATGCCATTCACGCGCTCAAATCATTGCCCATTGACGATTTGGCTGATTTCCTGCTATTTTCGCTGGCCGTACTAAACCTTGACGATGACTCTCGTCAGCGCTTTGAACAGCAATTGACAAATGATAAATTTCCTTCTCTTGACATGCTTCTAAAATTTGCTAATCAACAATTGCGAGTCATGGAAAGTACTGCGCCTCTTCAACCCTCCAAAATCAAGTCGCCTGGTCATTCCCTCACATCATCGCGTTTGCCTTCTGCCTCCAAACAACGCTTCTCGTCTTCCAAATTGCCTATCTACTCTAACCACGAAACTTCGTCTGCTCACCGCTCCGTATGTACCACAGCAGCGCCATTCCATTCATCTGCTTTGCCCCGGGTCCATTGTGCATACTGCGATTCCAAGGACCATTCCATCCGCCAATGTCAAACATTTAAAGCTTTGACGTCTCAACAGCGTCGAAACTATGTGGAAAGCGCCTCTATTTGCCGCAATTGCTTGTCAGCGTATCATTCTGCTGACCAATGCCAATCCACGCATTCTTGCCATACTTGCGGCAAGAGGCATCACACCATCTTTCATCCGAGAAACGACGCACCACCACTTTGCCAAAAAGGTGAATCCCACTCGTCATCACGGCCAACGTCACTTTGAAATTCTTCGTCTGCTCAACGTGTGGTTGCACGTGCTTCATCGCCTGTAAGCTCCCGTTCGCCTACGCGTTCCACTTCGCCTTCACCTTCTGAAGCATCCGCTGCTTCCTACGTACCTAGGGAGCAACGAAGGCGCCTTCGCCGACCACCCCCTCTTTTGGGGAGCTCACTCACCATCATCTCAGCGTCTGTTCCCGCCGTATCGTCTGTTTTCTTCTTGCCTTACAACACCCCCTGCTCGTCGACAGAACCGACGCCCAGGGCAGTTGATGCCTACCGCCATTGTCCGTCTCGAAAATGACCGATTCCACACCTTGTCTCGTGCCCTTCTGGACACCGGTAGTCAAACAACTCTCATCACTTCAGACTGTGCCTCTCGGCTGCATCTTCGGCTTCATTCCGAGCCGATTCATCTGCGCACCCTCAGTAGTGTGGATCCGGTACGTGTCCGAGGATATGCATTTGTCACTTTATTTCATCGTGGTGATCCTCCGTATCTCAAGATCAAAGCGCTTGTCATTGACACCATCATCGATCCTCTGCCATCTAGAGAGTTTCGATGCCACTGGCCTGAGCTAACTAAGCGCAATCTGGCCGATCATTTGTTTAATCGTTCTCGAAAAATTGATATTCTGCTAGGTTCAGATGCGCTTCCGTTTCTGATCCGTCCTGAAACAATATATCCAACATCTGAGCTCCCCGGTGCAATACGCACTACACTGGGCTGGGTGCTTTTTGGCCCCTACGCTTGCCATTAAAAACCATCCAAGCATGTCACCTTCGCACCTGGCATCATTGATGGCAACACCCGTCGTCCATGGCGAACTAATCGAATCGCCAAATCCGGCATCAACTCCTCCAATTCACATAAGCTATTGCCTCGATCATCATCTCATCAGCCATCTGCTTCGGGATCGCCTTCCCAATCTGGGGAAACCCATGTTCAGCTGCTTGCTGAGAGCCCCATCGATTCGTCTGAGTCATCTGACTTCCCTCCGTACCTGCTGCTGATTCTTCTTGTCCATCTGTTGGCCATCCATCACCCAATGCGGCTACAACATCTGAGTCCTCCATGGTCTTGGCATCATCAGATTTTAGCTCTGACAACGCCACTCAGAACTCCGCTGTCCATATTCCGGCTAAGGCTCATTTGCCTGATGTAAATCTTACCGACATTATCCGTAGGTTTTGGGAGCTGGATGGGGTTGCCGATGTCGTTCCATTCACTCACCCCGAGAGAGAGTGTGAGGCAATGTATATTTCCAGCGCATCTCGTACTCCCACTGGGCGATACATTGTGAAACTCCCTCTTGCTTTCCGCAGCCTTGGGGTGTCGGTCAATGTGGCCAAGCGACAATTCGCTCGCTTGGAACATCGCCTCAAGAGACAGCCTGAGCTGCGTGCGGCGTACCATGAGTTCATGCGCGACTACTTAGTGACCATATGGAATTGGTGGCAGAGTCAACCAATTCTCCATATGAGCCCTACTACATTCCTCATCATCCCGTTCAACGACCAGATGACCCTCCTACCAAAATCCGAGTGGTTTTTAACGCCTCATGTGCGTCTTCTAAAGGCAAATCCCTTAATGATATTCTGTTAACTGGCCCTAAGCTTCAAGCTGACATCTCCATTCTTCTGTTACGGTTTCGACTGCATCGGTTTGTCTTCACCGCCGATATCAGACAAATATATCGGCAGATCCTTGTAGAACCGGAGCATAGGGACTATCAGCGAATCATCTGGCGTTTTTCAGAATCATATCGTCATATCGGCTGAACACAGTCACTTATGGGGTATCGTCTGCTCCTTTCTTGGCCCTCTGTATACTTCAGCAATTGGCCGTTAATGAAGGAGCCAAGTATCCTGACGCTAAGCACGTGCTGTTGGAGGAGGTTTATGTTGACGATCTTTTAACGGGCTGTTCATCGGAAGCTGAAGTCATCCATTTGTGGCAGCAAGTGCAGGATCTGCTCATGGCGGGCGGGTTTGAGCTGCGGTAATGGGCTACAAATCACGCCCCCTTGTTACAAGGGATCCCGTCTGATCATTGCCGTGAACTTTCCTCTGTTGATCCTCTATTGCTTGATCGTGATCCGGGCCTGAAAGTCCTAGGTCTAGGTTGGAATCCGTCGTCTGATCATTCCTTCTATTCCGTGCGATTGACTGAAGCCGCACTCTCTAGGCGAACAGTGCTCAGTCAAATGGCGAGGATTTTTGATCCGCTTGGTTGGCTTACGCCAGTCACCTTCTCAGCCAAAATCTTCTTCCGCCGTCTTTGCCTGCTTCATCTGGATTGGGATAAAGGCTTGCCCTCGGAGCTTGCTGCCCCTTGATTGGACTTTCAGCCGCAACTACCGTCTTTGGCTGATCTGCGAACTCCCCGCTTCATCCCAGAAGCATCTACATTGTCTATTCACCGTCTAGTCGGATTCTGTGATGCATCCGAGTCCGGCTATGCCGCCGCCGTCTATTTGCATACTTCATCACCATCCGGACACCTTCATGTTTATCTTCTAGTAGCCAAGTCTAAAATAGCGCCTTGTAAAGCGATCACCTTGCCACGTCTCGAGTTATGCGGCGCTCATCTGCTTGCCAAGTTGATGCATCATCTGGCCAACCGTGTCCTTCCACATTTGGTCACTGAGTTCATCGCGATTTCCGATTCTTCTGTTGCTTTGTCCTGGATCCGCAGCGAAAGCCACAAATGGAAGACGTTCGTGGGCAATCGCTTTGCTGAGATCCAAGACCTGGTGTCACTCCGTTGCTGGAGGACAATCCTGCTGATTGTGCTTCACGCGGGTTGCAGCCTCGTGATATCCATCGCCATCCTTTGTGGTGGCATGGTCCTAGTTGGCTGCTGTCTAATCCATCCTCTTGGCTGATTTCCTCTGTTGATTCGCCTTCCTCTGATGATGTGGACTCCGAAGCCAAACCCCCCGTTTTCGCGCTAGTGCTACCCACCACCACCTCAGAATCTTCTATCTTCGATCGTTTTTCCTCTTTTCTTCGTCTCAAACGCGTGATCGCCTTCTGTCGTCGTTTTGCTTTCAATGCTAGGCGACCGCCGCAAACTCGTGCTGGTTGTTTGTCCTCTGATGAGCTTCAAGAAGCTGAAATCGCCGCTATCCGCCTGATCCAAGCTCAATGTTTTGCTGAGGAAATTGCTGAACTCC
This sequence comes from Odontomyia ornata, assembly GCA_963969285.1. Lineage (NCBI taxonomy): Eukaryota > Metazoa > Arthropoda > Insecta > Diptera > Stratiomyidae > Odontomyia > Odontomyia ornata. Next base: position 37,567,542 of record OZ017741.1, read on the forward strand.
AAAAACCATCTTTGCATCATGGTCTGATCATGCAACTCTATCTATTTTTGGATGAACATAACATCATCCGCGTAGGCGGTCGTCTTTCGTCTTCGTTGTTGCCTTATCAACACAAACATCCTGCTCTTCTCCCCAAAGGGAATCACCTAACCAGTCTGATCATTGATGACGCTCATCTTCGTCTGCTTCATGCTGGGGTGCTGGCAACCCATTCGTTCATACGTCGCCGATATTGGATCCTCGATGGACGCAATGTGGTTCGGAATCGTCTGCGCAAATGCAACAGGTGCTTCACCTGTAAACCCCGGCCAATTATTCAGCAGATGGGTAATCTTCCTCTGTTGCGGCCTTCACTACCACTGTAGTGGACTATGTCGGTCCCTTCTACGTGACCAGTGCACGGTTGCGCGGGGCTGTTAGCACGAAAGCTTACCTGGTAGTCTTCATCTGCTTTGCCACCAAGGCTGTCCATTTAGAGTCGGCGTCTGAACTCTCAACTCCCGCATTAATCGCTGCTTACCGACGCTTCGTTGCCCGCAGAGGTAATCCCTCCGTGATATTCTCGGACAACGGATCTAACTTTGTGGGGGCTAGCAATTATCTTCGGGACTTGGGGCGTTTGTTGTCAAATCCTCAGCATCAGCAAAGTCTTTAATACGTGGCGCCTTCATCTGGCACTGACTGGTGATTCATCCCTCCAGCTAGTCCCCATTTTGGAGGCTTGTGGGAGGCCACTGTTAAAACTGCAAAGCATCATCTGATGCGAGTCATTGGAGAGCAACGGCTCACCTATGAGGAATTTCTCACCATCATCACCCAGATTGAGGCCATTCTTAACTCTCGTCCTCTTTATGATCCATCGGACCTCGAGACCCTCACTCCCGGTCATTTTTTGATTTTTCGTCCTCTTGCTTCACTCCCCGATCATGATGTTACCTCTGTTTCCATCCAACGCGTGTCTCGCTGGCAGCTCGTTCAGCGACTCCAACAGGAATTCTGGAAACGATGGCGCCAGGAGTACCTACACACCTTGCAACAACGAAGCAAATGGCTGCATCCGTCTACTCCAATCACTCCGGGAAGTGTTGTGCTTATTCATGAGGACAACCTCCCTCCTCTTAAATGGTCATTATGCCGCATTTCATTGGTTTTCCCTGGATCCAACGCAATCACTCGCGTGGGTGAGGTCACCACTTCCTCTGGGACAGTTCGCCACCCTCTGTGCCCTCTGCCCTCACAGTAAACCCTCTCCTATTGCATTCTGTCGCTCCTTCGGCTCACGCTTCAGTCTGAAATAATTTTCCTTAGCGTCCCCGTCACGCCCTCTATGTCTATTTATCTTAAGTGAGACTTCAGGGCGGGCGGCATGGCGGGCGAGACCGAGGACGTGAATCCTCACCTTATCATGATGCAACACACGTCCCTTTTTCTTCTTTTAATTTTATTAATAATAAACGCCATATTCATTTTCCAATTTAGTTTAAATAACTTTGTCGTACTCGACAATAGATGCCACTTGTACTCAACGTCTTCCTTACAACTTTTATTTCGCCGGAAGTGAACCGACAGCTTCTAATGTTGTTCGACACATGTCAGAATACCGTAAAAGAAAATAAAAGGAGAAAAGAATTTGTGTAGAATCTCGTGAGTTATTTTCGGGAATCGCGCGAGCCAAAGGGACCACCAGACATCCTCATATGAACCAGTTCTACTTCGACGCTCATCAATTTTTTCACTAAACAACAAATCATCCAAACCAGGCATCCGCGGCACCAACATATCCATCCTTCCTTTAACCATTCTCTCCTTATTCTCCCGCTAGTTGGCTGCGCAGCCTGGAGGAATTGTGAGTTTACCGACAATCCATCGGGTAAGTCAAATCAATTCTTGGTCGCCGATTACCTCGCGGTTCCATCGTTTGAATTTCATCGCGGTGAATAGCGGATTGTGAAATTCCGATTGAATTTAAGCCTTCCGCTATTCACATGATAAGTAGAGAATTTGAATTTTTGATTGGGAGAATGCTGGTACGGCCGGAATTCGCAAAACCTCAAATCACAAAAAAGCAATCACTTGGTTATTTAATCAAATTCATGAAATTAAATGAGTAGAGAAAATGGGGCTCCTAATTTTTACCAAACGCAGTAAAATATGTTTTACTTATTTCTCAATCGTTTCGAATCAACAAGTCTTTCAAATAAACTCAGTACTATCAAGCTCATATTCCCTTGTTATTTTTATTTAAAACATTTATTGTTTTTAGTTTATATTCACAATTCAATGAACAATTTCAAACTTTTCTCAAAACTAAATATCTTGTAATATTCATATCTTCCAGTCATACACTGTAATTCATCAATAATGCATATGAGAACTTAGCCCAGCTTTGATATTAAGTATAATACGACTGTAATATGGTAAAGACGTGTTGGTAATAACGGACTTGATAACCTATTATTAAGTCGTAGATATCAGGCACTTAAAACAAATTGGTAGGTATTAGATTAGTACTTATTTCTGAGAAAAATTCCAGTCCAGTAGCATAGAACTAGGATAATTCGTTACAAGCTGATAAATCAATCGATAAATTTAGTTCCATTTGTTTTATTAGGTCTGAGGAAATGGCATTTTGGTAGCCAGGAGTATGGAATAGTTCGTAGGAATTTGTGTTGGTGGATGGAAATAATCTTATTTTGTATGAAATGTTATTTCTTAAGCAGGAAATTTTACTATTGGTTTAATTACTAATACTGATTTTTCATGACGAGATAAAACAATTTATGGAAATGGAAAAATTAATTAATTAATTCTTGCAAATGCACCCTAAAGCCAAACTAATTACAATTAAAGATGCGAAAAACAATAAAATATAACTTTAGCTACTCAATTAAAATAAATTTATACAAACAAAATTACACTTCATTAAAATCTTTAATATTCTTTAAAATATCCACGCACGTTATTACAAGCATCTCCTCGATAAGACTATCGGCGAAGAGATCTCCTGTTTCCTTATAGAGGTCTCGGCGCAGCCCGTCCCATCTTTTGCACGTAAAAACTATGCGGTAGGCATAGTCTTCCTCTTCTGCGCAAAACCAATAGTTGGGGGATTGTCGCTTACCAATCTTGTGTAAGTAAAACTGAAAACGCCCATTCCCGCTCAAGAGCTGGCTCATATGGAAGTCAGTGTCACCACGCATTTTATTGAGCCATGGTCTCAAATCAATCTCATCGTGCGTTCGGTTGAGCTACGGTCTCAAATCAGGGATGAAGCGCGTAATCCATCTTTCCTTGTTCATCCAGGACTGCTTCCAATCATTGAGAGAGTGTTGTCGTTCCTTGTGAGCAACTGTCTCTCTACTGTTATAATTTCGACGCAGGTAAATAGTACAGAGCTCAAGAGGAATGACAGTGACAGGTGTCATGCCTAGGATGACAAGAGCAGAGATGGCTGGATATGAAGATGCAATACTCATTGCTCCACTTCTCTGGTTCTGTACCAAGTGTACTCGGTACAGCTCTAAACTTCTGCACAGTATAGTAGCGCAAACTCTATGGATCTCATTCAAAGCCCTCTGCTTGAAGAGTTAGGTCCCCCTACATTGGCCATGAGTCAACTCATAGCCGATTCGCCTGAAGCAACTTTATTAGCTACTTTCCTGATATTTTCAGAGGAACTCATCCTTGAGTCCCCAGGTAACCCCTAGTGTTTTACTGATGGTTTTGTTTCAACCAGTATTTCCCCAATACTGATCGTCCTTACTCTGGAACTCTTCTTTGTCAGGATGACCACTATGGTGTTCTTCATTGCTAGACTGAACCTACGAGCAGTCATCCAATCTCTCATCCGGCACATCAGCATATTTAGTCTGAGTTGCACCTGTTCGATGGTTGGGCCAACAGCTAGCGCCACAGCATCATCCGCATGGTTGATCAGGCGCAACTCATCCAGTAGTTCTAGTCTTCAAAGCCTATTGTACGATATATTCTACAGGTTTGGACGAAAGAAAGATCCTTAAGTAACATCTGATGTAACTTCAAACCTTCATCAGCCCTGTATCGTAACATAAAGCAGGCTTCCTTCCTTCAAGGAGTCCCTCGAAAGCCACATAAGGTATTCTGGAAATTGGAAAAGGGTTTTCTACGTATCTAGAATATTTGGCTATCTAGCGAAGTTAAAAGTATTCGGAATATCATGTTTTACCAACAGAACTACCCTTTGCTTACTACAGCGATGTGCCTCCACATTCTCAGCTGTGCTTACCACAACTGCAATTGCATCAATGGTAGAGCGCCCTGCTTTAAAGCCACGCTGCCAAGAAGATAGGTCCCCTGCAGCATGAATCGCGTTGGTGAGTCTTTCCTTGAACGATATCTGTAGCAGGCTTCCAGCCATGTCTAGCATCCATAACGGGCGGTATGCAGATGGTGACCCAGGACACTGCTTTTCCTTGTTGATCAGCATCAGCCTGGTGACCTTCCAACGTTTTAGGAAAACTATTTTCCGCAATTAAGCATTGAATGTACTGAGCAATAAGGGAGAAAAATGGTGAAAGACAAGCTGCAACACCTCAGCTGGGTTGCTTTTTGACCTGCAGCTTTTCTTGGTGTCAATGATAGGACTGCCTCTTTCAGTTCCAGCCATGTGAAATTTGACATGACTAGAACGGTCAGGGAAAAGTATTACTCTATATTTTCAATCGTACAGCTGTTGATCATTCAGCGAAGGTATTCCCTGGCCAACTTATATGCTGCTAACCAGTTGCACTCCTCGTCTCAGGTTCAGGCCCATTGAGCTTCATACCAATGTTTGTAACACTCCCTTTGCTTTTCAGGGAGTTCAGTTGACCACCAATACACTGGAAGCTTACCGTTACAGCGTCTCTCACGGAGCATATAAACGCTGGAATTAGAGGTGATGATGCTTATAGTTGAGCTCACCACGTCTTGACCTGCTGATTCCTCAGTTTCATGTGAGTCTCCCAGCAACGGCGCACATTTTGTGAGCACTTCGGCGTCCAATGTTCCACCCAATCATTCAACGTTTAGAGCATAGAGGTCGGTAGACAGCATCATGGATCTTAAGTAGTATGTACTGATGATCACTGGCTAAGTAGTCATCCAATACTCCCCAATTTAGAACATAAGGTATCTGAGACGAATATCATGTCACGTATGGTTCCTTCACAGCTTACATGTCAGAAACTTGACATAACGCCAGTATTCAGCATGACAACTCCTGTCCTGACAGCCATCTATAGGACCCATTTTCCCCACAAACCAATTTTAGGCATATTTATTTATTTATTTAAATTCCATTTAACAGATAAAACATAATCCAATTACAAAATGGAACAAAATAAACAGAAAATTAATGAAAATTAGTATTAAGTGTTAAAGTTAATATAAAAAAGAAATTCAATGGTACTAACAAAAATGAATATGCATTTAAAATTAAATTAAAGCAAAAAAAATGAAAATAAAGTCTAATATTTACTCCAGCTGAGTTTTAAGAATCAGGCTTCTTAATCTCAATTTAAAAACAAGGTATGAGTCGGAAAAAGGACCAAGCTCAAGCTTATCATGATTCCTTACCATTCTTATAATGGGAGAATGAAAATATAAATTTGTACGGGCATACGGTGGCACGAAAAAATTGTTTGCCCGAGAAGAACGCGATGATTGACGAAGACGTAAGTCTGCAAACAATGTTAATGAAATTTGATTGTGGCAGAGTTGATACAGACAACACTGATCTGGATACATGCGACGGGACGACAGAGTAGGCAAACAAAGGAAGAATAAACGGCAGTCATAGGGTTGATATGGGATTTTGAATTTGTAAAATAAGACACGAGTAAATTTACGCTGGACATTCTCTAACGAGTCAATGAGGTAGGAGTGTCGGGGAGACCAAACTAAAGAGCAATATTCGAGGATAGGACGGGCAAGACAGATAAACAAGCGGACGAGGGTAGATATATTGTTAAATTTATGAGCATGCCTGAAAATAAGTCTTAATATTTTTGAGGCCCTAGTAGTCACGATTAGAACGTGTGCATCAAAATTGAGCTTAGGATCAAAAGTAACCACAAGGTCCTTAGCAGAGCTCACAGCAGCGAGTGGGACTTCATTCAACATATAGGTGAAAGTCAGCGGAGAACGATTTAGATTAAAAGTCATTTTATAGCATTTGGCAACATTAGGACAGAGGTACTTCGACAAACACCAGTTACTTAGTGCAATCAGGTCTATCTGAAGATATTGACAATCTTGTACAGACCTGATAGTTCGAAAGACTTTAAATCATCGGTATACAGTAGGCAATTGGAAGCGATAACCAAAGGAAGATCATTTATAAACAATAAGAATAGGAGGGGACCTAAAATGGAACCTTGAGGAACACCAGAGGATGGATAGAATGGAAGTTCTACTCTAACTAACTACAGTACACTAAGTTCTACAGTAACTAACACAACATATACGAGAAGACAAGTAGGAGTCCATCCGTGATAAGAGAGAGCCGACAACCCCAAAAGTTTTCAGTTTATAACAGAGAATTTGATGGTTGACCGTGTCAAATGCCTTTGAAAAGTCATTGAAGATTACATCAACCTGCAATTGATTGTCTAGGGCCTTAGCGATAAAATCGGTGAATTCAATTAAAGTTAAGGTCGTAGAGCGACCTTTGAGAAACCCATGTTGTTTTTTTGACCAGATAGGGGTCAATGAAACTGAAAGCCAGTTATGTACCAGACGCTCGAGTAATTTTGGGAAACAGGAAATGAGAGAAATAGGACGATAATTGGACACAGAAGAAGGATCACCACTTTTAAGAATAGGAACAACGTTTGCTCTTTTCCAATAAGTAGGGAAAATACCAGTCTTTAGACTGAGGTTGAAGAGAAATGCCAGAGGGATACAAAGTGAAGACGCTAATGACTTGACAAAAATATTCTGCAAGCCGTCAGGATATATTAGGATTAAGTGATATATTAGGATTAAGTGAATTAATGAGGGGTGCAACTTCGATATGGTCAGTGAAAAGTGAAGAAATGTCAATGGAGTGAAGTACGGGTGTTCTGAGTGGATCGGAAACATGAGAAGAAGCAATAAAAGTTGACGAGAAGAACCGAGAGAACAAGTTGGAAATATACTGTGGAGAAGAGCTAACTATATTATTCCAGCGGACAGAAGGATGAACAGAAGAGGAGGACTTGAAGGATCTAATGTATGAGCAGAATGGTTTCGCATTATTCGCCATGAGGGAACTCTCCAAGCTACTGAAGTAGTTTTTGATTGCAGTCTTTAGTTCTTTTTTTGCTACAAGACGTAGATCACAAAAGCGGGCTCTGGATTCTTCAGTACCACAACGCTTGAAACGGCGGTGTGCCTTACTTTTAGCATTCAAGGCACTAAGTACTTGCTTGGTTAGCCATGGTTTCTGCTTTACTTTGTGAAGAGCTTGTAAAGGTGTGAAGTATTTAATCAACTCATAGAGGTAATTATAAAACTTGTTCAGAGCTTCCCCATACTCCAAATTATCAAAAAACTCCTGCCAGTCAATCAAGCTCAGCTCGGAGGCTAAAGCTTCGTAGTTTGCTTTGAAGAAGTTGAATTTTGGAGAAAAAGCAAAAGTACGACTTGACAAAGGTGTAATGGAGAGATCGAGCGATAATGGCGGATGATGACTATCAATACTCACTAGAGGATTTAATCCAGTAGAAACAGATAGACAGTTTAGGGGAAAGTTAGAAAGAACAAGGTCAAGTACCCGACCATCAGCATTAGGGATATTATTGAATTGCGATAGTGAACAGAGTGATAGAAACGAGGAGAGGGATGAAGAAGATGCATCGGTTGATGAAACAAAGAAAGGAAGGTTCTTCATCCATTGCACTGTTTCTAAATTAAAATCACCGCATATTAGAATTAAAGATGAAGCAATAAGACATAAGAGGAAGACTCGTCAAAGAATGTCTCATACACATACAAAGAAGAGTTACTAGGTATGTAGACAGAGGAAACTAATGAGAATGTATTGTTAAGAAGAAAGATCTTGACAATCACACAATCCACAACACGGGGAAAGCAAAAATCACCACAAAGGGAGCTATGCACTGTATTACTAACAGCTACAAGAACACCACCTCCATCTACTTTATTTGCAGAGGCCAAGTCCCGATTATAACGGTACATATCAAAATCAAGGGATATTTCCGAGTTGAAGATGTTACTATTTGACCAGGTTTCCGTAAGACATATAAATACATCTTCGCTGAGTTGTAACGATAAAAAGAGCTTATCAAGCTTGGTCCTTAACCCTCTTACATTTTGGTAATATACTGAAATATTTGAAGTTAAGCTACAGTCATGAAATCTTATACTAGTTTGTAGGTTGCGGTCTTCTCGGTGCACGAAAGGACTTCCTTCTTCTTGAGCTGAATGGTTTAATAAGTACTCCAGGCGGCCAAGCTTCAGGATTCAAAACAGTATCACAATTTGAGGGCACTGTAAGCTTGAAAGAAGCTACCACTCTGTCCTCCAGATTGTCCTTAGTTAATTTGTAGCAACTAATAACTTTAACAGCTGGCCCAAATTTTTTAGAAACGTAGTTTTTTAGATATTCCGCAGTTGTATGGTAGCTTAGGTGCGAAATAAAGATCTCCTTTGGAGGGGATACGATGTCAAGCGTTGGGACTTTGTCATCCGAAATCAGAGTAGCCACAGCCGAGGTGTCAACACCAGATGAGCGCGGAAGACTAGGCGATTGATTATTTTTAATTTTAGGGATCGCCCCCCGATTTATTGATGAGGGTCCCGGAAAGCTATCACATGCCACAGGTAATTCATTACTAACCATATGCTGCTGAAGGCTCAGGAGAATCAGAACACGACGTAGTAGTGCTAAAACCAGCAGCAAGGTTCGGGGTTTTAGGAGCCGATAACTTTGCCAGTGATTTACTACGAGTATGGATGCAAGGCCTGTGTACAGGCGTAATTGAGCCACTCATGCTTTCGTGTATTTGCGTCTGGTTATTTACGTCAGTGATATTCACTGAAGCCAGAGATGGCATGCCCCATTCAATCGTTTTAGCATTGAAGCCTCCCCTAATAATAACGTGACCATTTGTGTTCTAGATAGTATTAAGATTGAAAAAAGACATCGGTTCGTTTGGCACTAGGTATATACTAAAGTATCCCCCCACCTTTAGCTCTATTCCAAGCCCAGATAGTAGATAGCCCAGATAGTTCGAGGTGCATCAGGATATCATGTTAGGGAGCTTGGTTGTCATGTTGCTGGCTGAGCAGTAGCAAGTCAACTTGACAATCTCTCACAAACTTTTCAAGTAGATTTTGAGTGAGTGTGTTTCAGTTAAGATTAATCCGGAGAATAAGGCTCATAGCAGAAGTGCTTCGGGTTTGGTTTAGATTTCCTAAAAAACTCGGCATTTGCGTGGACGTGGCACTCTTTCTTGATAGGCCCTGTTTTGTCACAATTACAGCACAGCGAGTTCCTGTCCATCGCTACACAACCCCTTGCAATATGTCTGTATCTGAGGCACTTAAACCGCCAGAAAGGGGTGGCTCTTTGCCTTATCTTAGAAATAACCGCATCAATTCTGATTTTCTCCTTTTCTATCATCTATTTGGCAAATTTTTCTGAGGTACCGATGATGGCTATGCACTGACGTCTATAACTTGGATAGATCAACCAAAATTTTGCTCCCTTCAAGCTAGGGAAATCTCATTTTAAGGCATGTTCTATCTCAAACAAATCCATAGCACAGTCAATATATTTTATTTCAAGAGCCGTCCTAGGCTCAAATAAGGCTAAAGTTGTCTTCTCTTTAAGGAAATTTTGGATTTGTCACGGACTAATTTTCCTGTTATACCATCAATTATTGTGGTGAGCATAAAAGGACTGCTAAAGAAACAGTCCCGATCAAATGCTTTCACTTCACAAACCGACGGATCAGGTGATTACTAGACTATTTAATCCGCATCAGCACATCTATGCAATGTTTATCATAAACATTTGACCCAGTTTCACGAATGGAATACGGTAAAGCGACGCTGCACAACGATTACCCTGTTTACTCACTATAAAAGTTTCGTGTGCAGTGAATCTCAACATCAATCTGCACAACATTTATCCTCTTCACCGAGATCGCTCGCTGCGAAAGTTCTATCGATGGCAAGTTCCAACGTAAAGCTGCACGATAAACCTCTTCTGCACTCCAATTGCAGCAAGACTTCAGGGTTGTTGCCTTCGATTGGAAAAGATTATTCAAAAAGCACTGAACCGGGCTAGCTTCAGCAGCGTGAGAGGAGAAAGCCGCATGGGAAATTTATGCGGGCGAGGTGAAAGCAGTGAAAAGAACTAAGCTCAGTGATACTGAACAAAGAAAAGGCTCTCTTCTTGGTTTACTCCGAGTACAGGAAGTTTCGCAAAAGGTTTTGACGACGAAATACTCGTAGATAGCTTTTTTTTCTTTTACTGGGCTGGCGATTAGTATCTGGGCAAATTGTTGAATGAAGAACAAGAATAGCACCGACGTTTAATTTTGATGGAGAATTGGACGCAGGATTTGCTCGGAGGCTCCCCAAAATATAAAAAGAATACTCATATTAGTTACATTATTGCCCAGTATTGTTTCATCATTGAAATATTTTGGTTTATTTTACTCTTTAATTAAAATCATACATAATAACATTTGAAATGCAATTTGTAGCTTTAATCCACTGAAAATATCGTGTACAGGAACCAACTCATGCTGGATACATATTTCACACCTTCTACAATCCCAGATGCCAAGGTTTGAATCGATTAACAAGTGGAGTGGATGGGTAAATTCGAGTTATCTGTTACGTATTTTCCTTCGGTTTCTTTTGATTTGCATTCTCAGTTCCAAAGTATCCGGAAACAGATAAATAGTGAATTGCATGAGAGTTTAGCCAAACTTATCCGGTGGCTTGGATGACTAAAAAAGGATGGATAAGTAGCCCCCCCCCCCCCCCCGTCTCCAACGGAGCAACCCCGGGACCGTAAGAACCCCTTCTTGGAGGCAGCCCTTGGTTTGTATGGTAATAGATTGCATCGCGAAATGGATCTTTGTTGGTAGTTTTTGGTTAAAACTCCACAAATAGGTCAACCAAGCGAGTCAACTGTACGGTTTTTAAAAAAAGGTTTTATTTTTTCTTGCAGAACATCCATATATGATCTACTGTCGGTGGATTTGACCAGTATTACCTGACCAATAGTTTTGCACTGCTTCTAATTCTTCTTCCTAGTTGCATCCAAGGATTCTTTGCTTTCGAATGTTTAGGCTAATTTTTTACTATTCCTAGAGTAGCAATTTTTGCTGCTTTTTAGCTGCCTTAGATAGCACTACTGTCAGGATGATTCAGTGGGGAGGAACAATGGATGTGAATAATAACAAAAAGAACGAAAATCGGTTTCGATTTCCAGTGGTTTTGAACACCACGGTCGGATCTTGTCAACGGCGTAAACTGAACAAAACGGCTTTTGTGAAATTCGTAAACCTGGTATACCCTTGATAAGGTACCGGTCCTTGCCAAGAATGCGGGCGATTATATAGGGTCCCTTAAATTTGGGTTCCAACTTTCGACTCCCCCCAGTCGAAACAGCTTCGTTCTCAATGAGTACAATATCGTTAATCATATATTCTTTGGGCGAAGAATGCTTTTTGTCGAAACGTTCCTTCCAACGCAGCCGCTGATTTTCAATATCCTCCAAAGCTGTATTTCGTTTAGTTGCTAGGTCCACGAGTACTGGTTCTGGTTCGTTTTTGTTAATAAACTCGTCTTGCAGAACTGAGATAAGATTATTATTTGTCACATCTCTGAGTGTAAAATCGAATATGATTTCGTTTGGACTGAATCCAGTAGTATTATTCCTCTGCGTATTTATACTCCATTGTAGCGCGGGTAGTAAATCGTCCCAATCGTTTTTATTTTCGGCGGTCGTACGTAGATAAGACAATATGGTTTAGTTTGCACGCTCCACTAGTCCGTTTGCACACGGAGTACGGACGGCAGTTTTGATATGAGTAATTTCATGTGACTTGCAGAACGCAGCAAATTTTCGCGACACAAATGCGGAACCACGGCAAACCGAAATAGCTCGTTAGATCAATTAAAATATTAATCACGGGTTGCGTAGAGGTATTCTGGACGGTTTTTTCCACTAAATATTTCGAAAAAGGATCGGAAATTGCAACTTTATACATATTGCCCCTTTTGCTACGTTTGAACGATCCCAAGTGGTCGATATGCAATTGACGGAATGGTATCGGTAACATCGATCCCGTATATAAACGTCCTTCAGGCTTTCCTGAACGCGATTTATTGTAGCAGCAATTAACACACGAGTCTATATAGTCTTCTACCACTTTACGCATTTTAGGAAACCAATAATTTTGTTGGATGCGCCCCATTGTCTTTTCAACCCCGAAATGTCCATAATTATCGTGAAAATTTTGCACTACGCATAGTCTGACGGATTTTGGTATCACTAATCTTAGCTGCTCGTTAACCCTTCGATACAAACGGAAATCTTTTAGTTCATATTCCCTTTTGATTTGTTTAACACGTTCATCTTTTATTTTGTTTTGAATAACGTTCACTATGTACCGGAGTTGATCGTCTTTCAACTGCATAGTATAAATCCAATCATCTGATCCACTTGTTATAGCCATGACGAGTCCTGCAACTTCAGGATCTTCGGTTGGCAGCTCGGGAGCTCGGCTGAGTGCATCGACATGCGCTAGTCGTCGTCCGGGTCCGTACACAAGCTCAGCATCGTATTCATTTCGGTTTTCGTCTTCATATGCGTTATCGCTGAACAATCGGTAACTACACGGATGGGTTTGCCTAGAACATAAACACGAAATCTGTCTAGACTCTCGACCACAGCGAGCACCTCAAGCTCGTAGCTGTGATAACGGCTTTCGGCTTCGGAACAATGGCGGCTATAGTAAAAGACGGGTTTCCAATTATTTCCATTCATCGACTGCAGTAATACACCAGCAAGTCCGACTGTACTGGCGTCTGTGTGTATTTCGTGTCGTGCGTTGATATCGAATAGCGCCAACACTGGTTCGTTGCATAGAATCTCCTTGAGCTTCTAGAACGATTCGGATTGGTCACTTCCCCATAGAAAATGTTTCGATCCCTCCGTGTATTTTCTCAGCAGTTGAGTGATCGGTTTCGGAATCAGCGAATAATTGGGTACGAATTTTCGGAAACATCCTGTGAGTCCGAGAAATCGTCTCACTTCGGGTACATTCCTCGGCGCTTCAAAGTTCTTTATCACGCTAACCTTTTGTTCTCCCGATTTTATGCCTTCATCGTTGACAATATGTCCTAAGTACTCGTTTTCGTCGGCAAGAAAACTGCACTTATCAAGTCTCATTGTTAATCCGTAAGATATCAAAAATTCTAAAAATTTTCGGAGCGACGATAGACCAGTCTCAATGTCTTTGCTCGGTAGAACTATATCGTCCAAATACGCAATCGCTTCTCCGGGCCCCATTTTTGATATAATCTTATTTATTAAGCTTTGAAAAACTCCCGGCGCGTTCACCAGACCAAAAGGCATGCGATTGTACTCATAATGTCCATTAAGAGTAACGAAAGCGGTGTACGGTTTCGACGTTTCGTCCACTTCGATTTGATGGTAGCCCATCCTTAGATCAAGCGTGGTGTAATATTTGTTGCCGGTTAACTTGGCAAACTGATCCTCGATATTCGGCATAGGGAAAGGTTGCTTAATCGTTTTTCCATTTAATTGGCGATAGTCCACGCATAAACGATTTTCGCCGTTTTTCTTCTCTATGAGAACGATAGGCGAAGCATATGCGGATTCCGATGGACGTATAATATCGGCGGCGAGTAGTTCGTCTATGATGTTTTCGACGGCTTGTCGTTTTGCATATGGGAGTCGATATGGTCGTTGTGTGACCGGTTCGCGTGTGTTCAATGATATTGCCATCTTTACAGCCGAACATTTTCCCAATTCATGTAAATTTGTTGCAAAAAGTTTACGGAACTCAGACAACAACGTTTTTACTTGGTTTTGTTCCTTGGCTTTTAAGGAAGTTCCCAATTTTAATGCCTCGTCACTTTCCAACCAGCATTCTTTCCCTCGAATTACCAGCGATTGTCCGTCTCTACATAGCACGTCCCGACATAATAGCACTTCGTATTCGATACAATCATCCTCGACAACTAACACATCTACGTCGTACGTCTTGTGATCAATGTTCATTGAGACGTATTTACCACCCGCAAATCCGCACAGAACAACATTGCAAGGAACGATATCACCTATAGTGTTCACCAACGACGCTCTCATCAACGTTATATTGCGCCCCGGATCCTCGAATGCTTGAATCTCACGACCTCGTATTGACACCACTTTGATGATTTCCTTTCCATTTTCATTCGTCTGGATTTCGTACGTTTTCGCGGCTATCCGGCGCAGATCTCATATGCGGGCAATCGGTGGTTTGATGAGTGGTACGACTGCATGTTGCGCATCTTGCACGGCGTTGCGGTTGTGGACAACGGACGGAGATATGTCCGGGCTTGAAACAATTATAGCAGACGGGTTCTTTCGGTTTTTTCGGTAATGACGGTGTTTCAGGCTTACTCGTAGGACTTGGCGGACGCATGTCGTATGATCGGGGTTTCGGTTGGAAGATTTTTTTTGAACGGCAAGTGTCGGTATAGCGTCGAATTGCTGATAATAATTCGTGTCAAAAATTAAACTGTTGTGCCGATGATATTTTCCCGAAATCGATATCGTTGCAACCATTTATCACGTATTTTATGATTGCTGCGTCAGGCAATCCACCTTTCTGGCCTAACGCTAGAACTCGATAATAATATTCCTCCATCGATTCGGTAGAATTGCGTTTCGTTTCAGCCATACGGAGATGAATATCGGCTATGTTCATGAGACACGGAAAATCTGTAAGAAATTTTCCGACAAACTCTGTCCAAGAATTAAAAACCGGCGACATGTCGATCCATGTTTTAGCCGCACCCTTCGAACTTCGAAAACATTGAAAGCAGCACAAGACGGTCACTCCATCGGTAGGCTTCCTTTAGTTGTGTGACACGACACACAAACTGTTCGGTCCTTAAAGAATCGGCGGCAAACGGGTGAAACTCCGGCAACCCATCGGCAATGTCGCGAACATTTACAGGCCCTATCTCGCTCGTCGGTTGATATACATACGAGTACATGCCTGTTGGCGGTTGAGCGAGATGCGGACCCGTCGGAGCGGAGGCATTTGTGACCTGCATGCACGGCTGGTGATGTGAAGCAAACGAAACATTACTCATCATCGGTCCATGTATATGCGTAGGCATCGTGTATGCGAGTGGTTGAGTCATATTGGTCGACGACGGCAACTGCGGTGGCACATACGGTTGTGTGTATGCGTTCGTGTTTACACTTCCACTTATGAACGATTGAACGTTTTCGTCCACGCGTCGTGAAACTGTTTGTGTTACTGGCGTCGAAACGCTTTGTGGCACACCAACACTCAAATTTTGCAGCTGATGGACTGTTTTTTCGAGTTCGCGGACTCTCGGCAAGAGATCACTATCTATCCCTGTCGCACTTTTATCACCCAATTTGGCGAGGCGTTGAACCAGCATGGACTTGTTCCCGGCGGTCGCCAATCCATGATTTTGGCACTTCTCACGCAGCACTTTCACCGTCAATCCATTTAATTCGGTTATCGAATCCATCATCCCACTTCTGAACTGTCAGGATGATTCAGTGGGGAGGAACAATGGATGTGAATAATAACAAAAAGATTGAAAATATTAATTAAGCAATTTATTCGGCAATCCATTCACGGTAGATGGCGGACATCAACTGACTCATGTCGAATCACAGTATCGTCGTCTGGGATGTTCGGTGTGCTTACACTAACACTACCTATAAGCTTTCCTTCAAAGGAACCTGAATCTTAGCTGGCCCCTTATCGTCCCTTTTACGCTTTTACTTATCCCCTTTAATTGAGCTGCAAGCTAACTTTTGCTGTTATGTAATATTGGAAAATCTTCACGTCTTCAGAGAGCTTGATCCTTTGCCCTTATTCTGTCTTCAGCCATATACGCCTGCAATGGCCTATTCGAGCAAGGAGCTTCAACACCTATGAACCTCCATGTTTGGTTACCTTGCATGTGTGCGGTTAGGTATCGCATGTGGCAGCGATGCATTTGACAATCGAATCCGCTCCATGGTAGAGCCGGTCTTCTTCCAAGTGATCCAAGATAATAACATTGCACGGTGTTTTCTCTGCAAGATTTGTTTCGGTATTTAAGACCTTTATTTCAGCTGCTTTTTTGTGATCACAGCAGTAATTATTGGTCTTCCTATATTCTCTATATTTTCTTCTACCACTCGCATATTTGGCGCGTCCTGCAGAATTCTACGCTCTTCTTTTCGAAGATGCTCTGGCGTTTGCATCATTTTTTCACTGTGTCCAAACGTTGTAAGAACCTCTGTTTGAACAAAACTGTCGGTTCTGCTTTTTACTGTCATTGTATTCGTCGTTGTTTTTGCCATTCTTGTTACTCTACTGAATGTGCCGTTAGCGTCGTGACTGTAACCACTGGTTTCGTCCTCGCTGTTGGTATTTTTATTGATTTGTTTCTTATTATTTTTTTATTGATTTATTGTTATGTTTTTTAGTGGAGCAGAGTCCAGTTTGATTGGATCCCTCCTCAGAGGCGCTATCTCCATTCATGTGTGTATCCGCTTTTTTGTTTCTATCGTTATCTTTGCAAAGCAGGTAGGCCATGCGATGTTTGGTGCAAGCCCTTACAGGAATAGGTACTTAGAGTAGAGCCAGACCAGCGCTAATGAGGAGTTGGTTTCAACTGAGCCTACAGCCATAGTTTGAATGGAGGCGTTCATGCACGAGCATTACCTCAGTGCTACCCGTGCAAAGCAACTAGATTCAAACCATATCCACTGACCCAAAGAATCAATTCTAGTTATCTCAGGAAGAACCACATGATGATCTCCATTTCCTCGGGGGCATGAGGGCAGCACTCCGCAAAAAACGATAGCCTCCAAGAATATTCCTGTTGACCGGCATTCCTCCTGTGGGTCTTAAAAGGAGTTGGGTACACAATTGGTACACCTCCGCCTCACATCAGCCCAGTGCTCTATTACCAAGAATCACTTCATTACAATAGGAGGCATTCAAACAGGTTTTAGTGAAAGCAATAATAGTGCAAGGGCAGCATCTAAAAGATCCTATTAAGTTGACTTTGGGGTATTTTGAGGAATTTGTATTCTTGTTGACAAGTTTTAATGCTACTCCCATGACTTTTGAAGTAATGGTATGTAATTAGAGCTGCACATGTTGCATAAATTTCAAGATATTTGTTTGCTAGGTGTGAAATTACCCCCAATTGCTCGTGTTATCCAAGCACGATTTGTGAAGGTCATCTAGTTCTATTGGAAGACTTCCTCTTTGAATTAAAGCTTTCAAATTGGTCTTCTTTTTGCCCTCGATGCATTTTGACTGGCATTTAAACCATCATGGATTCATATCCCTTTGCAATTAGTTTTTCTTGTTTGTTTGTTTGCTTTGCATATTCTTTTGTGCTACCGTTTCTTGTTGAATAATTATGTTTGATAAAGCAATTTTGTTCTTGAAGTTCCCGTTTCCTTGTTTCAGAATTTTATTTACTTTTCCTCTGCATAGACTTGTAGTGAATAAGAGAGTTTTCATAAGTCCGTAAAGGACTGCAGCGATGGTCTGCTGCCCCGGCAGAAGAAGATGGAGGTATCTGCCGAGAATGCCCTCGTCCGGAGACGCGTGAATGCGCTGGCAGGCTAGCTTTGCGGTGTCGTGGGGCGGGTTCGTTTCCCCGGCACGAGGACTCACTACAAAACAATTTCGCATTCACGAATTTGTCAATAGCTCACGCGGCGACTGAAGTCACAAAAAACTGTAGATAACCTCACCGAAGGAGATGTACTTGTTACAAGAACAAGTGAAACCTGAGAAGAAAGGCGAACTTGGGGTGACCTCGTCGTTACCCAACGAAGTTCATGGCCCACAAATGAAAGAGGGGCAACCGGGTGTTGGTGGAGCCCCTTCATACCCACCCAACCGGAATAAATCCAAAGATAGCTTGTTGAAGTGGCCAGGTATTCCTCTTCTGAGTGGAAAACTCATACAACTTGAATTGTATGAACCTTCCCATCAGAAGGGGAGTACCCCGGTGACCAATTTATGTCATAGAATTATACAATTGGATTGCATAAATCTATGCCATAAAAAGGCACTCTGCTTGGGCCACTCAACCCATGACGTCTCCTGAAACAGAAAGGATTATTAATTACCCGGTGGCTGGCTCATGTTTTAGGGTTGAAGCCTGACACCGTACCGGGTCCTATACGCGGTTAGATAGAACGGAAGGGAAAGACCGATTTTACGTTTAATTCATCATTTTTATTTTTCTTTCCCTTTGTTTATCATAATTAATATAAGCTTCTCCACGACGAACCAAAGGAACCATATTTCCGAAAAATTATCTTTCCAAAGATCAAATTCATTTCCATACAAATTAAAACTAAGTCTAAATAAATCTATAATATTTAATAAAACGTTTTTTTTTCTTCACTAAATTTTTAAATTCGCACCGGACTAAAATGCGATCATATCTACCTACAATAAATTTTAATTTTTTTTTTCTTGTTTTTGAAGTACAAACTTTGTATCGAAGTAATTAAGTTTAAAACTTGATACGAAACTAGAACAATACCAAGTAGAATACACGGTGGATAATAGACTCATCGATCCAAATTTAACAAAGATAGAAAGATTGAAAGTAATAAGTAAATTATTGCTGATAAGATACTCGTATATCGGATATACTTTAATTAAACAAACGATCTTCTCGGTGCATTTAAGTCGTGGCTATATGTTAACATGGAGCGAGCTTTTTAATACTTCCTTTATCTATTTCAACTCAAATATATTCAAAAGTTCTAATGTGCACTTTTTATTAGGTTTTGTACGTTTATAACATTTTCTTTTTCAACCGAAAGGAACTCCGAATCTGAGGGAGTGTGTTTATTAATTAAGTATGATAAAATGAAATTTAAATAAAATAATTAATATAATTTGAATAATTATATAAGAAAAATATTAAAATTAATTATTATATAAATAAATTAAATCAAAAGGACTCACCGCATGTACCGTCGAGCGCTCGATGGGTGCTGGTACTCTACGTTCATTTAAGGCTAATAAATGCTCATTTAACAATTATTCAAAACAATGTAATTCGACAACGATCTAAGACCGTATAATTCACCTATCACTATAAAGGTTCTTTGGGCGAATGCCATACAATATTTAGTAATAAAATCACTTGAAACGGGCGCTAGTGTGAATCCGTTTTCAAGAATTGTTCGTTACTCTTCTCATCCATAAGTTTATCAATTTCTGAAGTTTCACTGAGCTTTACTTTGAATAACCAGCCTTTTTCATAACACGGTGTATTGATCAACCCTGGTGTATCCTCAACTGATGTGTTCTTCTCTACCACAGTTCTTTTGATAGCGGAGGTCTCATATACGGCCGTTCGTATTCATTTGGGATAACTAAAACCTTGGCTTTGGGATCCCGGGACTTGATAGCACGGAATGCAGAAAAACTGGCTGTTCCGCCACTAACTAGTAAATAAGGAACTTCTTTTGGTAAGTCTGCTGAGCTTGGAGGTACTTTAACGGGCATCAGAAGTCCTGCTGCTAAACCGCTCTTGCCATCTGACTTACTCTTAGATCCTCGATTACTCAAATAATATGCCGCTGCTGCAGCTCCACCCAAGGCCAATAGTAAAATTAGCAATCGTAAATTCTTATCTTCGCCTGGAGGTTTTGAATCGCCACCGGGTGGGCCTACTGGTGGTTTTGAGGCAGGTTTACAATGTTTTGGCTGGTTTGGTTCCCTTCGCGCCGGATCTGGTGGGCATGGTGCACCTTTTTCCGAATCATATAAGTTGCGTCGTGTGATGAATTTTTGTATACCCGCAAAACCTGAAAATATTTGCCGATTTGCGTAATTCGTGCACTCAAATTTCGACTCCACCTCCACTGCCGTTCGCGACCTTTAACGCGTTTTGTTTTATAATAAAATGAAGTAATAAATAAATAAAAATTAATTCAAAGGTTAAATTTGATAAGCTATGCTCCCTATCCCGACGTCTCTCTCCCATCCGCTTTTTCACTCTCCACCGTGTTTTCCCAAGTTGTCAAAAATGGCGGGGCCGAACCATCGAGCAACGAAACAGTAGTGGAAAATCGCGAAAAGTTTCGTTCAATAGTGACATATATGGGTGGATCCGCGATGGTGATAATGCACACTCGTTTCGGTTGTTTTTAAAACTTACGTCGTCTTTTGTAGATTCGCTTAAGTTATCAAATGAATGCAATTTTCGTTTGTAATGATTAAGCGTAATTAGGGAAAAAGAAAAATCGGAAGAATTAGACAGGCACACTTTAATTACCTACAAACAAAACAATTTTTAATTAAGATTATGGTTGGAATGGGTAAAATTTGACAATTTTTGAGGGGTTTAAATGATACAATGATTTTATCGTTCATATAATTAAAGGGGTTAACCGTTTCGTTCTAAGCATTTGTATACCGCGTTACACCGCAATTCGTTAAATTATATTCAAAAGATATTGTAATAAAATCACTACACATTAAAATTTTAAACAAGTTTAGAATTGTGTTTCCCGGGAGTTCAGTACAAAAGAAATTTCCTTAATTTATTTTTCACCCGGAAAGAAAAAGAGTGAGGGTTGCGATGGGGAAGGTGACTCAATCGTTCCTCCTTGTTAAATTGAGTTTGTGCTGTGTGCTTGTGGCAGCGCTGGCTTTTAACGCCCTACTCCTCGATTACTACAGACTTTTCTCTTTGGGCTTTCGTTAATTTTGGACACTTTTGGTACGTGTATCTCCAACGTATTTCTGCCATTAATAGCCGTTTTGTTTCACTCATGAGATAGTTAAAGCCATCCGGCTCCTCCATTGTGTATATGCAATAAAACGCCTTTCCTCAATTTTTAGCACGATGCAGTCACACTATAAAGGAATCCAATAATTACAGGGTGCGGCAGCATAACTTCCTTTCTTCAAAACTTAATGAAAACCATTGTATGAACCAGAAAATGTTCATTTGTTTTTATATAATATAGGCACCTTAAATTTTGTTTTACATAGCTTTGAAGATAAAATCAGGTAGATGACGTCCTCCACTCTCCATACACTGAGTAACCGATTTCTGACATTTTCCAAAACTCTTACCAACATATCAGGCGTCATATTGGCAATTTCTTCCTGGATGTTAGTCTTCAAATCATGTACGGTTCTTGGGTAGTTTACATTAACATGGGACAAGGGGCCCAATCGGGAGTGTCAAAGGGCAGACGTATGTTTGCGCGCAGAACGCTGTGCTGATCGCAACAATCAAGCTCTCACTGCCTCAATGTTCTCAGGTGATTTATGAGCCAAGGGACTCCAGCTGTGTGTTTTGTCACATTTTCAGTTTTTCTGAACGTAAAAACTCACGTTACAATTGATTTCAAGCAAACAGGGCTAAATTAAAGCGATTCCAAAAATCACGCCGCTTTGCTACCGCAAAACATCCGTTCGAAAAGTAAGCCTCAACGGCAAAAGCACGTTGCTCACTGTTTCAATGCATGATGGCAATTAAACTGTGTCAAAACAAAATTTTATCGTCCCGCCTCTCGAGAAAGACCACTGACACTCCGCTATAAAATCAACCGACTGAATGGCGCGCATTTTAAAAAATGAAGTTATGCTACCGTATCATGTATGTATCGGCACTCCACAAGGAAATATGATCATTATCACGCTTTGGCCGTGTGTCCATCCACCCAGCTGCGATACGTTCTAACTTTAAACCAGCACGTATCATAACTGAACAGGTTTATAGTCCGTCCGAAGAACCACTCGAACTGAATCTCGTTGCCGCCAACGAGACTTGAACCAGAGACCTTCGGCATACGGGCCTTGTGCTCTAACCACTAAGCCATGCGGACTACACCCTGTATGTTTAACAATGAATTAATTAACAAGAATGCAAGAAACAATAAACTTTTTCCAAAAACGTAAAAAAATTCTGAATGACATTTAAAAATTATTTTGTTTATAAAATTCTTATTTTATATACTTCAGTTTAACTATTCCATCTAAATCTTCCAAGAACTTGTCTTAACTTTCTCAATTAAATGATAATTTTCAATGCCAAAAAGTCATGGAACTAAATAATTAGTATTTCGATTAACATTTCTTTCCCTTTTTTATTTGCCAGGGCAATTCAATTGTTGTTTACTCTTCCTTCACAATTTACAAGTAACAGCGTGATAGTCTCGATGCTGAAAGAAGTGAAAAATAAAAATTTAAAAGAAAAATCTTCATTAAACTTCAACTCAATTCCCTCTTCTATTTTCAAGAGCAGTCTTTTGTACTTAAAATGTCCCAAGGCTACTAATGAACAGAAGACAAAAATGGAGGAAGTCAAAAACCAAAAAATAAAAATAAAGAAAGTGGAAATGAAGCAAAAGTCGTATAAAAGTAATTTAAGTGTAAATAGCTTGTTAACTGCTACTTTTTCGTGTAATTTGAAAGCAAGAACAAGAACCAAATCGAATAAGAAATGCAAACTTTAGTAATCTCATGGGGCTTTTAACTTTCGGTTAGGGACTTTGACATGTAAAACGGTTTTATGGTTAAAAAGTATCTAAGCAGAGTTTATAGTAGCATAATTATTATTATAATGCTGATTATATATACACATAGCTCTTTCACTGATCATATAAACAATTATGTTGCAAGCAAGATTTAAATTGTTTGGTTTGGTTGCTTTTAGCAGTACAGCCTCTTTCGGGTCTTCGCTCAGATAGTCAGAGTAACTAATTTTCTTGATTAGCTGTATCGGCATGTGATGATTGTCTCACATAATAAATCGTTCCCCACTCTGCAAACCGGCATATGTTATTGTTGTCTTAATAGTTGAAGAATTAACCATTACTCGTACATATCATGTCTAAATTAAAGCTTGTTGATTCCAACAAGAAACAATTTTTTAAAGATTAATCAGTTGGAATAAAATCTTTATAAGATCCTATAGCAAACTTCGGGAGTCACCGCAATTGCAGACATTAAGTTAAAGCAGAGGGGTGCGTAGCCCGGAGTGGCATTCTGAGGTTGGCTACCGCTCAGTCGTGTCGTGGGTTTACTGTGTTATCTTCTCCTCGTGCTGAGCCGCCCTACACATAATAACACCAAAAGGAAATGGACGGGAGAGGAGGAGGTCATCCTGAGAAATGAAAGATTTTTAATACTTTATTCAGCTAACCGGCAAGTTCGACCTAGATCCATGTACTCTAATAACTCAATCAATGAAGCAAAAAAATAAAATCACATATAAAAAAATTTACTTCAAATAAAATCAAATTCAAAGAGACAAACAGAATAAAGAATTTACTCACCCTTTTTATGCTGTCAAGTGCTCTACAACTGAAAAGGGAGAGGGGATTTCAAAAATTAAGTTAGCTGTAATTAATTTCCATTTGAGATGAAAACATGCACGAACTGCCACTAATCTTCTATGTTTTTGTTTTTTTTCCACTTTCATAACTCCGGCACTAGCTTGTCTAAATGCTATTGAACCGAACTTTTCATTTACTCCACTTTTATTTTCAGGCACTGCACCTTCATTCCTCTTCAATTTAAACTAGCTTATACGTCTTGGTATTCACTTTTTTTTTCTCACTGTTTTAGGTTTTGTTTATTTATTATCGAAGCCGAAATCTTTTCGCGACATACTAGTAATTGTAATTGTGTATCCAAGTTAAAATTGAAATCGTCCACTTAAGCTTTCGTTCGCTAAAACTTTATCCCCTGAAACTCAAATTAAAAAAATCTTATCACCAAATTCCCAATCAAGATTCACTTTTCCAATTTTGTCTTGCCGTCACTCAAAAATTCATTCCGAACAAATTTGTCCACTAAAATATTTATTACCACAATCCAAATTCAAAATCTCCTGCTAAAATGCCAAATTAAAAATTCATTCACGATCATCAAACTTCCTTCATAGAGTCAAGACTTTTTTTCTCGAATTCACATTATAATTTTTTCCCGACACCGCCAAAGGACTTCCTTCTATTTTCTAAACCAAATACTGAATGCTCAACCCAAAAAACCAATCCTTTCCTTCCCAACTCCCGCTGCCGTACCAAGGTAACGTAATTGAAGTTTGATTCCTTTACCCGCACATCTTTTCCGTATCGTCAAACGGAATACTTTCCATTTTGCATATATGGCAATTTGCATAACAATTTTATCGTTATATGCAAATCGTCATAAACACAGAAATAATTGCTTTTGCCAATATCCTAACAAGAGTGTATTCCTGCGCTCGGGAGAATTCGAACCCAGCGTCCCACCAGACTCCCTGGTCGAGAATCTACGATGCTACCACCGGAGCCACCTTCTGTTGATTTCCCATTCATTAAATTGGCAACTTCAATTGTGAACCTTTCTTAGTGGTCATTGACATAAAATTTGTTAGTAGGGAAGCGTAAAAGAATTTTGTTTAGCGTAACAAACAAAATTTGTTTGTGGGAGACAATGAATCAAATTAATTAGTCTGAAGGAAGGAATGAAGTTTTGTTAGGGAAAAGGTATCGAATGAAATTTTGTTAATGGAAAGTAATGAATGAAATGTTGTTTGTGGAAAAGATAAGATTATTATTATTAATTTTCGTAATTAAAAATAGTGTAAGAGGGTAGAATTAATATGATGGTGAAACAAAAATTAAAGGGAAATGGTTCAATGTTGAAAAATATAAATAAATATACAGAAAAAAAGGTATATGTGCCCAAAAGAAGGTGGAGGCCAATTTGAAGTTACAAATGGGAGAATGCCGGTACTTTGGAATTTACAACAAACTCATAGATTAAAGTTTTTATCCATACAGAGAAATAAATCTATACAGAAGCTCGAATAAATAAAAATATTTCCCAATGGTAATTTGTAAAGATTGCTGCAAATTCAAACTGAGAGGAAAGCACAAGAATTTCCAGTAAGAAAGGACTCTACATAATCCGTAAAAGAGGCTGACGAGGGAAGCGAATCTACAACGGTATGGAGTGTGGACGTTGTCTTGAACAATCGTTTGGACTACCTTAAAAACTTGGTTGCCAAATTGAACAACGTGCTCCAGGCCAAGTTGAATTCTTCAAAACCAACATGAATAAAGTTTTGAAAGATATTCTTGGACGATCTTAAGATCTTCAATTCTTTACTCACCGTCAAAAGCACACTAGAGTAACTAGCTTCTAGAGCTCCATATAAATTGGCCTGTTATCGTTAATTACAAAAATTAACAAGCAGTTATCGGAATATAGCCATAACCTCTTTACACTGTCAAATCCAATTGTAATTTCCAATCGGTTTGTTACGCAGTTACTCTAGATTGCATACATGATACTTTGATTGTTGTGTCAGTATGTTTTTATTTCCTTTCATTGTTTTGGATATTTAAATGTAAGTTACCAAATTCGATCATTATCAGAGCAAATAAGCAAGCTTCTACGGCTCAAACTCGAGGGCGTTGTGAAACTCTATGTATGCCATTGTGAAGCACGGTGAAACGATGGTTAAAACTATCAACTTTATTTGAAGAGTCTATTGTAAAAATTAAGAAATTTGTCTTGACCGAAATTAAGCCTTGCAACAGTGATCAGCATGTGTCCAGCGTTACAATCGTCGTACTTGTTCTGTTATTCCAAATTTTTTTTCCGATTGTTCATTAAGCTGAATCCATCTTTGCATTTATTGGAAACAATACATTTGACCTGCTGTTTTGCATTTTATTTATTTACATATCATTATTGGCAGGAATTCTTAAAGTATTGATTGATAGCAATAACCGTATGGTGAGAGTATCCTTGCGCGAGGCATTTTTATGCACCAGGACTTGATAAATTATGTTCTGGCTATGAAGCATATTTATGCAACAGCATTCTCTTTTTGAGCCTGCATTTGGAATATAGCTGCTATATCGCAAGAAGGATAGAAAAAATTGCGTTCGCACTCAACTTAGAGACAGACTCAATCACGGAAGTATTTTATGGAGTTATGAAAAATTTTGTTGTTCTTCTTCTTTGTGACATTGCTGATTTTCGTAAGCCTTCATTTCCTGACACAGCACCTCCAACTTTCTCAGTCCATTGGCCGTGTCCTCCAATTTCAAAATCCGAGCAGTGATGAACAGTCTTCTTTGACCGAGTCGGACTAGCGTTTCCTTGGTTTCCCCACTGGTCTCCAGACTTCAGTTCTCCTAAGGTATACGTTTATGGGTATCCGTTGTTCGTTCATACGATTCATGTGGCCAGCCCATTGCAGCTTCCGCGGTATTATAATCGTTGAGACCTCCGCCTCGTCAAAAATTTCATACAGTTCATGGCTTTATCGAACTCGTCATTGGCCGCCGTCTATCTTTGCTCCGATTATTCGTCTCAAAACCTGTTGCTCAAAGACGTTCAATATATTTGCGGATGCTTGAGTTAGGGTTAATGATTTGTATTCTTGGAGCTTTGTTTTCTTGTTCATGCAGCTTGTCTTCAAGATCATCAAAGCTCAACAAAAAATTTTATTTGCGAGTTTTATTATTCGCCATAATTTGTCGCTTTCATTACCGGTTCTCGCTATTTTGGTGTCTAAATACACAACTTTGCTGACATTTTCGAGACTGTATTCACCAAGTGTGATATGTTATGTACTTGATGTATTTTTCCTGGACTGCATCATGAGCTTTGTTTTGTTCTCGTTGAATTAGAGCTCTACCAGTTTTCCTTTGCTGTCAAGTTTCAGGAAGAATTCTTTGACAGTTTTAATCACCGAGACAGAATGTTGAAGTTGTCCGAATAGGTTTACTGCTTGGCTTGACTTATATAATAATGTACCTCGTGTATCAATAAGAAGCTTTCTTATGATGAACTCCAGAGCCTATTTGAACAGCAATAGGACCAGCCCATCTCTCTGCTTTAGTCCAATATTTGTGTCAAAGGCATCGATTAGTTGTTTATTGATGCGGACTTAGGAGATCGTTGACGTCATTGTTATTTTGTGTAAGACGGACTGATTTGGCTGGGATGCCAGAGCAAAGCATTACTCGGTACGGTATGTTACTGTTACATGTACAAATAATTACATGTACAAATAATTCTGCGAGCTACTGTTGCAATTGTTTTCATCATCATTAAGAACGTCAACGAATGAATTTACGAGAACCCAACAAGCATGATCAACATCTGCAAGTGACGTCACTCCATTCATGAACTTGCTCGAACCTACCAGGTACCTCTCGGTAGAACATTCACCATTGTGCGAGAAATGGGTGAATAGGTAGAGACCCTATATAAAGGCGAGCTGAATGAATGGGGAGGATCATTCATTCGACCGCGATAAGAACTGCGAAAGTGTGTGGGAAGTGTGTTTCGTAATAGTGAAGTGATTTAGACGACAATTGCGATAAGAAATTTATGGACAAGTGTTAGATTTTATTTTAATAGTGAAAATTAAAATTAGTGAAAGTGTTAAACTAATTATTGTGCATTTTCTTGAATTAAATAAACTCTTTTAACTTAAATTAAAAGACATTGCGTTTTCACTTTCCCGGAACGTTAAAATTATTGGCCGCGAGCCAATAACACGCGACAATGGTGTCAGAAGTGGGATAGAAAAATTTTGTAAGTGAAAATTTGAACATTTTTATAGTGCACAATAGTAAAATTTAAAGAAACATTAAAAATGCCACGAAGCTTAAACTTAAAAATTAATGAATTGACCATGTCGGAGCTTAAGGAAGAGTTGGAACAGCGGAATCTGGCTACGCAAGGTACAAAGGCCACACTGATTGCACGCTTGCGTGACGCGATCGAGTCGGAAGGCGTGAATCTGGATTCGGGTGAGTTCTCAGATGCGGAAAAAGGCGCAGAAGGTGGAGAAGTAAAAACACCAAAATCGAAGGAGCCAGAAAATGCGCTAATGCAAATGTTAATGCTGATGTCATCGAGTCTGACTGCGAAGCTAGATGAACAATCAGCGAAGCTAAGCGAACAATCAGCGCAGCTAAATGAACAGACATCCAGTTTAGCTGCGAAGTTAAATGAACAATCAACGAAGCTAAGCGAACAATCAACGAAGCTAAACGAACAATCAGCGAAGCTGGACCAACAAGCGATCGAAATCAAGGCAGACATCACACAGAAGCTGGAGAAACAGTCAACCGAAATAAAGTCGGAGCTCGGTCATCTGAACAAACAAATTAAAGGTGTCGAGGAAAAGGTTGACCAGGTCGAGGAAAAGGTTTACCAGGTCGAGGAGAGAATTAACCATGAGATCAGCCAGGTCGAGGAGAGAATAAACCATGATATCAGCCAGGTAGAGGAGAGAATCAACCATGAGATGGGAAACATGAAAAAGGAATTGGAAGCAGCAAAGGCAGTAGTAACCTCTTCACCAGCCTCGCTTATAACCGCAGCGCAAAGCACATCCAGAAATGTCCAAGCACCAATATTCGATGGGCAAACGGTCTGGAGTATTTACAAAATCCAGTTTGAAGCAGCCGCTAGGATAAATCATTGGAATGAGCAGGAACGAGCAACTGCGTTAATTCTGGCTCTAAGAGGCCCAGCTGCCGAGCTTTTGCAGACTATCCCCGTTGAGCTGCATTCAAACCCGGCTGCTATAATGAATGCGCTAGACATGCGTTATGGAGACGATCATCTGAAGCAGATTTACCGGGCGCAGCTACGGCATCGGATGCAGAAGTCTGGCGAAACCTTGCAGCAGCTAGCACAAGACATTGAGCGATTGGAACTTTTGGCTTACCCAGCGTACGACCCAGAACATCGAGATGACGTAGCAGCAGAAGCATTCATCAGCGCCTTAAAGGACAAGGAATTGCAACAAGCCGTGCGGTTAGCTCAAAAGCAAACAGTCAAGGAAGCATTGGCTTATAGTTTAAATTTTGAGGCAGCCAAAAAGGTGACTCGCACCACTGTCCGGGTTCGCGAGGTAGTGACAGATAAATCCAGGTGTGAGCGCGTGGGAATTGAGCGAGAGCTGCAGGTGAATGGTGCGCCTAGATGTTGGAATTGCGGGGAAAAAGGGCAACTGCAAAGAGACTGCAAGAAGGGGAGAAGACCGAGCTATTGTCCAGGGTGGTGGAGATCCAGACCGTTTCAGGAGCCTAGAATGGAGGCCCATCAAACTGCAAGGGCCAACTTCGTGGGGCGAACGTTGGCCACGAGTATCGACATCCCCAGCACCGTGCCAAGGCAACATCGTGGAGAAGCAGACAGATGCCTTCCTGGTCAAGTTGATGAAGAACAATGCACCCTAACAAACGACACTGGTGCAACCCGATCGACGATCCGACCAGAGCTAGTGAGGCCCCAACTGCTCCACAAGGGCAGGGTTCATGGAAATGCTGACGCCCTATCTCGTCATCCATGTCCAACTAACTGCAAACATTGCCAACGGATTGAGGAAAAGGAGCCGCCCGTTGATCTGCGAGTGATAACGGCCGAATTCGATGAAGGTTGGTCATCGGAGGAGATTCGAAATGCCCAGCTAGCCGATGAAGACATCGGACCATTGCTCGTATGGAAGGAGAAGACTGGGCGACCGGAGTGGAAGGACGTTTCGATGCATGGCGCAACCCTGAAAAGCTATTGGGCACAATGGAACTCCCTACAGGTGGAGGGTGGCGTACTCAAGCGGAAATGGGAAACGGCGGATGGCAGCTCCTATAGGATGCAAACTATACTACCCAAAAGCCGAATCCACGATGTGGTTAAGGAAATGCATGAAGGATCCTCGGGAGGCCACCTTGGTGTTAACAAGACCTTAGCGAAATTGCGGGAAAGATTCTACTGGCTCCACGCTCGAGAAGACGTAGAGGACTGGTGTCACAGATGCACAATTTGCGCTTCCGTCAAAGGCCCAAAGCGACGACTGAGAGGACAAATGCAAACCTATAACGTAGGCGTGCCATTCGAAAGGATTGCTGTTGACATCGCAGGACCCTTTCCTGAATCTGAATGGGGAAATCGATACACGCTGGTTGTAGCTGATTATTTCAGCAAGTGGCCCGAGGTCTACCCCATTCCCAACCAGGAAGCAACTACGGTAGCCGAACAGCTAGTGTTAAATTGGGTCAGCAGGTACGGCGTGCCTTGTGAACTACATTCGGATCAAGGCCGAAACTTTGAGTCACTAGTTTTTGGCGAAATGTGCGAGCAGCTGGGAATACGGAAAACGAGGACAACACCGCTGCATCCCCAATCCGATGGAATGGTCGAACGTTTCAACGGCACGCTCAATAAACACCTTGCCAAGATGGTTGACGAGAACCAAAGGGACTGGGACCGACATATCCCACTATTTTTAATGGCGTATAGAGCCGCTGAACATGCGTCGACGGGCCAAGCTCCAGCCAAAGTCATTTTTGGAAAGACTTTTCGTTTGCCAGCCGATATAAAGTTCGGAACATCCCCTGAGAAACCCCAAACGGTTTCGGAGTACGCAAGTGATCTAAGACAACGGTTGAACCAGATACATCGGACAGTGCGAAAACACCTCGAATCGGCTACTGACCGCATGAAGACCAGGTATGATCTAAAGGCTAATTCTACTGGCTTCCAGCAAGATGACTTGGTGTGGCTTTATAACCCGCAACGGCGAAAGGGTAGGTCTCCAAAGTTGCAACATAATTGGGAGGGACCATACCGAGTTACAAAGCGAATCAACGACGTCGTATGCCGAATACAGGAACATCGTAAGCCGAGAGCTAAAATGAAAATCGTGCATCTGGACCGTCTTGCCCCATATTACACCCAGGGAGAATTGACTACAAATAGCGACACATCTTTTCGGGGCGAAAAGAACTGAGGTGGGGGCAGTGTTACATGTACAAATAATTACATGTACAAATAATTCTGCGAGCTACTGTTGCAATTGTTTTCATCATCATTAAGAACGTCAACGAATGAATTTACGAGAACCCAACAAGCATGATCAACATCTGCAAGTGACGTCACTCCATTCATGAACTTGCTCGAACCTACCAGGTACCTCTCGGTAGAACATTCACGATTGTGCGAGAAATGGGTGAATAGGTAGAGACCCTATATAAAGGCGAGCTGAATGAATGGGGAGGATCATTCATTCGACCGCGATAAGAACTGCGAAAGTGTGTGGGAAGTGTGTTTCGTAATAGTGAAGTGATTTAGACGACAATTGCGATAAGAAATTTATGGACAAGTGTTAGATTTTATTTTAATAGTGAAAATTAAAATTAGTGAAAGTGTTAAACTGATTATTGTGCATTTTCTTGAATTAAATAAACTCTTTTAACTTAAATTAAAAGACATTGCGTTTTCACTTTCCCGGAACGTTAAAATTATTGGCCGCGAACCAACTACACGCGACATTACGATCAATACAATGGCTTTTCACCTTTTTTGCAGATAGGAAATATAATTGATTGGCTCTACTCTTTTGGCATATGTTCTGGTTGCCAAATCGCTCACTCCTTTCAATAACGACATTTCTCAAAAATGGTCGAAACGCCCGTAAAGAGTAGTACATACCTGCAAAATCGTCATATCTGTAACTCAATATTTAGCCGCTTGAGCCCACTAGTGTCGTTTCTCCATTTAAAAAAGTTTAAGAGTGATCTTTTCAAGAGTGTCACAACTCAGTTGCTCTCAAACCATTGAGCGGGAAGTACGTAGGTCTGTTAGTGCAAGAGAGTATTATTTTTTTGTAACGCGTTATTCAACTCAAGGTTTGTGTAGTTTTTATACGAAGTTTTGTATCAAGAATGCACTATTTGGTTTTATGTCAGTATTATAAGGAAAATATATAGCTTACTCTTGTGTATTATTTTTATTTATAACGTTCTTGCACAGTAATTGGGAGAGATCAATTGTACTATTTTGAATTAGGACACTATTGTTAGTAAAAAATTCTTCCTAATACAGAGTAGTTTTGGATCATGTTTTATGACAATCTTCCACTTAAAATTCGACCCCTTATCAGGGATATTTGCAGTCTCATTTTGGAATTTGTCAGTATTGTCAGTACAAGATTAGCTGTTTGCAAATAGTCACAAGTTGCAGCATGTTCCTGCCAGTCTTTTCTTCAATAGGTAATGAACCTCTTGCTATTTCAGGTGGATCATTATGTCTTCTCCAGGAGAAAAAATGTTAAAACTAGCATTAAGTATTACTAAAAAGAAAACTCAGGAAAAAACTGCTTGTAGAAATTCGCCCGATAGTGGGGGTAAACAAAAATTGATGACGCTTAACACTAAATATGCATGAAACGGTACTCAATTGTTTTGATGACTATTTCCTCAACTCAATTAGTACTTTTATTTCGTACATTTTTGTTGTCTAAATCTAATTGAACTAAAAAAGCAGCAACAAGAATAGATTTTGAAGACAAACTGTATCAGTATCATGATTCGACTCGATTTGTAAGTCGGGAAATTAGCAAGCTATCTGCTAACTTCCCGACTTAGAATTATGGTTACTATTTCATTTGCATTTCTGTCTGCTGCAGGAACCTGTCATTCTTCATCGGAGTCTAGCAGTTCCAGAGATTCAAGTGATGGAAGTGAATCTGAGGTTTTCGATGATACTGATGCGTACAAAAATTGGGATCCTTCATCTCATTATGTAAACCAGAAACACGTTAACCGTATTGCTATTATGACCAAAAAAACTTCAAGTAGTGATGCTCATAAAGCAAGTTAGATAAATGCAACAAACAGCGCTCCAGATTTAATGCATTCAGTGCTACTAGATAGCACTGTTAGCCATATTCCCGACCTACCTATAAGTAGAACTCCTACTTCAACAAGTGATGCAGAAACTACCGTTGCTACTATCGTTGATGATCTGACGCCGGTCAAAATAGGAAAAAGGAAAAGAAATGAATCCAGCTGGAAACGGAACATCTTGAAAGCAGCTAAAAACAGTGGAAAAGAATATGAAACTTATTCAAAGACAAATCGTGTGAGAGAAGCGAGGAAAATGAAAATTTCATGTACAAATAAATACCAATTACAGCGCTCTGAAAAACTCAGTGAAGATGAAAGGATTTTTGATGCCTATTGGAACCTAGGACACGTTGCCAAACAGAGGGATTTATTCTTAACTGCACATCGAAAATTAAGCCAAAATACCGCTACGTGCGTGAGGGTGGACAAAGGCCTCGACGAAATAATAATTCTGCGTTCTTTTCTAATCTCTGTGACCGACGCATTCGTGTATGTAAGTTATTTAAAAAAAATACTTTAGATATAAATGACCGCCCTATTCGTACTGCCTTCGAGAAAAAAGACAAGCTAGCAGGTGCAGTGATGGCAGAGGATAAAAGAGGAAAACATGGAAAGCAACCAAAGATGGACGAAACTATTAGGAAGAGAGTAACAGAACACATCAACAAAATCCCTAAAATTGAAAGTCATTATACCCGCAAAAATACCACTAAACACTACATTGAAGGAGGTAGAACCATAACAGATATATATAACGATTATGTGAGCAACTGCAGAAGAGATGATGTTACTTTCTGTAATTTCAATTACTTCTACAACATTTTCACCAGTCACTTCAATTTAAGTTTTTTCAAACCAAAGAAAGATCAGTGTGAAACTTGTGTTGCTTATGAGAATATGTCAGTGAGCATAAAAGCAAGCTACGATAAGCATTTGGTTGAGAAAGAGTTATCAAGAAAAGAGGAGGAGAAAGATAAACAGGAACTAGCGAACAAAGCTTTGTTATCAGTTTACGATTTACAAGCTATAACGCCGTTGCCAAAAGGCGATTGCTCAGCGTTTTACTATTCATGCAAATTAAATGTAGTTAACTTTACGATAACTGATCTTCTTAATAAAACCACTGATTGTTTTGTTTGGGATGAATCAAACGGCCACCGTGGGGTAAATGAACTCGGTTCGTGTGTTTTAAAATATATAGAGAAAAATATTGGAACATACAGGGACGTCACTTTCTATTCCGATAACTGTAGTGGTCAGCAAAAAAATCAATTTATGGTAGCCGCATATATCTTTGCTCTTCGTAAATACAACCTTAATTCGATCACTCACAAACTTTTAATTAAAGGCCACATCCAAAATGAAACAGATTCTGTTCACTCTTTGATTGAAAGAAAAAATGAAACAAGCAGTTAAAAGCGGCCCAATTTATACGCCAGAAGGTCTCATTTCTTTGGTCAAAACAGCAAAAAAAAAACGGGTGAACCATTTTCTGTAAATGGGCTTTCGTATGAAGATTTCTTCGATTTGAAACGTTTAGTAACTAATATCGGTCCTCTGCGTTTTGTAAAAAATACACAAAATCAACAGATTAAATTTAAAGAAATCAAAGTATTGAAAGTTCAACAAGATTACCCAAATTCATTTTTTTACAAGAACTCTTATGAGGATTCAGACCTCATGGAAGCCACAATTATAAAGAAAGCCAAGGGTAATGTCTGTTTAAAACCTGCCTTTGAAGAAAAGCCTAAGATTTCTGAAGCTAAAAAGAGAGACTTATTGAAAAAAACTTACAAAACTTTCTACGAAAACCTATAGTATTCGTCAGAAACAATATCAGTTGTTTTAAAGTTCGACTCTTATGCAACCACTTCAGTATGAAATATCCATTTATATTCTTTACTTTTCTACTATTGTATAATTGAATTATATTTTAATTTGTTTAAATTATCAAAAAAAAAAAGAAATTTTGAATTCGTTTTAAAAATTAAATATTTTACTTCAAACTGTGTTTTATCTTCAACAAATTCCTCAACCATTAAGTAATAATCTAAAAAATAAGAAGTCTATTTTGAATGTAATTATTCTTCGAAGAATGTCATAGTTCAAGATAATTTAATCCTGGAATTCCATATTGAATTATTTTAAGGAAAATAACGTCATATTTTGAAATGCTGCAAGCACAATCCATGAAATTTTGAACAAGAGAACGTCATTAATCAAATAAAAATATCCAAAATTTAAATTTAATTCTGTTTATCCTTTTCAAACTGAGAAAATCTCAGTCGTTACCTGAAACAGTTTGCTGCATAGTGAAAAATTCAAGCGGTAGCTTAATATTTTTATTTTAAAAGATTTTATGCCACTTTCAAACATTAAAATCATTCTCCTGGAAAATCACATTCTTTGAGTTATGACGTTGTTGAAAGGAGTGAGCGAAATGTACTGGATGACTTTGTGAATAGCTTTCTGAATACTGCAGCTACCATATTTGATGAACTCCACTGGAATCTCATCAATGACCAGCGCTGAAAAAACTTCATCCAGAGCTAGTGAGGCCAATGGGACCTTTTCACAGACATCCATGAACTCCGATGTTCTGGAGCTGTGTGGAGGATTTAGGAGATTTTTGAAATATGATGCCCATCTTTCCTTAATCTTGGTTGTATCAGCGATAAAATTGCCAATTTCAATTTCAATCAAGACAGTGTCAGCCAACATGCTCTTTTATTTACAAGCAATTGAGCCACAAGCCCAAGAGGCAACAGCTGGTGGTCCCTCGGGAAGCCGCCTTGAAATGTTTGACTCAATATCGAAACTCAAATTCTATGTTGCTCCAGTTTTTTACCGGCATCTAGTCCAAAATATCTTCCCATAAAAAATTTTTGTGGCAAACGGAACTACAATATATATATATATATATATATATATATATATATATATATATATATATATATATATATATATATATATATATATATATATATACATATATATATATATATATATATATATATATACATATATATATATATATATATATATATATATATATATATATATATATATATATCTATATATATAGACTCAGTGAAAAGGTTTTCGCGGTTTTGCTTGACTTACCGCACGTATTCTGTTGACGTTTTTATGTCTTTAAAGTATTACACCCCATCCTGGGCGCCGATTTCACACAGGCTCTTGGACTCTATGAGTTGGGTGGCTATATCAGGGAAGGTCAGACAGAATCATCATATGTCTGTTTCAACGGTCGTTGGAAGTTCACCATACTCCTTGCTGCTCAAGAAATTTCCGAGCCTTACCAATCCTTCAGTCACCGCATGCCCTCCGATACGTCACACTTAATATTTTATAACGACTATAGACATCCAGTGGCAGACCACAAACGATGACTGTACCAAAGCAAGCTACGCATGGTACGGGAAGAGTTCCAGTTTCTGCAAGATAGTCAGCTGTCCAAGAGCCCCTGCACCTCGTCCTAAAGAAGGACGGTACATGGCGTTAATGTGGGGACCATCATCGCTCTAACATCACTACGATTTTGGAGAAATATCCATTGCGACACATCGAGGCCGTAACGTTGAGCTTGAGTGGCATACGAATGTTCTCGAAAATTACTTTATTGCGAGCTTTCCACAAGATCCCAAAGTGGAAGACGGCATCCCAGTGATAATGACTCGGTTTGGACTGTTTGAATTTATCATAATGACTTCAGTCTTCATAACGTGGGGCCAACTTTTCAGCGCTTCATGGACGAGGTGCTCCGGTAGCGTGGTTTCTGCATATGCTACTTCAACGATGTACTGATTGCTTCGAAATCGGAAGAGCATTTACAGCATCTGCGAATTGTGATTCAGCATCTACCTAATTTCGGGGCTATCATTAATGTTTCTGAGTACGTGTTAGGTGTGAGCAAGATAGAGTACCTCAGGCAAGTTATTAGTGAGAAAAGTATACACACCCCGATGTCTCGGGTAGATGCAATCCAGAATTTTGAAACGCCCGTCATGGTAAATGATCTTTGGCGGTTCTTGGGAACACTGAAGTTTAATCAGCGGTATTCTCACGACGCTGCTGTGCTTCAGGCCCCCTCCTCCTCAACAGGTTATGCAAAGGAGACAAGACAACAATTGAGTGGACCCCGGGAACAAACGAGGCATTCCCGAACTCCAGAAATAGCTTGGTGGAACACGTATTACTCGTAAATTTTCAGGACAATAAACCTCTCAAGCTACCACTGACGCATCTAACGCAGCCGTAAACACTGTCTTGGAGCAAGAGCAAAATGGTCGCTGGTTCCCGTTGGCATTTTTTTTTTATAGAAAGCTTTCTACGCCCGAGTCCAGGACTAGCATGCATGACCGCAGATTGCTCGCTATATATGCCAGCGTTTATTGTTCCCGGCACTACCTAAAAGATATTGCGTTTTGAATCATGATGGATCAAAAACCGCTCATTTATGTATCCCAAGTCACGACAAACTTCCGTTTCATATCCGGGGCCAACAACGAGGTTGCAGATGCACTCCCTCGTGTAAGTACGATCAAGATGCTGACTCGTATCAGTAAGGACAAGCTTGCTAAAGAGTAGAGCAGAACATGGAACTCAAACAGCTGCTCCAAAGAAACAACATATTGCTGAAACTTATCCATCGTTTCAGCTACCCGCACCAGAAGTTGGTTTATGGCGAGTCTCAAGGATGGTTCAAATCTTTAGCCCCAATTGCTTTGCACAAAAAAGTTTTCAAAATTTTTCGCCGACTGGCCCATCCCAGTGCTCGGTCTACCTACACGGCCATCGCAGAAAAGTTTTCTTAGACAAACATGTACGGAGACATCTGTATTTGGGCTCATCCATGTGTGCGAATGTTTTTATGGAGAGTGCAAGTTCGTCAGCGAACAAATTGTTTAAAATATTCAAAGCAAATAAATACGCATGTTTTTTAGAACCATCATGAAATTCTACTTGGAATATTTGAACTAACTGAATATTTTATAAATTTCGATAAAAAATGAATAAATCAATACCACAAAGTGATATTTTGTGGTATTAATTCATTAATCTTCCTTAAATTTAGTGTGTTTGAATTTTGCCTGATAAATCTGATGAAATTATGCTTCCAGTGTGTATGCGTAAACGGTTATTGTTGATACGTTAACACCTACAATCTCTCTCTCTCTCTCTCTCTCTCTTTGTTTGGACATCCTAACGTGCAGACGGATTTTGCCAGAGCTCTGTTTAACCCCATAATAAAATAAAGATTTCTATAGTTTGCCAACGAATGTTCTTACCTTTTTTAGTTACTGGTACGCTCAAGTATAATATACATGCGGAAAATTAATTTCTTGAATTCGGATCAAATTTAGAGACGCTGAAAAAAATTGAAAATCATCGCATTTCTTTTTTGTGGTAGTGTGGTGAAGGCATTTACGCCCGCCGAGTCTGGCAGTGTGGGACTCCCATGGAGGATACCCTTGGGCTACCCACTAAACATCTCCCCTGCCAATCTGAGAACCTAGCCTGGAACCGTTTGACACATTACTTCGGGCTAAGCCTCGTTTCTCTACGCGTTTAGGCGCCACCGGGCTACAGGGATCCCTTTTCCAGCGGAAGGAGGGGAAGTGAGAGGGATTTCTGGAAAAGAGACCCCTCTGCCCTGGACGCCTCCAGGCGCTCATATATTGTCCTTTTTATCTTAAGGACTGCCCGAGCGTAATGTACCACACAGTTCCATTTGTCAACGGATGTGAGCATCTCTCCAGTGAGTTCATTCGGAGAGAGATCTCCCATTTCTTCAATGAGGTCACCACGCTGCCTTTCCCTCCTCTTGCATACAGAAAATGTGTGGTAGGCACCATCAACCTCTCCAGCACAGAATATGCAGTCAGGAGACCGTGACTTACCAATCTTCTGCAGGTAAGACCGAAAGTATCCATGTCCACTCAGTAGCTGAGTTAGATAGAAGTCAGTCTCACCATGCCTTCGCTTGAGCCACGGCCTCAGGTCACCAATAAGGCGTGCGGTCCACCTACCTTTTGTATCGCTCACCCAGGACTGTTGCCAATCACTGAGTGAGCGTTCTCGTTCTTCGTGGGCGACAGCATCTCTGTCGCATTTGTTTCTCCGCCGGTAGATTCTGCGGCGCTCCTTGGGAAGGAGGGCAATGGGTATCACTCCTGCGATGACCAGCACTGTCGACTCCGAGACAGTCCGATATGCAGATGCAATCCGCAGCACTCCTCGTCGCTGCACCTGTGCCAAGCGCTTTCGATACAGCTCCTTGTTGAGAGCCTCACACCATATTTCCGATCCGTACAACAGCACAGATTGTACTGCACTCATCAGAAGTCTCCTTCTTGATGAGTTGGGACCCCCTATGTTGGCCATTAGTCGGCTGAGAGCCGAAACACTCGCTGCAGCCTTGTCAGCTATTGCCCTGATTTGCTCGGAGAAACGCATCTTCGAGTCGATCAAAATGCACAGGTACTTCACTGCTAGTTTAGTCTCAACGAGTGCTTCCCCAATGTTGATCAACCTTACTCTAGGGATTCTCTTTTTTGTCAAGATGACCACTCCTCTTCAAAGCTGGGCTGAACCCGCGAGCAGTCATCCAGTCCCTCACTCGGCGCACTAGCATACCCAGTCTGAGTTGCGCTTGTTCAACAGTACGTCCCGCAACTAGCACCGCGACATCATCTGCATAGCCGATCAAGCGCGACTCATCCGGCAGCTCGATTCTCAGTAGCCCATCGTACTTGATGTTCCACAGGTCTGGGCCAGGGATGGAGGCTTGTGCAACACCCGATGTAACTTCCATCCTCCGCCGACCCTCCTTCGTCTCATAGAGCAGGCTCCGGTCTGTCAGGTAGTTCTTCAAAATCCGCATCAGATATTCTGGAACTTGAAAAGAATTTCCCAGTGCTTCCAGAATATCCGCCCATCTAGCGGAATTGAAGGCGTTTCTGACGTCAAGCGTCACGAGCAACACAACCCTTTTGTTTGACTGGCAGTGAGCCTCCGCTCTTTGGACCGCGCTCACTACTTTCGCTATCGCTTCAATAGAGGAGCGACCTGCTCCAAAACCATACTGCCGAGGAGATAGGTCCCCGGCAGAATGGACCGCGTCAGTGAGTCTTCCCTTAATGAGTTTCTCGAACACTTTCCCAGCCGTGTCTAGCATACATAACGGGCGGTATGCAGACGCCAACTCGGAATTCCCCTTCCCCTTGCTGATCAGTACGAGCCTCGCCACTTTCCAGCGTTCCGGAAATACACCTTCGTTAAGGCAAGCGTTGAACAGACTGAGCAACAAGTCAGGACAAAGCTTGTAGACAAGCTGCAAAACCTCAGCAGGAACGCCATCTGGTGCCGGTGCCTTCCTTGCTTTCATGGATAGAATTGCCTGCTCCAGTTCCATCATTGTGAAAGGTGAGCATTCTAATGGTGTTTGTGCATGAGCTGGATCGACACGGACAGGGTGCGTGGGGAATAGTGCCCGTACGATCTCGTCCATCTCCTCTGCTTCATGTAAGCAGGGCTTCCGTTGGGCACCAAGTTTTCGCATGACCAGCTTGTAACCTAGGCCCCACGGATCCCTATTTACATCGCCCACGAGGTCTCGCCAGCATCGGGCCTTGCTCTTGTTAATAAGCCTGCGAAGATATTTCCTGCCGGACCTATATGCTGCTAGCCTAGTGTCTGCCTCCTCCCGTGTTCGCGCCCGCTGGGCCTCTCGCCGAAGTTTGTGACACTCGCTTCTTTGTTCGGTGATTTCGTTTGACCACCAGTATACTGGAGGCTTACCGTGTCGGGGTCTCCGGCGGGGCATGGAAGACTCGCAAGCAGTTATGATGGTACTCATAGTTGAGTTCACCAAGTCCTTGGCTGTAGGCCCTCCACTCCCTGGCGGAGCTCCCAGCACCGGTGCGCCTGCCGTAAGCGCGTCAGCGTCCTCCATCAGCGTCCTCCATCCTAGGATTGAAGTTTGGGCATATGCACGCAGAGTGGCACCGTCGTGAACCTCAACCGCTATATACTGGTGATCACTAGCCGAGTAGTCCTCTAGTACTCGCCAGTTGTGTACTCTAGGAACCAGGGGCTCCAAAGCGAGTGTCACATCGCGTATGGTTCCTACGCAACCCCAGCGGTGGAAAGCAAGGGTGTTACCAGTATTTAGGACAAAAAGCACTGTTCTGGCCGCCATGTCCAAGATTTGCTTTCCCCTTGGGTCGGATTGTGGCATACCCCATTCTATGGCTCTAGCGTTGAAGTCTCCCCCGACCAGCATGTGGCCCTCTGTGTTCGAGACAGCGTCCTCCAGGGTATCGAGTTTGGTTCGAAAAGATCGCATTGCCTCGTTAGGCGTCAGATAAATACTGAAATATGTTATCCCTGAGCACCGCACCCACACAAAACCATCCCCGCGTCCATGGCCCCGCACCTGAAGGCGGGCGCTGTCTCGAACACAGATGGCCGAGGTACTAGATTTGTCGGGGTACCACGCTTGCGAGTCCTTGTTATGATGTTGTTCGCTCAGCAACAGCAGGTCAGCTTTCTTATCCCTCGCAAACTGCTCAAATAGGTCCTGGGCATTTGTGCTTCGGTGCGAATTGACCTGCAGGATACGGATCATTTGAGTATCGATTGGCTTTAGTTAGGGCCTCCTTGGAAACCCAGCATCTCCCTGTCCCCGGCTCATGTTTGAGGTCGCCAGGTGCTAGCTTAGCATCCTTGCAAAGAATGCATTTTGCCTCGTTCGTGCACGCCTTCCTTTTGTGCCCCGTTTCACCACATTTGTAGCACAGAGATCTCCTGTCGGGTGCCCTACAGCCATACGCGGTGTGTCCGTATTCGAGGCATCTGAAGCAGCGGATAGGGATCGCTCTTCTCCGTATCCTACAGATCACCCAACCTATCTTAATTTTGCCCTTCGCCAGGATTTGCTGGGCGTCTTTATCAGCTAGTTCGACAAAAGCCATGCGTTGCCCCCTTGTGTTTTCACGTGTCAATCTTGCCTTGACTTCACTTAAGCTGGGGAACTCCCTCCTAATGGCATCCTCTACTTCAGCTTTGTCCGTGACGCAGTCGAGGTCCCTGATCATCATCATCGCATTACAACGTTGCAAATTTCATACATATCACAAAACTTCATATAATCAATACACAGATGAAACAGATTCACATCCTATCCAGACAAGATAAAAATTATTTTTTATGAAATTTCTGCCACAAACTATTCTTTCCTCTCATTTAAAAGTTCTAAGAACTTTAGGATAGAAGAAACAGGATATCGAACTTCTAGCAATTGAAATTTCTCTTCAAAATCTATCGTACTACCTATGCCAACAGTGGAATGTGAAAATTCTTGGCAAAATGGTCACATACGTAATATCCTTGACTTCATATGAAACTCTATATAGATGTTGGTATACTCGTAAATTACTCTTTACCGAACTATTGATATGGAGTTGAAAATTTAATTAAACGAACCATTGAGCAATTTATAAAGTGAAAGAATAATTTATGACGAAGGGAATTGAGTATCGTCATATAATACTTGATAGGAGGTATTAGAAATACTATATATACATGCCCTGATATAGGTGCGATGGTTGGTTTGGAGGTGGCACATATTTGGCAGGTGTCCAAAATAGTTGTCACTTGTTGTGAAATGTCCTTCACCTTACTCAACTTCAATAATAAGAAACAAAAATACGTTGAGTTATTTCACATTTTCCCTTAACTAACCCTTAAAAAAATGATGCAGGAAAAGGAAAATCTATTTTTTAAACAATTCCATCCGATTTAAAGGAGCATATTGAATCTATTTAGTCTTTGTTTCAAGTCGAGAAAAAAGAGCTTTTTGCTTTTCTGAGATTGGCCCTAAGCAAACAAAGCCCGTTTGCCTTTAACACAAAGAAATTTATTATGTAGAATATAAATTGACTTCTTGGTCAAACAAAAAATAAAATCATTTTTCAACAGTCAAAGAACCTTTTTTTTTTGTTTTTCAATATTCTGGTGAAAAAGGAGTTCAATATCTTCAGATTGAGCCAGTAATATTGACAATGTGTTTAATGTAAATATTTGGGACCGAATCAAAATTGCCAAACAATATTGGTTGATGATGGTTTGTATAAAAAATTTAGGGGTGGCATTTAGAGGAGATGTTTGAATTTAAGATAACTGGACGTATAAGACGTAAGTCCTTATAAGTTTGAAAATAAATGGAATGAATTTTTGGTTTATAGACGTAGCATCATGAAAGCCATCAGTTAACAGTATGAAGACCCCAACTC
Organism: Odontomyia ornata; assembly: GCA_963969285.1. Taxonomy (NCBI): domain Eukaryota; kingdom Metazoa; phylum Arthropoda; class Insecta; order Diptera; family Stratiomyidae; genus Odontomyia; species Odontomyia ornata. Next base: position 37,610,826 of record OZ017741.1, read on the forward strand.
AATAGTTATTTAAGCCTCTTGTTTGTGTATTTATTCATACTAGTCAGGATACTTACATTTTTTTAAAGCATACCAGTAAGACTATCTTGTTTCGAGGATTTGAACCTTAAAACTTTCAGGTCATCAACCAGAAGCTAAAATTTGAAGAGAAAATAAATTGGCATCGATTCATGAAGCGTTTAAAATGAAATAGGCTCTGACTGAATTCCTGTGGAACGTCCAAAGTCAACAAATTTAACTTTAAGAGATTTTCAGAAATACTGAACTGATAAAATTTTAGCAGTTTAACGTTGTGGCCATCTTTCGTAAACGATTCATTACAATTGGTACACAGTATCTGTGTCAGAATGTATATCCAATGCAAGAGTTACTACATAAGATACCTTCATCGCTGTGATAAGAGTTAAAAAGAACTGTATTAGTCTATGCTTTTTACAAACGGTGGTACTACACAGTTTAATTGTCGGAGAATAATGCTAGAAAGAATATTTGGTGCATTCCTGCATAACTAATATACAATAAGGTAGACAGAACTACACTCATGTCAGAAGCATTTTCTATTCAACTTACAATATGTAGACAACAATAATGAATAAACTCCAAAATATATATAAAGGACATCTACAACAGAAACAAAATCACTTTTAAAGAAAACCATTCTTATTCCAATTTAACCTGCTGACATTTTATTGCAATACTTCTAACAACCATTCACTGGATAAAATCTTAAAGATTTTTTTGTTATTCATTTTATCTTGAAATTTGGTAAAGATCCGATAAAAAAGGTAGGATCTAGTTTCATGGAAAACCCGAATGGTGGGAAAATCGTAGATGGTTTTTGTTGTAATCAGAGGAAATTGAAACAGCTAAACTTCCGTAGATACAATTTTATTTTATTGAAACTTACAGTGTATAAGGTCCTGTTTGAAATTTTTGACGAACCAGAAGTCTCAACGATTGTAAGACTGCGGAAGCTGGAATGGTCTGGACACATGAATTGTATGGATGAACAACGATTACCCAAGAAGGTATTTGTTGGAAGAACTGAAGACCGGAGGCCAGTGGGGAAACCGAGGAACCGCCGGACTGACTCGGTCAACGAAGACTGTTCATTGCTGCTCGGATTTCGGAACTGGACGACGCGGTTAATGAACCGAGACAGTTGGAAGCACTGTTTGCAGAAAGCGAAGGCCCCAGAGGGGCTGTAGTGCTAAGATGAAAGAGAAGATAAGGTCCTTTTGAAGGACTATTTGAATATGAAATTCAACCGTCATGAAGCTACTGTAAAAAAATTTATATTATCAACTCTAATATAATTGACAAAGTTTGTTGAATTTCAACATCTAAGGAATTTCTTAATATTGAATTTATCCATCAGGGGAAGTCTCACTGACGCGATCCGTGCTGCTGGTGACCTACCTCCTCAGCAGTACTGCTTTAGAGCAGGACGTTCTACTATCGATGCGATTGCAGAGGTGATTAGCACCGTCCCAAAGGCAGAGGCATAAAGTCGCACCAAGCGGCGGATCGTCCTGTTGGTAACACTCGACGTCAGGAACGACTTCAATTCTGCTAGATGGGTAGATATTCTGGATACGCTGGAAACCCGTTTTCAAGTTCCAGAATATTTAATGCGGCTTTTGAGGGACTACCTAAAAGACCGAAGCCTGCTCTACGACACGACACAGGGCCAACGAAAGATGGCGGTTACATCGGGTATTGTCCAGGGATCTATTCTTGGGCCAGACCTGTGGAACGTGTCTTACGATGGCAGATGAGTCACGCTTGATCGACTATGTGGATGATGTTGCAGCTCTGGTCACTGGACGCACCCTTGAACAAGCGCAACTTAGGCTGGGTATGCTCAGGTGCCAAGTGTGAGACTGGGTGACTGCTCGTGCGCTCAGTCTAGCACTGAAGAAAATCGAAGTGATTATCTTGACAAAAAAGAGAATCTCTAGAGCAAGGATGATCAGTATTGGAGACTTGCGAATCGAATCGAAGCCGTCAGTGAAGTGCCTGGAGCTACTGATTGACTAGAAGATGAGTTTCTCTGAGCAAATCAGGGCAACGGCTGAGAAGCTGCTTCAAAAGGATTGGCTCTGAGTCGACTTATGACCAACGTAAGGGGACCCAGACCATCAAGAAGATGCCGCTTGATGAGTGCTGTAGGCTCAGTGCTACTGCACGGAGCGGCGATTGCGGGCGACGCTCTCAGCAAGGAGGTTTACCGAAAATGCTTGGCACAGGTACAGAGAAGAGGATCACAGAGAATTGCATCTTCGTATCCAACAGTCTCTGATTCAGCGGTGAAAGTTATTGCTGGCGTGATACCTATCGGCTTCCTTGCTAGAGAGCGCCGTGCTATTTACCTGCGTTGAAACGAGGATACAAAGGAGATGGTTGTCCGCGAGGAGAGACAGCGCTCCCTCAACAATTGGCAGCAGTCTTGGGTGAATTGCACGAAGAGAGGGTGGACTGCGCGCCTCATCCCGAATGTGGGACCGTGGCTAAATCGAAGGTATGGTGAGACTGAGCGGGTGTGGGTGTTTTCAGTCTTACCTGCACATGATTGGTAAGTCAGACAATGCCTGCCACACATTATTTGCGTGCATAAAATGGGGAAGGCTGTGAAGAGCTCTCTACAGGGAGACGGGAGAGCTCATCCCGGATGATGTGGTCGAGGTGATGCTCGAATCGGATGACAAATGGATCCAGGTGGCACATTATGTTCGGGTAGACCTGAAGGATTAAAGGGACTCACAGCAGAGCCGGGGGTGTTGGGGCTGGGGAATCACTTGTCTGGCACTTCCTCTTCCCCTCTCCCCTCCTACTAGAAGAGGGATCCCCTAGCTTGAAGGCGCTTCAAGGCGTAACAAAACGAGACTTGGCCCGAAGTCATGTGTCAAACGGTTCCAGGCTGGGTTCTCAGGTTGACAGGGGAGGTGTTTAGTGGGTAGTCCAGTCGCCTTTTTACAAACATAGGAGTCCCATACTCTGTGTGTAAATGGGCATTCACCTCCCTACCACAAAAAAAATTGTTAAATCTATCACCATGTTTAGTCACCATTAAAATGTATGCTTTCATTGAGAGTTCAAGGCCAGTACTTTTAATGTTGAAGTTGGGGAAAAATAATACAAATTCACTCAATATACGTAATGTTTGAGTCTATAGAAAGCGCGTATTGTTCCGCAACCATGTATTACTGCTTTTATAATATAGAAAATTTAAACCACCATAACTTTATATGAATTGTGTATAATTTTGTTTAGGAGAATAAGCTTTCTTTTCGAAAGTACAAAACGGACTGACTAGACAAATCGTGTTGTAAAAAATTACAGTGGTAGTCACATGAAGTTTGATACATTTCAACACTTCCCCTCAAAATAAAATTAAAAATATTTTTCTTTGCTAAGTATCAAGATTTATTTTTTAATTCGACTGATTTCGCTGGTATTTTGCCAGCACTATCGAGTACAATATATTAACTTCTCCTAGAGTAAGCCTCTTTGTATGCAGTAGCATTCTAATTAAGCCTATCAATTAGACCCATGTCATAAATAAAAAATGACAAATAGGTTACTTTTACGATAGGGCGTCAAATAAAGCGGATTTAAAAATATCTGTTTGGTTATTCAGCACAATTATATTATTATCCTTTTCAAGTTTAGAAATTTCTGAAGATTCTAAAATATTTAATTTATGAGATTTAAGTAAAGTATGGGTGATTTTTAAAGTCTGTAATATATTTCTGGGAATTTATGATTGGTATCTAAAAAGTGATCGGTGACGTTGGAATTGTTTTTTTAGTGAATGTGAGATTTAAGATGCTTATTAAATCTGATTTTGTATGACCTCCCTGTAAACTCCTTTGTAAACACTGTTACATTCACACGAAATTCTATACACTCCAGTTTTGTTGTATTTATCGATCAGCTGTTTGGCGTTATAGAAAATACTACACGATTTCTGGTATGGTCTGAAGGCTATTGGGACATTGTCATTTGACGAAATATGGGAAAATGCAATGCAGAGATCTGAATTTTTTATTATTTATGTCAATGGTTTTGAGATAAATCTTATTTATTGTGATTTCTTTCTGTTTTTTCTTTATTAACTGATCGGTGAGGTTAAACGAAAACACCGAGTAGCAGTCCAAAATATATGGCTCAACCAACAGTGCCTAAAGGAGAAATCGTTCCAAAATACATTTAAGGTAGGGGTACACTTTTCGTGTGCAAAATAAGGCATAAATTTAACAATTTTTATCTCGGATCCTTAATTGTATTTTGAAATATACGTTTAGATGAGTCTTGAAAATTATAAAATATTAATTTTTTTTGACATTTGTTGTATTATATAGAGGACGTCAAAGTCGAGATCCAAAAAAATTCTTCGTCCATGGTCGACGGTTAATCTCTGGATTTGTAATCCTGAAACGAAATATTCAAGCGGTATTTTAAAAAAGAAGGTTTCACACATACGAATTTACCACCATTTATTACAAAACAAAAAAAAATGGCGGACTTTCGAAAAAAACGTGTTTAAAATTTACACATTTTTCCGATTATTTTTCTTACGCCAAAATTCTATTTTCTTATTTTTGGTCTAAATGTGGTAAATTCGTATGTAAGATATATTAACAAGTAAGAGGCACAAAGGTTTATTAAAATCGGTGCAGCCAGTCTGGAGATTAACTGTCGGCCGTGTGAAAAGAGTAATTTCGAGAAAAACGCTTGTAAAGTATTTTCTCGTATTATTTATAAAATATTATTGAAAATATTATATTTGGTCCCTTACAATCAATGAATTCGCTGTTCTTGGACCATATAATAGCAACTCCTGATCAATATGGGCCTCTTCTTCCTCTTGTTGGACATTTTTTTTTTTTGCTAACCGTCCCTCTTTCGTTGCCGCCTTTTCAGCCTTAAAAATTCGCTCTTCGTCCTTAGACTGCACATATCTGTATGCAGCTACGCCAATGGTACACCCCATGGTTTTCATTGTCTTCAACAATATCATTCTGCCTTCATTTAATATGGCTAACGAAATTTTAACTGCAAGTTCGACCACTTTTTTGCCTGCGAATGTATGTTTGGGAACAATGGCCCAAAGAGTTTTGTTATAATATTCGTTGTTGTTTTGGGTATTTTTTTCCAAACAACGTGAGAGAAAATCTTGATTGGTCAGCTTTTCGAACACAGGCTTCACAAGCTCTTGCACTTGTGGATTAAGAGCCGGTTTGTGTTTGAATAACTCGTTATTGGCCTGTGCCTTCAAATATTTACACCACTCTGGATTGCAGTGTTGATGTTCTGGTACTTCATCGGTAGAAATCAGGTGATAAAATCCGGCCCATATTTCTCTCTTTATTTCTCCTAAATCATTAGGATATCATTGGATTGCCAAACTATACTCTATCGACATCTGTTTAATAATTTTGTCCGTAAGATCGGTCGTTTTCGGATGTGGAGGCTCATTGATTTTTCTCTTTTTACGCGGCTGTTTATCTTTCGGTGTGTTTTCTTCTTCAGCCTCCTTTTTTTCCTCTGGCCGCTTATTTTTTTTCATCTCGATAAGAGTCCTTTTTACATCATTAAGATGTTGAAACATACGTTCCCAACGTGCAAAACACATTCCAGTTTCTTAACCGTAAAATTGCCTCCATATGGTTTGGTTACGCAAAGATTAATAAACGTTTTTGAATCACCTTCGCCTATATAGTACGTGTATTTAGCTCAGAGAATTCTTTAAAGTTTCTATTATACCTTGTACCTCCATCCCATCAGAGCTACGTTTATAATTTACAGTACATTCATTTGCAGGCATCCTTGAAAATTCAACATCATTGAGCTTTTTTCTCATTATTTCACATACTTTGCAAGTTTTGGTGATACAAAATAGTCCAGTATCTTTTTCAATAACTTTTGAAACACCAATTAGAGGGCTAAGCCCGAGTTTTAACCAAGTACCATCTCCGGATACAAAAAACTCATCCTCGGTTAATTCTTTTTCTCGATTCTTTTGCATAGCGGAAGCACACTTCGCCGCAATTAAAATATTTTTTGAAATTGCGTAATAAGTCGTTTTACCGAAGAAAAGAAGTAATATCCATCAATCCAAAAAAAATATCTAAACCGTAACGACCAATACCGAGCTAGCGCATAGCGAAAATCATACGCCGATTGATATCTAATGCTTTATTTATCACAGGGCATGAATCTATTTGTCGGTCACCACATTCACATTGAACATTATTTTTAAAAGCAAGAACGCGAATATTTGTTTTGAAAAATTTAATGTCTTTGTCGCACGTTTTACACTTGAGCATTGTCAATAATGCTCGAAAAACAAGCGAGAACACGAGTATACAATAACAATAACTTTCATCTATTTTCACCTCAAAATCAGTACTGCCGGATAAAATCTGTGCGGATGCACTAGTAAATGATATATTTTGCTTAGCACTATACTGATTTCCACGAAATACGTGAGATTTTCTTTTAGTGTGACTTTTTTTTATTTTCGTAGTGTTTCCCGCTTTTTTGTATGGTGTAGCCATTTTGACGCGATAAATATACTTATGAACGACCAAATTACTACTGTGATCACGTGAAAAAGATGAAAGTATTACACATTATAACGTATATGGGAGAAACCGGTATTTAGGAAAGTGGGGCATCATGTCTAGCGTTGCGCGCTCGACAGCTGCAAAGTGCTGAGAATGCGCGTGCACTCGTTACTGTTTTTGACGGCCTTCGAATTTGAATTTCTATATAATATTTTAGAAAGTCATTAATAAAGGTAAAAACTGTTGGAAAATGCAAAAAAAATGATTTTTCGAAAATTGAAAAGTGTACTCCTAGCTTAACTGAGAGTTACACCTACAAACATCGCAGCGAGAAAATCAGTTTTAGCAGCCGAACCATAGATGTTAGAGTCACTTTATATGTCTTTGAGCCGAACGTATCTGGATCCGAAAAGAAGCGCGAACATGGTATAAAAGAAAAGACAATGTATGACACTATTTGAAAGTGTTGCATTTGGAGCTTGTGTATAAACTCCAACCGGTAGAATTTGATGAGCTCGATGACCACGTTAGACAAATAACAAGTATTATAATTATTTTTAAATATGTCTGCAATTGGCTGTTGAAAGCCGGTACATTGATTTTTGCAGAAAAACTTCTGGTTTAACTTAAATAACAATAATTTACGTATCCTCAGTTTCAAAATTGTCAGGAACATTAATAAATAAATTAAAATGATTAAAAATTATAAAAAAACTATATTTTTTGCCACTTTTCTAACTTCTAACTTTAAAATGATTCATTTCGGACCGAAGTTAGGGGATTATAAAAGATGCGTAATTTAATTTTCTATAAGGTGTAATTGGTCAAAAATTTTAAAGGAAAAATATAAGTCATTTTTTATTTGTCAATAATTTTATTTATTTGATATTCGCAGGCCCTCTCTTTTTTCTTTAAAAGCCGTCGGGCCTTGCTTTGTTGTGTGAGCAAACGCGTTTCGCGTACTTTGAGCCATCTTCAGTGTCTAAAGGATGTGTTGAAGGGAATGACTTCATATGGTCGTAGGATGGGTAATTAGGTCAGGTAGTAAATTACGTCAAGTACTAAATTATGCCAGGTAAAGGGATATAAACTTTTTGTTTTTTTGTTTGTTGGATGTCCGTTTGTTCAGTTTCATCTCGTTTCCATTTTCGTCTAAGAGTGTGGTCTAGTACTGAGAAAAGTGCGTCGGAATTGGTAACAAGTTATTCGTTGATAATAACCATCTGTCTTTCTTTGTTTATAAATTTCAGACGGTAACAATTCATTTTATAAATTTGAATTCGGGTTGTTGAGGTGGCCTCAGAAATTTTTTTAAATTATAAATTTTTGTTGCAAAAAACTAAATTGAATATCTCAGTAATTATTAATTTAAATTAAAATCAAAACTTTTTGTTGGAAAGTACTCTAAAAAACGTATCTTACGGAAAAAGTTGAATTATGTGCATAAGTTCCTGAGATATATGTTCTACAACCTGTCAAAGTTGACCGGCATTTGCAACGAAGTTATAAACACTAGGATGGTATTGTTTAAACCATTATCTTTGTCTTTCGGAGCTCTTCTGGATAAAAATGCGCAAGTCCATAAAATAATGATTTAAACTTAAAGAATAAAAATAATCGGTATCGCGCGTGAAAAATATCAAAAAACCTGGTTAGGAAAATGGAATTTCTAAATCGATATATACAAAAAAAAATTTGCATTCGAGAGGGAGGGTAAGATAAATATTATACAAGTTATACCACAAACTTTTTCTGCAAAAATTAGTGTGTCTCCTCTCAACAGCCAACTGAAAACAGATCCACCCTGGACTAAAACATGTCTGGATAGTATTGAATTTGTACTTCATTTTCAGGAATAAGTCCCCTTGATTCTTTCCCTCGCCTTTAAGTTTGCTAATTTGACACGACCAAGCGCTAGCGGGCCTCAGTATTCTATTATGGATAAGGAAGCTTTTTATTAAATCAATATGGTGCGACTGTGGTACAAAAGATACTGTTGCTTACCATCTTTTAAATATAATAGGAATTACTTAGAAGGAGGGTTGATAAGGGGCATTTTTCACCCAAAACACACTCGAGAAAGAAAGTTTTGGTTTCCGATTATTTTTAAATACGTTTATACTCGTGTAGTTGAAAATATCTGGTTTTTTATTTAATGAAAATTCAGCGATAAATAATTTCGTGAGTCGTAGCAACTATCACCAAAAGAGAGAGAATTTCACCATTTTTGTAAATTTTTTTCTTCTTCCATGCCTTAAATTATCCCAAAGAAGCGCTCTATGAACCATACTCATTTTGACTTTCTCAGTTACTCCTCTTTATAAATTTGTTTGTGAGTACTAATTTATTTTGGTTCACTGTGCACTTCTATCCCATACAGAAAACTATATTTTGTGCATAAATATCAATTGCACCGCAATCGGAACGTATTTACATGAGTTTTTCCGCGGTTAAAAAAAAAATTGTGTTTCAAAGCTATTGCTGCAAATTTTTGTTGTAAAACTGTTTAATTTAAAACGCCTGGTAGCCAGTGTGACTGTTGCAAAATATGGCAAAAACAGAAAGTGATTTTCGTATCTGTGCTAATAGAAAAATTCTATATATACTTAAAAATTCTAAAAATGGTGAACTACAGAGTGGTTGTAAGTTATGTTCTAATGCAGATCATATTTTCGTGTGGCTCGGGCTCAAAAGTGAAATATTTCTACGTTGACTTCCTCAATGACTAGAGTTTCAGCTACGACAAGTTCTTCCGACGATACCACAAAGAAAACTGATATACGTTTATCAATACCTCGTTGTCACAACTCAAATACGTGCTGCATAATATGCAAACGTTAAAGGAGCCTCGTATTTTATCAAAAGCAGCTCGTACTCAAGCCTTTATTGAAACTGGGATCTATATTTCCTCGGGAAAAATATGCTGCAAAACTCATATTACCGGATCTGTATTCAGTGAATTAGCTCTGCAAGCTTTATGGCCAGTAAGTGCCAATACATCAATGTGTGAAAGAAAATATTGAAACTCTTTTGAACAGTATCAGGAATGTAGCAAAGAAGAGAGGTCTTGATTTTGACACACCAGGAAAGCTTTCTGATTCCGACTATTATACTCTCATGCGTATGTCTATCTTTAATTTCAACTACACTTTTGAGCTAGTAAGGCCCAAAACTCGTTCTTCGAAAATTAGGTCATCTCGTACTTACTTGGCGATATTACTTGTGAAACTAAGAACTAATCTCTCTAACAACACTCTTTCCACATTATTCAATATGAAACAAGTTGAAGTAGTAAATCTTACAAAAAATTCTACATATCAAAACTTGACTAATATACCGATTCCATAAATTGAGTTCGAAGAATTATTATAGTTATTATATTTTTACATCGCCGCCATTTTGTTTTAAGTGTTTTGACCCCGTCGTTTGGTTAGTCATGATAACACATCAATATTACAAACCATTTCTAAAATTTTTATCAAGATTCCTACATATTTATGGTGGCTACGTCCGTTGCAAACGTGTTTCTCCCTAGTATCACGTGTTAATGTTGGTTGTAACCCCCGCAGGGGGAACGCCGGTCGACAAGAGCACTCTTGGAGGCTAGCATTCTTTGGGGAGCGCCGCCCCCACGGACCCGAGGATATGGGGGGCGCCGTGAGGTTCCCTTCTGGGATGACAGGTAACGACTCTGATTGGATCTGGACTACGCTTGGGACAACGAACTGGAAATGACGCTTTGGGCTGGCGGATGTGATGGTTTGGACCTAGTTGCTTTGCACAGTAGCGCCGAGGTGAAACTCGTGTGTGAACGGCTCCAATTCAACTAGCATACCGTCTCCGTCCCGGTAAAACCTTGGCAGGCCTCGGAGTACGTTCGAAGTTCGCACCATTGGGTTGGTGGTGTAGGTTCGGTTGAGACGGACTCCCGATTAGCGCTGGTTTGGCTCTGAGCACTTGTCCCCATAGGGGCTTGTGCCAACCCTCACATGGCCTCCCTGCTCTGCAAAGATAACCATGGGACCAAAAAGGCGACTACACACACGAACGGAGATAGCGGCTCCGAGGGGGGACCCAACAAGACTGGAGCTACCAAAAACAAAAGACCAACAAAATCCAAAAAAAAGCAATAAAAAATAATAACAACAACGACGACGCAACCAGCGGTTGCAGCCACGATGTCAACAGTACATCGCGAGCGGTACTAACAACGACAAAAACGAAGACTAACACAACGACAGTGAAGACGGACGAAAAACGGAGAATACAGACTGAGATTCCTGCGGCGTTCGGTCGCAGAAAAAAAATGATGCGAACGCCCGAGCGTCCTATTAAGAAGAAACGGGAAACTCTGCAGGACACTGCAGGTGTTCGAGCGGTGGGAGATAACATAAAGAGCACCGAAAATCCGATCGTCACTGCTGCTCGTTACCGTAGCGACCGATGCAAGGGTCGCAAATCCCGACATTGCAACGAAAAATCCAGAAGCCAACGAGTAGATTACGGCACTAAAAGCAAAGAGTGACCAGACACCGCGTGAATGCACCGCCATAGTAGAAAATGTGGCGGAAGTACTGCACTCAGAAACGGAACGCGATAACCTCTCCCAAGGATGGTTGCAAGGTACAATTGCGGCCCAGCGATATGAAGAAGAGAGACTACTCCGAAAAGCGGGAGATGTTTTGAAAAGAACACAAGCTGCATGCGACTCCCCAAAAATCAGCAAAGCAGCAAAGGAAGGGCTCCTTGAACTAGAGAAGCTCCTAGATCGCATAGGGCACTATCGGAGAAGCTGGTTAAGGGCCGAAGAGAAGGCTAAAGAGGCGCTTGGGGTGAAATCTAAAGGCGACACGCAGATAGCTCCACCATTAAACGTCAATTAAAGAATGGCGTCTAGCCCAATCGAAGGAGATCGGGATAAAAGAAGGAAGGAAGAGGCACTTGAAGGGCGTGGAGCACTAGATCGGGGGTTCCAGACAGTGCTTACAAAAGAAGCGAAGAAAGCTGCAAAGAAACTCCTTCAAAAAAAGCCAGAAAGTAAAGTTCGTACGGACGTCCGATTACAAAAAGGACCTGATGCAAAGCAGGAGAGGCAGAAGCCCCGACGAATACCCCGGCAGCAGGCATTGCTTGTAAAGCCCCAAGATGGCCGATCCGAAGTACTGCGGGACATCAGGGGACACGTAAGGCCCGAAGACACCAATACTACCATTAAAGTAGTACGACCAACGCGGTCGGGCCACATACTGGTCGAATTCGGAGCAGAGACCGGCAATAAAGATGCATTCTGCGACGCAGTAAAGAAAGCCCTCGGCAAAAGCGCAACTATAGCCCCGCTTGAGCCGATGGCAACGATCGAAATACGAGACATAGACTGCGTGACGGATCTGGCCGAGGTAGAAGAGGCCATCAAAAAGGAGTTCCCTAGCGTGGGAAGGATCAAAGCGAGACTGACACCAGAAAACAACAGGGGACAACGCATGGCCATAGTTAACTTGACCGAAAAGGACGCCGAACAATTCCTGAACAAGGGCAAAGTACGAATTGGGTGGGTTGTCTGTAGGATACGGTGAAGAGCAACGCCTCTTCAATGTTTCAAATGCCTTGGTTATGGTCACACCACACAAGTATGCAAAGGACCCGATAGGAGTTCCCTATGTTACAAATGCGGTGAAACGGGTCATAGAAGAAAAGAGTGTACGAAGGAGGCACACTGTATCCTTTGCATGGATGCTGATCCAAAACTTGATTTTGGACACGTCTTGGAATCAGGAAAATGCCGGGTGTTCCAGGAAGCCCTAGCCAAGGCAAAATCAGAGCTTCTATGACCCGCATCCTGCAGCTACACCTACACCGCAGTTCAACCGCCAAAAACCTGCTTGAGCAGTTTGCGAGGGACATGAAAGCCGACTTCTTGCTGCTGAGTGAGCAACACCATGATAAAACTCCCGCACTATGGTACTCTGATGAAACTGGTACTGCCGCTATCTGGGTTCGGAACAGTGACTTTCAAGCGGAGAGATGTGGACGTGGGGATGGTTTCGTGTGGGTTCGGTGCTCAGGGACCACCTTCTTTAGTGTGTACCTAACGCCTAACGAGTCGATATCATCTTTCCAAGCCAAGCTTAATGCTCTGGAGGGCGCTGTCTCGAACGCAGAGGGTAAAGTGCTCGTTGGGGGCGACTTCAATGCTAAAGCAATCGAATGGGGCATGCCTCAGACGGATCCGCGGGGAAACCGAATCCTGGAAATGGCAGCCAGGACGGCCCTCGTCGTACTAAACTCCGGAAATACTCTGACTTTCCGCCGTATTGGCTGTGAGGGAACCATACCGGACGTGACATTTGCCTCGGAGTCCTTAGTACGGAGGATCCACAACTGGAAAGTATTAGAGGACTACTCAGTCAGTGATCACCTGTGCATTCTGCTTGAGATAAGTGATGCTATCTCCTGACGTCTGTGCTCTCGGCCTTCTACAACTGGATGGAATATTGGAAGAATGGACGTCGAGGGGTTCGTCAAGGTTCTCACAGCAGGTGAGCCGCTGCAGGGAGCTCCGGAGGGGACGGAAGAACTGGCAGCTCAAGACGTGGTGAACTCTACTATGAGCATAATCACAACTGCTTGCTGCGCTTCTATGCCCCGTCAAAGACCCCGGCACGGCAAGCCCCCAGTGTACTAGTGGTCAACTAAAATCGCTGGAAAGCGGAGGGAGTGTCACAAGCTTCGGCGTGAGGCTCAACGGGCGCGGAACCGTGACGAGGCATGCAACCAGGTGGCAGCATATAAGTCGGCCAGGAAATGCCTTCGCAAACTGATCAACAGTAGCAAGGCTCGCTGCTGGCAAGACCTAGTGGGCAATGTGAACAAGGATCCGTGGGGCCTTGGCTACAAGCTAGTCATGGGGAAACTTGGTGCCCTACGGAAGCCTTGTATACATGACGCGGAAAAGATGGACGCGATAGTGCGGGGACTCTTCCCCACCCATCCCGTCCATGTTGACGCTGTCCTTGGTGAAACAGCAGTCGAGTGCCCACTCTTCACACAGCTGGAACTGGAGGATGCAGTCCTCTCCTTGACAGTGAGGAAGGCTCCAGTTCCAGATGGTGTTCCAGCTCAGGTGTTGCGGCTCATCTATCACCATTGTCCTGACTTGCTGCTCAGCACATTCAACGCTTGCCTATGGGACGGGGTTTTCCCGGTACGATGGAAGGTGGCGAGGCTCGTGCTGATCAGCAAGGGGAAGGGAAATCCCGAATCGCCGTCTGCATACCGCCCGTTATGCATGCTAGGCACTGCTGGGAAAGCACTAGAGAAACTCATCAAGGGAAGACTCACTGACGCGATTCGTGCTGTTGGGGACCTATCTCCTCGGCAGTACGGCTTTAGAGCAGGACGTTCTACCATTGATGCGATTGCAGAGGTGGTGAACGCGGTCCAAAAGGCAGAGGCATATAGTCGCACCAAGCGACGGATCATCCTGTTGGTAAAGGAATGCCTTCAACTCCGCTAGATGGGTGGATTTTCTGGACACGCTGGAAAACTCTTTTCAAGTTCCAGAATATCTAATGCGGCTTTTGAGGAACTACCTTAAGGACCGAAGCCTGCTCTACGACACGACACAGGGCCAACGAAGGATGGAAATTACATCGGGTGTTGCCCAGGGATCTATCTTTGGTCCGGGCCTGTGGAACGTGTCTTACGACGGGCAACTGAGACTTGAGATGCCAGATGAGTCGCGCTTGGTTGGCTATGCGGATGATGTTGCGGCTCTGGTCACCGGACGCACCGTTGAACAAGCGCAACTTAGGCTAGGTATGCTAATGCGCCGAGTGAGGGACTGGATGACTGCTCGCGGGCTCAGTTTAGCACTGGAGAAAACCGAAGTGGTCATCTTGACAAAAAAAAGAATCCCTAGAGTAAGGATGATCAGTATTGGAGACATACAAATCGAATCGAAGCCAGCGTTGAAGTACCTCGAATATGAGTTTCTCTGATCAAATCAGGGCAACGGCTGAGAAGACTGCTTCGGGAATATCGGCCCGGAGTCGACTTATGGCCAACGTAGGGGGACCTAGCCCATCAAGAAGACGCCTCTTGATGAGTGCAGTAGGGTCAGTGCTACTGTACGGAGCAGAGGTATGGGGCGACGCTCTCAGCAAGGAGGTATACCGAAAACGATTGGCGTAGGTACAGAGAAGAGGAGCACTGAGAATTGCATCTTCGTATCCAACAGTCTCCAACTCGACGGTGAGAGTGATTGTAGGCGCGATACCTGTCGCCCTCCTTGCTAGAGAGCGCCGTGCTATTTACCTGCGCCGAAACGAGGATGCGAGGGAGATGGTTGTCCGCGAGGAGAGACAACGCTTGCTCAACGATTGGCGGCAGTCTTGGGTGAATTAAACGAAGGAAAAGTGGACTGCGCGCCTCATCCCGGATGTGAGACCTAGCTTTTGAGCGGGCATGGGTGTTTTCAGTCTTATCTGCACAAGATCGGTAAGTCACGGTCTCCCGATTGTCGGTTTTGCCCAGGAGAGGAGGACAATGCCTGTCACACATTTTGTGCGTGTACAAAATGGGTCAGGCTGCGAAGGGAACTCTACAGGGAGATGGGAGAGCTCACCTCGGATAATATAGTTGCGGTGATGCTCGAATCGGTTGACAAATGGAACCAGGTGGCACATTATGCTCGGGCAGTCCTAAAATATAAAAGGGACTTAGAGCAGCCGGAGGCGCTGGGGCTGGGGGACCATTCTTCTGGCATTTTCTCTCCCCCTCTCCCCTCCCACTAGGAAAGGGACTCCCCAGCTTGAAGGCGCCCCACGGCGTAACAAAACAAGACTTGGCCCGAAGTAATGTGTCAAACGGTTCCAGGCTAGGTTCTCAGGTTGACAGGGGAGGTGTTTAGTGAGTAGTCCAAGGGTACCCACACTGCCAGACTCGGCAGGCGTAAATGCCTTCACCTCCCTACCACAAAAAAAAAAATGTTGGTTGTAATTGTTAAATATTCAATCGGCTATAACTTAGCTGTTTATTCTTCGATTATTGTGAAATTTCCAGAACACATAAAATTGCTTTCAAAAAACTTAGATTGTAGTTTTTGGAAAATTTAAGGATCCCATTTTGATTTTATAGCCAAAAATCTAAAATTTATAAAATGTACTATTATTAACAAAGTTGACTGAATTTTGGCTTCTAAGGCATTTGTTGCCCTTGTACTTTTTAAGTCTCACCTCTGTGATTTTTTTCAGATTTTTCGAGTAAAAGGTGTCCAATTGCGAGGTGGGGGGGACACAAAATTTTCGTTCATTTCTCCTTCCCCTGCACCCCTTAAAGCAAAACTCGTCATTTTAAGGCTTTTTTTTGAAGAGTTCTCATCAAGAACTTTCATTTGATACCCATATTGCCTACATGCGATGAAACTTTTTTTTTCGGGGGCCACTCCCTTATATGGGAAAACCCCCCTTGTATACCTTATACAATTTTTTTTGTGATGAAACTTTGAAAAGGGCATCACTTTACACCTACTTGCAAAATCTTATGTTTCTAGCTAATGTAGTTTGCGAGAAAAAGTGGTGTGATACACGGATGGACGGAATATTGTGAAATGGTTTTACAATCCCCTAAAAAGACTAATATCATCACCTGTGCAATGCGCCCGCTAGGCTTAGATTGAGAACTTTATCCCATTACACTTTGGAACAGAACTCATAATGAGAGCACAGGTTATTGTAAAACATTTAGTAAAAAGATTGTTTATTTCCGATGAGAGCAATGATACAGTGATACTCGTTGTGGATGGCACGTTAATTAATATTCAGAAGAGTGCAGAATTATTCCTTAAACAATCTTTCTCGTCATACAAAGGCCGACCTTTGGTTAAACCTATGATGTTAGTCACTACATTTGGTTACATTTTAGACGTGTTCAGACCTTATTTGGCTGATTCAGAGAACAATTACGATAACATACTCACATTTTATTAAAAAAAAAAGGTACAGACAATATCAAAGGATGGGTGAAGCCAAATGACAAATTTATTGTTGATAGAGGTTTCCGTGATTGCTTGGAACTCCTGGAGGAAATGGGTCTCGTACGCGAAATCCCTGCATTCCTTAATAAGCAGAATGAATTTTCAACAGATGATGCTAATAAGACGCGTCGTGTGACCGGAGTCGAATGGATAGTAGAAGCTGTTAATGGTGAGCTGAAAAACTGGAGGACATTGGATAAAGTATGAACGAATACGCAGATATCTTACATTGGCGACTATGTGCAGATCATATGCGCTCTTTTCGATGCATTCTATAATTGCGAACGAATACTTGATTTTTTCATAAACCTTAAGTACTCACTACGATTAGTCGAAGAAAAAGGATGGGCAAGGAAAAAAAACAATTTGGACAAACTTAAGTGAAACAGATCTTCAAAATTTTCCACCCCCAACTTGGGAGGAGCTGCGACAATTAACAATTGGTATTTATCAACTGAAACAAAGTCAATCTTATATTCAAGAGCACTTTGTCATGCGTATCTATATTTCAATCTATTAAGCAATTTGAATTCAAGTTCAAGTTCATTTCTTAAACTTGAATTCAAGTCACAATTAAACTCAAATTACAATACTACAATTTAGAATCTTTCTTTACCTCAAACGATTTCCATGTAATGTGATTCTTACATTCATCCCTTCATAAATCATTGTCGCGCGCAGAACCATATGCACATGTTAATGTTTGTTTTCATGCAATCTGAGCTGCGACCTTTCCCGTCGTAACGAAGCGTGTATGAGGGCAAACATTGAAGCATTGCCCATATGGTTGATAAATGAATGAATGACCAATCACAAATTGGGTCAAGTATTTTCTTTCATTTTTATGAGGTGATTGGGTCAAGTATTTTCTTTCATTTTTATGAGGTGTGAGAAATAAAAAAGGAATTTAGAACTATGACATTTTCTTAGAGTTTTTATGAATAATAATTTAGATTTGGATGAGTAATAATTTAGGTTTGGATTTTGTTTAGTTTTGAGTTTTGTAAATCAATATGCATATTGGATTGTGAGAAACTTTTTGTAAATCGATATGCATATTGAACCATAGGAATTTTAATGAGTAATAATTTAGGGAAGCACTTGAAATTAATGAGTAATAGGATTTTAGCATGTAGGAACTATATAAATAGGAGGAATCAAAGAAAATAAAATTATTATTGATTTGGGATTGAACTAGTTAGTTTCTCTCTGCGTAATTCCGCTGTCCAAATCTTCGCAATATATTTTGCGCAATAAATTTTATTTCACCATGATAGTAACCATGGCGCAAGTGGATCCTAGTGTTCCTCGCCAAGTTTCACTGCGGCTAGAGCGCTTGGTTAGGTAAATAGTTAAAACTTTCCTATATCCAAACATTCCGATCACCGCTTAAAACCTATTGCAGCGGAAACAAGGAGATACCCGATGGCAAATCATTACAACTTAAACAAAGAAGGTCTTTACTCTCTTTACATACATCGTGAAGATGATTCTATTTTTCAAGTACAACTACGATCACGGCACACAAGTTCCAAAAATTATAATATTTGGAAAGGAACAGATGAAGCAACATGGGCACATACAATGGTACTGTCAATGTTAAGTGAGCGCTCGAGTGCTGTGCGCATGTTGCCTGGGTGTTATGGTTCTCGGATTACTGATGCCGTAATTCAACACAAGTCAAAAGCTTAAGTGCTGAATATGCCAACACAATATAAGACGCCACCGCTGAGGGGTGTCCTAGTACATAGTATACTCAAATAGTAACCACACTCCATCAACCCTCCGGAAAAATCCGAACACAAGCCGAACAGCAAGCCATAAATCTTCGGTAGCAGGTAGATGGTAAACGCTGATGCGAGGAGTGGCGCGAATATAAACATATGCTTCGATGAGAGATTTCAGGGCTACCAGAGCTAAAAAATCAATAACATTGCAGAAAAACAAATTCGTTCCATGCAATCTTTTAGTTTTTTATTAGGATCTGGCAGCCCTCCTATGTTCTGAAATGCGTAAAAGAACACGTGCGTCGGAAATTTTATCTGCATTTTGCTTTGTTTCTTGAGCGCGCCAAAAATAGATCAGCTGTAATGCCCCGGATCAGCTGACGTGCCCCTGGGAAAATTCAAAAAGTGTGCAACACAGGGTAAATGAAAGGTGTGGCTACTATTTGAGTATACTATGTCCTAGTAGCGATTCGGAGGGAGAAAGCTAGAAGGAAGGTTAGAATCATTTCATAGCTAAAAGTGACTTAAGACTTCCTAATTCTTTTTGATTATTGACTATTTCCCATATTTTTAATAATTAAATCATAGTAGCAATATTCAAATCAAATGGCCAATAGGCGAAAAATGCCCCTTATCAACCCTCCTACTTTGCCATGATAGTCTAGTCAAACCACATTTACGTAAGGATACAACGCACCCCTGAATAATTTGTATATTTTCATACCGAAGTTATTTCTTAATTTTTCATTTATAATCCTAATAGATTTTTTTAACATTTAGTTTATTTAAAGTTGGCTTTATTGTGACAACAGGAAAAATAAAAGGAAGTTAAAAGAACAGTAACATTAGAGAGCATTTTAAAGTTTGATAACACTTTAATAGTCGTTTATGTCTTTAAGCTCCCACCAAGAAACCATCAACCACCAACCAAGTAATTCTTACCAAAAATGTCACAACTTCTTCCCCGGTCTCACATCCTCCTAATAATTTTACTCTCTACTGAAATTTTAATAGAATCCCTCGAACGTAAAATGTCGTGCCTTTTAAATGCCCTATCTCATGGCTCGTCGCAGTTTACTTTCTCAACAAAAATTTCAAAAAATAAAAATTTTCAGTCTATATGTAACATCGCACTTAAATCTTATTCTTTAGTATCCTCTTCGTTATTTTATTGTTTGTTGTGTTATTTTATGAAACACACACTTCACGTCTCATGACGTTGTTCTTGTTATTACATCTCACGCTATTTTGTAAAATATCCTCCAGAGAGAGAGACGAGCGAAAATTTACATAGTCCATTGCCGCGTAACGTGCGTTAAACTAGATAGGGTAAGGATAGATAGCGAGGAGCAGGCTTGAACGATGGAGAATTTCTAAGGACAATAACGAGGGTCGTTTCTAAATGTTGGGGTAGTTTAGTGCTGAAGACTCGTAAATGTGATGTAATGTCGTCAAAATGCTGGTTTAAAGACGGCAGCGCTGGTAGATGATGGAAATAAAAAGAAATTATAAATTATACTTTAATGACAACATTTAAGGTTAATGAGATATGTTTTCAAGGAATAATTATTTTTTGATGAGTTTCATACTTGTTGACAAAGTGGAAATAAATTTATAATGAGTGTGGATTAAATTTTAAGGATACATTGTTTCCTATGAGGATTCATTGCTTTAATTCTTGTTGATGAAATCAGAGGTAAGGGTTATAGATATGATGTTTATATGTTTAATGCTACTTTCTGAATGCAATTTGTTTGTAACTTCTGCTTAAGTATAAACAAGTCTGAATAGCTTAATAATTAGATTTTTATAAAAAGCCAAACCCTGGAATGTTTGTTTTTACACGTAATATGAGAATTATTTCGAAACTCGAAAAATTCAAAAATTCGCATCGACGTGCCATCTACAATTAATTTCTTAACAAAATTCAGCTTTTATTTTACATAATCATGCAAAATGAACAGTTGAATGACATCAGTCCCATTTTCACACACAAGATATTGTTACATGTACAAATAATTCTGCGAGCTACTGTGGCAATTGTTTTCACAACCATTAAGAACATCAAAACGAATTTACTCGAAACCACGAGAACCCAACAAGCATTATCAACATCTGAAAGTGAATCACTGCTCCATTCATTACGCTGCTGGAATGTTCCCGCTAATTCACAAATGTACGAGAACTGAGTTGAATGATTAGAGACCCTATATAAAGGCGTGCTGAATGAACGGGGGGATCATTCATACGACCGCGATAAGAACTGCGATAGTGTGTGGGAAGCGATATTGTTCGAGTAATAGAAAAGTGATTTTCATAATAGTGAAGTGACTTGGAAGACAACTGCGATAAAAAATTTATGGACAAGTGTTAGATTTATAATAGTGAAAATTAAAATTAGTGAAAGTGTTAAACTGATTATTGTGCATTTTTGTAATTAAATAAACTCTTTTAACTTAAATTAAAAGACATTGCGTTTTCACTTTCCCGGAACATTAAAATTATTGGCGGTGAACCAAAAACACGCGACAATGGTGTCAAGAAGTGAGAAACAAATTTTGGAAACTTTAAAACATTTTTAAAGTGCAGAATAGTATAAATTAACGTGAAAACTGGTGTTAAAAATAGCCGAAACAATAAAACTGCCAGGAAACTTACATCTAAAAATTAATCAAATGAGCACATCGGAGCTCAAAGAGGAGTTGGAACAGCGAAATCTGGCCACGCAAGGTACAAAGGCCATACTGATTGCACGCTTGCGTGACGCGATTGAATCGGAAGGTGCGTATCTGGATTCGGGTGAGCCTACAGATGCAGAAAAAGGCGCAGAAAGTGGTGAAGCCGAAACAGCAAAACCAAAGGAACCAGAAAATGCGCTAATGCAAATCTTAATGCTGATGTCATCCAGTCTGACTGCAAAGCTAGATGAACATTCAGCGAAGTTAAACGAACAATCAGCGAAGTTAAATGAACAATCAGCGAAGTTAAATGAACAATCAGTAAAGCTGGACCAACAAGCGATCGAAATCAAGGCAGACATCACACAGAAGCTGGAGAAACAGTCAACCGAAATAAAAGCGGAGCTCGGTCATCTGAACAAACAAATTAAAGGCGTCGAGGAAAAGGTTGACCAGGTCGAGGAAAAGGTTTACCAGGTCGAGAAATAGGTCAGCCAGGCCGAAGAGAGAATAAACCATGAGATGAAAAAAGTGAAACAAGAATTGGAAGCAGCGAAGGCAGTAGTAACCACTTCACCAGCCCCGCTTATAACCGCAGCGCAAAGCACATCCAGAAATGTGCAAGCACCAATATTTGATGGGCAAACGGTCTGGAGTATTTACAAGACCCAGTTTGAAGCTGCCGCAAGGGCAAATCACTGGAATGAGCAGGAACGAGCAACTGCAATGATTCTTGCTCTAAGAGGCCCAGCTGCCGAGCTTTTGCAGACTATCCCCGCTGAATCGCACTCAAACCCGAATGCTATAATGAGTGCACTCGACATGTGTTATGGAGACAATCATCTGAAGCAGATTTATCGGTCACAGCTAAGGCATCGGGTGCAGAAGTCTGGTGAAACCCTACAGCAGCTAGCCCAAGGCATTGAGCGACTAGCACTTTTGGCTTATCCCGCTTACGACCCAGAACATCGAGATGACGCAGCAACAGAAGCATTCATCAGCGCCTTAAAGGACCAAGAATTGCAACAAGCCGTGCGTTTATCTCAAAAGCAAACGGTTTAGGACGCATTGGTTTATAGTCTGAACTTTGAGGCAGCGAAAAATGTGACTCGTACCACTGCCCGGGTCCGTGAAGTAGTGGCAGACGAGTGCAGGTGTAAGCGAGTGGAAAATGAGCGAGAGCCACAGGTGAATGGTGCGCCTAGATGCTGATATTGCGAAGAGAAGGGGCACCTGCAAAGAGACTGCAAGAAGCGAAGAAAACCGAGCTATTGCCCAGGATGGTGGAGATCCAGACCGTGTCAGGAGCCTAGAATGGAGACCCGTCAAACTGCAAGGGCCAACTTCGTGGGGTGAACGTTGGCTAGGAGGAACGACGTCCCCAGCACGACCATCACCGTGTCAAGACTACATCGCGGAGAAGCGGACTTATGCCTTCCGGGTCAAGTTGACGGAGAACACTGCACCATAACAATCGACACTGGTGCAACCCGATCGATTATCCGACCAGACCTAGTTAGACAGCAACAACTTCACAAGGGCAGAATTTTCTCACTACGAACAGCTACGGGAGAAACTGCACCTGTTCATGGAGAGGTCAACCTCCAGATACAGTTGAGAGACCTTGCGTTCCGACATAATTTTCTGGTCGCGAACATTATGGATGACTGCATTCTCGGAATGGATTTCCTGCGACCACATGGAATCACGTTGGATTTGGGCAAGCGTGTATTGAAATGGCAAAATGTCGAAGTGCTGATGGAGGATCCCAGCGTCCAAATTCCCAAGATGAATGTAGTGGTATGTACTGACACTGATGTACCGAGTTCTTCCGAAAGCGTTATTTGGGCCAAGCTTGATGGTGATTCTGGAGACCACCGATCTTATCTGATAGAGCCAACGAAGACGTCCGCATTGCGCAGTTTGATTGTAGGACGAAGCCTTGTAAGATCTTTAAGGAACGGATATGTGCCGGTTAGAGTCCTTAACACCGCAGACTCAACCACGAGCATCAAAGCGGGAGAAGTCATCGGCAGCTGCCAGCCTGTTTCCACCATCACCTCTTTGGAAGCTACTCACGACCATCATTGCAAAAGGAGGCAAGACACGGACAAAGCCCGGGAATCCACGTCTGCAATATTGAAGCAGGTCAAATTGCCAGTGCAGCTATTCAAATGGGCCTCTGATCTGGTCACCAAGTACAGTGACATCTTCTCAACAAGCCCGGATGACCAAGGCCGAACGAGTCTGGTAACTCACGTCATAGATACACAGGGAGCCAAGCCGATTCAACAAGCACCAAGACGCCTCCCTATAGCCAAACAAGGAGAAGCGAGCGCGCTGATCTCGGATATGGAAAAACAAGGCGTAATTGAACCTTCTGTCAGTCCATGGGCCGCGCCTGTAGTTCTAGTAAAGAAAAAGGATGGTAGCACTCGCTTTTGTGTCGACTATAGGCAGCTGAACGACGTCACTAAGAAAGATAGTTACCCGCTCCCACGCATCGATGACATCATGGACACTTTAGCCGACGCAAAATAGTTTTCTACACTCGATCTCAAGAGTGGCTACTGGCAGGTAGAAATCGACAAGAAGGACCGAGAGAAGACCGCATTCTCAGTTGGGACCGGATTGTGGCAGTTTGTAGTGATGCCATTTGGGCTTTGCAATGCTCCAGCCACTTTCGAACGCCTGATGGAGTCCGTGCTACGTGGCCTAACCTGGAAAACCTGCTTGGTGTACCAAGATGACATCATTGTCATCGGGAGAACGTTCGAAGAGCATGTGCGGAGCTTAGAAGAGGTTTTTTCTCGATTGCGACTGGAAAATTTGAAACTTAGTCCCGACAAGTGTACCCTTTTCGCAGCTGAAATAAAATACCTGGGACACGTCGTATCAGCAGAAGGGGTCAAAACAGAAGCCGTGAAAAGCTGGCCAACACCAAACAACAAGCGCCAACTACGAAGCTTTCTGGGTCTGGCAACTTATTATCGAAGATTCGTCAAAAAATTTACCAAAATAGCTAAGTGTCCATATCAGTTAACCGAGAAAAATCGTCCGTTTGTCTGGAATGAACAATGCCAGGTAGCCTTTGAGACCTTGAAAGAGAATCTGTGTGAATCACCCGTGCTGGCATATCCGAAACCCGGAAAAATGTTTGTAGTTGACACCGATGCGAGCAACGGCGATATTGGAGCTGTACTCTCCCAGCAGATCGATGGCAAAGAAAAAGTCCTCTCGTATTACAGTCGAGTTCTTTCAAACAGTGAGAGGAACTACTGTGTGACCAGGAAGGAGCTATTGGCTATAATAGAGGCCACCAAGCAGTTCCACAAGTATCTATATGGCCAAAAATTTGTTCTTCGAATGGACTATGCATCACCGAGATGGCTGCTCAACTTCAAAAACCCCGAGGGACAGGTTGCCAGATGGATTGAAAGATTGCAGTCATACGACTACGAAATTGTTCATCGGAAGGGCGGAGCTCATGGAAATGCTGATGCCCTATCCCGCTATCCATGTCCAGCTAACTGCAAGCATTGCTGACGGATTGAGGAAAGGGAACCATCCGTTGATCTGCGATTGATAACGGCCGAATTCAATGTAGGTTAGTCATCGGAGGAGATTCGAAACGCCCAGTTAGCCGATGAAGACATCGGACCATTGCTTGTATGGAAGGAGACGATTGGGGGACCTGAGTGGAAAGACGTTTCAATGCATGGCACAACCCTGAAAAGCTATTGGGCACAATTGAACTCCCTTCAGGTGGAGTGTGGCGTACTCAAGTGGAAGGGGGGAACGGCAGATGGCAACTCCTTTAGGATGCAAACTATACCGAATCCACGATGTGGTTAAGAAAATGCGTGAAGGATCCTCGGGAGGCCACCTTGGTGTTAACAAGACCTTAGCGAAATCGCGGGAAAGGTTCTACTGGCTCCACGCTCGAGAAGACGTAGAGGATTGGTGTCGCAGATGCACAATTTGCGCTTCCGTCAAAGGCCAAAAGCGACGACTGAGAGGACAAATGCAAACCTATAACGTGGGGGTACCATTTGAAAGGATTGCTGTTGACATCGCAGGACCCTTTCCTGAATCCGAATGGGGGAATCGATACACGCTGGTTGTGGCTGATTATTTCAGCAAGTGGCCCGAGGTCTACCCCATTCCCAACCAGGAAGCAACTACCGTAGCCGAACAGCTAGTGTTAAATTGGGTCAGTAGGTACGGCGTACCTTGTGAACTACATTCAGATCAAGGTCGAAACTTCGAATCACTAGTTTTTAGCGAAATGTGCGAGCTGCTGGGAATACAGAAAACGAGGACAACACCACTGCATCCCCAATCCGATGGAATGGTCGAACGTTTCAACGGCACGCTAAATAAACATCTGGCCAAGATGGTTGACGAGAACCAAAGGGACTGGGACCGATATATCCCACTACAGAGCTGCCGAACATGCATCGACGAGCCAAGCCCCAGCCAAAGTCATTTTTGGAAAGACTATTCGTCTGCCAGCTGATATAAAGTTCGGAACACCCCCTGAGAAACCCCAAACGATCTCGGAGTACGCAAGTGAGCTAAGACAACGGTTGAACCAGATACATCGGACAGTACGAAAACACCTCGAATCGGCTACTGACCGCATGAAGACCAGGTATGATCTAAAGATAAATTCTACTGGCTTCCAGCAAGATGACTTGGTGTGGCTGTATAACCCGCAACGGCGAAAGGGTAAGTCTCCAAAGTTGCAACATAATTGGGAGGGACCATACCGGGTCACAAAGCGAATCAACGACGTCGTATATCGCATACAGGAACACCGTTAGCCGAGAGCCAAAATGAATATCGGGAAAATTGACTACAAATGGCGACACATCTTTTCGGGGTGAAAAGAACTGAGGTGGGGGCAGTGTTACATGTACAAATAATTCTGCGAGCTACTGTGGCAATTGTTTTCACAACCATTAAGAACATCAAAACGAATTTGCTCGAAACCACGAGAACCCAACAAGCATGATCAACATCTGAAAGTGAATCGCTGCTGGAATGTTCCCGCTAATTCAAAAATAAACGAGAACTGAGTTGAATGATTAGAGGCCCTATATAAAGGCAAGCTGAATGAACGGGGGGATCATTCATTCGACCGCGATAAGAACTGCGATAGTGTGTGGGAAGCAATATTGTTCGAGTATTAGAAAAGTGATTTTCGTAATAGTGAAGTGATTTAGAAGACAATTGCGATAAGAAATTTATGGACAAGTGTTAGATTTTTAATAGTGAAAATTAAAATTAGTAAAAGCGTTAAACTGATTATTGTGCATTTTTGTAATTAAATAAACTCTTTTAACTTAAATTAAATGACATTGCGTTTTCACTTTCCCGAAACATTAAAATTATTGGCCGCGAACCAAAAACACGCGACAATATCAACAGATGTCCTTGTCAACGGCTTTGTTAAGATGACGCTACTTGATATTTCGTGAAGATTTATTGAAAACCAATCCTCCCCCCTGGCACTTTATCTCGAATAAAGAAGTGTTTTATGGAGATAATCTTCGTTCTTCGATGAAGTTCGAGGTTCTGTAACGGCATAACAGCTGCAGAATTGTTAACTTGAACAATAGGGTCATCCTGGAGTCTCGTGATTCTTCTAAAAAGTCTGCGCAGCCAGATTACTTCTTTGGCTTCCTCATTCGCTACGATGATTTTTGCTTCAGTCGTCGGTCTTCGCTGCTACCTATCGTTGACTCAGCCAAGAGATCGCTCCACCTGCATACTGCACAATGACCCCAGAGTTTGAGCGTCATGCTTTTGTGCATCCGCCTAAACCTGCATCAATGTAGACCTCCAAAACACCTTTATCCATGTTTTTGCGGTAAACGTTGCCTAAATCCAACGTTTTTGCGGTGTATCAAAAAACTCTCTTGACTCGTACAACATCTTCTTGAGTTGGATTTTCAAGTGTTCTTGATACAAGTTGCACGTTTTACGCCGAATCTGGTCTAGTGACAAGCATTAAGTACATTACAGCTCCAACAGCTTATCCGTAGGGAAGCCTTGCAGCTTGATCGTCTTTCTTAGGTATAGAAATTTTCTCTTTCCCTGGTGTAGAAAGCATTGGAGTTGGAACAGGTTAGCAATCTGAAAAATTGAAGCCCTCTAAAATTTTTCTTGCATATGTCTTTTGATTAATTTTGATGAAATTTTCTTCCTGTTCAATTTCAAGGCCTAAAAAACAAAAATTTGCTTTTTGAGACAATCTTCACCCCTGATTTCAACTCTCCAATGGAAACTTCCATATCTTTTTGATCCATCGCTGCAAGGAAATCATCATTCACATGCATAGCAGAAATGAGCTTCCTACCATTTCCATTTAGAATATACAAGCATGGATCAGCGTTGCTGGCCTCGAATCCACATCCACATTGAGGTGCTTGTTTTAGTCCGTAAAGACTCCTCTTGAGTTAAAAAACCTTGCTGGTTTCATCTTCAAATCCTTGTGGTTGTTTCACGAAAATGGATTCTTTAAGTCCTCCATACAATACCTCCATACCAGCGTCAAGGTGTGTAAGGGTATCTTTTCATTTGGTGCGATACTTGCTGTAGTCAATGACGTATTGCTAATGAACCTCGCTTTATAATTGTTGCTGCTATAAACTGAGTTTTTCTTCAGTTGAAAGATTCATGTGCATTTGGTGAAAGGCCCCTCAAAGTCCAGGCTTGATTTTTGTTCAATGAGGCACATTCACGATACACGGCTATTTTTATTCCTTTAAATTCTCTTTCAAGTGGTCTGTGAAACTTTCAGGGCCTTGTATCATCATGACGCAATCTTCAAACAGTTTCAGCTTTCTAATGGCTGATTGACCCTTAAAACTTTAATGATTGTCACTGGGAATTTTTCTCTGTTCATCTTTTTTTTGGTACTGGTTAATCTTCTGAGTTGACTTCCATATTTTCTTTAAGGTTGCCTTCTGATTTTTTTTTTCTTTTTTCATACTAATCTTGATTTTCATCCTGGATATCTTACATTGGAAGCCTGACCTCTTTTTCAGATTCCTTGAGATTCTCTTGAAATTGAAAATCCCTCAATAAAATTACGCCACGGTTTTCTTGAATGTAAATTCTGCAATACTCATCTCCATCATATTCATGAGGAAACGTTTTGCATCTTTCTGGTCCATGTTCTTTTCATTTTGTATGTGGACATAGCAGGAATGATGCGCAGAAATTTTATTCTTGAGTTCTTTTCCATACAAAGTTTATTAGGGCTGATCCCTTATTTCAAGGATTTCCAGTTCAATTCGTTCAATCGCTGTTATCACTACCTCTGCTAATGATGCAACCAGAAATTCAACTTCACGATTTGAGTACTTTTTTGTGGTTGGGAAGTGAATTTAATTCACACAGAGTGCGGGACTGCCATGCTCGCGAAAAAGTCACTGGACTACCCACTAAACATTTTCCCTGCCAACCCGAGAACCCAGCCTGGAACCGTTTGACACATCACTTCGGGCCAGGTCTCGTTTTGTTACGCCGTAAGGTGCCTTGAAGCTGAGGGATCCCAGGTAAGACTGAACACAGCGTTCTCTTCGTGCAATTTACCCAAGACTGCTGCCAATCGTTGGATGAGTGCTGTCTTTCCCCGTAGACAACCATCTCTCTAACGTCCTCGTTTAGATGCATGTAAACAGCGTGGCGCTCTCTAGCAAGGTGGGCAACAGGTATCGCGCCTGCAATAACTCACGTCGCTGAATCAGAAACTGTCGGATATAAAGATGCAATCCTCAGTGCTCTTATTCTCTGTACCTGCACGAAGCGTTCTCGGTACACTTCCTTGCTGAGAGCGTCAGCCCATATTTCTGCTCCAAACAGTAGCACTGACCCTACAACACTAATCAAGAGGCGTCTTTTTGATGGGCTGGGTCCTCCAACGTTGGCCATAAGTCAACTCAGTGCCAAAACTCCCGAAGCAGCCTTCTCAGTCGGTGCCCTGATTCGGTCGGAGAAACTCCTCTTCGAACTAATTAGTAGCCCCACGTACTTCGCTGTTGGCTTCGATTTGCTCAGTATATCTCCAATACTGATCATCCTTATTCCAGGGACTCGCCCTTTTGTCAAGATGACCACTTTGGTTTTCTCCAGTGTTAAACTGAGCCCGCAAACCTCTCACTCAGTGGACTAGCATACCTAGCCTAAGTTGTGCTTGTTCAACGGTGTATTCAGTGACCACAGCTGCAACATCATCCGCATAGCCGATCAAACGCAACTTATCTGGCATCTCCAGTCTCAGTAGCCCGTTGTAAGACACGTCCCACAAGTCTGGACCAAGCATCGATCCCTAAACAACACCCAATGTAACTTCCAATCTTCGTTGGAACTCTATCGTATCATAAAGCACGCTTCGATCCTTCAGGTAGTCCCCCAAAAGCCGCATTAGATATTCTGGAACTTGAAAAAGGTTTCCCAGCGCATCCAGAATATCCACTTATCTAGTGGAGTTGAAGGCGTTCCTAACGTCAAGTGTCACCAACAGGATGATCCATCGCTTAGTGCGGCTGTATGTCTCTTCCATTGGAACCGCACTCAACGCCCCTACAATCACATCAATGGTGGAACGTCCTCATCTAAAGCGACACTGGCGAGGGAATAGATCCTAAGCAGCACAAATTGCGTCAGTGAATCTTCCCTTGATGAGTTCCTCTAGCACTTTCCAATCCGTGTCTAGCATGCATAACGGGCGGTATGCAGACGGTGATAAGGGATTTCCCTTCCCGTTACTGACTAGCACGAGCTTCGCCACCTTCCATCCTACCGGGAACACCCTGTCTCGCAAGTAAGTGTTGAATGTACTGAGCAGCAAATCAGGACAATGTTGATAGACAAGTTGCAACACCTCTGCTGGAACACCATCTCGGCCTGGAGCCTTTCTCGATTACAGCAAAACGATTGCCGCTTTCTGTTCCGGCCATGTAAAGAGTGGACACTCGACTATTGTTTCATGCACAGTGTCAACAAAGACAGGATGGGTGAGAAGAGTGCACACACTATCTTGTCCATCTTTTCCGCATCATGTATGCAAGATTTCCGTAGGCCATCAAGTTTCCGCGTAACTACCTTGTAGCCAAGGCCCCACGGATCCTTGTTCACATTGTCCACTAGATCCTGCCAGCAGCGAGCCTTGCTGTTGTTAATCAGTTTGCAAAGGCATTTTTTGGCTGACTTATATGCTGCTACTAGGTTGCATGCCTCATCATTGTTCCGTACCTGATAAGCCTCGTGGCTCGGGGTTTTCGATGGGGCATAGAAGTATTGCAAGCAGTCGTGATGATGCTCATAGTTGAGTTCAACACGTCTTGAGCTGCCAGTTCTTCCGTCCCCTGTAAAGTTCCCTATAGTGGGGTGCCTGCTGTAAGCACCTTGACGAACTTCTCGACGTCCAACCTTCCGATGCTCCACCCAATTGTAAAAAGTCAAGAGCACGGATATCGGGAGACAACATTGCTCATCTCAGGCAGAATGCACTGATGATCACTGGCTGAGTAGTCTTGTAATACTGTCCAATTGTGTATCCTCCATACAAAGGGCACCAAGGTGAATGTCACGTCAGGTATGGTTCCTTCACAGCCAATACGGTGAAAAGTCAGTGCATTTTTGGAGTTTAGTGGGACGAATGCTATCCTGGCTGCCATTTCTGTTTGAGACATGTCCAATCGATTGCTTTAGCGTTGAAGTCGTTGCCGCCTGCGTTCGAGACAGCGCCCTTTGAAGCATTCAGTTTGTCTTGGAAAGATGATATAGATTCATTCAGCGTTAGGTACACGCTAAAGAAGGTGGTCTCTGAGCACCGAACCCACACGCATCCATTCTCCCGTCCACAGCTCTCTATCTTGAAATCACTATTCCGAACCCAGATGGCGGCAGCACTAGTTTTATCGGGGTCCAATGATGTCGAACTTTTATCATAGTGTTGCTCACTCAGCAGCATAAAATCGGCTTTTATGTCCCTTGCAAACTGTTCAAGCAGATTTCGGGTGGTTGAACTGCCGTGTAGGCTTAGTTGCAAGATGCAGATCGTCAAAGCTTTTTTTTTTGTCTTCGCTATGGCTTTCTGGAAAACACAACATTTTCCTGATCCCAAGAAGTGTCCAAATTCCGGTCTTGGGTCAGCATCCTTGCAAAGAATACAGTGTGCCTCTGATTTGAGTACTTGGAGGTTCTTGCCAAGATTATGTGCGATTCCAATGTTCACTGTAGTCGTTTTGTTTGGGTTTATATGGTGCAGGGTGTCTTTGCGTGATTCCACTCTCTATAAGCATTTGTGTAGTCTGCGTGGCTTAATGGTTAGAACATTAAGCCCGTAAGCTAAAGGTCTCTGGTTCAAGTTTCTTTGGCGTCAACGAGATTTAGTTCGAGTGGTTCTTCGGACGGACCATAAGCCTCTTCAGTTATGATACGTGCTGGTTTAAAAATCAAAACGTATCGCAGCTGGGTGGATCATATCACCTTGTGGAGTGCCGATACATTAGATCATGATAATGAGATACTCTAACTATCTCTAAGCGAAGGAATGAGAGGGGCTGCAGGGCTATGAAGAAGAAGAAGCATTTGTGTATTCTCTCTATTGTCAAATTCTCCAGCTTTGTCACTGAGCAACTGCTCAACGTTATGTCCAAGTATTTTTGCGTATACCAGTTATTATTTCAACACAACCTTGATAAGTAGCTCTCAAAGTCTCTTTGCCACTCTTGTTTCAAAAGGCAAGCGATTAGCTTTTCTGAAAATACAGGGCTCACACTCTCACTTACTTGACAGTTATACCCAACTCCCTCTTGAGCTTTGCGCATGTTGCTTGTCCTGGTGCTTCCCCCTGTCATGATCAGCTTTTGCAATGTTGGCTCTTTGCATCTTTTTCGATATGACTGGTTCAATGGTTGCCTTATGCAGGGTCCCGTCCTTATCACGATCTCCACACAGTACCGTGTTTCCATCAACCTCCAGCTAACACTTCATCGCCATTGAGTAAAATCTGCTACTGTCATCTTTGTGATGGGCTGCAATAGCAGAAAACAAATTTTTCAAAATTTTTGGAACAAACCGGATGTCTGGTTTGTTCCAAAAATTTTGTCATCAGGGTTATCTTCGGGTAATTATCGTGAGTGAAGGATAGTGTAGTACATACCGATGACATTCATGCAAACTTTCATCTCGTATGGAAATTATCTATGAATAGTTTCATTCAAAATTAATTCATGCACAATTACCATAGTAGGGATGATCCAACACTTATTAGTTCAAGTATAAGTTCTACATGTGCATTGCGCTTACGTCACACATATGTACATTCTTATGCGGTGTTCTGCGACTCTTGGGTCATTTTCGACACGAGCCAAGAAGTGTTGAATGTCACATGCGGAAACACAAAATGAATGAATGAGTCAATATCTGTTTATAATGTTTTGTGTTATTCTGTTTAGAATATTGCGATTACATTGTTTTACTTTGCTTCTTTGCTTTGAGTAAACGTTTCGATTACAAAGCAGCAAGGCAATACGTATTGAGTTATTTGAGTTTTGTTTTGGAAATGGTGTCAAACTTTAAGTGACCTACTGATTTCAAATTGATATCTTAACCAACATGATAAAGGGGCATCATCATGTGCGGCTAGCTTTAATCAGGGTGGAGAAAATTGTATAAATAGCCCTGTTAGTTGAAAATAGAGGCTTGACGAGCGCACTGATATAGAGCATCGTAAGTTAAAATAAGGACCTTTACTTTTTAATAATAACGGCTCAGTCTTACGGCGAACCCAGTACATTATGCGTGAAAACGCTGTCATACGGTTTTGTCTTTAGTTTTTGATTTGAAATTCTCTAAATTGACATCAATAGAGCCTAAATAGTTATCTTCCCAATGGCCTTTAAAGTTTCTTTTCTAGCAACTTTGATGACGCAAAAACTCCTAAACTCCTGGAGCTCCACGAAAAGACCCAGATAGTTAATCACATGATTCATGGCTTCATTGTTGACCCATCATCCATAAGATCTTGTCTCTACTTGCAAAATATCTTCACTGATGGAACACAAGGCAATATTGGTTTCGAGGACGCTGCTCTGAGGGGCATCCACTGAAGTTATATATCAGCAATCCACTTGTGGCACGTAGATATTCAATATTCTTACTTTATGCAATAATTACAATGTCATTTTCCTTAGACTATAGCGAACATTGATCCAACTTTGATTTCGTATTTTCTACAATTAATGCCCCTTCAGTGACTTTTTCTACACGCTTATTTTTCTTCACCTTTCGACAATAACATGCAACCTGATTTAAAATTTTCAAAGTCAATTGGCCAAATAGGCAAACGTTTGCAAATAAGACGCTAATTCGGCAACTCATTTTCATCTCGAGATTACAACCCGTTATTCAGCTCAAATTATAAACTCTTCAATTTTGCGACGTGGCTAGGAATATCTTCTCCACTGATCCAGTTGAAAATGGAAAATTCGGTAGATATTTCGACCCTTGAACGGTGGCTCAAAATTAAATTTCAGAGTTTCTTTGTCTAAGGTTTGATAAACAGCATTGCTAACTGAGCTCAAAATCATCGACTTAGCGTAACTGCTTGCCTTACGAAATAAATCAGTTGCCTTTTTGTGCTCCTTGATTTGATCCTTCATAGCGCAAACTCCTAGTAGTGCAGGTTTTACTAACCTGCCTTCATTGGCATCCACTGCACCTTCGTGATAGTCCAGCAAATCCTACAGGTTTGTCCTACAAATTGGCCAATCTGCCTCACTGACCAATGGATTGACGTATTTTGCTAGCTTCATTGTCTTGAAAAAATAGCTGAGGAAACGAGATGCAACAACCTAACACCAACTGAACGAGACGACATGAAAAATTGTAATAAAAGGCCAAATTTTTGACAGTCTCTTCTTACACCCAATATGAAGAAAAACAAGTTGGGTAGACAGACCTATGCTCATGTCAGAAGGGTTTTGTACTTAACTTACAAAATGCAGTAACCAGCAACGAATAAAATCATGAAATATGTCAAAGACGATTTTATTCGAGAAAATGTGAAATTCGAGGTTCATACTATTATTAACAAAGCTCAACGCATTTTGACTTCTGAGGAATTTGTTATAGTTATACCCATAAATATCTCCTTTGATAATTTTTTCAGATTTTTTAGATCACGGGTATCCATTCGCGAGGGAGGAAACACATTTTTCATGTATTTCCCCCCCCCTGTGCCCCAACTGAAGCAAAAACGGTCAGTTTAAAAACTGTTTTGAAAAGCTCTCATAGAGAACTTTCAATTGATACTCATATCGGCTACCTTTCATGAAATTTTTTTTCAGGGGCCACTCTTCTGTACTGTAATCATCGATTCATAGCCTATTTTTTCGAATCCTAGAATGGTTACAAAGCCCTTTTGCTAGGAGCTCTCTCCTGTCTCTTCGACTTGTTTCAATTGTATGTAATCATCTTCATGATATCTATCACTCCTGAAATTTTCATGCAAATTCTAGCAAAGCTGTAGTGTCTAAGTCGGTAAAAAGCGCATATGGCTCCATAGCCATATGTTTCCATAGTAATACAGGGCATATTGCTCCATAGTAATACAGGAAAATTCAAATCGCTATAACTTCGGTAAATACCATTCGATCTTTATGAAACTTTCAGGAAAGATCAACCTTATAAATAGTCATCTGTTTACTAAATTTTATTGAATTTAAGGGTACCATTTATATTTTATTCAAGAAAACATAAAATCGATAAATCATACTATTACTAACAAGGTTGAGTGAATTTCGGCTTCTCATGTATTTGTTGTTGTTGTGCTCATGAAGGCCTACATTCATGATTTTTTTCAGATTTTTCGGATGGAAGGTATCCAATCGCGAGGGGGGGGTACGCGAAAAGTTCGAACATTTCCCCTACCCCTGTCCCCCTCGGTAACAATAAGGCAGTTTTAAGACTAGTTTTGAAAAGATCTCATTGAGACCTTTCCAACGATACCCTACTCGACTACCAATGGTGAAATTTTTTTTTTTGAGGGGTCACCTCCCTATATGGGGAGACCCCCCTTAAACGCCTTTGAAAAATTTTACCACCCTTGAACTTTAAAGAGGTCACCACTTCTGACCTTTCTACAAAGTTTCATGGCTGTAGCCTCTATAGTTTCGGAGAAAAAGTGCTGTGACATACAGACGGACGGACGGACGGACGGACAGACGGACACAGGTCGTGATTGCAATAGGGTTTTGTATTTTAGTACAAAACCCTAAAAATGAATGACAAATGTGCCATCTACGGTTAATCTCTAAAGAGTTCAACTTTTATTTAACATAATTACTCAAAATGAACATTGAATGCAACAATTTGATTTGATGTGAGCACATAAGTTAAATAAGCTGTTCTACTATACTATATACTATATATATTTTCAACTTATTTTCCTCATCAAGATTTTTAACTGATAATGGAAAATAGGAAAACACCTATGGAAAGATAATGAAACCAAGTTTCATACTTTCTGACGTTTAGATACGATCTTACTTATTTTCATGGCCACTTCCTCTCATAAAAATAAACATATTAATTTATTCACCGTTATTTAATAAAAAAGCTTGGCTGAAATCGTAACATATATCCCTTTAGTCAAATATCAGCACGGATTATAAGCGATTACTAAGTGATGTTTTAATTACGTGACCAACTTGGGTGTGATGTTTTTATTTTCGTTTGACGTTTAGCTGTTCACAGTATGACTTTGCAGAAGAATAATTTGTGATCCATGATACCGATAGCGTCAACAGAAAAGCAAAACTTTAACGTAAGTTAACTCCAAAGATCAATATTTGTTCCTTTGTGGGGAGAACACATTGAACAAATTTTTTATGCAAATATGTGTTTTGTGGAAAATGCCATATCAGGAGAGACGCCGTGCCTTTGCTAGTTAACTAGAGAGATTCTTTGCCTGTTCGGCTGCATCTTTTTGACAGAAAGATGATTCTACGTCTAGCATTTGTTGCATATAGAATTGTTTTAAATCGCTCCTGTCAAAAATTTTCAAAAATTAAGTTAATTTCTTAAAACGTCAGTCCAAAGTTAATATTTTTTCGAAAAAGCTTATGTTGTTGAAGCAATCAACTGAGAAAATGTCTATCAAATATTATTTAAGTTCGAAAAAGTGCAGAATCCAAGAAAACCTCAAGAGCACTGGTATCGAGGAGCGACAGCTTTCCACCGTGGAGGCAACCTGAAGAAAAAACAAATACAAAGCTGGCAATAATCAATAAATGAAAACATAATCAGGAAATCTCCGCACATGGCAGTTGCAATCTGTAAATAATAGTGGACAATGAACAAATCGAACCAAACAAAGAAAATTTCGAACTAAGGCTAGAGAATCAGTCCCTCCAAAATTTATTCAAGAAAGGGACGAACCCTCCAAATTTGCTTCCACAAAACAAGTGCAAAAGGTAGTAAGGGCGAATAGAAGTTTAGAGCAAGCAATTCCGGAGCTCCACTATGAACTGTCCAAAGCCCATTTGGAGCGGAGAATCCCTTGTTTACTCAGCGCACTGCTTTCCTGATTCCTCATCATGATTAAACGGTGGTAAAAGCTTTCGGGGTCACCCATTGGGTTAACTGGTTCCCCACTGATGTGATATTAAATACTGAGAAATACCAATAAATGTAAATGCATCTATAGCTCTGCTACTAAACCCTACCTACTCCTCCTTTGTGGGAAGGGAATAGGGCGAAGGCGAGTCTTAGGTGCCTGATAACGGAATCGAAGTAATAGCCATTCCATCCTTCCCTGTAAAACCCTACACTGTTTTGAATACTGCGAAAGAGCCCCGTAATTGATTGGATCAACGGCAACAACCTCACAACCGACAAAATGACTATGGCATTGGATCCTGGAATGCCAGATCACTCAACTATCCTGGCTCCCATCTTATCAGACGCATCGTTACAGACGCAACGACCTCTGGATGGTAGTGAAAGCGGCTGTTAAGACCTTGGCAGAACAGACAATCGGACATCAAGCCTGGCACAAGAGAAATGATTGGTTTCATAATGAGCGCCAGGATGCGTTAGACAAAAAAATCAGGTGTACAAAGATTACGTAGGTAGGAAAACCAGGACAAAGAGAGAACACTATGAAAATCTCAGAAGAGTAGCGAATAAGATAATTAAAATTAAAAAAAGGAAATACTATGACGACCAACTGAGAAGTATGCATTCATGTTTAGCAAGCGGCAACACAAGACAAGCATACAAAGAAGTGAAAAGCCTGAAACGTGGTTATCAGCCCAAAACCACGCGCTGTCGTGACGACATCGGCAATATCATCGCTGATGGAACCAAGATTTAAGAAAGATTGGCATCATACCTCAAGAACCTCTTTAATCCTCCGCGTAGCTCCAGAGCATCGGAGTCTACAGATGTTTACGGACAGGTTCCATTGGCCCCACCAGCTTTGGATGAAGTTTGTTTTACCATCAGATTAATGAAATAAAGTTACAACTCCCTTATGGACCACAAATATTGATTTAGAATAAAAATCAAGAGTTTGATGGTTAAAAACAATTTTTTAATTCTACAACACACAGATATTGAATCTGCAATCCAGTACAAACCAATAGACATCAAAAATAAAATCAGAGAAAAAGCAACGCGCATCAACGGCGAAGCTAAACAAGATGCTGCTAACAACAAACCAGACACAAAAACAATTAAATGGAATCGCGCCTTAAAATCACTAAAACAACGCGATATATTTGATATGAAATCCCACAAAGGAAACAAGGTGGTCATAATTACCAAAAAGCACTATGATGGACGCATGATGAAGTCAATATCTGAAGATAAATTTGTGGTCTGTCCTTGTCCTCTCAATAAATTAGTGAAAGATGCTAGGTCCATCATACACTCTGTTTTCAACGTAAATAAACATCATTTGAGAGTACCTAATCCACAAGTTCCATTGATGTATGGCCTCCCGAAGATCCATAAGACAGGGGATAAAATGAGGAAAATCGTTTCGTGTGTCAACTCACCTTTCTCTAAATTGACAAAATGGATAGTCAATGAAATGAAACAATTTGGCAGCCTTGAAGGGTTCTCTGTTAAGAACTCTTATGATTTTATCGACAGGGTGAGAGATGCAGATATCGAGGAAGAGCGGCTAGTTTCTTTCAACGTCACAGCTCTTTTCCCCAGCGTCCCGGTTCATTTAGCCATCGAAGCGATAAGAGATCACCTCTAAAAAGCAACGTCTCCGCTGAACATACCGACGCATACATACGCTGCATCGAGGCATGTATGAAATATAAGTGCTTTGAATTTAGAGGAAAATATTATTCGAGTGACTTTGCATGTAGTATGGGTAACAGTTTGTCACCATTTACAGTCGAAGCCTTCATGTCTAGATTAGAAAAAGAAATGAAATCTGAAGGTATCAAACCCAGGATTTGGTGGCACTATGTAGATGATGTCTTCGCCTTTGTCAAGGAATCAAGAGTAAATCATCTCTTCGATTTGCTCAATAGTCGTTACCCAACCATAAAGTTTACCATCGAATCCGAAAATGAAGAACAAACGCTACCCTTTCTGGATCTTAATATTATGCGTGACGGCCGAAAAATTAAATTTTTGATACATAGAAAATCAACAACAACAGATAGATATATCACCAAAGATACATTTTGTTCACATCAGAACAAGATTGCAGCGTTTAGATCGATGATATATCGTATGTGTCGATTGCCCTTATCACTGGCAGACTATAGGAACGAATATGAGCATATCGTACACTTAGCTCAAATGAATGGATACGATAAAGCGCTAATGGACAAATTGATTGCCAAATGCATGCAAAAAATGAAAAGAGAAAGAGCTTCAACCCTTTTCAACCAAAACTGTAAACAAACCATAACGAATCGCGTCTAACCTTGGCATACATATGTCCCTACGATTTCCAACCCTCTACAAAAGGAAATCAGCCAAGCGAATCTGAAGATTGTACATAACAACACCCGCAAGCTTTGCTCATAACTTGGTTCTACAAAAGATCCTTCTTCGCCAAAACAAAAAAGCTGAGTCTACCAAGTCAATTGCACAGAATGTGACAAAAATATATTGGACAAACCAAACGTGCTGTTGAAGTTCGCCTGAAGGAACATGGACAATACATCAAAAACAAAGACAATAACAAAGGGATTGCTGCACATCATTGGATTTAAACAACATAGGAAGACATTACACGGGATCGCTTATAAATAATTTCAAATTACTAAAAACAGTAACTCATCCGCGAGAACACGACGCGTATGAATCGTTATTCATTAATATAACGGATAATCTAATTAATATCGACGATATCCCGATAAATTCAAGTTTATTTCAATTGGCTAAATAACTGTTACTTTTATTTTTTGCATAGATTATTACATATTATATGTGGTTAACACATTACAGGACAGTAATTTCAAATTGACGATAGTCTGATAACAGAATTTTTATTTTTATTTAATCCGACTTAATTATATAGAAACAATAAGCCGTTAATTGTTAATGTACTTCAATTTTATTCACTGGTTTCATTAGTAGTTTCGCGCATAGCGCTGAAGATGGTCGGTAATACCGACCGAAATGCATCCGTGTGTGTTGTAGGATAAAAGAAAATCGTTTAAACCATCAAACTCTTAATTTTTATTCTAAACCAATATTTGTGATCCATAAGGGAGCTGTAACTTTATTTTATTAATCTAAAACGACCTCAAAGTGTTCATATCTTACAAATTAAAGTGTTAGAAAAAGTTTCTGAATTCACCATCAAAGCCCAAAAGAATAATAAAGCGCCGGGCATCGATGAGATTCCAGTGGAGCTCATCAAATATGGTGGCAGCAGTTTTCACAAAGTCATTCAGCACATTTGGCAACAAGCACATATGTTAAAAGAGTGGAGCCAATCAATTATATTCCCTATCAACAAAAAGGGTGACAAGCTACAGTGCGTAAATTAAAGAGGCATATCACTGCTTTATATAGCCTATAAAATATTTTGAGACATCTAAGAAAATGAAATCGGATCATATGCCAACAGTATTATTGGGCAGTATCAAGGTGGTTTTAGAGCAGGTAGATCGACAATAGACCAAGTGTGCACAGTCAAGTAGGTACTTGAAAAATGCTGGAAGTTCAAAATATACCTACACCAAATTTTCGTTGACAGTATTGATTGTAACGTACTGTACCAAATGATGCTTTGCTTTGGCATCCCAGCCAAATTAGTCCGTCCTACAAAAATGACAATGACTTTGATTACCTCCCAAGTCTGCATCATTAACCGACTCACCTATGCCGTCGACACAAATATTGAACTAAAGCAGGGAGATGGGCTGGCGCATTTGCTAGTCAATTTGTCTCTAAAGTACGTCATGTGGAAGCTGAATGCTAATATACGAGGCAAATTACTATACAAGTTGAGCCAAGTAGTAGCCTATGTAGACGACATCAACATTTTGTCACGGTCATTAAAAACTGCCAAAGAACTCTTGCTGAAACTTGATAGCGAAGCAAAACTAGTAGGGCTACAAATCAATGAGAACAAAATAAGACTCATGACGCAGTCTAGAAAAATATCTCCAACAGACAAAACCTCAGATTTGCCGAGTACAGTACCGAAAATGTGAGCGAATTTCCGTTTTTAAGCGCCAAAATAACGAGACCGGGTAATGAAAGGGACGAAATACGCCGAAGAATACAGCCCGCTGATAAAACGTTTTATTCAGTTTTGACGATCTTGAAGATCAAATGCATACACAGGAAAATAAAGCTCCAAATCTGTGATAAGACCTGTGTTATGCTATGGGTGTGAAACATAGACCCTAACCCAAGCATCCGCAAATATTGGATATTCTAAAAAGTATTGAGTTTTTTTTATTGAATATTTATTTTGTTTAAAATAGATTTTGTTTTAGTACATATTGTTCATGATTACCTGTGACCTTTTGCCTTTTTTGGGTAGAGTCATTATTCCATCTGTGCAGAACTTCTCTGGTTTATCGGCGAAAAACTTGGCCAAGTTATTTTCATAATCCCTTTTTGATGTGAATTTCTTTTCATTAATGAAGTTTTGCAGAAACCAAAGCAAATGGTAGTCTGATGGTGTAAAGTCTGGACTATACGGTCAATGCATCAAAACTTTCCAGCCAAGCTCTGTCAATTTTGCCGGGTTATCAAAGATGTGTGTGGTCTGGCATTGTCATGATGGAAAATAATGTCCTTTTTATTGATAAATTCTGGCCGGTTTTTTTGCATTGCTTGTTGCATTCTGGTTACTTGGTGACAATAAAGAGCCAAATTGAGTGTTTGGCCAGGTTCTAGCACTGCATGATAAACAATTCCTTTCCAATCCCACCATACACACAGCATAACCTTATTTGGTGTCAATCCTGGCTTTAAGTCGTTTGTGATGATTCAACTCTTTTTGACCATGATTTTTTTCGAACGACATTCTTGCATCTTACCCATTTTTCATCGCCCGTAATGATTTGCTTCCAAAACGGCTCGATTTCGTTGCATTTTATTAGCATTTCGCAAATAGAAACTCGATTGATCAAATTTTTGTGTTAATTCATGCGGCACCCAAACGTCAAGCTTTTTTGTGCGGCGCCTCAACGTCGAGCTTTTTTGTGTAGCCAGCTCTACGCAAATGGTACAAAATTGTTCGGTGAAGGATATTCAGTTCCTTAGCAATACCATGGCTGCTTATCTGTCGGTCTTCTTCAATTTTTTGTAAGATTTCATCAACTTTTTCAGGGATTGGTTGACCTGAGCTAGGTGCATCTTTGAAGTCCAATATTTCAGAACAAAAGCGAAGGAACCATTTCTTGGCTGTGGCTTTTGATAAAGCATCTTGGCCGTAGACACCACAAACTTTTTTCACGAGTCTGCGATGCATTTTCACCTTGATCGTAGTAATATGTATTGGAAAATATAACGAACTTTTTCAGAAATTTCACTCATTTTTAAATGAATACAACTTTTGACACGCATGACGAAATACAAAACTATCCGTATAAAAATTGTAGACTGGAATGCTACCTTTCAAACGCATGTCAGCTAAATTCAATCTGATTAATATTGTCCGATATATGATAACAAACAAAGGCTCAAATATTTTGAGAATATCCAATATATTGAACGCCCTTGAGCGAAGGGTCTTGAAGCAAATAATGGGAACGAAGCTAGACGGAGACCAATCATGAATTCAATACGACCTTGATTTATATGAAATTTTTGACGAACCGGAGGTCTCAAAGGCTTTAAGACTACGGAAGCTGCGATGGGCTGGACACA
Organism: Odontomyia ornata; assembly: GCA_963969285.1. Lineage (NCBI taxonomy): Eukaryota > Metazoa > Arthropoda > Insecta > Diptera > Stratiomyidae > Odontomyia > Odontomyia ornata. The sequence continues at coordinate 37,653,226 of OZ017741.1, forward strand.
TAAATCGTATGGGCGAACAAAGGATACCTAAAAAGTATTCCCTGGGAGACTGAAGGCCGGAGACCAGTGAGGGAACGGAGAAAACGCTAGTCTTACCCGGTCAACGAAGAAAGTTACTCGCTGCGCAGATATCGAAAAGAATAACTTTATGAACACTGCTGCCACCATATTTGATGAGCTCCACTATAATTATATCGATGTCCAGCGCTTTATTATTCCTTTGGGCTTTGATGATGAAGCAACTTCGTCCAGAGTTGGTGAAGCCAATAGAAGCTCTCCGGGAACGTCTTTAGGCTCAAATTTCCTGGAGCTGTGTAGTAGATCTAAAAGGCTCTTGAAATATGATGACAATCTTTCTTCAATGTTGGTTTCATCAGCGATGATATTGCCGATATCATCACGACAGAGCGTGGTTTTGGGCTGATAACCACGTTGTAGGCTATTCACTAGTTTGTATGGTTGTCTTGTGTTGTTGCTCGATAAACTTAGATCCATACTTCTCAGTTGGTCACCATGGTAATTTCTTTTCTTGATTCTAATTATCTTATCCGCCACTCTTCTGAGATTTTCATAGTGTTCTTTCCATGTCTTGGTTTTTCTACCTACATAATCTTTGTACTCCTGATTTTTTTGTCTAACGCATTCTGGCACTCATCATCGAACCAATCATTTCTCTTGCGGTGGGTTTCATATCCAATCGTCTGTTCTGCCAAGGTCTTGATAGCCGCTTTCACTTCCATCCAGAGCTCGTTGCTTGTCTGTAACCAAGCGACTGGTAAGATGGGAGTCAGCTAGTTGTCATGGTTCTCCGTGAAATTTTTGGCCTCAGATGCCGTATGGAGCCTTCTTATGTCAAATGTGTGCAGTGGGCTGGCTTCGTCAAACGTGCCTATGACATACAACGTCGATAGGTTAATTTGATCAATTGATGATCTGAGTTACAATTGGCTCCTCGATATATATGGACGTCAGGTGTGCTCGATGCCCAACGTTGTTGGATCAGAACATGATCAACCTGGTTTTGCGTGTTGCCAGCCGATGATACCCAGTTGATTTTATGAATGCGGCAATGTGGGAAGTAGGTCGAACGTATGACTAAATATCAGCTTTTTGTTTCATCGTGGAGGCTATATTCTCCAGTTATTCCCCGGTAAGATAGCTCATTGCCAACCTTAGCGTTGAGATAATCCAGAACTATTTTTGTGTCGTTTGTAGGCAACACGTTGACTAGTCTTTCCAGGTGATTGTCAAACGTTTCCTTTGTTTCTTCGTCCTTTTCTTCGGTCAGGGTATGTACGTTAATCAGCCAGATTCTGAAGGGTTTCGCAAAGACACAGATTGCACAAAACTGTTCATTTACTGCCTGAGAATCAATATCGTGCGATCTGGACTCCCTATCCACAACAATGGCCACTCTGAATTTTGGCTTTCCAGTGATTTTCCCGCTTTTGAACATTGTATGCCATCTCATGTCTTAGATGTCATTTCCAGTCTAGTTCGTTTCCTGGATTGTGAGTATTTTTATTTTATATTGACTGGCCTGATATAAAATGTCTTTAACAGCACCAGGTTAATTGAGTGACCCAGCATTCCAGGATCCAATTCCATAGTTCTTTTTTCGTTTGCGAGGTTGTTTCTATGATTCCAGCCCATTCCGAGGCTTTTCGGCAGGTTTCGAAACAGTGTAGGGTTTTCCAGGGAAGGGGAGCTAGCTTGTCATCCTACGTCCATTCTGGTGGCATGGTTATTAGTTTGATTCCGTTATCAGGCCCGGAAGATTCGCCTTCACTTTCCTGCTTCCCTACAAAGGAGGTGTAAGTAAGATTCATTAGCAGATCTTGGTATTAAATGTTGCATTATTACAGAACCAGTAAAGCCAATGTGCAACCCTCAGAGGATTTACTACCATTTAATTGTAGAGCTTGGGATGAAAATGGGATTCTCTCCTCCTTTCCGAAATGGGCTTAGGACCGTCCACTGTAGAGTTAACATATTAACTTTACTATATGTCTCACAATTTGACTTAAAATTCCACCCGTATGAGGACTAGGAGGAACGCTAGTATATTTGCTTTATCGTTGAAGGTTTATAATGCGTCCCAATGGTAATGTGGAATATACACAAAATTTTATCAAAGTCTATTCAAGTATAAGTCATCAACAAATAATTTAAAATTCTAATTTACTGTCAAATAAATTTGTATAGCGTATTAAAAAAAGGGATGAGAAAACCAAGGAGAATGGACTTATGTTGTTGATTTTGGACACCATTTACTATTTTTTTTATTCCATGTTTTTCCTAGGTTCTACGAGGGGGGCCCGATAAGCACTTGGTCTGCAAAAAAACGAAAAATTTGTTAAAGTAGCGATTTACTTTTCAACATTTTAGCCCGATATACTTGACGCAGCTATGCTCTAACTTCTTAAACCTGTCTGAAAAATAATTTATCTCGAGGTCTGCAAAGTAGGCCTCGATGGGAGCGATAACCTCCTCATTCGACTCAAATTTCTGCACGGAGAGTGACTTTTTCAAGTTTGGAAAGAAAACAAAGCCACACGGAGCCAAACCGAGTGAATACGGTGGATGGGATAGCAGTTCGTAGCCCGATTTGGCCATGACACGGGTGAAAGTGTGAGCCGGTGCGGTGTCATGGCGGAAGAGCACTTTTTTGACGCCGGATTGAAGTTTTTTTTCTGCAATTCGACGTCAAATCGGTCCAATACTTCGGCATAGACGAGCCTTGTGACTCTAGGTATTTGATGCAGATCACACCTTGTGAATCCCAGAAATGGCCATAACCTTTTCGCCCGATAGGACAGTCTTTATCGAGATGTAGAGGGCTCCGACTTATCGAGGTTCCACTGTACAAACAAAAAATTTACGTGAAAAAATCATAAGATTTCCCAATCTGCCTAAATTGCTTGACTGAAGGCAAAACACAATTTCAAAATTTGGAATAAATAAAGAAAATATTTTCCTACAATTCACTCGTAGCATGAATAACATAACGAAAATTTTCGTTGACTTCAAGCAAGCATACGACAGTATTGATCGTAACGTACTGTACCAAATAATGCTTGGTTTTGGCATCCCAGCCAAATTAGTCCATCTTACCAAAATGACAACGACGTCAACAACCTCCCAAGTCGGCATCAATAACCAACTCACCGATGCCTTTGACACAAATATCGGACTAAAGCAGGGAGATGGGCTGGACCCATTGTTATTCAATTTGGCTCTGGATTACGTCATATGGAAGCTATCCGTCGATACGCGAGGTACATTACTATACAAGTCAAGCCAAGTAGTGGCCTATGCGGACGACATCAACATTCTGTCACGGTCACTAACAACTGCGAAAGAACCCTTCCTGAAACTCGACAGCAAAGCAAAACTAGTAGGGCTACAAATCAACGAAAATCAAACAAAGCTCATGATGCAGTAAAAGAAAAACACCCCAAATACACAAAATATCACGCTTGGCGAAAACAGTATCGAAAATGTTAGCCAATTTGTGTATTTAGGCGCCAAAATAACGAAAACGGGCACTGAAAGAGACGAAATACGCCGAAGAATACAGCTCGCAAATAAAATATTTTATTCAGTATTGACGATCTTGAAGACCAGCTGCATACACAGGGAAACAAAGCTCCAAGTATACAAATCCGTGATAAGACCTGTGTTATGCTATGGGTGTGAACCATCGACCCTAACCCGAGCATCCGCAAATATATTGAACTCCTTTGAGCGACGGGTCCTGAGGCGAATAATCGGAGCGAAGCTAGACGGGGACCAATGGCAAATTCGATACAACCATGAGCTTTATGAAATTTTTGATGAACCCGAGGTCTCAAGGATTGTAAGACTGCAAAAGCTGCAATGCGCTGGACACATGAATCGTATGGACGAACAACGGATACCCAAGAAGGTATTCGTTGGGAGAACTGAAGGCCGGCGGCCAGCGGGGAAACCGAGAAAACGCTAGTCTGACTCGGTCGACGAAGACAGTTCATCGCTGCTCGGATTTCGAAATTGGAAGACGCGGTCAACGGACCGAGACAGTTGGAGGCGCTGTTTACAGGAAGCAAAGGCCCGAAAGGGGCTGTAGTGCTAAGAAGACGAAGAAGAAGATGAATAACATTAGCAAAGAAAATATACCTATATTGGCTTTATATATTTCTGCTTGACCAGAAGTGAAACCTACTCTAATTGGCAACTTAATTAATTACAATCACACGTGCCTGCATTTCTTTATTCTTCTCCATTCCTTTGCTCTTATCAATTAAATATATGGAATCTAAATAATTATACCGTAAAATATTCTTCACAATCTGTTGAGCCAAATACCTTCTACTACTTTTCACCAGCTTGTAAGCATTTGTGCCAGGATTACATAATTTTCCGCACGCTCATTGAGCATCTGAGTGTGGCAGGAAAATTCCATGAAATTAAGCTTTTCCAAGCCTGATTAAATGTAAAATGATTCATGGAAAAAATTTCTCAGCATTCGCCAATGCTGACCAAGCTGCTAGTGGATTACTTAGAGAGTGGAAAAAAATAAAATAAGTGGAAAATGTGGAAATACGTTTCTTTTTCTACTTATCAGCTAGTTCAGATTGCAAAAGTCAAGAGTTGTTGAGGGTAATGAAGTAGGACGACTTAGGAAAGGAGAAAATAAATATAACCAAGTAATGAATCTAATTTGTTTTGATTATGCTAATCGGATTATTTGGTCATTTGGTTACAGAGATAAAATTCTTTTCAGATCTTTCGGATTAAATGTTTATAATTGCAATGGGGAGTCGGTAAATTTTTCGTACTTTTTCTTTCCAGCACGTCATCACTGGGTTTTTGATTTTCAAGTTCCTTTGGAAGATTTTACGGTAAAGGGATTCATTCGACATATCATTCAAATAACATTATTTATGTCTCTAACAATGGGGAAATTCATTTTAAAATTCTCTGATTGTATTTTTTGTAAATAATTCATCACTACTAAGTTAATGACAATAGCATTAATTATTAACACAGAGTTTCCTATGAGCAATGAATGCGATCAGACATAATTTTCAAGTTGACATTGGCGCATTTTTGATAGTGTGAAAAAAAAATTCGAAAATTTTTAAAAATTACGCAGATTTAAAAAAAAAATACATTCAAATTGTTCCCATATCTGGAATCATATTTTTTTGGATTTGAAATAGAATATATTTTAGCGTAAATTAATCAATTTTCTAATAAACTGAAAAAAATTCAACTAGATTGAGCTTAATTTCCATAAAACACGGATGTTGGGTCGTTAATCAGCCGCAGTGATTGGCCGGGCTTGATAGAGCTCAAATGGGATTTAATCACCAACTTCGACGTCGGAATCTGGACAATTTTTTGGTGGCTGTGGATGCGTTCACTTAACACACAGAAGTTTGGAATCAAGACCACGTAGTTCTGCTTGCAATGTACGGTGTTCAACTACATAGCCGTGAGATTGACGTAATTTTTCACATGCAAGGTATATGCTTCAGTACTCATAAGTCCTTGGTCGCAAAAGTAACATAAACAAAAAATTCAAAGCATGCGAGAAAAAGAAAGCGAGGAAATAAACAAACGAATATCAAACACTGTATTGAATTTCACTTTGTCTCATTCGTTCGAGATTTCCCGAAGGAAGTCTAAACCAACCTCTCATCGGTTATGGACGTGAAGTCTGGGAACGAGTCAACGGACTGTACCCATCAGGTCAACAAGTCCGAACACCTTAAGTCTACTCCAAGGTGGCTACTTCAGAGGGGCCGCAGGTCTTACGCGAGCAGACTAAGTCCAAAATACAAGAATCAGCCACCGATTCAAATGCCCGATTTAAAACGCGTCCGTAAATTTCCGACGATTCGACTTTACTCAACTTTATTTTCCATTTTGTCCCGACCGTACGTCCAGTTCGAAAGAGAGAAATGAAAAAAACCTCAACCAAAATTCTTCGTCCCCCAAATATTCGGTGACCGGGTGCCTGAAATAAATAACTCAAATCCAATACCGAATCAGTCTACTCTAATTAAAAACGCCAAAACCAATCTAAGGCACCATTTGCAGATTATTTAAACCCAATTCCTTTGGCAGCATACTCACTTTCGCCGTCATTTCCTCTAAAAAAGAATGGATTTACTATAAAGGAAAGACTGGCTAAGTTTAACAATTCATTGTAGTTGGTTTGAATCACGAGCGATAAATATTAAATATGCAACACTATAATTATAAACAAAATAGATTTGAATTTCTCTAAAGATCATACACAAATATGCTTATTTATTTTTTTCTGTTCTTTTTTTACATAATTAAATGACAAATTATCAACTGTTTTGTAAGAACTATTCGAAAAAACCATACTAAGGCAATTCCAACAAAAATTAAATTCAACATTTTAGCAAGAATTACAAGTTCAAATAGTTTTAACCTGATGTAATTCATCTACAAAACCAATTTAAATGAACGCAATACTCGAAACATATGTTTGGATGCATCGTTTATATCAATTACCATATATTGTATATGAACGCCAATCATCAGATTAAATTTTTATGCCTAATAGAATTTTTAACGGAGTTAATAATGAGTACAACTTATGAAAATTAAAACAGTTGATTGGCAAATAACCTGTCAATCTATATATAAAATACAAGAAAATCTTTAAATTCATAAGTGTCAAAACTTGGTAGAAATATCGTTTGGCTGCTAACCCTTTTTCTAGGAAGCTAACATACAAATAAAAATTTTTATCGTCACACAGTGGTAAAATTTCCCCAAAACTTGGCCAAAAATGCTTTTTAAAAAGGTGGTGCTAAAACGATCTTTGATTGTTAACGGTCCGATAGTTTACGTTACTAAATATACACTTCTTGGGATGAAGATGGCATCCTAGCGGCCAAGTTCAGTGGACCTGCAAGCAGTAAAGCCCCATCTCTCCACAAATCATGTCGAAGATGCCAAGCAACTTTCTAATAAATATATATATATATATATATATATATATATATATATATATATATATATATATATATATATATATATATATATATATTGTCGCGTGTATTCGGTTCGCGGCCAATAATTTTAATGTTCCGGGAAAGTGAAAACGCAATGTCTTTTAATTTAAGTTAAAAGAATTTATTTAATTACAAAAATGCACAATAAACAATTTAACAATTTAACACTTTCACTAATTTTAATTTTCACTATGAAAAAAATCTAACACTTGTCCATAAATTTCTTATCGCAATTGTCTTCTAAATCACTTCGCACTCAAACAATCAATCGTCTTTACTTCGCGTTCCACTATGTCGCAGTTTTCTATCGCGGTTGTAATGAATGAATCCCCCCATTCATTCAGCTCGCCTTTATATAGGGTCTTCACCTATTCACCCATTTCTCGTACATTATCGAATGTTCTACCGAGAGGTACCTGGTAGATTCGAGCAAATTAATGAATGGAGTGACGTCACTTGCAGATGTTGATCATGCTTGTTGGGTTCTCGTGGGTTCGAGTAAATTCATTTGTTGACGTTGATTATGAAAACAATTGCGACAGCAGCTCGCAGAATTATTTGTACATGTAACAATATATATATATATATATATATATATATATATATATATATATATATATATATATATATATATATATATGTATGTATATATATATATATATATAGGTTTATATAAAGCTTAAATTATTATGTATATAATTTCTTCTGGCATTATGCTCCGAATGATAAAGATCAATGTTTTCCAATTATCTAAAAATTAGATGTTTCATTAATATAGGAAACGATGCGAAGACAAGTTCGTATAATTGGTGACCCTTACGTTTTGTTATCATCAATAAACGAGTGAATAAACAAAAAATTAAAACAATGGCAACTGGTAGCGAATCGTCAACGCCCGGAGAAAATAGCATTACTACCGAAATTTCGAAAACTTCGCTGAATCTCGCACGTGGTCCTATAGTGAACCCGTTCGATTAGAAGCTGCGCGTGATGTTATGTTACCATCATTACGGTAGTCACAAGTTGAACTTTGGTTTTCTTAAATTGAATCCACCTTCGGATATTACAAAATAAATTCAGATACGGCAAAATTCATGGTGGTAATGACATCCCTCGATATTACAACGCTCAAGTAATTTGCGGAGGTAGCAAAGCATCCACTGGTCGGAAACAAATATGAGGAGTTAAAAACACAGTTGATTGCTCGATTAACTTCGTCTCCTGAGCAGCAGCTAACGGAAATGCTAACGAAGCTTGAAATGCGCGACCAAAAACTATCGCATCTGTTCCGTCAAATGCAAAACATGCCAGGTTTGCAGCTGCCAGGGCCACTCTATGTGCTTCATGATTACAACGTTTACCAGTTCATGTACGCTTTATTATGTCCATATCAAATGAAAGGGACATTACAAAACTACTCGAAATGGCAGAGAAAATTATCGAGGAATTAGACGCTGCCCTAGCTGTAATAGCGTCATCATCACAAACTCCTGCTCCAAAGTCAGATTCAGCTCGCTTGGAAATACGAAATCGACTTGACAGATTAGAGGTAAACGCAAGAATTCAAGATCCATATTCTAAAACTCGATCTCATTCATGTACTCGCTGGCACCCAAGGTGTCAACCTTGCACACAAAATTAAGGTACAGATGAGAAAAATTGTTGTCACTGCCGGAAATTTAGAAAAAAGGCTAATAAATGCCGTCCCCCTTAGGCATTTTTTGAACCCGGAAACTAAAGCCGTCATTGTCAAATACGGTCAGCGATGACGTCCACTTAAACAAGAGCCGCCTATTAGTAAAAAACAAGCAAACAGGGCTAAGATACCTCGTGGATACAGGTGCAGTCAAATCGATAATCCCTTGCTAAGGTAAAACACGCCAGGAAGAACAACAAGTTGGATAGATAGACCTACTCACACGTCAGAAGGGTTTTGTACTCAACTTACAAAATGCAATCACCAGCAACAAATAATATCAAGAAACATGTCAAAGAGATTGGCTCGTTTAAAAGAAAATCCATTGTTGCTCTATTTTCAACTAACAAAAAATTATCTGAAAATTTTAAGAAGATCAAATCAAAACTGCAGTGCCTGGTTCAATGGAAAGTCCATAAAATACCATAATAGTGAGTTACAAAATTTTTTGTTGTAATTGGCGAAATTTCAAATGGATATAACTTCTGTAAATATAATACGAATTTCAGCAAACTTACAAAGTACTTTTTTTCTTGTGGTAGGAGGTGAATGCTATTTATGCACAGAGTGTGAGACTCTCATGCGCGACTGGACTTCCCACTAAACATCTCCCCTGTCAACCTGAGAACCCAGCCTTGAGCCGTTTGACACATTACTTCGGGCCAGGTCTCGTTTTGTTATGCCGTGGGGCGCCTTCAAGCTTGGGAGTCTTTTTCCTAGCGGGAGGGGAGAGGGAAAGAGGAAATGCTAGAAGAGCGATCCCTAAGCCCCAGTGCCCCCAGCTGCTGTGAGTCCCTTTTATATTTTAGGACTGCCCGAGCCTAATGTGCCACCTGGTTCCATTTGTCAACCGATTCAAGCATCAGCGCAACTATATTATCCGGAGTGAGCTCTTCCGTCTCCCTGTAGAGTTTACTTCCCTTCGAGCAATTGACCCAAGACTGCTGCCAATCGTTGAGTGAGCGCTATCTCTCCTCGCGGACAACCATCTCCCTCGCATCCTCGTTTCGGTGCAGGTAAATAGTGCGGCACTCTCTAGCAAGGAGGGCGACAGGTATCACGCCTGCAATCACTCTCACCGCCGAGTCGGAGATTGTTGGATACGAAGATGGAATTCCCAGTGCTCCTCTTCTCTGTACGGGTGCCAAACGTTTTCGGTATACCATTTTGCTGAGAGCGTCGCCCCATACCTCTGCTCCGCACAGTAGCACTGACCCTACAGCACTCATCAAGAGGCGTCTTCTTGATGGGCTGGGTCCCTACGTTGGCAATAAGGCGACTCAGAGCCAATATTCCCGAAGAAACCTTCTCAGCCGTTGCCCTGATTTGCTCAGAGAAACTCATCTTCGAGTCGATCAGTAGCCCCGGGTACTTCACCGATGGCTTCGATTTGATTTTTATGTCTCCAATACTGATCATCCTTACTCTAGGGATTCTCTTTTTTGTCAAGATGACCACTTCGGTTTTATCCAGTGCTAAACTGAGCCCGCGAGCAGTCATCCAGTCGCTCACTCAGCGCATTCGCATACCTAGCCAAAGTTGCGCTTGTTCAACGGTGCGTCCAGCGACCAGAGCCACAACATCATCCGCATAGCCGACCAAGCGCGACTCATCTGGCATCTCAGTCTTAGTAGCCCGCCGTATAAGACACGTTCCACAGGTCCAGACCTAGAATAGATCCCTGGGCAACTCCCGATATAATTTCCATCATCAGTTTTCTTAGTTTTTTTGTTTTTTTCACGTTTTCTTGGTTTTTTGTTTTTTTCACCAGTTTTCTTGGTTTTTTCACCAGGTTTTTTGGTTTTTTTCAGCAGTTTTTTGGGTTTTTGTTTTTCACAGGTTTTTTTTTCGCCAGTTTCCTTGGGATTTTCACTAGTTTTCTTGGTTTTTTGTTTTTGAACAGTTTTGAGTTTTTTCACCAGTTTTTTGTTTCTTTTACCAGTTTTCTCGGCTTTTCACCAGTTTTCTTGTTTTTTTCACGAGTTTTCTTGGGATTTTTGTTTTGTTTACCAGCTTTATTGGTTATTTTCACCAGTTTTCTTGCTTTTTTGCCACGTTTTCTTGGTTTTTTGTCAACAGTTTTTTTGGTTTTATGTCACCAGTTTTTTGGTTTTTTTTGGGGCTTTGTAAAATAATTTTACAAAACCCTTCTAAAATCGCGTCCTGTCTGTCCGTCTGTCTGTCCGTCCGTCCGTCCGTCCGTCCGTCCGTCCGTCCGTCCGTGTGTCACAGCAGTTTTTCTCGGAAACTACTGTAGCTAGAAACATCAAATACATGAAAAATTTCTCCGTTGCGGATGGATCTGAAATAATTATCAAGGGAGATATTTATGGGTATAACAATACCAAAACCTCAGAAGTCGAAATTCGTTCAACTTTGTTAATAATAGTATGAGCTTCGTATTTCATACTTTCTCCAATAAAATCGTCTTTGACATGTTTCTTGATTTGATTCGATCTGCGTGGCTGCAGTTTGTTAATTTGAATACAAAACCCTTCTGACATGAGCGTAGGTCTGTTTACCCAACTTGTTCACAAGTATTTTTGGTTTTTTTTCACCAGTTTTCTTGGTTTTTTTCACCAGTATTTTTGGGTTTTTCACCAGTTTTCTTGGTTTTTTTTCACGTTTTCTTGGTTTTTTTTTTGTTTTTTTTTTACGTTTTCCTGGTTTTTTGTTTTTTTTTTCAGCCGTTTTTTTGGTTTTTTTCACCACTTCTCTTGGTTTTTTGTTTTTTTCACATTTTCTTGGTTTTTTGTTTTTTTTACCAGTTTGCTTGGGTTTTTTTTCACCAGTTTTTTTGGTTTTTCGCCACCAGTTTTCTTGGGTTTTCGTCATCAGTTTTCTTGTTTTTTTATCACCAGTTTTCTTTGTTTTTTTCGCTAATATTTTTGGTTTTTGTTCACCAGTTTTCATGGTTTTTTCCACTAGTTTTCTTGGTTTTTTGCCAACAGTTTTCTTTATTTTTTGTCACCAGTTTTCTTGGTTTTTTTACACAAGTTTTCTTTGTTTTTTGTTATTTTTTCATCAGTTTTCTTGATTTTTTGTTTTTTAACGTTTCCTTGGTTGTTTTTGTCACCAGTTTTCTTGGTTTTTTCAGCAGTTTTCTTGGGTTTTTCACCAGTTTTCTTGTTTATTTGTTTGTCAGCAGTTTCACGTTTTCTTGGTTTTTTGTTTTATGTTTTTTTCACCAGTTTTCGGTTTTTTGTTTTTTTCATCAGTTTTCTTGTTATTTTACCAGTTTTCTTGGTTTTTTGTTTTTCGCACGTTTTCTTGGTTTTTGTTTTTTTTTTCACCAGTTTTCGTGGTTTTTTAGGGTTTTGTAAAATAATTTTACAAAACCCTTCTAAAATCGCGTCCTGTCTGTCCGTCTGTCCGTCTGTCTGTCCGTCCGTCCGTCCGTCCGTCCGTCCGTCCGTCCGTCCGTCCGTCCGTCCGTGTGTCACAGCAGTTTTTCTCGGAAACTACTGAAGCTAGAAGCATCAAATTTTGTATATAGGTGTAAAGTGGTGATCTCTTCAAAGTTCACCTAATAAAAAATTTTATAACGTATTTAAGGGGGGTCTCCCCATGTAGGGGAGTGACCCCTCGAAAAAAAAATTTCATTGAAGGTAGCCGATATGGGTATCAAATGAAAGGTCTTGATGAGAACTTTTCAAAACAGGTCTTAGTTTGGCAAAGTTTGCTTCGAGGGGCGCACAGGGAGGGGAAATACACGAAAAATTTGTGTCCCCCCCCTCGCGATTGGACACCTGTGATCCGAAAAATCTGAAAAAAATCACGAATGTAGGCCTTGATGAGTACAACAACAACAAATACGTGAGAAGTCGCATTTCACTCAACTTTGTTAGTAATAGTATGATTTATCGATTTTATGTTTTCTTGAATAAAATCTTGACCGTACCCTTAAATTCAATGAAATTCAGTACACAGATGTCTATTTATAAGATTGACCAGCTCTGCAAGTTTCATAAAGATTGCATCATATTCAGCGAAGTTATAGCGGTTTGAATTTTCCTGTGTTACTATGGAACAATATGCGCTGCATGTATTACTCTGGCAACATATGGCTATGGAACAACATGCGCTTTTTACCGACTCAGACACTACAGTTTTGCTAGGATTTGCATGAAAATTTCAGGAATGATAGGTGTCATGAATAACTTTGAGAATCAGTTCAGCTAGTGGTATCAGTAATCGTAAAACAAAATAGTGGCTGTTTTAAATGCGAAGATTGAATAACTTTGAGTTATTTCTTCCCAACTTCAACGTTTAAGGCGCATGCTTTGAACACTTGATTCAATTTAATGAATGACTGAAGCTGAGTACCTACAATTAATACTCATAAATGAAACAAGTCAAGGAGGCGGGAGGGAGCTTCTAACAAAAGGACTTTGTAACAACTCTAGGATTCGAAAAAATTGGCTATTAATCGATGATAACAGTACAGGAGAGTGGCCCCTGAAAAAAAATTCATCAAACGTAGCCGATATGAGTATGAAATGATAGCTTTCATGGGAGCTTTTCAAAACAGTTCTTAAACTGTCAGTTTTTGCTTCAGTGGGGGCACAGGGGGGAAATATATGAAAAATGTGTTTCCTCCGTCGCGAATGGACATCTGAAATAATTATCAAGGGAGATATTTATGAGTAGAACAATAACAAAAACCTCAGAAGTCGAAATTCTTTCAACTTTGTTAATAATAGTATGGTCTTCGAATTTCATAGTTTCTCCAATAAAATCGTCATTGATATGCTTCTTGACTTTATACAATCTGGTGACTGCATTTTGAAAATTGAATACAAAACCCTTCTGACATGAGCGTAGGTCTGTTTACCCAACTTGTTTACAAGTATTTTTGGTTCTCTTCACCTGTTTTTTTTTGTTTTTCTACCAGTTTTCTTGTGTTTTTTCACCAGTTCTCTTGGTTTTTTGTTTTTCAGCAGTTTCACGTTTTCTTGGTTTTTGTTTTTCGTTTATTTCACCAGTTTCCTTGGTTTTTTGTTTCTTTTGCCAGTTTCCTATTTTTTTGTTTTTTTCAACGGGTTTCTTGTGTTTTTTACCAGTTTTCTTGGTTTTTTTCACCAGTTTTCTTGGGTTTTTCACCAGTTTTCTTGGTTTTTTGTTATTTTTCACCAGTTTTCTTGGGTTTTTTTCACCAGTTTTCTTGGTTTTTTGCCACCAGTTTTCCTGGTTTTTTGTCACCAGTTTCCTTGGTTTTGTGCCACCAGATTTTTTTGGTTTTTTCACAAGTAGTTTTGGTTTTTTTCACAAGTATTTTTGGTTTTTTTCACCAGTGTTCTTGGTTTTTTCACCAGTTTCCTTTGGTTCTTTCACCAGTTTTCTTGATTTTTTGTTTTTCAGCAGTTTCACGTTTTCTTGGTTTTTTTGTTTTTTGTTTGTTTAACCAGTTTTCTTGGCTTTTTGTTTTTTTCACCAGTTTACAGTTTTTTGTTTTTTTCACCAGTTATCTTGGTTTTTTGTTTTTTCACCAGTTTTCTTGGTTTTTTCACCAGTTTTCTTGGTTTCTTACCACCAGTTTTCTTGGTTTTTTGTCGCCAGTTTCCTTGGTTTAATGGCAACATTTTTTAGGGTTTTGTAAAATAATTTTACAAAACCCTTCTAAAATCGCGTCCTGTCTGTCCGTCTGTCTGTCCGTCCGTCCGTCCGTGTGTCACAGCAGTTTTTCTCGGAAACTACTTAAGCTAGAAACATCAAATTTTGTATGTAGGTGTAAAGTGGTGATCTCTTCAAAGTTCAACTACAACAAAATTTTTGTAAGGTATTTAAGGGGGGTCTCCCCATATAGGGGAGTGACCCCCCGAAAAAAAAATTTCATTGAAGGTAGCCGATATGGGTATCAAATGAAAGGTCTTGATGAGAGCTTTTCAAAACAGGTCTTAGTTTGGCAAAGTTTGCTTCGAGGGGCGCACAGGGAGGGGAAATACACGAAAAATTTGTGTCCCCCCCCCTCGCGATTGGACACCTGTGATCCGAAAAATCGGAAAAAAATCAGGAATGTAGGACTTGGTGAGTACAACAACAACAAATACATGAGAAGTCACAATTCACTCAACTTTGTTAGTAATAGTATGATTTATCGATTTTATGTTTACTTGAATAAAATCTTAACGGTACCCTCAAATTCAGTACACAGATGACTATTTATAAGGTTGATCTATTCTGAAAGTTTCATAAAGATTGAATCATATTTAGTGAAGTTATAGCGGTTTGAAATTTCCTGTATTACTATGGAACAATATGCGCTGCATGTATTACTATGGCAACATATGGCTATGGAACAAAATGCGCTTTTTACCGACATAGACACTACAGTTTTGCTAGGATTTGCATGAAAATTTCAGGAATGATAGGTGTCATGTATGTCTTTGAGAATCGGTTCAGCTAGTGGTATCAGTAATCGTAAAACCAAAAAGTGGCTGTTTTAAATGCGAAGATTGAATAATTTTGAGTTATTTTTCCCAACTTCAACGTTTAGGGTGCATGCTTTGAACACTTGATTCAATTTAATGAATGACTGAAAATGAGTACCTTCAATTGATGCTCATAAGTGAAACAAGTCAAGGAGGCGGGAGAGAGCTCCTAGCAAAAGGGTTTTGAACCCTTCTAGGATTCGAACAAATTGTGTTTCCTCCCTCGCGGATGGACATCTGAAATAATTATCAAGGGAAATATTTATAAGTATAACAAAAACAAAAACCTCAGAAGTCGAAATTCGTTCAACTTTTTTAATAATAGTATGATCTTCGTATTTCCTATTTCCTCCAATAAAATCGTCTTTGACATGTTTCTTGATTTGATTCGATCTGGTGACTGCATTTTGTAAATTGAATACAAAACCCTTCTGACATGAGCGTAGATCTGTTTACCCAACTTGTTTTTGGGGGGGGGGGGGGTTGTAAATACATGAAAAATTTCTCCGTTGCGGATGGATCTGAAATAATTATCAAGGGAGATATTTATGGGTATAACAATACCAAAACCTCAGAAGTCGAAATTCGTTCAACTTTGTTAATAATAGTATGAGCTTCGTATTTCATACTTTCTCCAATAAAATCGTCTTTGACATGTTTCTTGATTTGATTCGATCTGCGTGGCTGCAGTTTGTTAATTTGAATACAAAACCCTTCTGACATGAGCGTAGGTCTGTTTACCCAACTTGTTCACAAGTATTTTTGGTTTTTTTTCACCAGTTTTCTTGGTTTTTTTCACCAGTATTTTTGGGTTTTTCACCAGTTTTCTTGGTTTTTTTTCACGTTTTCTTGGTTTTTTTTTGTTTTTTTTTACGTTTTCCTGGTTTTTTGTTTTTTTTTTCAGCCGTTTTTTTGGTTTTTTTCACCACTTCTCTTGGTTTTTTGTTTTTTTCACATTTTCTTGGTTTTTTGTTTTTTTTACCAGTTTGCTTGGGTTTTTTTTCACCAGTTTTTTTGGTTTTTCGCCACCAGTTTTCTTGGGTTTTCGTCATCAGTTTTCTTGTTTTTTTATCACCAGTTTTCTTTGTTTTTTTTGCTAATATTTTTGGTTTTTGTTCACCAGTTTTCATGGTTTTTTCCACTAGTTTTCTTGGGTTTTTGCCAACAGTTTTCTTTATTTTTTGTCACCAGTTTTCTTGGTTTTTTTACACAAGTTTTCTTTGTTTTTTGTTATTTTTTCATCAGTTTTCTTGATTTTTTGTTTTTTAACGTTTCCTTGGTTGTTTTTGTCACCAGTTTTCTTGGTTTTTTCAGCAGTTTTCTTGGGTTTTTCACCAGTTTTCTTGTTTATTTGTTTGTCAGCAGTTTCACGTTTTCTTGGTTTTTTGTTTTATGTTTTTTTCACCAGTTTTCGGTTTTTTGTTTTTTTCATCAGTTTTCTTGTTATTTTACCAGTTTTCTTGGTTTTTTGTTTTTCGCACGTTTTCTTGGTTTTTGTTTTTTTTTTCACCAGTTTTCGTGGTTTTTTAGGGTTTTGTAAAATAATTTTACAAAACCCTTCTAAAATCGCGTCCTGTCTGTCCGTCTGTCCGTCTGTCTGTCCGTCCGTCCGTCCGTCCGTCCGTCCGTCCGTCCGTCCGTCCGTCCGTCCGTGTGTCACAGCAGTTTTTCTCGGAAACTACTGAAGCTAGAAGCATCAAATTTTGTATATAGGTGTAAAGTGGTGATCTCTTCAAAGTTCACCTAATAAAAAATTTTATAACGTATTTAAGGGGGGTCTCCCCATGTAGGGGAGTGACCCCTCGAAAAAAAAATTTCATTGAAGGTAGCCGATATGGGTATCAAATGAAAGGTCTTGATGAGAACTTTTCAAAACAGGTCTTAGTTTGGCAAAGTTTGCTTCGAGGGGCGCACAGGGAGGGGAAATACACGAAAAATTTGTGTCCCCCCCCTCGCGATTGGACACCTGTGATCCGAAAAATCTGAAAAAAATCACGAATGTAGGCCTTGATGAGTACAACAACAACAAATACGTGAGAAGTCGCATTTCACTCAACTTTGTTAGTAATAGTATGATTTATTGATTTTATGTTTTCTTGAATAAAATCTTGACCGTACCCTTAAATTCAATGAAATTCAGTACACAGATGTCTATTTATAAGATTGACCAGCTCTGCAAGTTTCATAAAGATTGCATCATATTCAGCGAAGTTATAGCGGTTTGAATTTTCCTGTGTTACTATGGAACAATATGCGCTGCATGTATTACTCTGGCAACATATGGCTATGGAACAACATGCGCTTTTTACCGACTCAGACACTACAGTTTTGCTAGGATTTGCATGAAAATTTCAGGAATGATAGGTGTCATGAATAACTTTGAGAATCAGTTCAGCTAGTGGTATCAGTAATCGTAAAACAAAATAGTGGCTGTTTTAAATGCGAAGATTGAATAACTTTGAGTTATTTCTTCCCAACTTCAACGTTTAAGGCGCATGCTTTGAACACTTGATTCAATTTAATGAATGACTGAAGCTGAGTACCTACAATTAATACTCATAAATGAAACAAGTCAAGGAGGCGGGAGGGAGCTTCTAACAAAAGGACTTTGTAACAACTCTAGGATTCGAAAAAATTGGCTATTAATCGATGATAACAGTACAGGAGAGTGGCCCCTGAAAAAAAATTCATCAAACGTAGCCGATATGAGTATGAAATGATAGCTTTCATGGGAGCTTTTCAAAACAGTTCTTAAACTGTCAGTTTTTGCTTCAGTGGGGGCACAGGGGGGAAATATATGAAAAATGTGTTTCCTCCGTCGCGAATGGACATCTGAAATAATTATCAAGGGAGATATTTATGAGTAGAACAATAACAAAAACCTCAGAAGTCGAAATTCTTTCAACTTTGTTAATAATAGTATGGTCTTCGAATTTCATAGTTTCTCCAATAAAATCGTCATTGATATGCTTCTTGACTTTATACAATCTGGTGACTGCATTTTGAAAATTGAATACAAAACCCTTCTGACATGAGCGTAGGTCTGTTTACCCAACTTGTTTACAAGTATTTTTGGTTCTCTTCACCTGTTTTTTTTTGTTTTTCTACCAGTTTTCTTGTGTTTTTTCACCAGTTCTCTTGGTTTTTTGTTTTTCAGCAGTTTCACGTTTTCTTGGTTTTTGTTTTTCGTTTATTTCACCAGTTTCCTTGGTTTTTTGTTTCTTTTGCCAGTTTCCTATTTTTTTGTTTTTTTCAAC
Source organism: Odontomyia ornata (assembly GCA_963969285.1). Classification (NCBI taxonomy): domain Eukaryota; kingdom Metazoa; phylum Arthropoda; class Insecta; order Diptera; family Stratiomyidae; genus Odontomyia; species Odontomyia ornata. The sequence goes on from OZ017741.1 coordinate 37,671,647, forward strand.
GGGTTTCTTGTGTTTTTTACCAGTTTTCTTGGTTTTTTTCACCAGTTTTCTTGGGTTTTTCACCAGTTTTCTTGGTTTTTTGTTATTTTTCACCAGTTTTCTTGGGTTTTTTTCACCAGTTTTCTTGGTTTTTTGCCACCAGTTTTCCTGGTTTTTTGTCACCAGTTTTCTTGGTTTTGTGCCACCAGATTTTTTTGGTTTTTTCACAAGTAGTTTTGGTTTTTTTCACAAGTATTTTTGGTTTTTTTCACCAGTGTTCTTGGTTTTTTCACCAGTTTCCTTTGGTTCTTTCACCAGTTTTCTTGATTTTTTGTTTTTCAGCAGTTTCACGTTTTCTTGGTTTTTTTGTTTTTTGTTTGTTTAACCAGTTTTCTTGGCTTTTTGTTTTTTTCACCAGTTTACAGTTTTTTGTTTTTTTCACCAGTTATCTTGGTTTTTTGTTTTTTCACCAGTTTTCTTGGTTTTTTCACCAGTTTTCTTGGTTTCTTACCACCAGTTTTCTTGGTTTTTTGTCGCCAGTTTTCTTGGTTTAGTGGCAACATTTTTTAGGGTTTTGTAAAATAATTTTACAAAACCCTTCTAAAATCGCGTCCTGTCTGTCCGTCTGTCTGTCCGTCCGTCCGTCCGTCCGTCCGTCCGTCCGTCCGTGTGTCACAGCAGTTTTTCTCGGAAACTACTTAAGCTAGAAACATCAAATTTTGTATGTAGGTGTAAAGTGGTGATCTCTTCAAAGTTCAACTACAACAAAATGTTTGTAAGGTATTTAAGGGGGGTCTCCCCATATAGGGGAGTGACCCCCCGAAAAAAAAATTTCATTGAAGGTAGCCGATATGGGTATCAAATGAAAGGTCTTGATGAGAGCTTTTCAAAACAGGTCTTAGTTTGGCAAAGTTTGCTTCGAGGGGCGCACAGGGAGGGGAAATACACGAAAAATTTGTGTCCCCCCCCCTCGCGATTGGACACCTGTGATCCGAAAAATCGGAAAAAAATCAGGAATGTAGGACTTGGTGAGTACAACAACAACAAATACATGAGAAGTCACAATTCACTCAACTTTGTTAGTAATAGTATGATTTATCGATTTTATGTTTTCTTGAATAAAATCTTAACGGTACCCTCAAACTCTATGAAATTCAGTACACAGATGACTATTTATAAGGTTGATCTATTCTGAAAGTTTCATAAAGATTGAATCATACTTAGTGAAGTTATAGCGGTTTGAAATTTCCTGTATTACTATGGAACAATATGCGCTGCATGTATTACTATGGCAACATATGGCTATGGAACAAAATGCGCTTTTTACCGACATAGACACTACAGTTTTGCTAGGATTTGCATGAAAATTTCAGGAATGATAGGTGTCATGTATGTCTTTGAGAATCGGTTCAGCTAGTGGTATCAGTAATCGTAAAACCAAAAAGTGGCTGTTTTAAATGCGAAGATTGAATAATTTTGAGTTATTTTTCCCAACTTCAACGTTTAGGGTGCATGCTTTGAACACTTGATTCAATTTAATGAATGACTGAAAATGAGTACCTTCAATTGATGCTCATAAGTGAAACAAGTCAAGGAGGCGGGAGAGAGCTCCTAGCAAAAGGGTTTTGAACCCTTCTAGGATTCGAACAAATTGTGTTTCCTCCCTCGCGGATGGACATCTGAAATAATTATCAAGGGAAATATTTATAAGTATAACAAAAACAAAAACCTCAGAAGTCGAAATTCGTTCAACTTTGTTAATAATAGTATGATCTTCGTATTTCCTATTTCCTCCAATAAAATCGTCTTTGACATGTTTCTTGATTTGATTCGATCTGGTGACTGCATTTTGTAAATTGAATACAAAACCCTTCTGACATGAGCGTAGATCTGTTTACCCAACTTGTTTTTGGTTTTTTTCACAAGTATTTTTGGTTTTTTTAGGGTTTTGTAAAATAATTTTACAAAACCCTACTAGTTTCGCGACCAGTCTGTCCGTCTGTCCGTCTGTCCGTCCGTCCGTCCGTCCGTCCGTCCGTCCGTCCGTCCGTCCGTCCGTCCGTGTGTCACAGCAGTTTTTCTCGGAAACTACTTAAGCTAGAAACATCAAATTTTGTGTGTAGGTGTAAAGTGGTGATCTCTTCAAAGTTCAACTACAAAAAAATTTTATAAGGTATTTAAGGGGGGTCTCCCCATATAGGAGAGTGACCCCCCGAAAAAAAAATTTCATTGAAGGTAGCCGATATGGGTATCAAATGAAAGGTCTTAATGAGAACTTTTCAAAACAGGTCTTAGTTTGGCAAAGTTTGCTTCGAGGGGCGCATAGGGAGGGGAAATGTACGAAAAATTTGTGTCCCCCCCCCTCGCGATTGGACACCTGTGATCCGAAAAATCTGAAAAAAATCACGAATGTAGGCCTTGATGAGTACAACAACATCAAATACAATAGAAGTCGCAATTCACTCAACTTTGTTAGTAATAGTATGATTTATCGATTTTATGTTTTCTTGAATAAAATCTTGACGGTACCCTTAAATTCAATGAAATTCAGTACGTAGATGCCTATTCATAAAGACAATCTCTCCTGAAAGTTTCATAAAGATTGAATCATATTTAGCGAAGTTATAGCGGTTTGAATTTTCCTGTATTACTATGGAACAATATGCGCTGCATTTATTACTATGGCAACATATGGCTATGGAACAACATGCGCCTTTTACCGACTCAGACACTACAATTTTGCTAGGATTTGCATGAAAATTTCAGGAATGATAGGTGTCATGTATATCTTTGAGAATCGGTTCAGTTAGTGGTATCAGTAATCGTAAAACAAAATAGTGGCTGTTTTAAATGCGAAGATTGAATAATTTTGAGTTATTTTTTCCCAACTTCAACGTTTAAGGTGCATGCTTTGAACACATGATTCAATTGAATGAATGACTGAAGATGAGTACCTACAATTAATGCTCATAAGTGAAACAAGTCAAGGAGGTGGGAGAGAGCTCCTAGCAAAAGGGTTTTGTAACCATTCTAGGATTCGAAAAAATTGGCCATTGATCGATGATAACAGTACAGGAGAGTGGCCCCTGAAAAAAAAATTCATCAAACGTAGCCGATATGAGTATGAAATACAAGTTTTCATGGGAGCTTTTCAAAACAGTTGTTGAACTGTCAGTTTTTGCTTTAGTGGGGACACAGGGGGGGGGGGTTGTAAATACATGAAAAATTTCTCCGTTGCGGATGGATCTGAAATAATTATCAAGGGAGATATTTATGGGTATAACAATACCAAAACCTCAGAAGTCGAAATTCGTTCAACTTTGTTAATAATAGTATGAGCTTCGTATTTCATACTTTCTCCAATAAAATCGTCTTTGACATGTTTCTTGATTTGATTCGATCTGCGTGGCTGCAGTTTGTTAATTTGAATACAAAACCCTTCTGACATGAGCGTAGGTCTGTTTACCCAACTTGTTCACAAGTATTTTTGGTTTTTTTTCACCAGTTTTCTTGGTTTTTTTCACCAGTATTTTTGGGTTTTTCACCAGTTTTCTTGGTTTTTTTTCACGTTTTCTTGGTTTTTTTTTGTTTTTTTTTACGTTTTCCTGGTTTTTTGTTTTTTTTTTCAGCCGTTTTTTTGGTTTTTTTCACCACTTCTCTTGGTTTTTTGTTTTTTTCACATTTTCTTGGTTTTTTGTTTTTTTTACCAGTTTGCTCGGGTTTTTTTTCACCAGTTTTTTTGGTTTTTCGCCACCAGTTTTCTTGGGTTTTCGTCATCAGTTTTCTTGTTTTTTTATCACCAGTTTTCTTTGTTCTTTTCGCTAATATTTTTGGTTTTTGTTCACCAGTTTTCATGGTTTTTTCCACTAGTTTTCTTGGTTTTTTGCCAACAGTTTTCTTTATTTTTTGTCACCAGTTTTCTTGGTTTTTTTACACAAGTTTTCTTTGTTTTTTGTTATTTTTTCATCAGTTTTCTTGATTTTTTGTTTTTTAACGTTTCCTTGGTTGTTTTTGTCACCAGTTTTCTTGGTTTTTTCAGCAGTTTTCTTAGGTTTTTCACCAGTTTTCTTGTTTATTTGTTTGTCAGCAGTTTCACGTTTTCTTGGTTTTTTGTTTTATGTTTTTTTCACCAGTTTTCGGTTTTTTGTTTTTTTCATCAGTTTTCTTGTTATTTTACCAGTTTTCTTGGTTTTTTGTTTTTCGCACGTTTTCTTGGTTTTTGTTTTTTTTTTTTCACCAGTTTTCGTGGTTTTTTAGGGTTTTGTAAAATAATTTTACAAAACCCTTCTAAAATCGCGTCCTGTCTGTCCGTCTGTCCGTCTGTCCGTCTGTCTGTCCGTCCGTCCGTCCGTCCGTACGTCCGTCCGTCCGTCCGTCCGTCCGTGTGTCACAGCAGTTTTTCTCGGAAACTACTGAAGCTAGAAGCATCAAATTTTGTATATAGGTGTAAAGTGGTGATCTCTTCAAAGTTCACCTAATAAAAAATTTTATAACGTATTTAAGGGGGGTCTCCCCATGTAGGGGAGTGACCCCTCGAAAAAAAAATTTCATTGAAGGTAGCCGATATGGGTATCAAATGAAAGGTCTTGATGAGAACTTTTCAAAACAGGTCTTAGTTTGGCAAAGTTTGCTTCGAGGGGCGCACAGGGAGGGGAAATACACGAAAAATTTGTGTCCCCCCCCTCGCGATTGGACACCTGTGATCCGAAAAATCTGAAAAAAATCACGAATGTAGGCCTTGATGAGTACAACAACAACAAATACGTGAGAAGTCGCATTTCACTCAACTTTGTTAGTAATAGTATGATTTATCGATTTTATGTTTTCTTGAATAAAATCTTGACCGTACCCTTAAATTCAATGAAATTCAGTACACAGATGTCTATTTATAAGATTGACCAGCTCTGCAAGTTTCATAAAGATTGCATCATATTCAGCGAAGTTATAGCGGTTTGAATTTTCCTGTGTTACTATGGAACAATATGCGCTGCATGTATTACTCTGGCAACATATGGCTATGGAACAACATGCGCTTTTTACCGACTCAGACACTACAGTTTTGCTAGGATTTGCATGAAAATTTCAGGAATGATAGGTGTCATGAATAACTTTGAGAATCAGTTCAGCTAGTGGTATCAGTAATCGTAAAACAAAATAGTGGCTGTTTTAAATGCGAAGATTGAATAACTTTGAGTTATTTCTTCCCAACTTCAACGTTTAAGGCGCATGCTTTGAACACTTGATTCAATTTAATGAATGACTGAAGCTGAGTACCTACAATTAATACTCATAAATGAAACAAGTCAAGGAGGCGGGAGGGAGCTTCTAACAAAAGGACTTTGTAACAACTCTAGGATTCGAAAAAATTGGCTATTAATCGATGATAACAGTACAGGAGAGTGGCCCCTGAAAAAAAATTCATCAAACGTAGCCGATATGAGTATGAAATGATAGCTTTCATGGGAGCTTTTCAAAACAGTTCTTAAACTGTCAGTTTTTGCTTCAGTGGGGGCACAGGGGGGAAATACATGAAAAATGTGTTTCCTCCGTCGCGAATGGACATCTGAAATAATTATCAAGGGAGATATTTATGAGTAGAACAATAACAAAAACCTCAGAAGTCGAAATTCTTTCAACTTTGTTAATAATAGTATGGTCTTCGAATTTCATAGTTTCTCCAATAAAATCGTCATTGATATGCTTCTTGACTTTATACAATCTGGTGACTGCAATTTGAAAATTGAATACAAAACCCTTCTGACATGAGCGTAGGTCTGTTTACCCAACTTGTTTTTTACCAGTTTCCTTGGTTTTTTTCAGCTGTTTTCTTGGCTTTTTTCACCAATTTTCTTGGGGTTTTTAGCAATTTTTCTGGTGTTTTGTTTTTCAACAGCTCCACGTTCTTTTGGATTTTTGTTTTTTCACGTTTTCTTGGTTTTTTTCGCCAGTTTTTTCTTTTTTTTTCACATATTCTTGGTTTTTATTTTTTTCACGTTTTCTTAGTTTTTTGTTATTTTCACCATTTTCCCACTGGTTTTTTTCCCCAGTTTTCTTTGTTTTTTCCACCGGTTTTGTTGGTTTTTTAATTTTTCGCGTTTTCTTGGTTTTTCTCACAAGATTTCTTGTTTTTTTTTTTGTTTTTACACGTTTTCTTGGTTTTTTGTTTTTTTCACCAGTTTTCTTGGTCTTTTTCACCGGTTTTTTTGGTTCTTTCACCAGTTATTTTGGTTTTTTGTTTTTGTCACGTTTTCTTGGTTTTTGTGTTTTTTCACCAGTTTTCTTGGGTTTTTACACCAGTTTTCTTGGGTTTTTGCCACCAGTTTCCTTGGTTTTTTTGTCACCAGTTTTCTTGGCTTTTTGTCACCAGTTTTCTTGGGGTTTTTCACAAGTATTTTTGGTTTTTTCACCATTTTTCTAGGTTTTTTTTTCACCAGTTTTCTTGGGTGGTTTCACCAGTTTTCTTGGTTTTTTTATTTTTCAATAGTTTCACGTTTTCTTGGTTTTTTTTTTTTTTTTGTTAGTTTCACCAGTTTTCTTCGTTTTTAGGGTTTTGTAAAATAATTTTACAAAACCCTACTAGTTTCGCGACCAGTCTGTCCGTCTGTCCGTCTATCCGTCCGTCCGTCCGTCCGTCCGTCCGTCCGTGTGTCACAGCAGTTTTTCTCGGAAACTACTTAAGCTAGAAACATCAAATTTTGTGTGTAGGTGTAAAGTGGTGATCTCTTCAAAGTTCAACTACAAAAAAATTTTATAAGGTATTTAAGGGGGGTCTCCCCATATAGGAGAGTGACCCCCCGAAAAAAAATTTCATTGAAGGTAGCCGATATGGGTATCAAATGAAAGGTCTTAATGAGAACTTTTCAAAACAGGTCTTAGTTTGGCAAAGTTTGCTTCGAGGGGCGCATAGGGAGGGGAAATGTACGAAAAATTTGTGTCCCCCCCCCCTCGCGATTGGACACCTGTGATCCGAAAAATCTGAAAAAAATCACGAATGTAGGCCTTGATGAGTACAACAACAACAAATACAATAGAAGTCGCAATTCACTCAACTTTGTTAGTAATAGTATGATTTATCGATTTTATGTTTTCTTGAATAAAATCTTAACGGTACCCTTAAATTCAATGAAATTCAGTATGTAGATGCCTATTTATAAAGACAATCTCTCCTGAAAGTTTCATAAAGATTGAATCAAATTTAGCGAAGTTATAGCGGTTTGAATTTTCCTGTATTACTATGGAACAATATGCGCTGCATTTATTACTATGGCAACATATGGCTATGGAACAACATGCGCCTTTTACCGACTCAGACACTACAATTTTGCTAGGATTTGCATGAAAATTTCAGGAATGATAGGTGTCATGTATATCTTTGAGAATCGGTTCAGTTAGTGGTATCAGTAATCGTAAAACAAAATAGTGGCTGTTTTAAATGCGAAGATTGAATAATTTTGAGTTATTTTTTCCCAACTTCAACGTTTAAGGTGCATGCTTTGAACACATGATTCAATTGAATGAATGACTGAAGATGAGTACCTACAATTAATGCTCATAAGTGAAACAAGTCAAGGAGGTGGGAGAGAGCTCCTAGCAAAAGGGTTTTGTAACCATTCTAGGATTCGAAAAAATTGGCCATTGATCGATGATAACAGTACAGGAGAGTGGCCCCTGAAAAAAAAATTCATCAAACGTAGCCGATATGAGTATGAAATACAAGTTTTCATGGGAGCTTTTCAAAACAGTTGTTGAACTGTCAGTTTTTGCTTTAGTGGGGACACAGGGGGGGGGGGGGGGGGGTTGTAAATACATGAAAAATTTCTCCGTTGCGGATGGATCTGAAATAATTATCAAGGGAGATATTTATGGGTATAACAATACCAAAACCTCAGAAGTCGAAATTCGTTCAACTTTGTTAATAATAGTATGAGCTTCGTATTTCATACTTTCTCCAATAAAATCGTCTTTGACATGTTTCTTGATTTGATTCGATCTGCGTGACTGCAGTTTGTTAATTTGAATACAAAACCCTTCTGACATGAGCGTAGGTCTGTTTACCCAACTTGTTTTCACCAGTTTTCTGGGTTTTTTGTTTTTTTCACCAGTTGTCTTGGTTTTTTTCACGTTTTCCTGGTTTTTTGTTTTTTTCACCAGTTTTCTTGGTTTTTTTCACCAGTATTTTTGGTTTTTTCACCAGTTTTCTTGGTTTTTTTTCACGTTTACTTGGTTTTTTTTTGTTTTTTTTACGTTTTCCTGGTTTTTTGTTTTTTTTTCAGCCGTTTTTAGGGTTTTGTAAAATAATTTTACAAAACCCTTCTAAAATCGCGTCCTGTCTGTCCGTCTGTCCGTCTGTCTGTCCGTCCGTCCGTGTGTCACAGCAGTTTTTCTCGGAAACTACTTAAGCTAGAAACATCAAATTTTGTATGTAGGTGTAAAGTGGTGATCTCTTCAAAGTTCAACTACAACAAAATTTTTGTAAGGTATTTAAGGGGGGTCTCCCCATGTAGGGGAGTGACCCCCCGAAAAAAAAATTTCATTGAAGGTAGCCGATATGGGTATCAAATGAAAGGTCTTGATGAGAGCTTTTCAAAACTCTTAGTTTGGCAAAGTTTGCTTCGAGGGGCGCACAGGGAGGGGAAATACACGAAAAATTTGTGTCCCCCCCCCTCGCGATTGGACACCTGTGATCCGAAAAATCGGAAAAAAATCAGGAATGTAGGACTTGGTGAGTACAACAACAACAAATACATGAGAAGTCACAATTCACTCAACTTTGTTAGTAATAGTATGATTTATCGATTTTATGTTTTCTTGAATAAAATCTTAACGGTACCCTCAAATTCTATGAAATTCAGTACACAGATGACTATTTATAAGGTTGATCTATTCTGAAAGTTTCATAAAGATTGAATCATATTTAGTGAAGTTATAGCGGTTTGAAATTTCCTGTATTACTATGGAACAATATGCGCTGCATGTATTACTATGGCAACATATGGCTATGGAACAAAATGCGCTTTTTACCGACATAGACACTACAGTTTTGCTAGGATTTGCATGAAAATTTCAGGAATGATAGGTGTCATGTATGTCTTTGAGAATCGGTTCAGCTAGTGGTATCAGTAATCGTAAAACCAAAAAGTGGCTGCTTTAAATGCGAAGATTGAATAATTTTGAGTTATTTTTCCCAACTTCAACGTTTAGGGTGCATGCTTTGAACACTTGATTCAATTTAATGAATGACTGAAAATGAGTACCTTCGAATGATGCTCATAAGTGAAACAAGTCAAGGAGGCGGGAGAGAGCTCCTAGCAAAAGGGTTTTGAAACCATTCTAGGATTCGAACAAATTGTGTTTCCTCCCTCGCGGATGGACATCTGAAATAATTATCAAGGGAAATATTTATAAGTATAACAAAAACAAAAACCTCAGAAGTCGAAATTCGTTCAACTTTGTTAATAATAGTATGATCTTCGTATTTCCTATTTCCTCCAATAAAATCGTCTTTGACATGTTTCTTGATTTGATTCGATCTGGTGACTGCATTTTGTAAATTGAATACAAAACCCTTCTGACATGAGCGTAGGTCTGTTTACCCAACTTGTTTTGGTTTTTTTCACCACTTCTCTTGGTTTTTTGTTTTTTTCACATTTTCTTGGTTTTTTGTTTTTTTTACCAGTTTGCTTGGGTTTTTTTTCACCAGTTTTTTTGGTTTTTTGCCACCAGTTTTCTTGGGTTTTTGTCATCAGTTTTCTTGTTTTTTTATCACCAGTTTTCTTTGTTTTTTTTCGCTAATATTTTTTGTTTTTGTTCACCAGTTTTCATGGTTTTTTCCACTAGTTTTCTTGGTTTTTTGCCAACAGTTTTCTTTGTTTTTTGTCACCAGTTTTCTTGGTCTTTCTACACAAGTTTTCTTTGTTTTTTGTTATTTTTTCACCAGTTTTCTTGGTTTTTTGTTTTTTAACGTTTCCTTGGTTGTTTTTGTCACCAGTTTTCTTGGTTTTTTCGGCAGTTTTCTTGGGTTTTTTCACCAGTTTTCTTGTTTATTTGTTTTTCAGCAGTTTCACGTTTTCTTGGTTTTTTGTTTTATGTTTTTTTCACCAATTTTCGGTTTTTTGTTTTTTTCACCAGTTTTCTTGTTTTTTTACCAGTTTTCTTGGTTTTTTGTTTTTCGCACGTTTTCTTGGTTTTTGTTTTTTTTTTCACCAGTTTTCGTGTTTTTTTTTTACCAGTTTCCTTGGTTTTTTTCACCTGTTTTCTTGGCTTTTTTTCACCAGTTTTCTTGGGGTTTTTAGCAATTTTTCTGGTGTTTTGGTTTTCAACAGCTCCACGTTCTTTTGGGTTTTTTTTCACGTTTTCTTGGTTTTTTTCGCCAGTTTTTTCTTCTTTTTCACATATTCTTGGTTTTTATTTTTTTCACGTTTTCTTAGTTTTTTGTTTTTTTCACCATTTTTCCACTGGTTTTTTTCCCCAGTTTTCTTTGTTTTTTCCACCGGTTCTGTTGGTTTTTTAATTTTTCGCATTTTCTTGGTTTTTCTCACAAGATTTCTTGTTTTTTTTGTTTTTACACGTTTTCTTGGTTTTTTGTTTTTTTCACCAGTTTTCTTGGTCTTTTTCACCGGTTTTTTTGGTTCTTTCACCAGTTATTTTGGTTTTTTGTTTTTGTCACGTTTTCTTGGTTTTTGTGTTTTTTCACCAGTTTTCTTGGGTTTTTACACCAGTTTTCTTGGGTTTTTGCCACCAGTTTCCTTGGTTTTTTTGTCACCAGTTTTCTTGGCTTTTTTTCACCAGTTTTCTTGGTTTTTTACACCAGTATTTTTTGTTTGTTTCACCAGTTTTCTTGGTTTTTTGTTTTTTTCACCAGTTTTCTGTTTTTTGTTTTTTTTCATCAGTTTTCTTTGTTTTATTTCACCAGTTGTCTTGGTTTTTTGATTTTTTAAGGAGTCCTTGGTTTTTTGTTTTTTTTTCACCAGTTATCTTGGTTTTTTCACCAGTATTTTTGGTTATTTGCCACCAGTTTTCTTGGTTTTTTGTTATTTTTTCACCAGTTTTCTTGGTTTTTTGTCACCAGTTTTCTTGGTTTTTTTCACGTTTCGTTGGGTTTTTTCACCAGTTTTCTTGGTTCTTTGTGGCTTTCACCAGTTTTCTTGGTTTTCAGTTTTTTTCACCAGTTGTCTTGGTTTTTTTTTCACCAGTTTTCTTGTTTCTTTGTTTTTTTCACCAGTTTTCTGGGTTTTGTGTTTTTCACCAGTTGTCTGTTTTTTGTTTTTTCTCCAATTTTTTTGTTTTTTTACCAGTTTTCTTGGTTTTTTCACCAGTTTTCTTGGTTTTTTTTACTAGTTTTCTTGGTTTTTTGTTTTTTCACCAGTTTTCTCGGTTTTTTCACCAGTTTTCTTGGTTTCTTTACCTGTTTTCTTGGGTTTTTGCCATCACTTTTTTTGGTTTTTTGTCACCAGGAGTTTCCCCGGTACGATGGAAGGTGGCGAGGCTCGTGCTGATCAGCAAGGGGAAGGGAAATCCTGAATCGCCGTCTGCATACCGCCCGTTATGCATGCTTGACATGGCTGGGAAAGTGCTAGAGAAACTCATCAAGGGAATACTTTCTACGTGATTCGTGCTGCTGGGGACCTATCTCCTCGGCAGTACGGCTTTAGAGCACGACGTTCTACTATTGATGCGATTGGAGACGTAGAGAACGCGGTTCAAAAGGCAGAGGCATATAGTCGCACCAAGCGGCGGATCGTCCTGTTCGTGACCCTCGACGTCAGGAATGCCTTCAGCTCCGCTAGATGGGTGGATATTCTGAATATGCTGGAAAAAGCATTTTAAGCTCCAGAATATCTAATGCGGCTTTTGAGGAACCACCTAAAGGACTGAAGCCTGCTCTACGACACGACACTATTGATCGACTCGAGGATGAGTTTCTCTGAGCAAATCAGGGCAACGGCTGAGAAGACTGCTTCGGGAATGTCAGCTCTGAGTCGACTTATGGCCAACGTAGGGGGACCCAGCCTGTCAAGAAGACGCCTCTTGATGAGTCCTGTAGGGTCAGTGCTACTGTACGGCGCAGAGGTATAGGACGACGCTCTCAGCAAGGAGGTATACCGCAAACGTTTGGCACAGGTACAGAGAAGAGGAGCACTGAGAATAGCATCTTCGTATCCGACAGTCTCTGACTCAGCGGTGAGAGTTATTGCAGGCGTGATACCTGTCGCCCTCCTTGCTAGAGAGCACAGCGCTGTTTACCTGCGCCGAAACAGGGACTCGAGGGAGATGGTTGTCCGCGAAGAGAGACAGCGCTCGCTCAACGATTGGCACCGGTCTTGGGTCAATAGCTCGAAGCGAAGGTGGACTGCGTGCCTCATCCTGTATGTGAGGCCGTGGCTAGATCGAAGGCATGGTGAGACTGACTTCTATCTGACCCAGCTTTTGAGCGGGCATAGGTGTTTTCAGTCTTACCTGCACAAGATTGGTAAGTCACGGTCCCCCGATTGTCGGTTTTGCCCAGGAGAGGAGGACAATGCCTGTCACACATTTTTTGCGTGTACAAAATGGGTCAGGCTGCAAAGGGAACTCTACAGGGAGACGGGAGAGCTCACTCCGGATGATATAGTTGCAGTGATGCTCGAATAGGTTGACAAATGTTACCAGGTGGCACATTTTGCTCGGGCAATCCTAAAATATAAAAGGGACTCACAGCAGCCGGGGGGCTGGGGGATCACTCTTCTGGCAATGCCTCTTCCCCTCTCCCTTCCCGCTAGGAAAGGGATCCCCCAAGTCGAAAGCGCCTCACGGGCTAACAAAATGAGACCTGGCCTGAAGTAATGCGTCAAGCGGTTCCAGGCTAGGCTCTCAGGTTGACAGGGGAGGTGTTTAGTGGGTAGTCCAGCTGGCTTATTGCGAGCACGGGAGTCCCACACTCTGTGCATAAATGGCATTCACCTCCCAACCACGAAAAAAAATGCCATTATCGTGATCACAAGGGCAAGAGATTAAGAATAGTCAAGAAGCAGAGAGCCAAGCAGCCAGCTATCAATAACCGGCCACAGGAGATGGAAAAGCCTGCCCTAACTCAAAAGTAAACGTGCCAAAAGCTTCTTTATAAAGTGCTACTCCTCGAGTGAATATGATCATATTCGGAAATACAAATTACAATTTGAAATAAGCTAAAGTTAAACGAACTACATTTGAAGAATTTGAAATAAGTTAAAGTGACGCGAATTCAATTTGAAATCGAATGAATTTGATTTCGATGTTGAAAGGAAATAATTGAAAGTGAACTGAATTTGATTGGTGGATTGTGTTTGATTTCTCTTTCGAAAAAGACGTTCAGCGGTTATTTAAAGGTCGGGTTTCGCTCGCCTTTTATAATTGGCTGAGGTGGTGCAGGAAGTGCCGGCTAACTGTGAAGGTACTGAAGTCTAGGGGCATGGTCTTCTTTAGTTTTCAATTTCCTTTTGGTGCTCTTTGTTTGGAAAATTTCAGATTGCGTGAAGAGCTAGTTGTTTCATGCGCGTTCCGCGTCTTCTTGCGAATTGTCTTTTATTCTCGGCATATATGAGGGTGAAAACTCTGGCGAGCCGCAAACTCACTTGCTGGATCCTGAGGGCTATCAAGGTGGGTGAGTGGCGCCTGCGACCTGTCCTCCAGGGAGCTAACCGGGACCAAGCAGCCCCACCAAAGAACCTTCTTTTTAGATGGTATATAGTTACGTAGCATAAAAAATTAGATTTTTAAACAGCATCTTCCTTTAAATTTCTTTATTCTCAATTTAATATAAGCCATAGAGAAAAGCGAGCTTTAACATTTTAATGGCGAAAACGATTTCTAGGATTTTCTAATGATAAAACCTACACCTTTCCAACTTTACATCTTGTAATAAACGTTCATGCTTGGTCAACGACCTTCCATCGAAATGATTCAGGCAAAAATTAAAAGCCCTCTTAGCAGCAGGCACTAAATTTCATTAGCCGTTAAAACCGACTATCATCTATCATACTTACTCGTATTTGCCTGAAGCCTGCACAACCGGAAGCTTAACAACATGAAGATTAAGTGGCTGGCCGAGTATTAACTCTTGAAAGTACAACCTCTATAAAAACAAGCATAAACGTAAAACCAGTAAAACTTTAAACCTGCTGATTACAAGCAAAGTCAATATCCTTTCGACAAAAATTACCTGACTTGCATAATAACGTGAACGGGGTTAAAAAATTCAATTTTCAACACCAAACTAAATAAAAAATTTCATATCATGCATGCCAGTCTGCATCAACTTTGCCACCTCACTGAGGGTCGTTCGTCTCGTTTAATAATAAAATATAAAATTCAGGGTCGAAACGAAGGACGTAGATAATTGGTGAGAAGGGTTCTGTTGGTGTTATTTTAATGACTCGCCAGCATGCAATTAAATTCAATCAACCCTCACCCCGAACTCAGCAACGGCATGAAACACTTCATAAGGAGTTTAAAAATAAAGCGGAAATATCCAACATAAAGCTTACCCGGGTGATATAAAATGGATATGTGAGCAGGTATTTCGGTTTTTCAGTATCCTGCGTGGCTTGAAAATTGAATGAGTTGCAGTATAAATGGCAAAATGCATGCAAATATGAAAAGGAGATTAACAATAAATTCGTTTGATGATGATAACGTCATTTAAGTATTTGCGGTACAATGGAGGTGTGGAAAAGTCGAATTGTGTTTTTTTAAGAAGCTTTTTCTTTTTTTGGCAGATTTTCAGACACAATTTCTTTACAGTTTTTTTTAAGTGGATCAAAACAATCTCAAATTTATCCAATTTTGGCAAATCATTCTTCATTACCTGTACCCTTATTTTAGCTCGTATTCCAGCTCCGTTCTTTCCTTACAACTTTTGATCGCATTAAGCCGAACCCCCAGATCTTATCACTTCAAAGCACGTTCTCAAACCATCATCATCCCCAAAAGCCTCATTAAACGTTCCGTTATTTCATTTTTTCTTCAACTTCAGGAAAAAAGGTCACTTACCAAAATGACTTAACCGATTAAATAAATGGATTTCATTTCATGAAATCCTCACCAACAAAAAATAGGAAAAAGAGTCCGACTACGGCATCAAATGACACAACGGAGATTGGTTGAAAGTCAGAGAGAAAGGAGAGCTAGAAACGGAACGAAAAAAACGAGAAACATTAAAAAGCCAAACCAATAGCATCAACATTGAGAGAAAAGTCTCAAAATTTACTACCAATTTAATTCTTGTGTAAATTACAATAAAAGTGTTTCAACCGAAAGTGGAAGACGTAAAGAGAGACATAAGAAGAGAGAAAAAAAAATTGCGAGACCGAGATGAAATTTCGTCATAAAAATGTATCTTTCGTCCTGGAATCGAAGGTACAGGTCGCTCTATCCAATTCAATCTCTTGCCATTTAGATGGCCATTTGCTGTGACTTCAGCAAATGATGTTGTTTCAATTCCTTTTAACTGTTTGGAGAAAGAATTGTTTTGAAAGTAATGACAAGTAGCGAGATTTAGAGAGATTGGTCGTCAATCTCTCAATCGATTGTGTTGAAATTGTCGATTGCTGTGTGAATTGAGCTTTAAGTGAGAAAGTGGCAATTATCCTTTTGATTTGTATTGAATTCATTTCCGAAGAATGAAAGTGATAAAATCTTTTATGGAATTTGATGAAGATGCTGCTATTTTTTTATGAAGAAAAGCTTAGATAAACGGTGAGAAGAGTTGTGCAACATGAAGTTTAGTAAAATGGTACTCTCTTATGCAATCTCTCTCTGGAATTTCATGGTGGTAGTAGCCCGTTTCTTATTCAAAAACTATCCTCGGCCGATGAAGCTTCACTTTGGTGATCTGATAAGAACTAATATAGCGAGCATTTTTGTTAAAGGTACCACTCAAGCCGGAGCATTTGGCGAGTTTCGAGAAATAGCAGAACTGACGTATATGAGGAACTGAAGTACCAAAATACTGTTGTCCTGAGGTACTGAAAGATGACTGGAAGGAAGAAAAGGAACTGATCGAAATGAGTGGTAAAATTATTAGCGAAAGGAAGCTGATGGAAGAAGAGGAACTGGATGAACAGCGTGCACTTAGTTGAGGAGAATAATGAATTCCGAGGCATGTGAGGAATCGGTGCATGAGGGCTGAAGGATGAACTCAAACAGTACGAATGTCATAAGTCTAGTAAAAAAGGAAGAAGATTAACCTGGAGGCATGAAAGCCAGAGGAGAAAAATGGAACCAAACGAAAGAACTGGTCATCTTTGTAGTGAGGGGAAATGGTAACTTGGAGGCGTGGAGGCTGAAGGAAGAACTGGATTTGCATGAACCGCATAGGCCTAGTAAAAAGGAGAAACGATGAGCCTGGTGGCATGTTGGGTAGTGGTGGATGACGGCTGAAGGGTAAAGTCCATCTGTATGAACGGTGTAAAGATGCACCTGAAGGTCAGAAGAGAGAAGTGGAACTGAACGACCGATGTAAGCTTATTAGCAAGGGGAAAGAAGGGGTAGGAGGAGTATCTGAGGTGGGGCAACCTAATTCGGTACGGGAACCAAATAGGCAATGATCATGTGTTGTGTCATGAAAAGCTGAGCAGAGATTTGATCTGCACCAGAGGCTAGGGCAGCTCATGACAGTTTAATGTCACCTCCTACATGAGAAAAAGCCTATCCTGGTTGGAATCATGTGGAAAGTAGTTTTGAGAACGCACCCGTTGCGTTACAAATATCCTGAATATGAGTAAACTGTGACTTCATTCCAAAGCTACAGGGCGCTGACTGGCACATCATGCTGATTCCTGTCTCACGGTCACAGTGGGGTGAGACCTATCAATAGCAGGTATTTACGTAAACCACGTCTCTTTCATGTTCGTTACACCGTTGTCCGCAAGGTCCCCTTTTTAGGGTTTTGTAAAATAATTTTACAAAACTCTACTAGTTTCGCGACCAGTCTGTCCGTCCGTCCGTCCGTGTGTCACAGCAGTTTTTCTCGGAATCTACTTAAGCTAGAAACATCAAATTTTGTATGTAGGTGTAAAGTGGTGATCTCTTCAAAGTTCAACTGCAAAGAAAAATTATAAGGTCATTAAGGGGGGTCTCCCCATATAGGAGAGTGACCCCCCGAAAAAAAATTTAATTGAAGGTAGCCAATATGGGTATCAAATGAAAGGTCTTGATGAGAACTTTCCAAAACAGGTCTTAGTTTGGCAAAACTTGCTTTGAGGGGCGCACAGGGAGGGGAAATACAAGAAAAATGTGTGTCCCCCCCCCTCGCGATTGGACACCGAAAAATCTGAAAAAAATCAGGAATGTAGGCCTTGGTGAGTACAACAACAACAAATATGTGAAAAGTCGCAATTCACTCAACTTTGTTAGTAATAGCATGATTTATTGAATTTATGTTTTCTTGAATAAAATCTTAACGGTACCCTTAAATTCAATGAAATTTAGTACGTAAATGTCTATTTATAAGTTTGATCTATCCTGAAAGTTTCATAAAGATTGAATCATATTTAGTGAAGTTATAGCGGTTTGAATTTTCCTGTATTACTATGGAACAATATGCGCTGCATTTATTACTATGGCAACATATGGCTATGTAACAACCAATGGCGGCTCTAGCATATGTGCACAGGAGCACGTGACCCCCTGAGAAGGAAGTAAAAAAGCATAAAAATGTATTCAGCAAGAATTATTCAGAGCGCCAACTAAGTTATCAATAGTAATGTCTTTAAAGTGAATGACGGGCCTCCCAGATGAATTCTTCAAAGAAAATCAACTCATATGTTCACTAGCCTGATGGAATTTTCCTCCATTCTTTGTGTTCAATTTCGTTTTCCTCGTTCGCATCCGAGATAGTCTTATGAACATGAGTATGTCGCGATCGCACCTGCACCTAATTTTGGTTTTTGGGGGGTTAAAAGTATTAGGAGTGCTAACCATAATTTGTACTGCATTCGGCGCACGAATTTAGAGTGTTCAAATCTTTGTAATTCTTAGCATTACTTTGGGCTGCCAATCGAAAATTTAAAAAATTAATTATGGATTGTGAAAAATGTTGCGTTAGTTTATTTAGAGAAAACTTTAAACAACTTTCCCTTAGATGAAAAAATCAAGTTTTGAAATCTCGGAAGACCAATTCCTAAAATTGAAATCCTCCAAGTGACGAACTCGAAATCGAGACCGTTCAAGCGCGAATGTAAACCGGAAACATATGAAAAAACAAAGTGGATTTGTGGATGTGCAGTGACAAACAAGTTATTTTGTTTTCCGTGCATTTTGTTCGGTAGTAAAAGCTCAGATTCTAGTTGGACAAAAACAGGTGTTGACGATTTGAGCCATCTTGCTCAAAAAATTTAAAAAGCATGAGAGTGCAGCATCTCATATCAATGCCCAACTAGACTTCAACTTACTAGGTAAGCAAGATATTAGGCAACAACTTGACAGTGCTTATAGACGCAGTATCGAACAAAACAACGAGCAAGTGCGGAAAAATCGGTATGTTTTATCTGAAATCATAGACTGTGTAAAATTTTGTGGAGTATTTGAGCTCGCTCTTCGAGGTCATGACGAGACGCAAAAGTCACTAAGCCCAGGAGTTTTTCGTGGCCTCATAAATTTTACTGCTGAATTGGATACAGCTTTGAAAGACCTCATAGAAAAAACGACCGTTTTCAAAGGTACTTCAAAAACAATCCAAAATGAATTGTTGGATTGCATGTTGGAAATTATGCAAGAGACCATCAAGAAAGAAATACTCTGCGCTGATGAGACCACAGATGTGTCTTTCATTTTTCAAATGTCAGTAGTTTTTCGGTATGTTCTTCAAGATGGTAGTCCTGTGGAACGTTTCTGGTCGTTTTTAAACCCTAATGGGCACGATGCTGTCAGTTTGGCGGAAGCTATTCATGGAGTCTTGGAAAAAGTGGTCAACAACCCCGAAAAGCTAATTTTGCAAAGCCATGATGGTGCCAACGTTATGTCTGGACAAACTGGGGGTGTTCAAAAAATTATACAAACGCATTACAAATATGCATTTTATAGTCATTGCTATGCCCATCAGTTAAATTTGGTTTTATCTCAAGGTGCAAAACAAAATCAACAAGTACGCGTTTTTTTTTCTAATTTGAGTGATATAAGTAATTTTTTTTCGAATTCTCCGCAACGAGTAGCCATTTCAGACGTACTTCCAACACAAGGTGGAATTTCAAAAGTAGAGTTGTTACCACTGTATATCAAAATAGGAATTCCTTAATTGAGTGTATGGAAGAAATAAAATCAACTTCAAAGCAGACTCTAACTATCAATCAAGCATGTGCAATATCTCGTATGCTTCAAGATCCTGTCTTTCTATTTTGGCTGACCATCTTCAGTCGTATAATGCCACATTGCGATATTTTATACAATCAGTTACAGAAAATTATTATAGATGCAGTTGGAATTCAAGAATGCGTGATGAGTTTTAAACAATCTATTCAAAATGAAAGAAATAATATTGAAAATATTCAAGATGAAATCCCTACAGAAATGACTAGTGCTAAAAAGCAAAGAAAAAATGACGATCCATACATTACGCAAATTGTAGCAGCCAAAGAAATTTGTGATTCAATCATAGCCATGCTATTGATAGGTTTGCTTTCACAAGTCATTTAAGTGCTTCAAATCTTTTCTTCAGTTCGCAACAGACTTTCCGATCAACTATTTAAATAGTTTTGTCGAAGCTTATCCATTTTTAGATGCAGTCAGGCTACGAACGGAACTTGAAATCATATATAAAAGGCCTGACTTCAGGAATTTATCAGGCGCCGTTAATCTTCTCAAGTTTATAAAAGAAAACTGCCTTGAGAATTTATTTTATGCCACTTCTCAGCTTTTGAAACTCATAGTGACTATCCCTATGACAACCGCTGAAGCAGAGAGGTCTTTTTCGACTCAAAAAAGGATTAAAACATTTTTAAGATCAACGATGAGCCAAAACAGACTTACTGCGTTAGCAATGCTTTCAATCGACAAAAAATTATTGCAGGAATCGCAAAATTTTAACGACATGGTAATCGACAAATTTGCCGCTAAAAAGAAAGAAGATTGGATTTTACGTACAAGCACTGCACTTGAATCACTTGTTCATTTGTTTTTGTACACCTTTTTTTTTGTAAAATATTATTTCACTTATTTTCAAAATTTCAATTATTAAAAATTACTTATAAAGTTTCATTATAATAAATAAAACAAAAATTGTGCTTAAATAGCAAAAACTGTATTTTTTCATGACATTTTATTTTAAATTAAATTCGTATTCGAACTGCTACGCAATTCTATGTATCTTGAAAAATTCGCATGTCAAAGTTAAGAAAAATGGAAGGCAAGATGAAAACGAAATAATATGAAATATTTCATATTGACTCGGAAATGAGGTAATGACTTGTGTAATGAGGTACAATTACATTGTAACGCTAACTTAGTTTAAAGCCCTTCTGATTGTAGCAACTGCTATTACTGTGAACTGTGAACCCCCCGGTTACAAACGCACGAGCCGCCACTGGTAACAACATGCGCTTTTAACCGACTCAGACACTACAGTTTTGCTAGGATTTGCATGAAAATTTCAGGAATGATAGGTGTCATGTATATCTTTGAGAATTAGTTCAGCTAGTGGTATCAGTAATCGTAAAACAAAATAGTGGCTGTTTTAAATGCGAAGATTGAATAATTTTGAGTTATTTTTTTTCAACTTCAACATTTAAGGTGCATGCTTTGAACACTTGATTCAATTTGATGAATGACTGAAGATGAGTACCTACAATTAATGCTCATAAGTGAAACAAGTCAAGGAGGTGGGAGAGAGCTCCTAGCAAAAGGGCTTTGTAACAACTCTAGGATTCGAAAAAAATTGCCATGAATCGATGATGACAGTACAGGAGAGTAGCCCCTGAAAAAAAAATTCATCAAACGTAGCCGATATGAGTATGAAATGAAAGTTTTCATGGGAGCTTTTCAAAACAGTTGTTAAACTGTCAGTTTCTGCTTCAGTGGGGGCACAGGGGAGAAATACA
Source organism: Odontomyia ornata (assembly GCA_963969285.1). NCBI lineage: Eukaryota > Metazoa > Arthropoda > Insecta > Diptera > Stratiomyidae > Odontomyia > Odontomyia ornata. The sequence goes on from OZ017741.1 coordinate 37,692,673, forward strand.
TGAAAAATGTGTTTCGCGGATGGCCATTTGAAATAATTATCAAGGGAGATATTTATGAGTATAACAATACCAAAAACCTCAGGAGGCGAAATTCGTTCAACTTTGTTAATAATAGTATGATCTTCGTATTTCATATTTTCTCCAATAAAATCGTCTTTGACATGTTTTTTGATTTGATCCGATCTGGTGACTGCATTTTGTAAATTGAATACAAAACCCTTCTGACATGAGCGTAGGTCTGTTTACCCAACTTGTTTATTGCCAAATACTGCCTTTTGGCTATGGAGTTCGATTTTTCTACTGCAAGGAAAGATGCGCTTTCCTGCACCAATAAACAATCGAGGGTTCCCTTGTTTATGAAGAGAATCGCCCGTACATTTTCACTCCATCTTCACTCCCCTTGAGTAGCAGCCCCTATTTTTTCCTCTCCCTATACATACAAATACTCTTTTGTTCTTCAATAAGAAGCGGAATGGAAAGTATTCTCGCAATAACCAGCACGGTCAGCTTAAAAGTTGCACAGCATATGGACGCAACCTACAAAGCTCTTCAACTCTGCACTTTACTACCCCACATTCACTGGGATTATTCCAACTGGGGGTCCCGATCCTGGGGTAACCCGTCGAAGGACGGGCGTGAGTACCACTTGCTCCCAAATTACCCCGTATGATTTCCACGCCTGAACCTGTACGGGACTTTGTTACGGATAAAACCGAAGGGCACCAGGATTACCTCACCCCGAACACTATCGTAACATTCGCGTGACTATGTATAGTCAGAAAGCTAAGCCGCACTCGACTAGGGTTTGTTTGCCATTCCAAATTGTAATCATATTAGTAGTTTAAATACGATTATTGGTAGTTTTAAGCAAACATAATTGTCATCGAGCGAAGGTCAGAATCACCGCATGTTTGGAGTTGAAATGTTCCCCAGAAATATTGCGGTAAAATCAAAACCTAACAATGATATTAGTCGCCCCGTGCATGACTCATTCCGACATACAGGACACGGAAACCGTTTGGTCCTTCATGAGATAGCCCCACATTAATTGACCCGGTTTGTTTGGATGCGAATATTGAAGTGGAAGGAAATAAATTGGACAATAAGGCTCTAGATAGACGAAGAAATTACGGGAGTTTTTCACAATTCCGGTAGATTCATTTGAAATTCACAGTTGAACCAAGGATTTGACAGGAACTATGCAAACATGGACTCGCACATAATTATCGTTATCGATTGTGTGTTTTTAACACCGCTGATTTCACTACTTCTTATCCATAAGTTTTCCGTGGCAAAACGTTTGAAGAAATATCAATTGACAGGCGACTTCTGGCAGAAAAACTTTATAGAGCTAAGTCGAAACGTGTCGGATCAAGTTCGAAACAATTATTTGCTCGCCACGGAACGAAAACTAGTAAGCGAAGAAAAAAAATAGTAACCCCAAATCATCATCCAATAATGCAAGTGCTACTAACAAGATCCAGCCAGATGTTGCCAAGGAGGATTCAGATGATGAATCGCTTAGCCCAGTAGAAGATGTCCAAGAAAAGATTGTTCAAGAGGTTTTTGTTAGCAAAAGGCATGTGAAAGAAGTGAAGAAAGTGAATGAGGAAGCAGTAGAACTTGTAAGGCCTCAAACTCCTATGATACCGTCAAAAGAGCAAAAGAGAGCAAAACAGTCGAAAAGAGAAGCGCCGGTAGCTGTGATTAAGGAAGTTGTTGCAAAGATTGAGACTCTTACTACTGAAAACACGCCAGTCTTGCAAAGTAAAGAAACTAAACAACCCGATGAGAAGTTGGCGAAGCAGGTTGATTCACCAAAAGCTCAAAACAAACAAACTAAAGTTAAAAAGAAAACCGAAGCAAATTTGACATCTGCTGCTTTGAAGAAAGATTTACCAATTCCGACTGTAAATGCATTTAACATTGCCGAAGATCGGCTCGGGCTGACGAAGCTGCTCCATGCAGAGGATGTGTTTGTTGAGCATCCCGATGAGAAGTCCATTATTACATATGTTGTAACCTATTACCACTACTTCAGCAAAATGAAGCAGGAAACAGTGCAAGGCAAACGTATTGGCAAAGTGGTCGGAATCGCAATGGAGAACGAGAAGATGATTAATGAGAAAAAATACATTCTTCGACGGATAAGCAGTACCTTTTCCAAAAGGTGACTGTCCAATCCATTCTCATCATCTTCCAACAACGGAGGAAGTATGGACGAGAACCAACCAAAATATCACAACTTGTATGTTTTTTGTTATTGAAAACGATGAAACGCGCACGATAGACAATATTCACAACGAAGCTAAGCCCAACTAAGGTGACAGGATGACGACAGATATTTCCGTGGTGCGTTGTGACCCAAGTCAATGGCCCGGTGCCAAATATATTAGCGAATACGAATACGACGGAGGTAATTCAAGCTTTCGATTGTTCGAACAATCGCGTTTAAAAGCGCTAGCCGAGGAGCGTGAATCAGTACAGAAGAAAACATTCACAAAATGGGTAAATTCACATTTGGTTCGGGTAAATTGTCGCATACAGGATTTATATGTGGATATGCGAGATGGCAAGAATTTGATACGATTTCTAGAAGTTTTATCAGGCGAGCAACTGCCAAAGCCGACAAAGGGTAAGATGAGAATTCACTGTCTTGAAAATGTCGATAAAGCGCTACAGTTTCTCCGGGAGCAACGAGTACATTTAGAAAACATCGGTTCACATGATATTGTAGATGGAAACGCATCTCTAAATTTAGATCTTACCTGGACAATTATTCTAAGATTCCAAATCCAAGATACTACTATTGATGAAGTAGATAATAAGGAGACGAAATCTGCAAAGGATGCTTTATTGTTGTGGTGTCAAATAAAAACAGCTGGATATCATAATGTTAACATACGTAATTTCACGACCTCTTGGAGAGATGGTCTTGCATTTAATGCTATCATCCATAAACACCGCCCGAATCTAATTCAATTTGAGAAATTATCAAAGTCTAATCCCATTGGTAACCTGAACAATGTCAGTAAACAAACATCACTGACAGGCCAAACTGTCAGTGAATTATGTTCAGCTGATTCGGCCGCACTTGGAGTGCTCGCCACCAGAGCGGAGCGGAGACCAAGTGGCGGCAGAAAGGAATTACCCCGCTGAAGAGGTGGATGACTGACGAGCGGAACCATAGCCGTTAGGAGGAGGCTATAAAAGCGCGCAAAGAATGACGCGCCTCCTTTTTTATCTTTTCTATCGTGTGCGACGAAGCAGCGGAGCAAGAACAACCAGGGAGAAAGTAATTCGAAGCCCAGCGGCAATCTTCAGTGGAGGACAGCGGAAAAAGCAATTGAAATCCAAGCGAAGGGAAAATTTGTATCAAAACGACGAGCAAGCCCAGACATTGGAGGAAAGGCTACAAAGTACAACACCGTAAACGATCGTCGAAGGGACCCCTTTGTAGGTATATAATAGGAATGAATTTTTTCTATTGAATACAGTGCATCACATGTTAAAATTATAGGGAAGTTTCGATTTGGAGTACGAGTGTTGGAAAATTTTAAATAATCGTAGTTTCTTTGTGATATATTAATGCTTGGAGGAAGAAATTTTTGTTTTTAGGACAAGATTAGAGAAATTCTTTGTTTTCAGATTACGGGTTGTGACGAGTGCGGCTTGGAAGGACAAGTCGAGGTGGAAGTGTCGTGGAATTAAATAAAACTCGTGATATCGGGAGACAGAGTATTCGGGGGTGGTATAGTAGTCCACGCAAAGATTAGTGTGATTAAGAAGTAGAGGTGTACAGTGGTGTAGGTGAAGGATTGTAGTGAAGGTCATAGGGTGGTTATTAGCTAGGGTTTCGGCCGAATAACGTCGCGTTTAATCCAGTTAGTGACATTCTCGCTTGGCGGCTATCTGAGGCTTTGAGGGACAAGCGAGTGGCGCCCCACGCCCGTCTTCGGACGAGCTAACCGGGTCCGTAAGCCTCGCCGGAGCACTCCAATTTCCCTGAGGGCAATAGTGGCTCTCGCGAGGTAAAAAGTGGGGGTAACAACTTCTGAGAATTAAAATTCACCACCTGAAAAAAAAAACATTCTCTCTTTTACCAACTTTCAATGTACTAACTGCTGAGCAACCCTACCGAAGACCTGCACCGGCTGAAAAAAAAGGAACCAATTTGGTGAAACCCCACACCAACTCAACTTCCAAAACTTGCGAAAAGGCTTACATGTCTGTGGCAACTTACATTCAGCGCACCCGAGCGTTTCCCTATATCTAGCAAAAAGAATCACCTGTAACCACTCGAGCCACGCGCACACTTTTTGTAGCCAAATAAAGCAAATACAATTTCCTAATTCATTTCACTTCTGGGCTCCAGAAACGTCATAGATCCTCCGATCGGAGGAAGTACTAATGCAGCCACTGATGCTCGCGTTTCTTTCAAGTCACGTCCCAGTGTAACTAAGTCTGCCACAGATGTGATAGATTGACTTGATACCACTTCCTGATAGAATGGAGCGATATTACAGCGTAGGACTTTCAATTTTCCCACTTCTGAACACGGTTCCAATAATCGACAAAATAGACCTTCCACTACCAAAACGTAGAGTCCAATGGATTCCTCATTTCCCTGAGTGCAACGTTTAATTTCCTCCGAGAGTTTCAAATTGTAGTCCGGAGGTAAAAATTCCGTTCAGAGCTCCTTGCATAGCTCGTCCCAACTACCAACCCTTGCTGAGGCCGAGCGTAACCCCACCAGAGCCTTTCCATCAAATAACTCGGCAGCCATACGGAAAAGTTGAATCTTTGGGACCCCTTTAGACACGCGTAACTCCTCGACTCTTTCGAGAAAGGCGTTCACTGAGCCTGAACTGTCGCTGGAGAATTTTACCCCTCCTTTTTCATTTTTGGCGTAGAAGAAGAAGGTACCGGTGCTCCAAAGATCGAACTTCTTGGTGCTCGCGTACCAACTCTCGCTAAGTCCAGCTCTTCCAAATCACTCTGTCGACTTTCCGCTTTTAGCAGTTACTCCCTGATCGCCAGTAAAAGTTGATCCTTCAATCTTGTAGCCTCGCTTTGTTCCTCCATGTCTTCCAAGTTTGCAGTCCAAACTCAATCTTCGTTCTTTGTTTAAGAAAATCGGTATTTTCCAAGTTCCCGTCACACTTGGATTTCTTCAATCTTCGAAAATCTCATGACGGTAAGCACAAATTAAATTTCGAATTCCAAAATGCCAATTAAACGCCTCCAAAGGTTTAACTACAACCCATTCTAAACTAGTTTTTTTTTTAATTTTTTATTTTTTTTTTCTCCCTGTTTAAATTCTTAATCTAATTCCTTAATTTAATGACAAAGTTGTTCGGATTTAAAGAAACCTGAATCTAATAATTTTTGTCACAGCTCGGTTGGATATAGTGTCATTTGATGAAATTCTTTTCGTCTTAAAACAGGCTCATGTTTTTAGTTTACTCCTCGTGCTTGTGTTAGGAGTTTCCTTAAGGGGAAAAGGAAAGACGATACTGCAGCTTGCATGAGTCCCTCCTAGTACAACTCTAAACCATACAGAAGCACTGATTCCATTGCACTCGTAAGTAGGTGCCTCTTGCTCGAGGCTGATCTGCCAGTTTTAGCAATAAGATGATAAAGAGCCAACGCTCCAGTGACAGCATGGTCCGTTTTGATTCGATTGGATCAAAGGAGCTCATCTTTAAGTTAATTGTCAAGCCAAGGTTAATACCGCCATGGTCTAATACCATGCTCATGGACTTCACAATCACTTTTCCTATCTAAATAGGTATAATTTTGGGAATCCACTTTTTTGCTAATATGAGCACATCCATTACCCATTCACTTGTTCGACGTAGTTTCATGCCTAATTTGAATTATTCTTGCTCGACGGTACATTTGGTGAATAGGGCTACTCCATTATCTGCATAACCGGTTAAGTATGGCCCACTTAACTACTATGATCTTAAAGGTTTGTATATGAAGCATTTAAGAGGTCTAAGCTAAGAACTGAACAATATGGAATACCTAATGTAACGTCTGTTATTCCTTTTTGTGTATCATAAATCAGTCTTTGGTTCTTGAGGTAACCTCTCCCTATCTATATTAGATAATTTTATACTTTGAGAGATTTTCCCAGAGTGCCGGAAGCTAAATTGAAGGCGTTCTTCACGCGGTGGTTACGTGCTGCTCCTTGTTGTACTGTTTTTATAATTGCATCAATTAGTATTATTCGTATTATTCATCCCTAAGGAAGAAGAAATATGCTGGACATGAAATTTGCCTCAGTCTTAATTACAGAGGGTACACAATGGAGAGTATTTTGAGGACTACTCAGCTAGTGATCATCAGTACATTCTACTTGAAATCCGTGATGTTGTCTACCGACGTCCATGCTCTCGACCTTCTAAAATTTGGCAGCACATTACAAGGATGGATGGGCTCAACTGTGAGCACCATTACAATTGCCTACAGTGCCCAAGTGTACTCGTGGTCAACTGAAATCACTGAACACGAGCTTCGACACGAGGCTCAATGGATACGGAATCGCAAGGAGGCATGCGACCCAACATTAGCATATAAGTCACCCAGGACATACCTTTGCAAACTAGGCTAGGCTAACTGCCGGCTATGTCTAGTGGACGGTGTGAACAGGAATCTATGGGGCTTTGGCTATAAGCTAGTTATGCTGAAGCTTGATATCGTACAGATGCCTTGCATGCATGAAGCGAAAAAGATGAACGAGATTGTACGGGTACTTTTCCCCACCCATTCAGTCCGTGCTGACACTGTCTACCGTGAAATAGCAACATGAAGAGTCTATTTCACTGTCTACCGTGAAATAGCACTCTTCATACAACTAGAACTAGAAGAGGCAGTCCTATCATGAAACAAGTTGAAGTAGCACGAGAGTGCTCCTGCATGAAGGGTTTTGTGAAGCAATTAATAAATCAAACAATATGTTCTGCGTATCAAAATGATTCCATAAACTGAGTTCAAAACATTAAATCATGGTTATTATGTATTTAAATTCACTGCCATTTCGTTTTGATCCCGTTTTCAATGGGGCATAGAAGCGTTGCAAACAGTCGTGGTGATGCTCCTAATTTAGTTAAACACATCTTGAGCTGCTAGTTTTTCTGTCCCCTGTGAATTCCCCTGCAACGTAGCACCTGCTGTGAGGACCTCGACGTTCATACTTCCGATGTTCCACCCAATTGCAAAAAGTCTAGACTACGGACATCGCAAGACATTATTACTAATCTCAAGCAGGTGATCACTAGCTAAGTAGTCCTCTAATACTCTCTAATTGTGTATTCTACGTACTAAGGACTCTTAGGCGAATGTCATGTCCAATATGGTTCCTTTGCAGCCAATATGATGGAAAATCGGCGTATTTTCGATGTTTAGTATGGCCAATGCCGTCCTGGCCACCATTTTTAGGATTCGTTTTCCCCACGAATCTGTTTGAAGCATGCCGTATTCGATTGGTTTAGCGTTGAAGTCTCCCCCAACGAGCACGTTGCCGTTTGCGTCGAGACAGTGCCCTCCAAAGCATTAAGCTTGGCTTGGAAAGATGATATCTATTCGTTTGACTTTAAGTACACACAAAATAAGGTGGTCTCTGAGCACCGAACTAACACTAAACCATACCCTTGTCCACAAATCTCCACTTAGTAATAACTGTGCCGAGCCTTGATAGCGGCAGTATCAGTTTCATCAGGATATCATGATGCAGAACTTTTATCATGGTGTTGCTCACTCAACAGTAAAATATCAGCTTTCATGTCCCTAGAAAACTGTTCAAGCAGACTTTGGCAGCTGCGGTGTAAATTCAGTTGAAGGATGCGGGTCATCGAGGTTCTGATTTTTCCTTGGCAAGGGCCTCCTGGGACACCCAACGTTTCCCCGATCTCAAGACGTGCCCAAAATTTGGTTTTAGATCAGCGTCCTTGCCAAGAATACAGTATGCCTCCTTTGTACATACTTTTCTTTTACTTCCATTTCACCACATTTCTGATATAGGGAACTCCGGTTATAGTATTCTTTTATCGAATGGTTACCGCTGCACCGATTGCATTCAAATGTATTCTGGAGCACTTTTTAATTCTAAAACCAATAAGGTGAGGATAAATCCGATCCAAAACCTTTTTCAATATAATTTTTTTAATTTTATTATTGAACTGACAGATGAGCACTACATTTATTCGTCAATTGACAACCCACACATTTATTCAATTGTGATCAGATGTTGTCATATAACACAATTGAAGAAAATGGGATGGGAATTGAATTTCAACAACATTTTGGTGGAATCTAATGCATTAAATTATAATATTTGAAATGGCAGATCCCCGATACTGCTGTAATATATTGTGCAAGGACGGGTTCTAGAAGAGCAGCCTTCTTTTCTCTAGAAGGGCACCCTTCTATTCTCTAGAGGTGCACCCTTCTATTCCCTAGAGGAGCAACCTTCTATTCCCTAGAAGAGCAACCTTCTATTCTTTAGGTGTGTATTCTATAGAAGGGCATCCTTCTATTCTCTAGGGAAGCATCCTTGTACTCTTCCTTCTACTCTTTAGAAGGGTACCCTGCTATACTTTATGATACTCTTCTTTTCATTTGAAGAATACCCTTCTATAGAATAGAAAGGTGCTCCCCTTGAGAATAGAAGTGTGCCCTTCTATTTTTTAGAAGGGTACCCTTCTATTCTTTGGAAGGGCACCCTTCTATTCTTTGAAAGAGCACCCTTCTACTCTTGATAAGAGCACCTCTTTAGTTTTAAGAAGTTATTTTCTTCAATTGTGTTATATGAAAATATCTAGTCACAATTGAATAAATGCGTGGGTTGTCAATTGACGAATAAATGTAGTGCTCATCTGTCAGTTCGATACTAAAATTCATAAAATTAGATTGAAAAAAGTTTTGGATCGGATTTTCCCTCACCATATCGGTTTTAAAATTAAAAAGTGCTCCGGAATACAAAATTTGAACGCAATCGAGACAGCGGTAACCATTCGATAAAAGAGTGCTATAACCGCGAACTCCTATTGGATCCTTTATATACTTGAGGAATGTAACCATAGACAAGATATTTGAAGCATTGAAGAGACGCTGCTCATCGCCTTACCCAGAAACAACGCAGCCTATTCATACTTTGCCTTTATACAAAAATTGTTTGGCGTTCTTTTTAGTAAAGTCAATGATGGCCATGCGATGTCCCCTGTGATTTTCTGGTACCGGAATTACCTTGATCCTGCCCATGCTATGGAACTCCCTTTTTATGGCCTGTTCTACCTCGGCCTGGTCCGTGACGCATTCAATGTCTCTTATTTCGATCATTACTATTGCCGAGGACTTTCTTAACAGCGTCACAGAATGCTACCCCATTGTCGGCATCTGCTCCGAATTTGACCAGTATGTGGCCCGACCACGTTGGTCGTACTACTTTGATGGTAGTGTTGATGTCTTGTAGCCTTACGTTTCCCCTGTTATCGGGCAGTTTTTCTGCATAGGATCGGCCATCTTGAGGTTTTGCGAGCAATACTTGCTGCCAGGGTCTTTGTCAGAGCTTCTTCCTCTCCGATTTTGCATCGGGGTTTTTTTCTTGTTCGGGGTTCGTGTGAACTTTATTTTCTGGCACTTTTTGAAGGAGTTCCTTTGCAATTTTCTTTGCTTATTTCATCCGCACAACCTAGAAGCCCCTGATCTGATGTTTTCTGCCTATCAAGTGCCTTTTCCTTTATCCTTTAATCCCGGGCTCCTTCGGTTGGGTTAAACGTCACTCTTTTATTGATGTTTGAATGTGGAGCTTTCTGCGCTTGCCCTTTAGGCTTTGACTTCAGCACTTCTTTAGCGTTCTGCTCTTCTATGGTATTCTGGTATTCTTTAGCCTTTAACCAGCTCCTCTCGTAATGCTCTATGTGGTCTAGGAGCTCCTGTAGTTCAAGCAGCCCAATCTTTACTCCTCTGCTGATTTTTGGCAAGTTGCATGCAGATTTTATTCTCTTTACACATCTCCCGCTTTTCGGATCTCATGTCGCTCTTCTTTATGTCGCTGGGTGGCAATTGTACTTTGTGACCACCTTTCTTGGGGGAAGTTTTTGGCTTCCATTTCCCAGTATAATACTTCCGCTACACTTTCGACGGAAGTGATGAAATCATCCAACGGCAGATTATTTGTCTGCTCACTCCTTTCTTTTCCTGCCATCATCTCTTTGTGGACTTTAGGAAGGTTAGATATTATTTCGGGATTAAGGACCCTTATTTTGGTCGCTTCAGTAACGATTGCAGTAATAACTGTCAAGCTTTCGATGTTCTTTAGATTTTCCTCACCGCTCAAAAATCTTTCATATCCTGCAAAGTTTCCCGCTCTTCTTTTTTAGAACGCCACAAGAATCTTATTCTGTAAAGACTGTCTGTTGATCTCCGTTTTTGTCCGTCTTCATTGTCATTGCATTCATTGTCGTTTCTGTCATCGTTAGTAACGCTACCGATGTGCTGTTAGCATTGTGGTTGCTACCGATGGTTGCCTCGTCATTGTTACTATTTTGGTTTTTGGTTTTTTTTAATCTATTCTTACAGTTTTAATTTGCTGCAGTTTTATTGGGTCCCCCCTCGGAGCTGCTATCTCCGTTCATGTGTATACTCACCTTTTTGGTCGTTTGGTAATGTTTACAGAGTAGGTAGGCCATACGAAAGGGGTACAAGCCCTTATGGGGACAAGTACTCAGAGCGAGAGTAGCGTTAGTCAGGAGTCCATCTCAACCGAATCTACACTACCAACCCATTGGTGTGAGCTTCAAATGTACTCCAAGGCCTGCAATGGTTTTACCGGGATGGAGACGATATGATCGTTGAATTGGAGCCACTCATGCACGAGTGTCACCTTGCCGCTGCCATTCACAAAGTAAGACACTCGATAGAGACTATGAAGCCCGTCATGTTTGTTAAAAGCCTGTGAGGCCACTGTCTTGTTGTAGTACTGTTATCGATAAGTTCTGTCCGTTTAAATTCTGCAGCAATTTTGGCTTACAGAATTCAAACCTAAGCAGGACAACTGATGGCTTAGTTTCACTTTTATCCTTTGTCGAAAAGATTAAATCATACAGGTAGTTTGTCCTTGACATGTATTAAACGATCTCATTCCACAAACATACATTTATCCTACTAGGTTATGCGATGTATGACAGATTGGTGGGCTTCAAGTATTTCCACTGCTGCTAAAAATACTCAAATTTTCACAAGGCATATATAATTGATAAGATTGGAGTTTTAAGGTTAGCTAGGGTTGTCAAATGTCAAATCGACTATATCGATTTTCAAGTCATAATTAAAGTGGATTAAATACTACAATCTAAAATAAATAGCTTTAGACACCGTTTCATCAAATCCTCAAAAAGAAGGGATTCGATAAAATGTCTCGTCAACTGCTTATTAATATTGCTGGGTGCTATATAAGCGAAGCATAGAGGAAATCCAGAGATGAACAACAACATGCAGTCAATACAATACCAATGAATTGAGGCCAATTTTTGTCAGTAGTACGAAACCCTATTGAAACCAGGCCGTCAGTCTGCCTATCTTACCGTTTATACAAATATGTCACACCAGTTTTCCTCTGGTGACTCCTTAAAAGTTTATATATAAAAAAATATTTCAATGGTTTTTAAGGGAGAGGGAGTCCCCCATATTGGAGAGGGAGTGACAATTTCTTCCGAATGATGAAATATACAAATAATTTTAATTGCCCTCTCACGATTGGATACCTGTGACTGAAAAAATCTGGAAAAAGCATGGACGTATGTTAAGTCTTTATGAGCATAAAAACAAACAGTACCTAAGAAGTCGAAGATTGCTCAGATTTTTGGCCAATATTATGGTCTCTAAATGTCAATTTTCTCCAATTCTCCTTAAACTCAACCCAATTCTATATTTAGTTTGTAGCGCCTCCGCTTCCACAGTCTCGGCGTAAACAAAAAATTATACCAAGGGAGATGCCTTGGTCGAGATGCAGAGTGTGAACACGTCATTTCAGGCATCATAGACGTGTTTTCCTTTTGATCGTCATTCGTTCCTTGGCGATGCATAGGTTCTTTGCAGCAAGCATTGAGTGAAAAGAGAGTTGCAATACATGTGTCGCAGCACGTATTAGTTTATTGCACGAGCAGCAAAACGTGCCTTTCATTCTACATTCATCCTGGCCTAACTTGTATCTTGTGAAATGTAAATTGTATTTTTGTTCGCGAATAAATTTATTAGTGTTAATGAGGAACCATTTCGTTTCCCTAAAGTGGTGACCCCGTTTTCGAAACAAAAAACCACCGAAAATCAGAATACTGTGAACTCATTCGGTAGTGTGAATTGTTCATCAGCAAGTTCCAAAATGAGTGTGGAGAACTACGCCGAGCATATTGTAGCCAAGGAACGAGATCATTTGGCTCCGGATCCCGCCGGGCAGTAACAGGTGAGTAGCTGCAAATTGCCGTCATTTTGGCGGTCGAGCCCCGAACTATGAGTTTTTCAGATTAAGTCACAGTTTCACGTGCACAGAATAGCTTCGGACTCAACAAAGTATCACCTCTTTGTCGGAGCACTGCACCTTGAAATAGTTGCGGACATTTGCGACATTCTCCGTACGCCACCAGTTGCAGACAGTTATAGCACGCTAAATAAAGCCATAGTTACGTGCCTCGCTACCTGTCAGTGGAGCTTTATCTTTGCAGGCGTGCAGACAGCAATTCTTGGAGCAGACGCTTTGAAACACCACGGACTTCTCATAGATCTCTGAAATCACCACTTACTGGATGGTCGTACCAGCCTTTCAGCACCTTACTTAATTGCTCCAGTTCCAGAAGTGCACCCTATTATAATTGCTGCATTCAAAATCATGCCTCATGGATCTCTAAAAGAGGCTTACGCAAAGCTTATCGACAATTTCGACTAAAGCTCTGCTCGCTCTGGAGAGATGGCACACGTTCCTGATTTACCTATTTAGCACCAGATCATTACTAGTGGCCTGGCCCGCCAGTATTCGCTCGACCACGTTGACTCTCAGGTGAACGACATAGCGCAGCTAAAAGGGAATTCAGTTTATCGCTAGAGCGCCCCTCAGCGACTCAGTGGGCCAGTCCTCTTCACATGGTGCGATGGTTGGCAAGCTAGCAGTGACTTTTACCAGAGGACTTGCTGCAGGATGCTCAAGGCAAAGTGTTTACGGTGATCAACCTTCACAAAGCCATTTACCAGATCCCGATGTCACCGGAAGACATTGAAAAGACAGCAGTCACGGCGCCTTTTGGACTTTTCGAGCTTTTGGGCATGCCACTCGGTCTGAAGAATGTGACTGAAACCATGCAGCGTACAATTAATCAAGTCCTCAGAGATCTACCATTCGTGCGTAAATATCAGGATGATCTTCTAGTCAGCTCAGACAGCCACAAAGAGCATCAGGCGCGCCTCGCTAAACTTTTCTCGACTTTAAACGAAGCATGCCTCCAAATTAACTGGACTAAATGTCAGATTACCCAGCTGCAGTTAACATTTCCGGCTATCACATGTCAAAAGGAGAGTTTCACCCACTTCTGCCAAAGACCCAGGTCATCATCGCCTTTCCAAGACCCGAGGACACTACACAGTTCAGACGTTTCGTAGGAATGCTGAACTTTTACCGGCACTGCATTCCATAAGCTGGTGTGTTGTGCTTTCCTTTAAAAGGCCGGAGACTTTTCAATTAACGTCGTATATTTACCTATAACCACATGCATAAAACTGCACAAACTGCAATGGGTAGGACATGCAAAAAAGGTTGAAAAACAACAGCTCTTCAGGCGAGCACCGAAGGCTGGAGCGCAACGGAAATGCTAGTTGAAAAACCGAGCCATACAGTTATAAAGTATCGATCTTGCTCTTTACACCTAGAGATTCGTGTCTTCTCAATTGTTCATACTAATGACCTCTTGTTGTGTATTTAAATGGTCTGTCAATTCTTTAGTTTTAGCTGAGATAGGGCCTTTATTGTTGTCCTTAATGGACTGATAGTTGAGATTTTGATATTCAGTAAAAATTGACTACCACTTCTGATAAACCACAACTTTTTCATATTGCCATACTCTATTTAATATATCCCCCCTCTCCCCATTCCATATATATTTAATCCATTTTCTCCGTTCCAAAGTCAATTATAAACGTCACAACCATCTGCTGTACAATATAACTCTATTTGCTGTACCTGAAAGACATATCCTTAACAGCTCCAGAAACATTAAAATCCCTTCTGAATTGCATTTTATCGTTGCAAAGGATATTCAAAACAGCAGCTATTCTCCACACCTGCATGACACTTCATGATACAGATTTTCTACTTTTGTTCTACAGCATTTCCATTTCAAATACAAAATAGTTGGAGCAAAGTGAAAAAACAAAACATTTGATTCTCTCTGTCCGTTAAGTCCTTATGCAAATATACTAGTACAACTCACTCTCAGATGCAATTGAAAGTCCACGACGAATAAGTTGCTTGGAGTGCAACATATAGAGAAATCCAATGTCAGAGGAGAGGAATAGAAGGTGGTGAAAGACATTCACTCATTCACGATAAATATGCAAACAGTGACGACGACAGTTGAAATCCTGCACGATTTGAATGCGAATAGTTTCGAGAGGTATAGAGTAGATGGTGAACAGAGAAAACTTATGTGAGAGAGCGTTTTATGCGATCACATGCAATTCTTTAGTATACGATTTTTAAAAGAGTATCATGAGAATTCAGTGTCGCTCTCACAAAATGCAAATATTGTTTCAGCAAATCCCTGATTGTTTGATAGTAAGGAACTTAAGGTCTTTATTGAGATGGTGAGTTATAGGAGGAAATAGAAGCTACTCAAAGTGACTTTGTTTAGAGAGGGCGTCAATTAAATATACTTCATTGCTTGGATATCTTAAATGTAGAGAAAGATAAGACGATATATGAACGACTTTGAAAACCATGTGCTATCAGAATATTTGAAATCAGAAACTACTGCGGTATCAAGTTGAAAAGTAAATATTTTAGCTAATATAATATCCTGCCTTTTATCTTGAAATCGCTGAAGCCTTTAGCAACATAGATAGATGCATAAAAAGTACAATAAATGTATCAACAAACGATAATTAACCTAGGTAGCTTTCTTAGCACTCTTTGACAAAGCCTATCTGATGGTGGTGTGCTTTGGCCTCTCAATGTTACATCAACAACTAATTGCCCACTGATTACCTGTAGGGTGAAATTTGAGTTCAATTGGATTAAAACTAGTATTGTCACGTCTGTATTCCAATAAAACTTTAGCAGCCCTCAGCGTACGTCATTCATATCTTTGAATTATCTGACTAAAAACTCAATTAAGGTAGTCATTTGAACCATATTAGGCATTCCACATGCCCCACAAGGGCTTGATGCTAAGCTTAATATATAAAGCAAGACATTACCCCATAAATACCTACACAGAAAACCATTAGACATAGATAAGGTATTCCGCATTAGGGCTCAATAAGGTTTTCGCTATTTATTCCTGTGGTGATCGCGGAAAAGCAAAAGACATGCGTATGCATTGGAGGTTCGTGCTCGAGAAAGCGTTTATTGACAGATGTGTTTCAATTGACAATATATTACAGCGGTTGTTTATATTTATGTTATTACAGTGGTTACATCAGTCTTGCGCTCATAAATATTTATGATTAACGATACCTATAATTCAGTACAATATTAAATTGGGTGATATTTAATGTAAATTTGTATATAAATATTATCCTTAATAATATTACATTAGCGTCAGTCTCTCTAGTGCTTTTCTAATACGTGCTGATCTTATTATTTCAGGTTGCATTGACAATGGATCAGGACTATTGTCAGTAACTTCGACGTGTGTTACATTTAAAATATTTGACTTCCGATTTTATTGCGCTCTTCGTTTAAAATAACACTAGATTCAAGATTTGATGATTTATTAATGACTGTTTTATCAGTAAACATACCTTCAGTTTCGTCGTGGTTATGAGAATCCTCGAGATCTACGTCCTGAAAACTCGATCCAACTTTTCGCATTTGATTAGAATGCCGCTTCCAGGTGCGTCCATCATCTAATTTAATGAGTTTATGAAGATATCTCACTTGTTCCACCACATATCCATTTTCCCTTGGACAGATACTCGCGCACTGCGACGTGATCATTAATATTAAATTTACGGAAATAAGTCACTGGGAGGTTGCTAAAATCCTCCATTTATGGGAACATTATAACCAATTAAGAGCAAATCTGTCTACCAAACACAAGCATCGATAGTGACTGATTCGTTACAGGGTGTATTATTATCCGGTAGTTCAGTAAGATGTTGCATAAATTCTTCTGCAAATCATTCTTACTGTATTTAAGTGCTCTGAGTTTTTCTTCAATCGTATGAACGCAGCGTTCCACTTGCCCATTTGTCGCAGGATGGTATGGAGCTGAAAGCTTATGAACGACTCCATTCATTTTCGGGAATTGTTTAAGCTCATAAGAGATAAATTGTGTCCGGTTGTCGCTAACAAATATACAGAATTTTAAATTTTCTTCGGTTACAACAATCAAACACGGTTTTTCTACTATATGGGCTTTCCATCGAACCAGACACCACACCTTTTCATTGTATTTTCTTGAAATATATTATAGTGGGTCCCATGGAAAACGGAACCATTTCAAAACATCGATTTATATTGGCGTCACCAATATAAATCGATGTTTGTGTATCTTAGCAATGGAAAGGTCCATTCTAAACTGACATCCTGTCAAAATCATATGACATTTGGTTCAATGGAAACCAAAATATCGCGCTCAAACTGACAGTGAGTCTGTGGCATCGGTTGAAAAATGAACTTCCAACAAAGAGCAAATATTAAGTTCAATATTGTAAGGATTTAATCAAAGAGTCAAAAAAGGACCCAAACTTGAAATATTCGATTGTGACTGGTGACAAGACATGGTGTTTTCAATATGATCCCGAAAACAAGCGGCAAAGTGCTGAACGGAAGCACCCAACCGAGCCAAATCCGAAAAAAGTCAAAAGTTTAGACAATGTTGATTTGTTTCTACGATTCTGAGGGTATTATTCATCATGAATTCGTTCCACCTGGTCAAACGATTACTGTTGTGTTTTATCTTGGTGTTATGAAGCGTCGTGTTTGGCCACAATATCGTGAAAAAGGGAGCTGGCGTTTGTTGCATGATAATGCCCCGTCTCATCGATCGAACTTGATCACGGATTTTTTGATCAAATATTCCATTTTAAGCATCAACCATTCACTGTACTCGCCGGATTTGGCTTCGTGCAACTTCTACTTGTTCTCCAAATTGCACTTGCCTATGAAAGGAAAACGTTATGCCGACGTAGAGGCCATCCAAAGAGCGACGACCGACATACTAAAGTCGATGGATAAAAATGATCTCAAAAACTCATTCAATATGTTAAATGATCATGCAAAACGTTGTATTGATGCGGAAGGAGACTTTGTTGAATAAAATAAATGAGATTTGCCGGAATATTGAGTTTTTGTCTTTACTTTGAAAAAAATCCGTTTTCCATGGGACACACCTTGTATGGCAAAATACATTTAAGATTTAGCTTAGTCAATGATTTTAGCAATATTGCAATAAAATGTTGGCCAGTTAAAATGGAGTAACGTTGTTTTTTTAAGCAAATATATATTTGTTGCATGTAATTAGAGTGCATATCGTAAGTTAAGTACAAAACTCTTCTGACATGGGTGTAGTTCTCTTTAAACAGTGCCAGAAAATAAAGTTTTAACGGATGCTGAGCAAGAAAAAAGTTAATGCTAACAGGAGAGAAAAAGCCCCGACGAAGGCCCAGGCAGCAAGCACTGTTCGTAAAACCCCACGATGGCCGATCCTACCCAGAAACGCTGTAGGTTTATCAGGGGAAATATAAGGCCTATAGATACAAACGCTGCCATCAAAATAGTACGACTAACCGTATGAACTCAGAGCAGAGGCTGACAATAAAGAAGCTTTCTGCGATGCAATGAAGAAAGTTCTCGGCAAAAGTGCAAATATAGCCTCGCTCAACTGCGTCGCAGACCTGGCCGAATTAGAAGAGGCCATCAAAAAGGAGCTCCCTAGTGTGGGCAGCATCAAAACAACGCTGACAACAGAAAACTACAGGAAAGAAGGCATGACCATCATTGACTAGACCAAAAAGGACGCTGCACAATTTCCAAATGTAGGCAAAGTTATGATAGGGTGGGTCATCTGCAGGACACGATGAACAGCAGCGCTTCTGCGATGCTTTAAATTCCTTGGCTACAGTCACACCACACAAGTATGCAAATGATCAGATAGGAGTTCCCTATGTTACAAATGCGGTGAAGTGGCACACATTAGAAAAGAGTGTATTCTTTATAGGGATGCTGATCCAAGACCAGATCTTGGGCACGTCTTGGGGTCAGGGAAACGTCGTGTTTTGCAAGATGTCCTAGCCAAGGTAAAACCTAAACTTCGATGACGCGCATCCTACAGTTAAACCTACACCGCAGTTTAACGCCCGAAATCTGGTTGAGCAGTTTGCTAGGGACATGAAAGCCGACATTTTGCTGCTGAATGAACAATACCACGATAAAAGTTTTAGATAATGGTATCCTTGTAAAACTAGTACTGCCGCTATCTGAGTTCTGATGAGTGATTTCCAGGCAGAATGCTTTGGAGGGGAGAATTGTTTCATGTGAATTTAGCAATCACACTCTATCCACCCACTGAGGACACGTTGATGGCGGATCGAAAGGCTTAGAAGAGCAATATTATTAGTGATAATGCAGCATAATGGTGGCCAATTAAAATGGATTAGCAATAGTTTTTTCATGAAAGCAAACTGATTGTGTATATTGTCAAAGTTATTGAGTTTTTATTGGCTTTTGCATATTGTCAATCTACAAACCATTCTAAAATAGACGTAGTTCTTTCTGCCCAACTTTTTAATACTTTTCCTGTGTAACTGTTAACCAGTTCTTGGAGTTAGACGCCACGACTTCTTTCCTTGCTTGGATTTTTTATCTGCCACTAGGATGTGATTCAAACAATCGTTTATACTGCCATGGTTTGTTGACTTCTTGGCACACGGAAGGTTTGGCTGTCTGAAAGGCTTGTTCAACATAGAACTCATGAGACCCCAGTTTCACCTTCTGCCAGTTTGAGCAGTGGTCAAAGATGACTTCAAAAGCCTCTTTCAATTCAATCATACCATTTTTCATTGGATTGGAAGTGTTTTTAAGCAAGATTTGAAGTGTTTTTTAGCTGCTGGCATTTTCATAGCATTTCTTCCTCCACGACTCGCTTGCGCTTAATATGTTCCTTCCTGGAGCATCAAACTCCTCCCGCAGTTGACCTTTTGGAGTCTCAAGTTCACTACAACTGGGGCCAGTATTTCTCTTTCCATGAACATCTGATGTGTCTCCAGTCACTTGTGCTACGTTGCATGACACTGAAGTGTTTGAGAAAGGGCGGGCTAATGCTAAGTTCCCGATCAAGATATCTTTTATCACCAAGAGCACAGCCTCAGGGCCTGAGCTGCTTTGGGTTTGAATCTTGTTTGTCAAGGTACCTGGGTCCTAGCTCAGAGTCCCTACCTTCGGTTGAGTATAAAGTTATCGTAATAGCCCTGTGGTTATCTATGCAATATAAGGAGGCAACGCGAAGGTTGGCGCCAGCTACAATGGAGGAAAGTTTCAACCAAACTTACATATCAACTCAAAAGTGCAAGCTTTGAAGGAACTTCTCAGAACTGTAATGTTTTGGTACAAGAGGAGTTGGTATTACAATTTACCTGCAGCCATTTGCATTGGACCTTGCTCCGAAGTTACCGTGCATGAACAAGTAGTTCAAGATTCCGTAACTGCCAGTCCAAAAAAAAAAGTTTATAAGTATAGTACCTTAAGCCATATGATAAGATATGTTGTGACATAGAAATATTCATACCATTGTGATAAGCCCAAATTATAAGCCATAATTGAAAAGCCGGGTAGTCCCGTTGTATGAGCCATTTGATACTATCTAGTATTGACTAATGCAACATCTCATCTATTTGTACAGGCTACTATAATCGACAAGAGTTACGGGGGATAATTTCTAGCCATTTATTGAATATGACCGATTGAGGGACTTGAAAATGTCACGTGCTTGGTTATACTTTCAGTGGCATCTATTAAAATCCATTAGGCTTTGAAACTTTGAAACCACTTCTTCTCATCCCTGGATGCATCTCTCTTTCCATCAAATTAGGATTCCAAAAGCAAACAACTGCCACATGCACTGTCAAGTCATCCTCCCTTGAGATGATACCAGAATAAGGTCGTGATTTGGTATTGTATTTTATATATGATATACATATATAGATATTTGAGGTGGGTGTAGATTATTTCCATAAACTGAAAAATTTATAATTTATTTATTTAATTTATTTCGATTATTTTCTCAACGATACTATCGTCATTTGTTTTGCCCTGCCCTTAAAGATAACAAAATTCCTACTAAATATTCCTTTCCCATAGACACTTAACCTGTGCTATGTCAGCAAAATTTGCGTTTTTCGCACCACATTCCAGACGCTAAGTGGAAAATTCAAATCTTAAAGTTGTAAAGCGATCAAGTCCTAGGTATTTACCCACTACTATGTAACGTTAAGGTGAATTAATAAGTACAGTGTTGTGGCAAAGTCCTGGTATAGAACCAGGACTCAGTTTAAAGATAAGGTATTGTAGTATTGAACTAGGACTTATCGAATTATCTCCTAGTTAGTACTAGGAGATTAAAAACTTCGCGGAAGGCCCGTGAAAAATTATTGTGTTGGAAGTCCTAGTATTGGACTAGGACTTGTCAAATTCTCTCCTAGTTGGAACAAGGAGATAACAAACGCCACAAAAACGCCTACGTAGAAATATTGGTGACCCCGACGTGATTTTTTTTTACCAGAGGAGAATCTTAAAATGAATGCGGTGGATACGAAAGTGACCCAGCAGGAGCAACTGTGCCAGACAATACAGGCCATTCTTCTCCGGCTTCATAAGGACTCGTACGAGTGAAAATTACAGATAGCCTACCTGGACAAAGCTGCTAACGAGTTGGAAGCATTCGGGTAGGTGTTCGTTTCCAACGACAAATTTCTAGTGGCAGAACTCAATGAAGGGCACTCCGACATCAAGAAAGAGCACTTTCTTTCCATACACGAGCTACGTTCTAAGGCAGCAGGATTGATGTATCAGGAAATAAAGACGTTCAGTGAAGCATCAAAACCATCACCCCAGCTTGCAGCCTCCTCAGCAATATCCTAAGCCAGTAGAGATGATTGTGCGAAGGCGGTAAGAAGGCAGAATGCGTTGATGGAAGCAGTGCGGCAGCAGCTGCTCGACTTCACAGCGGAAGTCGAAGGAGGTTAGCCATCCCAGTATTCCTTAGAAACACTTAAAGAATACGTTACTCGTCTTTCAAGTTACGATGAATGAATTTGGGGCAACGTGTACAGAAATAAACTACACGAGCATGACGTCGGTAAATATAGCATCCTTAAAAAGGAGATTCTTCTTACATCAGACAAATGCAGTCACAGTTGAATGATTCAGCCGGGCGAAAGGCCGATAGTCTCAAGGACACAACCATGTCCATAAAGCTACCAAAAATATCACTGGCCGTTCAGAACACAGAGCTTTTTACACAAATGATCCGCGAGCAAGCAATTGACAAGTCTCAAAAACTATATTATCTAATAAACAATGCCAGTGGTGAGGCATTCCGGCTCATTCAACACCTGCCTGTTTCTGATTGCCATTATAATGATGCATGGAAGCTGCTCAATGACTGGTATGACAACGCAAGAATTCTTGTGAACAGCCTAGTACAATGGTTGATATCGTAACCTAGTATTTAAGCCCAGTGTGTCAAGAGCCTCAAGACGTTTCACGATATCACGAATGAATGTCTATCGCGACTTAAAAATCTCGGTATTGAAGTCAGCTCGTGTGATCCAATCCTTTTAGTTTTGCTGCGGAAAAAATTGAACCACTCCAGTCTATTGAGAATGAACAGCAAGACATGGCACTACGATAGCTCGACACACTAAACAAATTTCTTATTCGTAACCATACAATCCGGGAACAAGATCGCCAAACCAGCCTCTCTCATTACAACAACTGGTAAAAGCTACTGTCTCGTTTGCTCTCAAACTCACCTACTGTATTCGTGCGCGACATTTCAAGAAGGTCTTTGAAGGGGCGCATGGTAATCGTGCGCAAGCAAAGGCTGTATGTAAATTGTCTGAAGTCAAACCACTTTGCTAGTCATTGTGTTTTGGGCACGTGTAAATGCTGCGGTAGGAAGCACCACACCATGCTGCATGATGAGGACTTCAAGGTATCTAGCGCAAAAGCATCGACCGAATCTCCATCGTCAACAAGTTCATTCACGACCATTACCGCTTCCCTAGCCATTCCTGGTGCAATTGAATGCTACGACCTACTTGAAACAATTCGCGTCATAGTAAGAGCTTCCCACGGACAAGAAAAAGAATGCTTTACGGTGCTTGACTCAGGCTCTCAAATCAATATAATCACGAAGCAGCTGGCATCAAAGCTCAAGCTAGAAACCTCGTTCCAACAGCTAGCAATCGAATTTATCGGTCATGGATGGGAGTTAACGAGTACTGAAACTAGCATTGAAATAAAATCCAGAACATCTTGGTAAGAAGCCAAATTGAAGGACTTTGAAATCAATGTTTTGCTATGAACAATCCCTAAGAACGTGAAGCTAGCGGATCCCAAATTTAACGTGTCTAGAAAGATTTACCTACTAAGCGGAGATCTGGCTGGCTGAGGACATGCACATGGTACAAAACACGGCGTTTGGCTGGTTGATTTACGGCTGAATTGCAGACATTGCCAATAACCTAACAGCAATATTTGGCACCTATAGAGCATACCCTGACGAAACTCAACAGCTCAAGAAGCATATGAGTGGTTTTTGGCAATTAAAAGACGTCATTTAACAGTCTTTCATGACCAAGCATGAAAAAATATGTAAGGAAAAGTTTGCTCAAATGACCAAACGAGATGCAGACGGCCATTGCGTCGCACGTTTGCCTTTCTCACAGGAACCAGCGATTTTGGGTGAAATAAAGGATATGGCTGTACAGAGATTCTTTTCCTTGGAGAGCAAGTTGGAAAAAATAATTTGCTCAGGCATCAGTATACCAAATTTATGCGCAAATACTTGCAATTTGGACACATGCGATCAACATTCGAAGCGGAAATACGATCACCGTACTACTTCTTACCACATCACTTTGTCATCAGACCAGGAAGCAGCACCAAAAAGCTTCAGGTAGTTTTTGACGCGTCAGCAAAATCCTCTACTAACGTGTCATTAAACCAAGTGCTTCAAATTGGTCCTGTGCCCCAAGAGAATGATTTTACTATTAAGCTACGGCTTCGAATGCCAAATTTGTTTTCACGGCGGACATCGAGAAGATGTATGGCCAGGTCAAAGTAAAGAAACAGGATTAGCCGTACCTAATTATTATTTGGAGGGACTCCCCAAAGCATACCCTTAGTTATTTCCAACTCACAACTGTCACCTACGGTATGACCGCTGCACCATACTTGGTACTCAAATGGCTACAGAAACTAGCCGTGGAGGCACAAGGCTCCGGTCCTCTGGAAGCATCTGCACATGTGCGCAACATATATTGTACGTAGATGACATAATGGCCGGTGCTAGTAGCCTGAGGGATGCAAGATCGATTAAGGATCAGCTGATCACGATTCTCAGATCAGGCAGATTTCATTTGCCAAAGCGATGTTTGAATGAGCCACACTTGCTGCAATACGTTCCTGCTGAATATCGAGCGTTGCTCTTCGAGATACACGATCAAAACAACTGTCACATCAAGACGCTAGGACTGAACTGGCTTCTTAGTACCGATATCCTAAAGGAGATCCATCGAGCTGTCAACAAACGAACTGTCTCCTCCAACATCACTCACCTCTTCGATCCACTAGAATTCCTGAGCCCTATGACTAGCCACGCTGTAGATTTACAGCTTGATTGGGATGCCATAGCACTAATTGAATTCCACACCCTTTAGTCCAAGGTTGGGAAAGGAGATGAAATCACCCAGATCTATTAAACTTCCTCGACACCTTTTCGCTGGACGTCTGCCAAAGGACTTACAGATCCATGTCTTCTGTGGCACCTCGAAGAAGGCGTATGGAGCGGCTATCTACGTCAAATCGCAGCAAAAAGGTGAATCAACTATTGTCCCGCTGCTTTAGGCAAGGTCTAAAGTGGCACCTACTAAAAAATTAAAGCTTCTGAGATTAGAGCTGCAACCCGTTACATCAGCAGCTAAATATGTAAATCTAGTCCGAACGGATCTCAATTACACGACGTTCTTTGCTACTTTTAAACTGACTTCTAAAATCTTCTTGGCATGTTTGAGGTCAGAATCATCTTCGAATCAATCGGGAAGTGACAATTCAAGACCTAACATTGACTGATCAATGGCGCTACATCCCAACTAAGCTGAGCGCCGCAGATATAATCAGCCGAGGATTGTTACCCCCGTAGCTACAACAAACTATGGACCCATCTTCCTCCACGGTAACCAAGACGCCTGGCTTAAGCTACCTGTTTAGTTTGGAACTGAGCATGAACAGAAAACCAGGCAAGTAGTACTCCTTGCAACAGACTGCACGCCCGACCTCAATTAACCTTTGAAACTTTTTCAAGCATCTCCAAAGAGTAATAACTTACGTCCTTCGCTTTCTTAACACATAAAGTCAGCCAGCCATCATTCGTTTGCCTCACTGTAACGGAGCTCGATACTGCTCTAATTGCTATCCTAAAACATTGCCAGGCTGAATCATTCCAGGCACATCTACGGCAACGTCAGCGTCACGGTCAAGTTGATTATCAAAGTCATTTATCTTTTTTGTGCTCGTTTTTGGATGACAAGGGCATAATATAAGTCAGTGGACGCCTCGAGGTAGCTCACATCAGCTACGAAGCAAAGGACTCCACCGTCCTGCCATACTCGTACTACATCACATAGATAATTATGATGCAAATCCACTATCAAAATATCATGTGGCTCTTTTAGTGTTGCACGTTATAACCTGTCAAAGATTTTGGCCTATTTAAAATTAGACTATCACCTGTAACATTTTCCTCAATCACGTTAGCTGTCAGAAAGCTAAGCCAAGGTTGAGTTCACAAATCTTGGGATATTTACCTGAAAGCTACATACAACTAGCCCGGCCATTCATCAACCCCGGCATCGACTTCTATGGGCCCTTCTGGATTTATTTTAAAATTCGAGGCAAAAAATCACAGAAGGCATATCTCGCTATATTTATGTGCTTCACTACCAAGGCAGTTCACATGGAAGTAGTGACGGGCCTTATAACAGACGCTTTCAAAGGAGCGTTAGAGCGTTTTATTAGTCGGAGAGGTGAGTGCAGAACCATCTAATGCGACAATGCCATGAGCTTTGTAGGGGTCTACAATCAGTTTTGTGAGCCACACGATACTCCTTATTAGGATAAAGGCATCAAATCCATCACTTGATTCTGTTCAACAAAAGGCATTGATTTGAACTTCATTCCTCCGAGATCCCCGCACTTTGGCGGATTGGGGGAGGCTGCCATTAAATCCGCGTAGCAACTTCTGCCGAAGTTTTTACACAACATCCCTCTTACTAGCTACGACCATTCCACCGCAGCAGCTAAAGTGGGAGCAATATTGAAGTCCTGGCCATTGACTCTGACCCAAATGATTTGATGGCTCTGACTCCCGGACACTTCCTCGTAGACCAACAGCATTGATCCTATAGCTCCACCAGAACAATTCAGTCTACATCAACTATGGAAGCGGGTGTTCAACTCCGACATCGGTTTAAGTGGCAGCAACCAACGGAAAATCTGCGGGTTAGGATTATGGCTGCGCTTAGGGAGGCTAATACACCAGTCGTGTAATGGCTACTCGGGCGTATCGTAAAAGTCATCCATGGCAACGATGGCGAGGTTCGAATCATGAAGTGAAAACAAGTGCGGGAGTATTACGCTGCTCCATAGTTAACATAGCCCCTCTTCCTACCAAAACAGTACAAAACGAGAACCCATCTGTCGACAGCGACCAACAACATCATCCAACCAGGCGCCTAGCCGAGGAAAGGAATGGCTGATCAAGCAGAGCCCTCCAACACTAAAAGGCCTCGTAAGACAATGACGGCCACAATGTTCAATGAATTGTTGGTGCTCTTTATGACAGCCGTTCCAACAAAGGCTTCACCGTTTGTGATACTTTCTCCACTCGAGTGACACTCAGGTTTATATTTTGACAAGATAGGTAAAGGTCATCTCAGCTCCAATGAATGGAACCTTGTCATTTACTTCAATCTTTCTGCAAATTGGAGAGAGCTCAGAATCATAACGCATGGCATCAGCCAACCGAGTAACATCTGTGATACAATACAGACCACTTGGGTGTGCCCCTCTAGTTTTTCAATACCTTATCCATCGAGATCCTGCTATTGGCGACAACGTACAAAGGCACACAAACTACTCCGTTAGATGCCTTAATTGACTCTCACCACGGGAAAATCAACTCCAAGTTGTTGCCATCCCGTTGCCTGCTGGACCAATTGATGATCATCAAGAAGAACTTGCCGGTAAACCAGTAGCTTCCGGCTAGCCAACGAGATCTTCCAAAAATCCACAATCTGATGACAATGGAGGGTCAGATTCTGTCAAAAATCAAACGATTTTTCCACTCATACTCCCCCTGTTAGCCCAGGACTCTTATGATCACCTTTCTTAAATACTAATGTTATATCATAGGCACACTACAGCGTCCATGCATCGTTGGCATGCTTGTTGTGAATCTTTACATTCATGGGATTAAGTGATGCTTCAGTGCAATTTTTCCACGATCTTTGGCAAATTTAACTGACGCTTCTTTTATGTGAATTTCGTCTCCTCAGCAGTCAATAAGAGCCAAACTAGGTACAGTTTTCGCTTTGGTTTTTTTATGAGAATTTACTCCTTTTTGTGACCCTCCGCAAGCAGTTTGCCTAGGCGGACCGCTCGATTACTACAGATCACTTGATCGCTTTTGTAAGTTGTAAGACTCACACGAACAAAAATTTCCCAGGTGAGATCGGTTTGCTGAGATGGAATTCCGAGAATGTATTATGGCTTGCCATAAAATTAGTGCCGAATTTAAGGATGATAAAAGTGGCGCAACCCAGAACTATTTTTTGAAAGATTGCGGTTTCCTAAATTCGATGGCTACGGACAATCCTCAATATGGTAACGGAGTTTGAAATTCGATGGTGATGGATTGCTTAAATTAGCTGTCATGTACGCCATTTAGATCTACGAACCCTAACATTCTTTATTACAAACAATTACAGTACTTACACCACTATGGGATTAACTCCGTTAATCATTTCTTCTTTTCAGTTCTTCGGCGCGTGGAATGATTCCTTGACATTATTCAAATTAAGATAAATTTGCATGGTTCCGGGTTATTTTTTCCCCTTTTAATTTGTTTTTCAATTTTGCGACAACCAATAACGCAAACCTCTAAGGCACGCTCTGTTGGTCAAACCTACCAATAGTAGGTCTCACGCGAATGTCCTGCGAGAGGTAATGAATGCAGTTAAGTCAAGTAAGGTACAAACTTCCATTAAAGCAGTGCGGTCCACCTAGTCTGGCAATCTGCTGGTGGTATTTAGGTCAGATGCAACAAACAGAGACTCTTTCTGTGATGCAGTCTTCGAAGCGAGCCTAAATAAAGCCTCACTCGAGCCTATGGCAGCCCTTGATGTCAGAGATATGGAAGTGACCAAAGTCAAAGATGCCATTCAAAATGAGTTCCCTGGGTTAAACGGGGTTAAAATAAGGCTCAGCAAAGTAAACACCAGGGAACAATGCATGGATATCGTTGGCCTTCTTTAAAACGTAGCATAAAAAATGCTTAGTATGGTCGAAATAAGAATTGGCTGTGTTACTTGTAGGATACATCAAAGAGCAGTACCTATTCAATGTTTCTAATACCTTGACAATGGCTATAAAGCGAAAGAATCCAAGGGGCTTGATAAGAGCTCACAGTGCTAAAAGTGTCGTAAAGTACAAGACAAAATAAAACAATGCAAATCCGAAATTCATTGCATCGTATTTAAAGACGCTGGCCTTGGTGTGGATGAACATAAGCATGTCCTAGGGGCAAGCAAGTGTCAGGTTTTCAAGGAGGCCCTAGTATGCTGCAATAATCCGTATTTTACAGATAAATTTTCACCGCAGTACTGTAGTCCGAAATATGCTAGAACAGTTTGCGAATGGAGCAAGCAGCATAATGACCGGAGCTCGTTGGGATGATTTTCTGATGGATACGAACCACCATCTGGGCTTGGAAAAGCGCTTATATGCTAAGGCAGAGTCACGGGCATGGGGATGGTTTTGTATGCGTTTGGTGTATAGATACCACACTTTTTAGTGTGTATCTTCCACCAAATGAACCGTTGCTGTTATTTTAGGCCAGACTCGATACTCTGGAGTTTGCTATCTTGAGCGCGGAATGGTGTATTCCTATCGGAGAAGCTTCAATACAGAATTCATTAAATGGGGCATATCTCTACCAGATGCTAGAGGCAAACGAGTTCTGTACATGGCAGTCAGAAATGGACTTATTGTGTTAAACACTGGCAACAACCCTTTTTTCAACCGCTAAGGCTACATTGGAACAATCCCAGAAAAAATATTTGCATCGAAGTCTCTAGTACAAGGGTTACACGACTGAAGAGTTCTAGAGAACTACTCAGCCAGTGATTACTTGTACATGGACTTTCTGATTAACGGTGACTCTTCTCGGCGTATATATGTTTAGTCTTCCAGTCTTCGATGAAACTCTGGGAAGATAGGTGTGTAATGATTTTTCCGTCTGAACTCACGAATGAAGTCGGAACCGACCTCTCATCGGTTCTAGACGTTGGGTCTGAGTCGTGCCAACAAATGGTACCAACCGGTCAACCAATCCGTGCACCGTAATCCATTTTCGCGATGGCTGCTTGTCGGCCAGCTAGATTGGAGAGGATTTCGGTCGCGGGTCTTAAAATGGATTACGTTTATTTACAATTTTCAGCCACCATTAAACGCCCGTTTCAAACGCGTCGAAAACACAATCATACGGAGAAGAAACCTACTTTACGTTACTCTGTATTTCTTCAGCAATCCAGTCAAATTACAAAATTCTAATCTCCATTTCGCGTTACCGAATTTTACCGACGTGGTACCGAAAAATACACTAGCGTTAACTTGAACCCGACGAAAGCTACGCTGAATAAAAAGGCAATCCAACAAAGGTACTGCGTACCGCGCGCGACGCGAAACCGACCTCAGCGGATTTTTTCAAACCCTACCCTCTTCCCGGCATACCTACCCTGCACTCTCACTGCCTCTGGAAAAGAAGGACCACTAGAAAGGAAAGACTGAGTTAAGTTAGCAATTCATTATACCTTTGTATTCTTTTGCAAATATTCTCCTAAACATCTGTACAAACATGTCAAATGTGCTTATATTAACTTAAATAATTTAGGTTGTTATCTACATTTATATCTGCTTAGAACCTACTGTCTACTTATCGATTATTGTCTTCATCTTGAATTATCATTATCAATCGATATATCCAGATATTAAGGTTTCCTTTTTCAACAATCACTTAGCTCGATAACCAGGGTTATATTTTGTTGAACAATTAATAAGAATTATGACAAAAACTGCACATTATAATTTGTGTCCGTAATTCAAAAATTTCTTTTTTTTTTGTTAGGAACATGATTTATCTACGACAGTCGCCTTTTAGGTAAATTTCTCGAGAGAAATTTACCTATTGCGGAGAGCATCATATATATATATACCTAGTCTAGCCATAAATACTGTTACAAACTTTTTGAAGCACTGTTTAATAAAAGAGGTGTTATATGTTAAGAAATCATTGTTTATTTATCAAATGCATTGACAACTACGGAAATTGCAACAAATTATTCGAAGTGATTGCCTTTTGCCTTTACACAAGCCTTTAATCGAGCTAAGCCTTAAATCGAGCTAAGCTTTAAGGATTCGATATTAGAATGTCTTTTAGAGCATGTCATTTTCTCTAAGACAGACCATAATTTGTAATCCAGCAGATTCAGGTCTGGGCTAGACGAAGGCCAATCTTCAGCTTTATTAAAATCTGGAACATTTTCTTCAAGCCATTTTTGGGTTGACTTCGCCTTATGACCTGGTGCAGAATCTTGCTGGAATCTCCAAGGTTAATTTTTGAATAATGACGTGTGGAGAGGTTTCACTATACTTTCAAGGACACTTTCTTGATAAACTTTGGGAGACGTTTTGACGCCCTTCTCACAAAAATGCAACTTTGTCACCCCGTTGTAGCTAACACCCCACCAAACCATTACTGAGGCTGGATGATGACCTCTTTGAACCTTTTGGGCAACATGAGAAGCTTCTCTGGCACTGCGAGCATAAACCCTATCGTTTTGTTTATTAAATGTTTCTTCGACAGTAAAAACTTTTTCGTCCGTAAACAAAATTTTACGGTGTTCTTGGTTTGCGTACCGGCAAAGTAATCGTTTTGATTTTTCCACTCTATTTTTTTAACGAATCTGTTAGTAAATTGCCCGATAAGCACCCAACCGTAAGTCACTTTTGATGATACGTGAAATTGTTCTTTGGGGTATTTTCATCTCACGCGATAAAATTTTTTGTTTCCGGAGCGGATTACGGCAAATTCTCTCGCGCACGGCTTTAACCGCTTGAGGTGTTCAAGTAGTTCGCGGACGGCAACTTCTTTGACGATCACTTACTCCAGACGTATCATTAAATCTTTCAATAGCCCGATATACAAACATTCGGCTTATACCAAGGGTATGCAGAGTCTTAAAAATATCACTTGGTTGCATTCCTACTTTATGAAGTGCAATCACAGCAATTCTATTTTCTTTGGCGCCCCAATCCATGTTCACTACACTAAAAATTAAACTCAAATGATGACAAATGCATCAAGCGCAAGAGTACTATAGCGATATGCTCAATTTTTAAGAAATACAATGTAACAGTTCGTTTCTGCAGGGTTGCCAAACCTTGTAACAATATTTATGGCTAGACTATGTGTATATATGTATATATATATATATATATATATATATATATATATATATATATATATATATATATATATATATATATATATATATATATATATATATATAATATATATATATATATATATATATATATATATATATTTATATATATATATATATATATATATATTTATATATATATATATATATATATATATATATATATATATATATATATATATATATATGTATACATATATGGGATATAACGAAATTTGTGACCACGTTAGAGGTTGCGATTTTCACCAAATTTTTAAAAAAGGTGTGTTGGATTAATGTCTCGGTTAAGTTCGTTAACTAGCTATATCGGCCCGGCAAAAACAAAATGGCGGCCATTTTAGACGAAAAATCGTGACTTCTTTTCTGACCAAAGTATAGCTCCGATTTGGATGAAATTTGGTACAAAGGTTTACTAGTGTATGTGATGAATCTCACAATAAAAAATCCAAAGTTGGTACGGCAGAAACAAAATGGCGGCCGCTCAAAGGTCAGAAAACGTGCAAAATTTTGTTGTAATAGTGGTCAAAGCTTTCAACAGATTTTGATGAAATTCGACATTTAGATAGAAATTATGAGTATCTAAAGAATTACATGAAAAAACTGGATGTCAGGTCACAAAAAACAAAATGGCGGCCAGTTGAAACTCAAAACTTCAAAGGCTTTCTTTTGATCCGACATATATGAAACTTGATTTCAAGGTAGCCATTACTAAGATCTACATTTTTTTATATTTTGGTGATCATGCGTGTGCAAATTTCCAAATGGCGGCGTTTTAAATATGCGTTTTTTTCAGGTTTTTGTGGCCCTCTAGCGGTTACATTTTTCAGCGGATTTTGATAAAACTTGAGATAATGGATCTCTGTACTATGTTCTTGTATTTTGCAAAAAATTATTAAAATTGAATGAAAAATAAAAAAGTCGAAAATTTAAAACTCAATATTTTTAAGCTGCCATTTTCACTAAAAATTGAATTATTTTGCCTTGTCTAGAGTGAAACTCTGATTTGAACGAGATTTAGCACATTGATTGATGGGGTCCTAGCCCACAAAGATTTAAAATTGTCCAAATTCAAATGCATGCATTCAAAATGGTGGCCTCCAAATGTCAGGAGCAAGCGCAATTCGCTATTTTAGTAGCAACTGAAATAATGAATTTTTTTCATGGAAACGTTTTAAATGACTTATCTTGAACGTATTTATAAATCAGAATATTTTTTAAATATTGTTAAAATATTTTTAACAATACCCTAAAAAATCATAAAATCGCGACTTGTCTGTCTGTCCGTCCGTCCGTTTGTTCGTGTGTCACAAGTTTTCTCGCAAACCACATGGGCTAGAATGAGGAAATTTTCTACGTAGGTCAAAAGTGGTGCCTCTTGAAATTTGCAGTGTAAGAACATATTTCAAAGTGATTAAGGGGGTCTCCCCATACAGGGGGATGACATAAACATTTTTTTTATTTCTGTAGCCCTCTAGCAGCCAAGTTTCTCAACAGATTCCGATGAAACTTGAAATGATAAGTTATTAAGGCAAGTTAATTTAATTTAACTATGGAAGTCGGATGACAAATAAAAAATTCAAAAATTTACAGCTTAATATTTTTAGCAGCCGTTTTCAATACAAATTCAAAATGACGGCCCCTTGTGGTTCAGAAAAGAATCGAAAATGTATATATTAATGGCAATGCAAGTGCTGATTAAACTTTTATGGAAATCTTTTGAAATTAGCTATTCGAGCAATTTAAGCCAAAAAGTTATCACCTTTGTGTGGTAACCACTGTGAAATGTATAAACAGCAAATGTGAGAGGGACGAAACGAGTATAAATATGTTTGTAACAATTTATTACCCACCGATTTTCAATATGTGATCCATACGTGTGCAACTCAATTTGATTGGCAAAATATTTGCGCTTCTATGAAGGGTCTCCAAATACAAACGGCGGCAGATTCTTTTTGTTAATAAATACCCATGTAGTGCTACAGAAATTACAGTAAGAAGTGCAGTAGTAGGCAAGCCAAATTCTTTTTTGAAACCGTACGCTACATATGAGAATTATCTTCGGATGAGATACGGGGTAGTAAACGATCAAAAGGTTATTCGATATGAGATCCATCGTTGCATAACCTGCTGTAAATTCGCAAACAGAGCTAATGAGCAACTAATGGGTAACGTACCCACCGTACGCATCACTCCATCAAGTGCATTCTCACACTGTGGTGTAGACTATGCAGGGCCCTTTAGAACAAGAATGTCAAAAAGACGAGTATCAACGACCCTCAAAGGATACATCGCCCTGTTTACCTGTATGGTGACAAAAGCTATCTACCTGGAGCTTGTAAGTGATCTGTCGACAGAAGTCTTTCTGGCGGCGTTTAAGCGTTTCATCAGTCGAAGAGGGCTCTGTCAGGAAATGTCTAGCGACAATGGAACGAACTTTGTCGGAGCCAGCAATCAAATGGATAAAGACGTCCAAGAAGCCATTGACAGATCCACAAGTGATTTAACACGAATAATAGCCAAAGATGGAGCCTCCTGGAACCTGTTGCTACGCCCCATTTTGGAGGTTTATGGGAAGCTGGAGTGAAGTTCGTCAAAGGGCATATCAAACGAGTATTTGACGACGCCAAGATAGTTACAACCTTTGAAGAATTCTCGCCGATACTTTGTCAAATAGAAGCCTGTCTCAATTCAAGGCCGATTACACCCCTATCCAGTGATCCAAATGATCTGGAAGCTCTGACACCTGGTCATCTATTGATTGGACGCCCATTGCTAGCTCTACCATAACCAGATAGATCACAGAAAACTCTACATGAACGTTGGCAGATGCTCACTGCAATGCATCAAACATTCTGGAACAGATGGACAAATGAATATTTGCACACTCTTCAACGACGGACGAAATGGACTCAGCACGAAGAAAATATCAAAATTGGGGAATTAGTCCTTATAAAAAAAAGAAACATGCCACCGACCAAATGGCCCCTTGCCCGAATTCATGAAGTGCAACCAGGAACAGATGGTAAAGTACGAACAGCTACGGTCAAATACAGCAGAAACAAATTCAAGAAGGTCGCGATCATCAATCTCTGTCGTCTTCCTGTCGAGATCTACGAGGATAGTGCACCGAAGCAAACACAAAGGTCTGAAAAATCCAAGCGCACACAGCATTGCATGATGAGCAACGAGTCGACCTTCCAACTAAGCCAGTTCAAGTTAGACTTCAAACTATCCCTGTTCGAACCAAATCTAAAGCTACGCCTGTTCAAACCAGACCTCAGTGACGCATTCCACCAAATTAAAATAAATAAGCAGCCTAAAAAGAAAATGAGAATTGCTCCTTGCACCTGGGCAACAAAGCTTACGAATCTAACCCTTCTCATATTTTCCCCGTTTAACTCTGGGTCTGGCTAATTCTACGAATGCCAATTACGAGGTTATCAGACCTAAAGGAGGGTTCTACGTTGAAAGACTGGGCAATGTTCATGTTTTACGTGGGAATCTCAGATCAGAAGTAAATTTTCCCATAAACACAACCCTACAAGATGAGGAAAGTGTTATATCTCTCCTGAAGGAAGTCAAGAATATGTGCTATCAGACCAGAGATTTATCGGAGTTAACACACTGTGAGGCACTCGTACAACATATGGAGTCAAGACAGTTTGAAATACTTAGCCATATCCGGGAAATCAAGGCTGTTTCGAGTCCCAGGCCAAAAAGAGGCTTAGTTGGCAAGCTACTCACCGCTGTTTTCGGTGTTAACGACGAAGTCTACACCGATATAGATACCTTGCAGGAAAACCAGCAAAATATTTTCAAATCTGTGAATCACCAAGGCATGCTCTTAAACACGAAAATATCACAGTCGAATAATATGACCATGATTAAACTAAAGAATCTCGGGGAAAAATTGAACCAAGTAATCAGCGCTGTCAATGAAATGAAAAGATGGTACGCACAAATCGATCACAACAGGCTCAGCATACAAGTATTATCAACATATCTTACGGCAATGGATTATTATGACGATATCAGCCTAAAGTATTCAAAATTAACAAGAGGCATGTATGGTCACGAGAGCATCCTTAATTTCATTTCACTAAATACCATTAACCCTATGATACAAAATACCAAACGAAAAATTGGTTTTGCTTTCGAAATTCTACGGAACCCTCAAAAGCGAATATCCCTAAAACGAAGTAAGGAGGGAGCCTCAGTTTATGGATATTTCACGATAATTGAAAATACCAGATACGATCTCATCCACATAACGGCTGTTCCACATAAACAAGATACACACCGTTGCATCATGATTGATGCAGAGCCTCCCACAATCGCAGTAAACTGTGATCGTCAAGTTTATTTCACTCTGAACCACAAAGTATTAGACGCATGCAAGTCCGAGGAAGAGCTACTGATATGCTCACCTGGAACGACCACCAACATGATGACAATACCTAACTGCATCCTGGATGAGATCTACAACAGGCACAACCGAATCATGTGCCCCACATTTAGCACAAGCAGCGAACGTACATTGTGGAAGAAGCTTAGGACGAAGAACACATGGCTTTTTGTTGCTGATCCGCCGGTTCCCGCACACTTAATCTGCAATGGCCAACGGCAGGAAATCGTATTGACAGATGTGGGAATAATACGCACAGGAATAAACTGTATTATAGATACCAAAGAAGCCACGATTCGGTCATCACTTAACAAGGAAATGACTGTTTTAAGTTCTTACATGAAAGAGATTCCACCTGAGAAGTTTAACACGGTCGCAAAACAGCCAGCATCTGCAACCTCTGAACCGATCACCAAATTATCTCAGCAAGTTTTCACGAACGAGGTTTTAAACCTTCAGGAAGCTGTAAGCACATTGCAGAAAATTAAGGAACACACGGTACCAGCAGCAGCCACAATACTTGTTACTCTGCTATTACTACTAATTGGTAACTTATTAAAAAGAAGATGCCAAACGTACCTTCTACGATTAAGGAAATCTACAGGACAAACCGAAGACCATCCTGGAACTGCTACCACACTTAGGGACAGACTCAACACCATCATCACTCGCGCCCGCCCAACATGTTCAGTTCCTGAACAAAGTACAGCAAAATAAATTACGTACGTCCAAATTCTTTCTATTAACTTGCAAGCCAGCACAATTTTCAATTTCATTATTTTTGTAACGTATTGCCCATAGTTCAATATTCTTAATTGATGTAAATGCCATCTTGCAATTCTTTAGAGTCAACATTCTTAACTTAAATACTACGTTGCATAATTATGTGATCAATCAAAATTTCATATTTTCGACTATTGCTGGCTTGCACATTTTGGGTTAACGAACTTGATTGCTATTAAAATAATTTAATGATGATTGTAGAAAAAATTATTAGAAATACCTTTGATTTATGAATAAAGAATCAATTGCAAAGTATTGTTCACAGCATACAAAACGTGTTCATTTTCCCAGTTTCCCAGTTAACCCTAATTCGATTATATTCTACAACAATTGAATATATCGAATAATCCCAAATTCCTCAACAACAGCTGGTGTGGCTTGTTTTTTGAGGAACCATCCTGTCCTTATTTTGGTCTGCAAAACTCAGTTTCCGCGCCGAATCTATGGTGGAAGCAATCTTGCGATTGGAGAATGCATAGGAAACGGAGGTTGATTTTACTGAGTGACAAACTACCAGCTGACAAAGTGGTGCCTGGGCACTGGATGATTGATGTTGTCTAAAATAACATAAATGGACTACATTCTGAAGTAATAAGCAAGTGATTCCAGAGCGTGGCGATTTAGCTATGGAGGAAGTGTTTCGTGCATGCAGTCCCTACAAAGCAGGTCTGGGATAATAAGCTTGAGGTACGTGTCCTTTACTTCAATAACCACTAAAAAATAGATGTCTGTAGTTTTTTAATTAGAATTTGAAATCTGGCAAAATTAATTGCTTGAATTCAACATATCCCAACACTTGTGGGTAGGAGCTTGGCAAAAAAAATATGTAGAGGGCATAGTGGCACTATTTACTGTTGAATAGAATGATATATAATGTAATGCGCTTAAAATTATTTATTACTTTATTCATAAAATTAAAAACCATCAAGAGACTGAACTCTATTTTTTTATGTAGACGGTTCAATTAAAATAAGCATCTTTATATCGACTTCACTATCCTTTACCAACACAAGGCAACTCAAATCGTATTTGGAAACCAGTCTTCATACAATTCACCCCATAAAACATTAAGTCCATTTTTCATCGTGATTCAATCTACCCTATCTGCCACCACCACTTCATCAGTGATTTATTAATTACCTTACAAGTTTGTACTAGAACACACCAAACACGACTACTGGCTGAAGATAAAAGCTTGCTAAATGCTTCCAAAACTGTTCTGCCAATCTCTGAACAAAAAAGGATAATGGGGTAGCAAAACCTTTCTCGTACATTTCAAATAAATTTATTGGTATAGACGAGTATGTATGTACATATTTAACTGAAAACAGAGATATGCAAATTGAGCAAATCGAAAGCCAGGCAACAAGCAAACCAATTCAGCAATAGTGGCAGCAAGCAGTAATATCTGCAGAAGCAGTAGCCTAGAGACAAAAGTGTAAAGGAAATCGAGAAGGCGAGTGAGCGGTGTGGTGGCAAGGACTAAAAACCAATTTGTATGGTAATTTAGTGGTAATTGCTCTGTAATGAATTAATTCAAATTCTCGTTTCCTCCAACCATAATTCGACGCGCCACTCGTTATTTACTTCCTCCTTTACACAAAATCGGAATAATATTGGCGTGAATTTTGTTCTAAAAGGCTTCGAAATGCACTCATTCCCGCTCAAATCCACTTTGTTTGTTCTACTGTACTAAACTACATCCTTGTTAACTCTAAACGTACATACTTGAGCGGGAATAGAGCGCGAAAGTGGTGCCCTTTTGTGTAATCTGGCAAATATATCCATTATTTGGCTCTTCCTTTGTTCTTCCACTACTAAATATTGTAGTGTCAAAATGAACAGATTTATGGGTTTGGTGCTACGATTGCGATTGATTCTTTTTTGTTAAGTGGATTTTCATTCATGAGTGGAATTATGGGATTGCTTTCTTTTCTCTAGTGTCTGCTCCTGCAACATGTGTGTATGAGCTTTGCAAGAACGCTATCAGGCCATACAACTTTTAGGGAGGCAATAGAGAAAGCAATTGAAAATAAAGTGGTATAGATAAAAACCATTTTGCCAAGAGCTATTTGATCATAAATAGATTTTCAGATGAAATGAAATTAAAGGAGATTTATATCGATGTGGAAGTGGTACAAAAAAGTTTGAAGTATTTTGAAATATTGCTTTTTAGTTTCTTTCAGAAAATTTTTGAAAAAATCTTGTAACTTTGCAAGGAACAGAAATGATTTTAAAACACATATTTGAAGCATAACAAATTTGTTTTTAGGGGAGACCGGGGACGGTTGTAACAATTTTAATATTATTCGTTTTGAATTCCAAACGTAAGCCATATTCGTATCAAAAATTAGCCTTTCCCATGCTTTGGTTTGTTTGCTCGAAGGATATACTGATAATTAATAGTTCTTTGGACGAGAACGTTTGTTTTAATCAATTTATAAAAAAAAAAAAATTCGTTACAACTGACCCCATACCCGGGGCAGTTGAAACGATCGGAGGGGTAGGTTGTAACACACCAAAAAAACATAAACATATTAAGTGAAATAAATTTGAATTATTATTATTGTGGTAAATAAATCAAATATATTGTTAACAAACTTAAAAAAAGAGCTTCATTGCCAAAGTATTAAATAAATCACAACCAAAATTTCTAGTATTAAATAAAAGGATGGCACCAATCAATCTGATTCACAATGGTGGCACAAATAATATGGACCACCTGCTGTACACGCTTCATGGGCCCAGTGTCTGCAGCCTACACATTGAATCCAGTCGTCTTCTAGCTTACTCCCTGCATAGCTTTCCACACAAATCAGACAAACATAATCATCTTCATCACTCGAAGGCCCTGCTTCTTTTTTGGATTTTTTAATTTTATTTCCTTGTCTTTTATCAAAGCTAAATTTAATTTTTTTTTCTTCACGTTTTGTTTCCTTTCCTCTGCTTCTTTTTGAATATTCTGCTTTTCTGGTGTATCAGTGTAAATTGTTGATTAGCGTTTTTCCTTACCCTTGTTCAGTTTTGTTCGCGGTGGTGCTTTTGGGTAAGGTTTTATCAACTCAGGAGCAAAAATGCCGGTACTAATAGATGGTAGGGCGGTATTTGCTTTATTTTTATCCAGACTTTCATGCTCTTCATTAATTGTGATTGATGAAATCGTTACTTCTCCTTCTTGTGAAGAACTCAATTCAACATCATTCTCGCAGGACAAATTGTTCAGGCATTTTGATATCCCAATATCGATTCTCATTTCATTTTAAGGAGGAATTGATGAAGCTATTTCTTCTCTCGGACTTAAAACTGACCGATCAGTGGCGTATGCTGATGAAAAATCAAGATCCGTGAACACGTTGCGGTTAAATAGGTAAATTCCTGCTTTTTTGAATCCAGCCTGAATATTTCCGGGAGTAAGAGCTAATGGCATCGCTGCAGCGACAATGCCGGGTATATCATAGATGCTCATAGTTTTTTCGGGGTGATTTCTCATCCAAGCGTCATAGGTTGAGTCGATGGTCTTTTTAAAGGGACCATACAGTGATCTATCAAGAGGTTGTAGCTTATGCGAACAATGCAGAGGAAAAGATAACAATATTATCCCATTTGATTTGCAAAAATCTACCACATTAATATTTACGTGTGATGAATGGTTATCGAAAATCAGCAAAATTTTATGGGACACTGAACAATTTGTGTGCTTATGAAAATGATGCAGAAACATTAAAAATATTTCATCCTGCATCCAACTAGATGGCATAGCTGCTCCTACTGCACTTATGCAGCCATCTCTAATAAAGTGGTCCCGTGGAAAAACGAAAAAAGGAGGAATAACATTCCCTAAGGCATTTGGTGCAAAAGCAATTGTTACGAGTGTTCCTCGCTCTCCTGATGTTACCGACCCAACTTGTCGAGAACCACGCTGGGCAACAACCTTTCCTGGATGTTGAATAGTAGTTACACCCGTTTCATCAACATTGTATATGTTTTGTGACTCGAAACTATCCCAGTCTATAACCTTCTCCAGATTGTCAAAGAACCAACCAACATTTGCTCCGTTGAAACTGGTCGCTCTCGATAAACTTGTGGCTTGGGCAGCTCTTATTGATAGTTCTGGGTTTCTATGCATGAATGCATTGAACCAATCCTCACCGGCTATTTTATTTTCATCCCAAGACTTTGTACGCTTTAAATTATATTTTAACGAGAGTTCGTACGCTAGCTTTCGTACTTCTCTTGGAGAAACCCCAAAATATATGTCGGCGCAATTAATTATATATTTGGACAGTATTTTTTCTTGTTCGTTTGAAAATACTTTGTTGTGCGCATTATAACCCATCGAAGGCTCAACTGCTCCTACATCTAGTTCACTTCATGATGTACCTCATCAATGAAACGTAATTAATATTGTGCTTGGCAGCCGCAACGCGGCAAAGATAGACCGTTCATCACGTCATCATAGGCATTAGAATGCTGCGATATATCGATTTGACCCCTGGTTGTTTTTCTTTCACGCTTCCTTGGCCTCTGAGGACAGAAAACGCACCCTTATTTGCTGAAAATAAATAGTTTGGGGTCAGTTGTAACGCTTCATCTGACCTCAAATAAATTGTTACAATCGACCCCGAAGTTCTATTTCGGAAATATTTTCCCATAACTTTAACAAAAAAAAGCATAATGTAGAAAAAATACTCACATTCTATATTCACCACTTATATCTCCTTGGCTTGATATTCTTAATTTCGCAGTAAAATCGGTCTTGGCGAAATTCACTATTGAATGAAATTTTAAAACTTTACTTTTTCACACAATAATCGATTGACCACTCTCACGCACGTGTGTTCTGTTTCAAGTCACTAGAAACACTGCAGACGGATTTCATAGAAAATGATACATATTTCTCTATCATTTTCCAGACGTTGGCGGTTGTGGTTTTCGAATAATGGGCGTTGTTACAACCGTACCCTGTTACAACCGTCCCCGGTCTCCCCTACCTACTACAAAAACACAGTCAGCTATGTACGAGTATTTGAGGATGTCAAAGACACCAGTTTTTTTTTTTGCAGCAAGATGATGATATGCTACTCAAATTTGTGGTGAGCATAATAATAAATGACGAGCGTGCACCAAACCTCTACAAGTGGTGACGCTTTTTGCGAAAGTATTCCTGGACCCAACTAGGCAGTTATCATTGTCTGCGTTAAGCTCTCTGAATTCAGATGCACGCTCAAGGCCATGGATTGAAATAAATGAAGACTAAACTAAAACGTCACTGGAGACAGTGTTCAGTGTAGTTTAATTGTAGTGTATTTCAAAAGCTAGAGGAAAGTCACAAAATGTCCAAGTGGAAAACATTCTTTCAATCAAAAGAAACGGTTAACAGGAATCTTCAATTATTTTCTAATTATTGGTCAGCTTGCTCGGCGACTATGCTATGTGGCAGCTAAAGAGCAGCTGTCCACGTTCTCCCAACTCTCCTTCTCTCTCTTTTTCTTTCTTGACTCCAATGGCATAAAGTGGCAGGTCAATCGATCCTGGAATCAAGCTGGACTCGAGCTCAACTTTTGCTTCGACTAGTTCATCTTCAACTAATGAGGACTGAAACTGTCTTCATGAAGGCAAATAAAATGGTAC
This sequence comes from Odontomyia ornata, assembly GCA_963969285.1. Lineage (NCBI taxonomy): Eukaryota > Metazoa > Arthropoda > Insecta > Diptera > Stratiomyidae > Odontomyia > Odontomyia ornata. Next base: position 37,734,770 of record OZ017741.1, read on the forward strand.
GACGTGAATTGTAATTGGTCGGCAATCCTTCGATCACATATCTGTCATATTACAGGGCCTTCCTAGCACCGTAAAGGTCACAATAACAAGGTTTGAGCTTCCAGAACTCCCCTGTTCAAGCAAGCGGACTTTCAATAACGATAAGTTCACCAAGATGGTTAGTACGTGGTTGACGGTGGCGGCCGTCATATCGGATCTGTCGTCAATTTCATTCGGCCATGATATTACGCGCATCTTCGTTTTATTTCTTTATTATGGTTGACAATGGCTTATAGTTGCTCCGTTTATCGGGTGGTGGTTCATCGTTTAGAGTCAGCAACTGATAGTTATAATGTTAGTCCCGAAAGTACCCGGCTTGACTTATGAATACAGGTAGTTTAAAAAAAATAATTGCTACGATTGACAATACAACCTTTCAACAACTTAATGTTAAAAATTCATAAAGGTACGTTTATTACTATTTTTTAACAAACAATCAAAGCTCTCAGTGAATTTATAAATATGGAAAAAATCGGACAACGTTATGTGATACAATACTTTCATTTGAAAGGTCTAAGTCCAACCGATATCAAAACCGAGTTGGATTCTACTCTGGGAAAGTCTGCGCCTTCGTTTACAATGGTCAAATATTGGGTAGCTGAGTTTAAGCGAGGTCATACGAGCTGCCAAGATGAATACCGCCGTGGTCGACCAAGTGTGGTCACTACGTCAGAAAATGTGAAGAAAATCTACAAAATGGTATAGGATGACCGTCGAGTAAAAGTGTGCGAGATTCCAGACATGGCAGGCATTTCAAAAAGTACTGTGCATCGCATTTTGACCAAAAATGTGGACATGAGAAGACTGTTCGCAAGATGCGTGCCACGCTTGCTCACAATGGAGTAAAACAGAAACGTGAGGATGTTTCCATCGAGTGTTTGACAATGTTTTGCAGCAATAAGGCCGAGTTTTTGCGTTGATTCATAACCTTGGACAAAACATGGACCCATCATTTTACACCTGAGACCAAGAAGCAGTCAAAGCAGTGGACTGAAAAGGGAGAATCGGCTCCAAAAAAAACAAAGACAGTTCAGTCAGCTGGCAAGGTCATGGCATCCATTTTCTGGAATGGGCGTGGAATGATATTTATTGATTATCTCGAAAAAGGAAAAACAATCAACTTCGCATATTATGAAGCCTTATTGCAGTGTTTGAGTGATGAAATCAAGAAAAAATGGCCCCGTCTGACGAAAAAGAAGGTGTTGTTTCATCACGACAACGCAACAGTCCACACGTGCGTCATTGCGATGGCGAAACTCAACGAGTTGAAGATCGAATTGCTTCCTCACGCACCTTCTCGCTCCCTCGGACTATTTTCTTTTTCCGAGTTTGAAAAAATGGATTGGTGGCAAAAGATTTGCCAACAATGAAGAGGTAGAGTCTTCGGTTAAAAGCTTTTTTGAGGTGCTTGACGTTTCGTACTAGAAAACAGGTATCGTATGTTTTGAACATCGTTGGGAAAAGTGTAGTAATCTGAAAGGAGAACATGTTGAAAAATAAAAAAACATTTTTGCACTATTTTTACTGTATCTTTGTCGGGTCAGGTACTTTTGGGACCACCCTCTCATGTATGACTGTTACGTTAAAAATGTTAACGATACGTCACAACAAGCGATTCAGGTTGGAGGCCTTGGGGTCCCAACTAGCCCGTGGAGACGCGGTAGGTAAGCGCCGCTCGCTAACCCTAGTATTGCCCCCAGGAGCCAATTGACAAGCTTGAGGCTCACCGGAATGGTCCTTCCACCAGAATAACCACTGTTGACTTTTACTCAGCTTGTCGAGCCGTCTATCACCACTTTCACTAGCTTCCACTAAGAAAACTAATTTCCACGAAAGAAAACTAACTTCAATCAAAGAAAAAACCAAAAACCACTAAAGATAACATCTGCGCAGATTGTAATCCTTGACGGGAAGGATTCTTTCGCACTCCAGGCCAAATCTACGCCTTCCGCCAATGCTGCGCACTCCACGCGCAAAAACACTGGCTGAAACACTTTACACAATACAAAAATTTTGTATAGAAAATTAAACTATAAATCAATATGATTTCGATTCCATGCGAAATTATTATTCATAAAATTCAAAGTCTTAAAACTTACACATCTTCCTTACTTCTTACGTTGGGGGCCCCGTCGATGATTGAAATCTCCGCACTTCAACTTGCCGCAGCCTGAATCATTTTCCTTTCCTGAATGCCTCGACCTATTTTCAATTCTTTGACGCTCCTTCCTGTTGAAATTCTTCACTTATTGACTTGCAAAGTGTTCCGTCCTTCCTTCTGATATTTTGCACTTGCTCGCCCGCAAAATGTTCCGCCTTTCCTTCTTTACTAGCCAAGTATGCGTAAAAGAGACCACTTACATCGTCGCTGGCTCTTTTATCAACTTGTCCCAAAGGCTCTTTGACTTGAGTTGAAGAACCCAAGTTCAAGGCCACAACATTCACCACGGCTGCTCAATCTTGCAGTGTTTACCTCGGGTGCAAATCCAGTTTTTCTTGGTGGCCATCTTTCTTTCGCGCACGGTCCGGCATGATCGCTAAGAGCCTTATCGATCCGTTTTGGTTGAAATGTCAATTAATGTGTTGATACTTGTGACTGCGTGCGCGTATGTTTACGTTCGTCGCGAGATGTTTTAAAGTAATTGTGTTCACCATAATTGTGTCCACGAAGGGATGTGTCGGGTGGTTAGCCCGATGATTTCGTAAGTTCATCTTATTTCGCCAAATACTCTTGTTTTTTAAGCAATTCTTCATACCACCGTCAGTCTCAACCAGCACGGTACTAAGAAGCTAGGTGCCCGCAAGTTTCTTTACTTATACATGTCCTGTATACAACTGCTGATCGTTTTTATTGTATACCTAGTGTCGCAAGCTTTTAGTACGAATGTTTGTCGTGAAGACGAACAGAGAAATTACATTGATGCCAGATATAAATGCAACGGCCACAACGATTCGATCATTCGGATAAAGAGAATTGCAAGAAACCAACATTTTTAATGCCAGAATGGTTTATTTGTGCCGACAATATAAGCTGCTTATCGCACCAATTTGTTAGGGATGAAAATGAGAATTATCCAATTGGCGACGTATGCAAATGCCTTAATATTCTCAGGTAAACTGATGGACTGAGAGACTCCAGTTCTGCACCTTGTCGTGCTTGCAGCTCGTTTGAACATAGTGACTCACGTAACATTGATTTCTGGTCCAGGGCAGGGGCCAAAGGGGCTAAATTAAAGCGATTCTAAAAGGCACGCATCACAAACCACGTCGAAAAATAGGCTTCAATGGCAAATACACACTCCTCACTGTTCTAACGCATGATGGCGACTGAACGATGAGGAGACAAAATTTAATACGAGTAGTTTTGCCTTTTGAACGAGACTACTAGCACTTCGCTACGACATCAACTAAATGAATGGTGCGCATTTTAAAAAATTAAGTTATACTACTGGACCAAAGCTCACGTCAGATAGGAAGCCATATGAAAGCAATTTGTATATGACTTAGTCGGCCGACTGTTGGACAAGTGTCCGTGAGCTGTCAGCCAACTGCGGCATAAGCAAATGCTTATACCGCGTAATAAATACTATTTTCCGAATGAAAACGCAAGAAAGGCATTCCGTGCATGCTTAAAATTCACCTTGAACTGTCCACTGTACTCCTACACTTTTCAAGACGAGCAAATGAAGCACATTTTTTGCACCCTTCAGTAGTAAGAAAATTCTTATTTATTCACTTTGGAAGGCGATAAAAATTAAACGGGTAAAGAAATAAAATAATTTTCACTTCACTAGAAGCGTTATTGTCTTCTCCGTGGAGCATTTGGATTTCATTGTAGTAGTCCGTCTCGAAACCATACCCAACGGGAAACGAAGCGCTTCGAAAGGCCTTAAGAAGCGCTTGTTCTGAAGCACTAAAGCGGTTACTCTCCATACGAGTGTTCATTATCATTTTAGCATTTGATGTCCGCAGAAGTAAGCGCTTACCTCTAGATTACTTCAAAGCGCTTCAAACTAAGGCAAAAAGAACGGTTTGGAAGCGCTTTTGAAGCGCTTCAGAATAAGCCAAGGAAGAACGGCTTGGAAGCGCTTTTGAAGCACTTCAAACCAAGGCACAGAAGAATGGTTTGGAAGCGCTTCGAAAAATGCAAAGAAGAGCGGTTTTGATTCGTTTCAGAGTCTCGTCTGAAAATTTTTAGACAGTCGGGAAGTAAAATTTTGATTTTTTAATTTTAATCTGAGAAACGTAATTTATTCTTTTTCTTATTTTCAACACTACAGCCCCTCTCGGGCCTTCGCTTAGAGATGGTTAGAGTATCTCATTTTCATGACTTTATTGACTTTTTTGGAAATTGGTTTGGTCAGTACCATGCTCCATGTGATGAAATTGATCTTTTCTTGCTGTAAAGTCCTCATCTGTTCTGAATGAAGCAACTGATGTAGCGTATGTAAGCCGATTGTTTTTCTTTTCAGCAGTTTGCGTGCATTTAGGGCAACCTTTACTTGAAGTATGACCAACTATTCCTACGATAAAAGCTCTTGCAGGCGCATCACAAGTAATGGCATTTATTTTGAAAGCAATAGGGATTCCGTTTATTAATAACCCGACACTGATTAAATGTTTTATTTCTTTCACAAATTCCGACAGATATTCATTAACTTTTTCCGGTTTTCGAGGACCAACATAAGCACCTATGAGGAACGGTTTTCTATTTAATTTTAGGGAGTTAGATGTACTCGTACATCCCAATATAGGTAAAACTTGACCAAAATGCAAGTATGTTCCTGGAGGTAGTGTGAAGATTTCAATTTGTTTATATTTTGTCTCTAATAAAGTTTTACTTGATGATGGTACATCTAGTCCGGCTTGTTTTATTATTTGCAAAATTTCATCGCAAGCCTTGCGCTTTATTTTGTTTTCAATGGCCCAATCTCTTATTTTTTTGGCTGTTGTTTGATTTCCTGTCTGATGCTTATGCTCTGGCGGCACATTTTCTTGCATTATGATAACCTGATCAGTAGGACTGGCATCTCTTATTTTTTGGCCGTCGTTAGATTTTCCGCCTGATGCTCACTCGTGTTTACAGTAAAATCAGACCCTGTTGCATTTTCCTGCATTGCAATAACATGATCAGCAGGACTGGCATCGTTCATTAAGTCACGATTTATATTTGAGTTTTTGTTAATATATATTTCACGCGCAACTAAACGCCTCATATGTCGCTTGCTGATGCCGCAAATTCGCCGCTTCATTTTTAATGAAATTCCAAACACAAAATGTTATAGTAAGCAAAATCCTTAACACTTTCACAAAAGAATATCCATACAACAAGAAGCGACTTTTTTTTCTCTAACCTCACCCAGGAATACACAAAATCCCATTCCTTAGGTGAAAGTAGTGCAAAGCTGCATTTTAAAATCATTGGAAATCGTTCATCGAAAAGATTCAATATTCGACCTGTAAAGCCGAAAATACAATTTTTTGATTACTACGGTTTTTAACCAAGTACATATTTACCTGTTCTGCTAGGATGATCTCTTTGTAATCAACGGGTTGTAAACGATAGCAAACCTTCGAAAAACGGACACTTTGCGAATAGATTTAAATTTTGCATTTTTATCCTGCTCATGGAATAATTCACTACCTAACTTATGCGCATAGGTTGTGAAAGTTACGAAAATTTGGGTAGAAATGGGAATAACGCTTCTTGTCATGCATATCTAATTGACTTTTTACTTACGTTTTTATCTCAGCGAAAAACTCGGCACAAATCACTTTAAAAATGTTTACTTGACTACCTTGTCTTCTCGCGCACTTCAATAAAAGACCACTTTCCAGGGAAAGCGCTTGGTTGATTCTGCGCAATTTGTTTCGTTACAGGACAGGTCCTGTAACGAAGCAAGTTGCGCAGAATCAACCAACCGCTTTGAATTCGCTTTTAACTAAAGCGTAAACAAAGCGCTTCATTATCGCTTCATTTACAAGCGCATATGAAGCGCTTGGTGACTTGTGGGCATGCACAGAAAATCAAGCGCTTCAAATCCTCTTGTTGATGAAGCGACAACAAAGCGCTTCGAATGCGCTTCCTATACAAGCGCTTCTTTATTTGCCCGTTGAGAACTAAACCGTGAATTTCCATTGGCAACGCCACAATTTTTCCTATACCGCCATGTAAGCTAGCGAGTAAAGTCGGCCTACTAGTGGGCATGTGTGTCGTAGTTAGCGCTACTATCTTACGTCAGTTTTATGTTGGACCCTTTTTCAGAAAAGAAACGAACTGAAATTAATTTTATTATTTGGATAGTTTAACTCTAGCCTCGGCTCTTTTTCAAATGCAATGTTGAATTAATTAATGATGGCACCAACAAAATAATCACGTAAGGGTGAATAAGTAAGTATTTGCTCTGTACAGGGGGGATATATTGGACCTTTTCTTCGAAACATTGTCGTAACTCAATGCGTTGAAGCGGTGATCTGGTAGCTTTATGCGGGGGCATGGGTTCAATTCCTGCTGTGGGATGATCTTAATTTTAGTTCAGCTGATTCTTCTTGTATTGTAGTTTGCTGGTGTTGCGATCGTTGTACGTTTGAGATAACAATAAACTTTAGCATCAGTATATTCATAAGATAACCAGCTAGATTAAAATAGTGATCGTGACGTACATTGAACATGCGTAGTATTGGCAAGGGTTAGGTGAATGCTGTGAGAGTTGGCTGGGAAACAAATAGAGAATTTTTCAGAAGCGGGACTTGTGGCAAATTGAACAAGCGAATAAGATTGGAAAAACTTCGGAAGTAGTTTGTAGCCAGAGTTTAGTTGGTAGTAGTGGGAGTCTGGGGGTCAATAGACTCTTGATCCGGCTGGTTGCATTGAAATACGCTGGACAGAGTTTTTCGTGCAATTGAAAATTCAATTTAGAATCATTTTATGTATCTAGAGTCATTTTTTCTTGCCGGAAATAAAGTGAAACATAATGTCTCCCGATTGTTTTTAAGCGATCAGAAACCAGAAAACAGATATCCTAGCGTTGGATGGTAACGATAATTAGGACAGGACATCTTCGTACCGAGGCAGGTAAATAGCGTGATGCTCTCTAGCAAGGAGGGTGACAGGTATCACGCCTGCAATAACTCTTAACGCCGAATCAGAAACTGTCGGATACGAAGATGCAACCTCAGTGCTCCTCTTCTCTGTACCTGTGCCAAACGTTTTTGGTATACCTCCTCACTGAGAGCGTCGTCCCATACTTTTACTCCGTACAGTAGCACTGAGCCTACAGCACTCATCATGAAGTGTCTTCTTGATGGGCTGGGTCCCCCTACGTTGGCCATAAGTCAACTCAGAGCCGATACTCCCGAAGCAGCTTCTTGAGCCGTTACCCTGATTTGCTCAGAGAAACCCATCTTCGAGTTGATCAGTAGCCTCAGGTACTTGACCGCTGGCCCCGATTCAATCAGTGTGTCTCCAATACTGATCATCCTTACTCTAGTGATTCATAAGACACGTTCTACAGGTCTGAACCGAGGAAAGCCTCTGGGCAATACCCGATGTAACTTCCATCCTTCGTTGGCCCCGTTATATGTCGTAAGGCAGGCGTTGGTCCTTCTAAATGAGATAGTTTGAAGATAGTTACATGTGACAGTTAATGAAAATAATATAAAAAGAACAGCTTGAAAAAAAACGTTATTTGGTTTCTCAAAGCCGAAAACTTTAATTTGAAACCTTTAAGCGCGAAAAAATAGCAGCAACAGCTACAGCTAAGAAAACACGGTAGCAAAATCAAGTGGCCGTATAGGGTTTTGTTTAAAAAAACAAAAATGATTCATTTTCATTTTACGTTAATGAGCGCTGAGCAGCAACACCAAGTAGAGTGGGTAATTGTTACAGTAATTTTATTCATTTTTTTTCAGTTATTTCATTGTTGAAAAAAAATTTTGCTTAGTTGTTTTATTTAATATTTTTTATTTATCTCTGTGTTTATAATTTTTTTCCTTTCTTCCATCTTCGGTTGAGTAGAAGTTTATTTTGTTGTGGTTTTTCCCATCTGAAAACTGATTTATTTTTGTTGATTTGTCACTTAAATAAAACGTCCACGGATTTTTAAAACCACTTTTCTATCATTTTTCCAAATGTCCCTTCTTTTATTTTCCCTCTCCTGTTGTTAAGTTTTTCTTATGTGAGATACTCATAACGCAGCATAGACAGAGGATACTCTAGAACTATTCACGACACAACTGAGTACTACCCGGCCGCAGCATGCCAACCTGGATCAGGTATTCCTGCGATTGCGATGATTATCTTGGTTATGACAGTTTCCGATTCTCTCGATGTACGAGTATATGGGATTCCACGATCAGTGATAAGGTCCCTTAGCAGTCCAAAGTATCTTTATTATTCATTTCGATGACTGGTCTTCCCTTTAATGTTCGGAAGGCTTTTAGAATAACAAACTTGCAGAAGGCATCAGAAGTAGATGTAGTAGAGATAATCCATATGTAGCACTCTGAATGGTATTGATTCAAGATTAAATATGCGCATCTGACCTCATGGTTTTCTGGCTGTGGTTTGTTGTAATAGCATTGGAGACATGATGAAATACACAATTCAATATAATTTTGCAGACGGGTCCAAAAGTATTATTGACATATTGCATTATTGTACCCACTCCAAAATGGTCCATACCATCGTGGCATAACTTGACAATTTACTCATGAATTGTATATAACATGTTGAATTTTGCTCGCCCGTTGACAATGCAGAATAACTATTTGCATTTCAGCTTGCAGTCCACCTTAAACTGGGTTGCTTGTGATAATCAACACCACGAAGTATTTCAATGATCTTGAGAGTATCAGGATCACCAGCTTGCATTGCGGATTTGCAGTCCTCATCTTCACTTTGATGATGTCGATGTAGTTTGCAATGATGAAGATGCCCTTATCTCCCTCTATAGGAGCGCGGCTGAAGGCATCAACATGGAACATTGCTGTACCTCCTTAGCGCATGGAGCATTGCTGTACCTCCTTGGCGCACAATTTGATAATAGAACTCCTGTAATCTTTAACACCATCTTGCTTCTTGGCTTCCATCTTTTTATACTGTTTATATCTGAAGAATCAGTAACCATACGGAAGAATTTTCCCAGCAGATACATAGAGAAATTGTCAAGGGCTTCTACGATAGTGAGCAAATCAAGCTCATAACTATGATAAATTTGTTTGGCTTGGTTGCAGATTCTTCTGAAGAAAAACACTGGTGTCCAAACATCTGCTTTCATTTCTCGCACTAGTATGCCAGCAAGCCTCTTTGCAGTTGCACCAGTGAGCAGTTCGTGGCCTTTCGTTGGGTCGTACATTACTCAATCTGGTTTGTTGCATAGTTTATTTTACAAGTGTTGGAACACGTTTTCCTGTTATTCAATCCGCAAAATGTCCGTAACCGCTCTCGCTCTAAGCAAATTTGCTAATAGTAGGGCAATCATTGTAAAGTTTCTGAGGAGCTTGCGAAAAAATCCGGTTAACTCGAGGAACCACCTGACTTCGTTGACATTGGTTGATGTTGGTAATTAGCTAAAAGCTCGTATTTTCTTCGATCCAGATGATGTTCCACGAATGACATCTCCTTGGTGAGAAAGGTACATTTTGACCACCGAAGAGTCACACCGGATTCTCAGACCAGCTCGATATACAATATGAACAAAGGAATTGGAGGCAGTTGCTGACGGTTTTGCTTGAAATTATAACCTCATCAACGTATGGAGTGGTTACTTTTGGATCAATAATAAGATGGTCTTCTGAAACACTGCGCATATGATAATCAGTCCAAACGGCATGACGTTATATTCAAACAGTTTGGTGTATGTTTTGGACATTTGTTCGAGTGGTATCAGGTAATAACCAGCCATCAAGTCCAGCGTGGTGAGAAATTCATTCCCAGAGATCGATGTGAGCTGTTTTTCCACGAAGAGCATTGGGAATGGTTATTGTATAGCTACAGCATTCAATGTACGATAGTTGTGCACAATCGATCCTCTCCTTTCCTTTTTACACCAAGACAATCCATGACGAATAATCAGATGCGCTTTGACGGATGATGTTGTTTTAACGAAGGTCAAGTGTGATTTGGCTGACGGTCTTCCGTTTGATGAAAAGTATCTTGTACAGTTTCAAATCATCAGCAAAACACTTGGCATATTCTGATACTATCGCATATAGTAAATATCATTCGTCTTCGGTTAGTTGGACACCAATTCTCACTTTGTCTGAGTCGCGCTTTATAACGCAGCACAATCCTATTGGATGATCAGATGATTTTCATCTGCTTATAAAATGTCTCTTCCAACCAAAGCTGCTGTTGGTAGTAGGTCATCGTTCATTGCTAAAAGTTCAACCCATTGATAATTATCGTTAACGACAAGCTTTGCATGAGTCCTGTTTTCACTCTCATACTTTCCTCCCGTAAATCCCTTCAATATAATTGTCTCACTAGTGATCATATTGTCAGCATTTTAAGCATCATTGCACAAAATTAGCAAGTGGTCACATACTGGATTGATAAAAGCACCCATCAGCCGTCTGTTTAAAAAGACATGTTCATCACGATCCATAGTTCCTCGCGTTGTTGCTATGTACCAGACATTCACCTGCATTAGGGATGGGCAATATCGGTCCTTTTGAGTAACAGCTCCAATGGTTACTGTGACAAGCGAGTAACAGTTCCAATTTAACGGTCCAGTTCCTGTTACAAAATACTTATTCGTTCTTGCTGTAACTCAAAAACTATAGCAATTTTTAATCGTAATATTTAGTAATAGGGTCCTCATTATATATATGTATGTAGTACTTTAACCAAATAAGGCAAGTCAATCAAGGGGAAATAATACACATATCTTTATTTCAACGACAAACAAACATTAAACATTTTCGGATAATATTTTTTCGTTGGAATTTAAAAACAGTAGTATTTGAACTTTTTCTGCCGATAGTTGACATCTTCTTTTCAAAAGTATCATTCCTGCTTTGGAAAAAAGTTGCTTGCACGAAACTGATGTAGCAACAGCACACAATCTTACTTGGGCCACTTCATGCAGAATAGGATAATAATATTTTTTTCTTCCCACCACTTGATTGGGTCCTCAGAAAGCTGGATGCGGCTGTCTTCCATATATCGTTGATGCTCGATGATTGCTCTTGCTTCTTTTCCACCTGTGCAAATGAAAACTTGTATGATATTCATAACATGAAAAAAATGACTTACGTGAAGGTTGAATATTGGATCTAGATGCACTCAAAAATGAATGCCAAATATACATTTTATCAACTGCTTCATCGGTTTGTTGAGGCTCCTCTGTCTGCTCTTCATCCTGTTGCATTTTGGCCATTATTAGCTCTTTCACTTTTTTCGAGCATCTTCCGCTGAGGTTGCATCTTTAAAGGGCATAGTTTTGAACCTAGGTTCTAAAAATGTAGATACCGCTAGAGTGCCACTGCGCTCAATCCCTCCGAATCGCTCCATGCGATTGACCTCGTTCATCAAAATATTTGCACATTTTTTGACGGCTTGACTATATTCTCGGTACTCTTCCTCACTTAAAAACCTATCCAACACATCCACTAACCCGTTTATCATAGGAATGAGGCCACAAGCAGTTGGGAATTTTCGGGAACTTAGAACTTGGGTGATATCGTTGAAAGGACTTAAAATTTGGCAAAGTTCATTGATAATTTTCCATTCATTTGCGTTAATCATCTGAATGTCAATATTCAGATGCGCTATTGCTGTAGTTAAAGGGATTTGCAATTCTGTTAACCGTTTTAACATTAAAAATGTCGAGTTCCACCTCGTTGGCATAAAATTGATAATGCGTTTGGGGTCCTCGATACCTTCTCTTTTTTGGCATTCGCGTAGCATGTTCCACGATTTAATGGACAGTTTGAAATGAAGAGCTATTCGTTTAGCTTTCTCTATCATTCCGGCGATTTCTTCTTCATCGAGACCTTTTTCCACAATGAGGTGTAGCTTGTGTGCTGCGCATCCCATATGCATCGACCTCAAATGGTTTTTTAATGCATTTGTAATATTTGGTGCATTATCAGACACGGAAAATATAATTTTTTTTGCTAATCCCCAAGTACCTAATGTTGCTCTTATGATCTCAGCCAAATTTTCGCTTATGTGGCATTTTTGAATTGCACAACAATTTAATGTTAAGCTCAAAAGCTTCCCACCCAAAACTAAATGCGTCATTATCGCGATGTAACTATCGTTGGACAACGATGTCCAACAAACTGTCGTTAAGCACAATGACTTCAGCTTTGCATCAGAGAACGAGGTAGTCAGTTTCATTTTTGCTTCTTCATATCTAGCTGGTATCAATTGCTTAATTATTTTTTTCCTCGTGGGAAGTTCAAAAGCAGGATTTAATGCCCGAATGAATGCTCTGAACCCGTCATCTTCGACGATCAAAAATGGCTAGTAGTCCAACGTAAAAAGCTTCAAAAACTCACAACCTATCTTTTTCTCCGACTGCTCGGAAATTTTCGCTGGGATATAAGAAGATATTCTTGCTTGCGTTGAACTTACTGACAAAAGAGGATGGCTCACATTTGATGTTTCAGTGCTTGGTCCTGGTTTTGGCTGCACTTCTAATTGTTGAGCACTTGAAGAAGCAGAAATTGAAGATCCCAATGATGTTGCTGAAGGTTCTTCTATATTCCGTCGTTTTTCACTTTCAACAAGTATTTGAACTGTGGGGTGCTTGCGGAGAACACGCTTTTTTAAGTTAGTCGTCGATGATTTATAACTTATGTTACTTTTGCAAATATTACACTTGGCACTTACACTGTCAATTTGAGTAAAATGTTCCCAAATGGAACTTTTTTTTTCATTCGCGGAGCCATATTGAAACTTTTTCCAATTCATAATCAAAATAAAGTTTAACAAGTCACTTTCTAAATATTCATTTTCAATTCGCAATCAAAATAACGTTTCCTTCATTAACAAGTCAATTTCTAAATATTCACTTCACATATAACACTGATGAAACTACAACTACAACATCCGAGACTTTTCTAAGTTATTTGCTAAATGCAACCCGACCCGATCGATCTTCAAAATATACTAAGTAATCTTATTGATTAATTGAGGATTGAAAATTTTCCTAAAAGCCTGGTCAGTTGGCATGGACATACATGTATCTCAAAATCCTTATTAGACAAAAATAAACCCATTATTTATATTTCCCTTCGAAAGTAGATTGTGTGTTTATATGAAAAACTTGTGAACAATAAAACTATATTAACATTTCGCATCTGGGAAAACAAAACGTCCAACAGCAGAAGGAGTTGTTTTCTTTTCTAACTCGCTTCGCTACCAAATCAATAGATTTCACCCAAAATTTAATCTCTGTTTTCTTCAATATTGTAATTATTAACACTAGAGTGCACGCATGGACTACTATAAAAGACCAGGGTAACATTATAAGCAATAACTTTTCAGATAAGTGTGCTAGAGCGCTGCAATTCAAGGAAAGCCTCATTTACTAAATTTGTGAACTACGCGAAATGCCAGCGTTAATGCACATTTTTGCAACTGCAACTCTGGTCCTACTCAAAAACCCAAAATTGCAATTTTATTCGTATGAAAATGGTGCAAAACTTTTAAGAAATGGATTTTCCCCGATTACCAGGCAATAGAATACCTTGAATGTTACGAATATAAGAAATAAATCATAAATTTTTAGTCAAAGATATTTTTGTCTTGAACGTCAGATAAATCATTTTCTTACGTATCCGTAAGATTGTTTGTAATTTTCGTTTTCTTTTAGTTGTACAAAAGAAGTTTTTTAATCAGAGAAGAACACGTATATGTATTATCTGAAAAGTAACTGATAGTGATTTTAAAATGGCCAACCCTAGTATGCCACGCAAGCACCCATGAAAACAAGTCGGTAGACAGACCTACGCTCGTGTCAGAAGGATTTTGTACTCAAAATATGATATGCAGTCACCAGTTATGAACAAACTCAAGAAATGATTCAATGACGTTTACATCAAATATTTGGTTTCTAAGGTATTTGTCGTTGTTATACTCATTAATATCTACATTCATGATTTTTTTAGATTTTTCCGATCAAAGGTGTCCAATCGCGAGGGGCGGGGACACAATTTTTTCCCCTAATTTGACTTCCCCCGTACTCCCCTACTTTGTTATACCTCTTTTGACACCTGATTCTGAAAGTCCTAACCAAGACCTTTCTTCTGATACCCATATCGAATATACTTGAAAAAAAAATTTTTTAAGGGTCACCTCCATATATGGGGAGACCCCCTTAAAAACTTTAGAAATTTTTTTTTTGCATTGGAACTTTGAAGAGGACACCAGTTTTGACCTACCTGCAAAATTGCATGTTTCTAGCTTTAATAGTTTCCGAGAAAAACAGCTGTGACATACGTACGGACGGACAGACGGGCAGACTGGTACCGATTTTAGAAGGATTTTGAAATAAAATTTTTTTACAAAATCCTAAAAATGTGTGCGCGTGCACTCTAGTGTTAAATACATCAATGAAATACTATCAACTTCATAAACCTTTTACAAGCTGTTCGCAAAATATTGTTTATAATCAAACAGCTCATAAAATTTTACCCTTCCTATCTATCTATCCATGCACAAGTCATGTAACGTAAACGCATATAATGCATATTGCCACTTTAATGTGCAGAATGCCTAAGGGTTTGGCCACATTGCGATTTTTCTGCCGTAACCAGTGATTTTCAGACGCAATGCGAGCACACTGCGACAAGATTTGCAAAGGAACTTCAGGCATGCGCAGAACCAATATGCTCATTTGAAGGTATGTCTTTGCAAGGAACACATGAGCTAACTCATTTGTGCGCTATGCAAGAAACTTCCGTGCACGTCAGCGTCTAATGTCCAAATGATGTGCGCCTGCGCGAGTATCACAAAAACTACCTACTAAACTGGTTTAAGGAAAAATCGCAAATTCCTGCGACTGCCGACCTGGACAAAATTGTCGAAAATCGGCTAAATAGTCGTAGTCTGATGCATCTCTAATATCCACAAAAGAATCAGTTCCAAGACTCTGTTCCAGTCACAGTTGTGGGAACTTGTACTCATACGCATTATTGGTCCAAGAGTCACAGTGACCCAAGTCTGTTCCAAGTCGCATTTAACTGTATCAAACCGAATTTGCCGGTGAGTACAATTTCCCGCAACTGTGACTGGAACATCGACTTAAAACAGATTTGGTTCACGATTACAAGTTCCTGTAACTGTGACTCCAGGACCGATGAGTACAAGTACTTATTGTGACTGAATGAAACAGTGACTTAGGAACTGATTTGGAAAGTCATATATACGAGAAATTGTACTCATCAGCCAAATCGGTTCTATTAAGTAACAAGTTGGGTAGACAGACCTATGCTCATGTCAGAAGGGTTTTGTACTCAACTTACAAAATGCAGCTACCAGTAACGAATAAAATCAAGAAACATGTCATGTTCGAGGATCATACTATTGTTAGCAAAGTTGAAAGAATTTTGACTTCTGAGGTATTTGTTATAGCTATACCCACAAATATCTCCTTTGATAATTATTTCAGATTTTTTAAGATCACGGGTGTCCATTCGCGAGGGAGGAAACACATTTTTCATGTATTTCCCCCCCTATGCGCCCACAGAAGCAAAAACTGTCAATTTAAGATCTGTTTTGAAAAGCTCTCATGGAGAACTTTCAGTTGATACTCATATCGGCTAGCTTTCATGAAATTTTTTTTCAGGGGCCACTCCTCTGTACTGTAATCATCGATTCATGGCCTGCTTTTTAGAATCTTAGAATGGTTACAAAGCCCTTTTGCTAGGAACTCTCTCCTCCCTTTCCGACTTATTTCAATTGTATATACTCATCTTCAAGATACCTATCATTCCTGAAATTTTCATGCAAATCCTAGCAAAGCTGTAGTTTCTATGTCGGTAAAAAGCGCATATGGCTCCATAGCCATATGTTTCCATAGTAATACAGGGCATATTGTTCCATAGTCATGCAGGAAAATTCAAATCGCTATAACTTCGTTAAATATTATTTGATCTTTATGAAACTTTCAGAAAAAATCAATCTTATAAATAGTCATCTTATAGAATTATAGAATTTAAGGGTACCGTCCAGATTTTATTCAAGAAAACATAAAATCAATAAATCATACTATTACTAACAAAGATGAGTGAATTTCGACTTCTCATGTATTTGTTGTTGTTGTACTCATTAGGGCCTTCATCCATGATTTTTTTCAGATTTTTCGGATGGAAGGTGTCCAATCGCGAGGGGGGGTACGCGAAAAGTTCGTACATTTCCCCTTCCCCTGCCCCCCTCGGTACACATAAGGCAATTCTAAGACTTGTTTTGAAAAGATCTCGTTGAGAACTTTCCAACGACACCCTACTCGACTACCAATGGTGAAAATTTTTTTTTTGGGGGGTCACTTCCCTATATGGGGAGACCCCCCTTAAACCCTTTGAAATTTTTTTCCACCATTGAACTTTCAAGAGGTCTCCACTTCTGACCTTTCCACAAAGCTTCATGGCTGTAGCTTCTATGGTTTCGGAGCAAAAGTGCTGTGACATACAGACGGACGGACGGACGGACGGACAGACGGACACAGGTCGTGATTGCAATAAGGTTTTGTATTTTAGTACAAAACCCTAAAAATGTGACTTGGGAACAGAGTTGGGCGAAGAGTACAACTTTTGGTGACACATCGGTTGCTTGTTGTCACATGATTTTCATCGAGTTTCTTGTTTTTGTGTGCATCTGAAAATAGGTGTTCGCGTGTATGCTAGGCACGTGAATGTACTATCTCTTGTATTCGGCAATATGAAATGTAACAGTGACTGTTTGGAACCGATATTATTGGTTTTTAGGAACATGTTCCAACAGTGACAAGCAAATACTCGGTTCCTAGTCACTGTTACCGTAGTATCGGCCCATCACTAACCTGCATCAATTGTATTCTATTCACAAACTAGGCAATAGGATGCGTTTTCCGGTCGTGCTGTCTCGTTGCCACTGACTCAGCACATGTAGCAAACAATCTTCCTTTGGCCACTCGTTTGATAGCTGCGGCGATTAGCAAACTCTTTGTCGGTGGTGCTTTGATGTGAGTAGTAGCCCCATGAGCTGTTCTTGTCTCAGCTTCTCGGTCGTGTTTCGGTTGAAGCACATACGAGAAGTAACGATGGATGAAAACAAGTATTTCCTCGTTATTTGAAGTTAAACACGTGCGATGGTGGATTGTAGTCCGACGTGTTTCATATTCATCTGAATGTAGCATTTAGTTGTTCTCTCGCTAACATCTCTATGTCTAGCGATCGTATACAGACGAAGGTAGTAGTACAAGTGTGCTCACTCGTAAGCGCACAACAAAAGCAATTCAATAATCTTTTACAACAGCCAATGGCTCAGTTATCCTTTCACATGGTATATTTAAGATGTCAGTCGATTTCTGACTCCACTGAGGTTTACCATGGTGGTTTGTTATCGCTGGCAAATTGAACCCAATTATTGTAGTTGATTTCTTTACTCAATATGGTATCGACCTCCAAGAATGCCATCTGATAGATTGCAAAACGAAACTCATCACCTGAGAACGTTAGTTTGATTCTATATAAGGAATCAAGTATCTAAGTTATCTCTGAAAACTTGCTTTATCAATGGCAACTCGTACTCGCTGAGTACCTAAACATCATCTGTCCCGAGCAACAAATGTCCTTCATAATAAGAAGAGAGAAACTAAATGAGTGCCAGACTTCGTGCCCAAAAACTGAATGGCTCCTGAAGAGTATCCATCAACTTGGGTTGATTTTGGCTACTGCACAACAATAAATATTATTTGTTGAGTACTATTTGATACTTCTGAGATTTTTAAACCTTGTTACGAACGCGCGCCGCCTCATGTCATCACCAGCCAATGGCATCAATACTAAAGTAAGAGTAGCTTCCCACTTGACGATAATTCGCATGATATAACGTGTTCTGAATATGCAAACGCGCCGCCTCGTGTCGTCGCCAGCTAAAGGCATCAATACCAAAAAGAATGAGCAGCGTTTCGCTTTACGATTATTCGAATGATGCAACATGTGACAAGGGTGCGGTGGAAGTAAAAAGATGACAGCGGATATATCGGACAGCCAAGTAGGAGTGTAAATCAGCCAGTTAAAAGCTCCAGAAAGGAGAATGACGCAAAAGAAGGAGAAGGAAAAGAGAGCAGCTCGCGAGTGAGCCAGGTAAAAGCTCTAGAGAAGAGAAAACTGCAATTAGCTCAAAAACTCTCCTCGCTCTACCACATGTCTGTTTCTCCTTGGAGAATATCGTTTGCTGGTTATCTCAATTTACATACAAACGAGATGAGATGGGGAGAATGAGAGCATCCGTGCTTGCATATTTGGCAAATTTCGGCAGAAACTGAAGCAAAAGTGCTCTCTGCGACCAAATATAGGTGGGTTCTGACAGTTTGAGTTTGCGTTCGAATCTTCAAGAGGCGTGCCGCTACCCAGATTCGTAACAGAAATCAGTGTGCGATCAATTACGTGAAACTTATTCCTGCTCCCCAAGAGCTTGGGTCAGCAAAAAATTAGATTCCAATGGTAAGGGGTGAGGTGTTGGCTTGAGCCACGATCCTAAACCAGCCTTTTGGCAATCACGCCATGTGGCTAGCCCCCACTAAAGAATTGATCTTTTGCACATCGGTCAGCAGCATAAGGATAAATTCAGTTGCACGACCCAGTGAATGCACCAGCCAGAAGCACATCAGTCCAGGAAACTAGGAGTATCTAGCATCAGTAAGCCGGCCTACCCATTGGCAACCAGCGGATTCAGGGGGATCGAGCTCGCAGGACAATTATACCCAGTTCCACTGCGTAGCTTGGAGCAGGCACTTCAGCAAAGCCTAAGGCAGGACCCTGGCCCATTACAAAGAAGGAGTTCCTAACCAGAAGCAAGTTACCCCAGGAAAGCAGCGAGCGCGCAGGGGGCTCAAACGCAAGGAGCTACTAGACCTACCCAGACTCGCCCACTCTCCTCTTCAGCTACTGAGTGGATTCTTTTCTGGGACCAGGCGTAGGAGCTGCGCCGTGGAATAAGGAAGGAGATTTGAGCCCGACATCACGTGAGGATGCGCCTGCAGGGTATTCCGCGGCATGGGAATCGAAGAAAACGTGAATGTAATATTTATACCAATTTGAGTGAAATAAAACATTTCCGAGTTAGTTAGCCTCCCAAGCAACTACGTAGACATAACATTCTATTGAATTTATAACTCATGAACACTTTTGAGCTGTTCACAAGATTTGATGTTTCTAGCTTCTCTAGTTCCTGAGAAAACATGCAGTGTCGAAGTGTTCTCTGGGCACGCGAATGGATGGACTGTAATAGGGCATCGTAGAAAAATGTATTTTTAAATCCTAAGAAGGGGGTTAAAGAACTACGTTTCTGTCAGGGAAGTTTTCTACTCAACATATGATACGCTGGTGCCAACAATGAATAAATTCTAGGAACACTTCTATGAGGTGTATATGTTAAAAAAACGATTGTGGCTCTGATTTTACCGGTGACCATTTTGATACACATCAAAACTCCCAACCACATCATTAATTCCCAAAAATATTTATGTTGTTCATCTTATCTGAAAAGTTAAAGTAGTTCGTGCCAAAACCGGAGTGTTTGATTCGAAAGAAAGTTCATAGAATACCAACATTGTGTGATGTTTTGTGTTGTAACTAAAGGCTGATTCATAGCGCGTGTACACATTTTTGTCGAAAAAAAAACATAGTTTTTGTAAAGATTAAGCTGTAATATTTATTTATTATGAAAATTTGGTCCCTTACAATCAAATATGAAACATTACTTCGGGCATATGTACACCTCGTACTGCTCAAACGATGATTGTAATTTTCGATGACATTTTCGCACAATCCCGGCGTTATTAGGCGTATGTTGGCTCGAATATTGTTTTTTAATGCTTCAGTAGTCTGGAGAGCATCAGCGTAAACACGATCCTCCAGAAATCCCCAAAGGAAGAAATCACAAGGAGTCAAATCACACGATCTCGCCGGCCAATTTATGGGTGGACCAAAAAATTCACGTAGAGCGCGAAATATTTGCACTGGCGATTCATTATTTTTGTAAAAAGTTTTAACAATAATGAAACGTTTGACTGATGTGTATGAAGCCATGGTTAAAATTGTAACAGACCAAACTATCATTATCTGTCAATATATGGACCTGAAATTGGTCATAAATAAGAGTTAAGGCCCATTCACATGTGTACACTTGTTATGAATCACCCTTTAGAAGAATTTCAAATCACTATTATTTCCGTAAGTATGATCAGACTTTCTTCAAACGTAGAGAGTATTAGAACCTTTTATAAGATTATTTATATATACTATTTTATTGCGAGAAGTGAACTTATACAATTATACTATTAGAAGTAAAGTTGAGTGAATTTCAATTTATAAGTTCCATGTTGTTATTGCACTTATAAAGCCCTTTCTCCCCGGTGTTTTCAGATTTTTTCGATCACAAGTGTCCAATTGTGAGGCGGAGGAACACAAATTTTTCTTATATTTCCCGTCTCCCTGCACTTTATGATACTGTTAACACAGTTTTAAGACCTGTTTATGAAAGTTCCCATGAACGCCTTTTATTTGAACTTCCACACAACCATCTTTGTTTTAAAGAAATATGCGCCTACCCTTCCGATATTGCAGTAATTGAGAAGGGAGTACTCATCCCGAAAATAATGCGTGAACGTGCGAAAGCTGGAAAATGTGTTGATGAAGTAAAAGCGTTCGACTCCTGCTGCATATGACGAAATATAAGCATTTGCTAGTGCCGCAGTTGGGTGACAGCTACCGGAAGCTTGTCCATAGTAGGCCGACTAATACATATGCAAATTGCTACCATATGGCTTGTATCTATCGTCAGTTTTGGCAAGAACCCTGTTCTGAACGCTATAGAATCTACTGCTTCTCAAACCATGCATCAAGCACTTCCCATAAGACCAAGCTTCCAGTGCCACCTTTCTATTATCAAAAATCATTAAAAATGAAAGAAGTTGCCATAACCTTATCTGTGCTCATAAATATTTATTTCTTCTTTAAGTGCCGCTTCTAATAGCTTAATATTTCAAACGTTGCAAAAAAACGAATTGTAGTTCACAGTTTGATGAACATTTCCTATTTCCCTCAAATCAAACGATTACGTTGGTGTCGAGGCTGTAGGTTGGAGAATCACTATGAAACTGTCAAATGGTGACATTTTAGCTCCGTCTAAATGATTTTGGGACTGTCGGTCCACACTGTCATCGATTCACGTGTCTTGCATCAGGTTCGCTTATTTGTTCGCAAATATTTAGTGTAACTTATCAGCTTAAGGCAAAAAGTGTTCGCAGCAACCAGCAAAAGTAACGATTATACGATTCAAAGCAAATGACACCACGTAAGTTAAATATTTCTTAGATTTTCATCTATTTGAGTTGAGTGACAGTCGATTTGCATCCCGACAATAGTCGTACCGGACGCCAACCCAATTGGTCGCGCCAATATTTAAACAAGTTATTTATTAGTAAGTAAATAGAATCTTTCCTTTTCAGCACTTAGAACAAAAAAAAAACAAAATTTGGTGAAGCTAAAATTACAACACAAACACTACTAGATTTCGATTTAGAAGAAAGCTCTTCGGATAGTGATTTCAGAATTGAAGACCACGATCAAGAATCAGACGATGATTTCTCTGATAACTCGAATGCCGTGGATAGTGGGAAGGATGATTGAACGGGAAATAGAAGAAAGACAAGTTGCTAGGCGGTTGGCTTGAACGGGGAGTTGCTGCTATGTTGCAAACAGCAACGGTTCGAAGAGATTTTGAGAGGAATTATTTGAGATTTTAATACCATGGTTGAGTTGCTGCTGTCACTTGAACGGATTTCAACGGGAGTCGTCGTTTTACGAACTGCCCGCGACATACGGTCAAAATAATGTTTTGTTGCGAAACTGAGTTGTGCAAGAGTTGAATCGTGGTCCAAGCTGTGCGGAACAATTCGGTTGAATGCCTTTCACTGTTGTGATTTTCCACCGGAGCCTGGAAGAAAGAAAAACATCGAGTGCAAGTTGACATGTAGCTTTATTTAAGTGTGCGGAGTAGAAAGCACGAAGAAATTGAAAATCTTGTGCAAGCGCTAGTAGTGAATGCCTTAAAATTGCTTGGAAATATTGTGCGAATTGCAAGTGATTTTCTTGAACCATTTAGAGATTTGGAGTGGGGTGAAAAATGCGAAAATCAATCTTGAGTGTGGAATCTGCCCAGACGAACATCAAGTGATTACATTTAGTGCTGTGGAAGAATAGACAACATATAAAATTTGCGACGATAAGTCTAGCGCCGCCATCTTGCTGCTGTACTACAAAAGATTTCTTGACGTCGACTCGATTGAACGAAAACGACAGCAAAATCGTTCGCAAGGAGGGAGAAGACGCGAGCGACTTAGTAAAAATCGGTGAATTCACATGATATTCGTTATTGCGGAGCGCCAGCATACAAGTCAGCGACAACCGTCGAAATATCGCAACGACGTAGCATAGACGCGGGGAATCTGGCAACAGAGCACACATATAGGAAAACAAAAACACCAGTCGTCATTGATAGCAGCAAAACAAAAACAGCAGTCGATTTATTCGGATTTCTCTTCGGGATTAAAAATGTGACAAGTTCAAGCTAGTTTTTCGCCAATCAGATTGCCAAAAGTGCCTCATTGTCATCTACATTGTTATAAAACTAGAGTGTTTCATCTGAATAGCTATGATTTTGGATGTTTTCCATACAAGCGTGTAAATGAAGTGGATGTTCAATTCATGAATTGTTTGAGAATTGCCGGAAGAAAGTCTTTATACATAGCTCGCTTCAGAGAGTCGTGTGTGTAAGCAATTAATTTTCATTGAATGACAAACGCAACTGTAAGGCGCGACAATCAGGACCATGAAGATGTAGGAATCGCGAGTGTAAGATTAGATACACCAAATTGAAATTATTGAATGCAGAAGGAAAGTCCCGATAAACATTCGCCGAAAATCGTATCTTATATGGACTTTTGAATGGTTCTCACTTTTTTGTACTATGCACCATCTCTAAAGAAAGATATTGAGTCGCTTTATCTTGCAAATTCCGTACTAAACACCTTTTGAGTTAAGATTATTAATTAGTACTGTTGTGATTGTGTGTGATTGATTTTTAGGTACGAGTAAAACAACCAGCTGTTCTACGTTGGTAGAAGAAAATACCTGCACCCATCGAGCGCTCGACGGAACATGCGGTGAGTCCCTTTTTGGTTACCTAATTATATAATAATTAATTTTGTTATTTATAATATATACTAAGTTAATCATACCACAATACTACTAGCACAGAGCTTCGGAAAAGCTATTACAACTACTACAGAAAGAGCATACACGTACATTCATTATAATTGGCGTATCTCGCATACCAAAATCCTATTTCTGTAAACGATAATTCAAAATAAGTCAAATCGTGCAATGAGATAAAACTAGTAACAAATCAAATATTGTTTCTTTTTTTGCCTTCACCAAGGTTTCTACCTTAATTTTACACAATAGAGATATGAAGAATGTTAACGAATTCTACACAGATAAATTGAAATTGTGAATGTCAAACGCTAAACGCAGTGTAAGCCAACAGATATCTTACACATTCAATTTAAAATAGCAATTATAACTACTAATGTTACAAATGTTTTAATAGTTTTTTTTTTCAACAGTTCTTATTACCTTACTAGCATTTTTTAGTGATTTTTTTCTCTTATCTCTTACAGTTTAAGTAATTAAATAGAAATGATGAAAAGATGAAACAAAACAAAGTAAAAGTAAATAAATAAAATGATGAATTAAATGAACCATGGGTCTTTCCCTTCCGATTTCTCTAACCGAGTATAGGACCCGGTACGGTGGCAGGCTTCCACCTCGAAACATGAGCCAGCCACCGGGTACTTAATAATTCCTTCTTTTGTTTCAGGTGACATCATGGGTTGAGTGGCCCAAACAGAGTGCCTTTTTATGGCATAGATTTATGCAATCCAATTGTATAATTCTATGACATAAATTGGTCACCGGGGTACTCCCCTTCTGATGGGAAGGTTCATACAATTCAAGTTGTATGAGTTTTCCACTCAGAAGAGGAATACCTGGCCACTTCAACAAGTTATCAATGGATTTATTCCGGTTGGGTGGGTATGAAGGGGCTCCACCACCACCCGGTTGCCCCTCTTTCATTTGTGGGCCATGAACTTCGTTGGGTAACGACGAGGTCACCCCAAGTTCACCTTTCTTCTCAGGTTTCACTTGTTCTTGTAACAAGTACATCTCCTTCGGTGAGGTTATCTACAACTTTGCGACTTTGGTCGCCTTTTTTGACCTGAAAGCAATTCGTGAATGCGAAATTTTTTATAGTGGGTCCTCGTGCCGGGGAAACGAACCCGCCCCACGACACCGCAATGCTAGCCTGCCAGCGCATTCACGCGTCTCCGGACGGAGCATTCTCGGCAGATACCTCCATCTTCCTCTGCCAAGGCAGCGGACCATCGCTGCAGTCCTTCACGGACTTATGGAAACTCAAATTCACTACAATATGGAAGGCCCCCTTAAAGACTGATGAAAAATGTATTAATACCCAAAATTTTAAAGGGTCACCACTTTGGATCTACTAATCAAATTTGATGTCTGTGACTGCTGTAGTTTCGGGGAAAACTGCTTTGACACACAGATGCACCAAAAGACGGACGGACAGGCAAAACCGATTTCAACAGGGTTTGGTAGGTAGTACAAAAACCTAGAAATAATATTTTTACCTAAAAATCCATTTCTGAGACTCAGACCACCTGATTATAGAAAGGCAAGAAGAGGAAGAAAGCGTTAACAAAATGGAAATCAATGAGTTCGTGAATAATCTATGACAAGCACAATGCAGAGGCCAGAATTTTAGCCGTTATTAAGTCTTTGTTAAAATTTTTTTTACAAAGGCCTAATAGTTTCGCGACCCGTCTGTCCGGCTGTCCGTCAGTCTGCCAGTCTGTCCGTGCGTCACAGCAAGATTCCTCAGAAACTGCAGAAGCAAGAATGCTCAAACTTTCTGAAAAATTCAAAAGTGATGGTCCCTCAAAAGTTGAGGTCTTTCCCAAAATTAAAAATTTTTTAAGGGGGGACCCCCTTTTAACGAAGTAACCCTTAACATTTTTTTTATCAAAGGTAGTTGAATGAGATATTAAATGAAAGGTCTTGATTATACCTTATAGAATCTGAAAAATAAAAGTCATTTTGTGCATCAGGGGGTCCAGGGGAGGTAAAATTCATCAACATTTTGTGGCTCCTGGAACTCAAACTTATTTAGCTTGAAAATCATAATCCCCAAATTTGCAACCAAACAAAACATCTTTGGTGCGACTTTCTTCCGATTTAGGTGCTACTCCGTCCCGCCAACGGTGGATATCGAAAATATAATTTTAGTTTTCATTTCCCGCTTTAAATCTCTTCATTTGACATTTAATGTTCCGGCCACGGCAAGCACCGCCACTGCGGAATTTTTAATGAGATAAATGTCCCTTGATACCTATGTGGCATAGTTAGATCGACCAGGACTAAGTCATCTAAGATATAGTTATGGTAAAATCGTTCCTTAGCTGAAACTCACCTCTTACTAACCAGAAATACCAATCGCTGGTAGCTGCAGTTCTGAAATGACGAAATAATATTTAGAAATGCTGGAAGAACTTGCGGTCGCCATAAGGACATACACACATACTCAATAAAATATATTCTGGTTATTCTACACAATGTACTTGGGAATGTACTGGACATTTCAGAATGCAAATGAAGTTTGAGAGCAACTTTCTCGAAAATTCTTAGAAAGAGTCTTACTCTCGAGATCATGTTGATATTCTAAAATAAATACACGTATATTTGAATTCAACATACAATCAGCATTATTTTTTCGAATCGTGAAATTTTTCTCACAGACGGTTTTAGCAACCTACTCCCGGAAAAATCTTATAGATTTTCTAATTTCTTGAAACACCTCTCCACCTTTCCTTCTCATCTTTCATCAAAAATTTCCCCAAAAAGCAAAATGTGTGTACTGAATTTTAATGTAATTCAAAAGTTAAACATTCACCCCACATGGGGTAAGAGAAGAAGTGATGCAAAAAAAAAAACAAATTAAAAATCATCATAATGATAAGTTTTAAACACGCAACCTTTACCGCGATCTTGCATATGCATTAATGTAGTTTATCTTCGAAATAAACAATGACAAAAGTTGACATTCTCGGCACTGTAAATTAACGACTTTGAATCCGTATGTAAGTTACACAGTTTTCAACATAAAATGTTGTTGGTGGCTAAAGGATAAAGATGGATAAAGTTTCTCGTGGGGTGTAAATGAGGGAGTTGGTTGAAACTTACATGGTTTGTTGGAGTTCAAGTTTTAGTTTTCGGTTATGTTTATAAATGGGGGATAATGGGAATAAAGCAAGTTTTTAGAGGCATATGCTTCGAAATTGGTGCTGTGTCAAGAGTAGTTACATTTTCAACAATTTTCCATTAAAACGTCGGAGGCTTACAAATACAAGCATAATTCAAAGTTTTCCGGTGAATTTGATAATATACAAATTCGTTGAATTGTAAATGGGAGTTTGAAAGATTTATGTTGTGGATCTAATTAGGTTGGGTATTGAGTGGGCCTAAGAGATTTGCATTCCAACCTCTGAAGATTGAAAATTTTCTGTTTAGAAGATTATATCCTAAATAAGGCAGCAGTATAAGTATCTTTAAAGAGATCCAAATTATTCCTAGATCTCTGAATTATTAAGAGAGGAGAATTCAATGGTTTTCCGTTTCTAGTGCCAAATCTTCGTAAATGAGCCCTGCTGGAATACATTCTTAGACAGACTCTCATGAAGACACTTGCGAATATACTCAAATCCATGAATTTGTCAGATACGTGTGAATTTTAATGTAAATACATAAATTCGCTAACATTTTCGGTACTGTATGTGCCAAGTGTGATATTTTGTGTATTTGGGGTATTTTGCCTCGACTGCGTCATGAGCTTTGTTTTATTTTCGTTGATTTGTAGCCCTACTAGTTTTGCTTCGCTGTCGAGTTTAGGAAGAGTTCTTTGGCAGTTGTTAATGACCGTGACAGAATGTTGATGTCGTCCGCATAGGCCTATACTTGGCTCGCCTTGTATAGTAATTTACCTCGCGTATCGACAAGTAGCTTCCGTATGACGTACTCCAGAGCCAAATTGAATAGCAATGGGGCCAGCCCATCTCCCTGCTTTAGTCTGATATTTGTGTCAAAGACATCGGTGAGTTGGTTATTGATGCGGACTTAGGAGGTCGTCGACGTCATTGTCATTTTGATAAGACGGACTAATTTGGCTGGGATGCCTAAACCAAGCATTATTTGGTACAGTACTTTACGATCAATACTGTCGTATGCTTGCTTGAAGTCAACGAAAATTTGGTGTTTGTTCATGTTGAACTCCCAGCATTTTTCAAGTACCTGCTTGACCGTAAACAATTGGTCTGTTGTTGATCTACCTGCCCTAAAACCACCTTGAAACTCCCCAATAATACGGTTGGCGTATGATCCGATTTTATTTTCTAAGAGTTTAGAAAATATTTTGTAGGCCGTACAAAGTAGTGATATGCCTCTATAATTTTCGCACTGTAGCTTGTCACCTTTGTTGTAGATAGGGAATATTATTGATTGGCTCCACTCTTTCGGCATATATTCTTGTTGCCAAATGTACTGAATGACTTTGTGAATAGCTTGATGAACACTACTGCCACCTTATTTGATGAGCTCCACTGGAATCTCATCAATGCCCGGCGCTTTATAATTCTTTTGGGCTTTGATGATGGAACAAACTTCATCCAGAGTTGGTGGGGCCAATGGAAGCTCTCCACAGACATCTATGGGCTCCGATGTTCTGGAGCTGTGCGGGAGATTAAGGAGGTGCTTGAAATATGGTGCCCATCTTTCCTTAACCTTGATTTCATCAGCGATTATATTGCCGCTGTCATCACGACAGAGCGTGGTTTTGGGCTGATAACCACGTTTCAGGCTTTTTACTACTTTGTATGCTTGTCTTGTGTTATTGCTCGCTAAACTTACATCTATAATTCTCAATTGGTCGTCGCAGTACTTTCTTTTCTTAATCGTAATTATCTTATTCGCTACTCTTCTGCGATTTTCATAGTGTTCTCTCTTCGTCCGGGTTTTCCTACCTTTCTTTCATCTACGTCCATGTAAATCTCAACTTCGAGTCCGAGACAACCCAACCCATTTTATCTTTTGTATTTCTTATCATAATAAATTTATTTGTAGAAATTGTCACGTGTTCTTTGTTCTCCAAACTCCAAAATCGAGTTGCTGTTAGTGCTAGTGCTGACTATCCATTCCATCAGCCTCACATACAGATTGTACCGAAGTCACGTGTGCGGCGTCAAACATCTCGCAGCCCCAACCAATGCCTAAAATGGTTTAACAAGCGAGAGCGATACCAACGCTCGTTCCACAAGCCGGGCCCGTACCGAAGGAAGAGGCCCATGACACGGAAGGGATGTCACATGTTGCGTTCAGAGTTCCACCCTTATGGCAGGAGGACGTGGTTCGCCTAGGTAGACGCAAACTTTACCAGCCGGGTAACCAACAACACCACCAAACTCAACCTCCTCGTGGTAAACCTCGATATGAAGGCGATGCAACTGGTTAGAAACACAGTAACGAACCCCCATCCGACAAAATGTACGGCGCCCTGAAAGAAGCCCTGTTGGCCATCCACGCTGACTCAGCCTAGCAGCGTATTCAAAAGTTACTGTCTAAGGTCGAGCTAGAAGACCAGCGCCCGTCACAGCTCCTCAACCAGATGCGCACGCTCGCCAAATGAATTGTGTCCGACACTCTACTCCAACAGATGTGACTCAACCGTCTCGACGTCACATTAAGGAGCATCCTATCGGCTAACGACGCCCCACTTTCGAATCTGGAAATGATTGCTGATCGCGTGCACGAGGTCACCCGACAGTCAGTCGTGGCAGTCATAAAGGAAGATGAGCCACGGCACAACATCCCATCAACGCTGCGAATCACAAGTGAGCTTACCAATCTCGTCTACGCAGTACGTGACCTCAGCCACCGGATGACGAAGTTTGAGGATGTACCTCAATCTCTGAGTAACCGACAGTGATTAACTTCGCGACACGAAGCACATCATGCACGGCCTTTTGTTGTTACCATCAGCATTATGAACCGGTCGCAAAAAACTGCCAAGAACCATGGTCCCTCCCATTCAAAAACTGTGCACCGAACATCCACATGTAGCGACCCACAAACGCACAATCGAGTGTTTGAAGATCCACGACAACACAGACAAAAGCACTTCGCTAATAACCTTAGTTCCCACGATGCCTCCTCAAAATTGGCGGCAGCCAATAGTTCACGGATTCAAAAATTCGGCAAAACATCAGTAAAACAGAAATTGGAATTTTCAACGCTGTTCACGTGGACCTTCACAAAAGCTGATGTAAGTTCTCCAATCATTGAAGCCGACTTCTTTGAACACTAAAGCCTTCTCATTGACGTGAAGGGGAGACGACTTATTGAACGCGCTTTCCTCAAAAGACTATAGCGTACATAGAAAAAAAACCGCCCAAAGTGGACTTGCTCCGGAATGACGCCAGTAACGAGCTGCTATCACTGATGTTGGACTACGTTAGCTTCTCGGAAGACAAGCAACAACCAAACACCAAGCACTCAACCACGCATCACATTCCAACTAAGGGACCACCGCTCATCATTGAGGCATGAAGACTTTCATCCAACAAGCTGGCCCCCGCTAAAGCCACATTTGACCACCTTATTCAACTTAGAATTACCCGACAATCGAAAAGCGCATGGAGCATCACTTTGTATATTGTGAAAAAGCCAAATGAAGATTGGCGACATTGCGGGGGTTACCATGCGCTCAACAACCACACAATCCCAGACTGCTATCCAATCAGATTTCTTCAGAATCGTACCGTGGCTCTTGAAGGAATGACGGTGTTTCCGTGATCGATTTGCAGAAAGCGTACTACCAAATTCCCGTGGAACCAAGTGACACTCCAAGGACTACCAGTATCACACCGTTTGGATTGTTCGAAATCATAAACATGACATTCGGACTTTGGAACGTAGTTCAGATGTTTCGGCGCCTCATGCACGAGGTGCTTCGTTGCTTGGACAACGTGGTTGTTTTCCTCGACGACATACAGATCTCCTCATCCAGCCAACAGGTATACTTAATTCACGTAAAGGAAGTATTGGACCGATTAGTCGAATTTGCCCTGATTATCAACATGCCTAAGTGCAAATTTGAAAAACAAGAAGTCAAGTTCTTAGGACACGCCATCAATACCCACGGGTTGAAGCCTTTAACTGCAAAAACGGAAGGAATTTCCGCCACACCGAGGCCGAAGACCGTACATCAACTGAAGTCCTTCTTGGGGATAGTCAACTTCTATCATCGTTTCTTCCCACAGGCAGCCCAACACCAGCATGCCCTTTTGCGCTGATCACGGGAAACTGCAAACGCAATCAAACGCCTCTTTACTAGATGGGCAAAGTGGCAGCTGCTTTCGAGCAGTCAAAGGTGGATTTAGGAAAGACCAACCCTTGCCCGTTCTGACTCCAAAGCTTTAGTGTCTCTTTCCGTCATTGTGTCAGATAACAGTATTGGAGCTGTACTGCAATAAACAAAGGAAGGAACTGCAACGCCACTTGGATTTTTCTCAAAGAAGTTAACAGACGCCCAACGCAAGTACAGCACAAACGACGCGGAACTTTTGGCTATATACGAAGTAATTAAACACTTCTGGCACATGGTCAAAGGCAGAGCGTTCACCGTCTCCACCGGTCCCAAGCCGTTGCAGTGTTCACTCCATCAACGCTCGGAAAAAGAATTGCCAAGGCAACAACGCCTGCTGGACTTCATATCTCAGTTTACTATGGATATACGACCCGTCCCAGGCCAAGAGAACACCGTCGCTATCTTTCAAGGGTAAGTACAATATAATTCAAAAGATCAATTTTAACACTATCGCCCTAGCACAGAAGGATGACCCCGTACTTCAAGCGATAATGAACGCCCGAAACCAAGCGCTTGAATGGAGATAGCAGAGGCTAAATGACTCCTCCCAAACTCTCCACTGCGTCGTGACCTCAGTGAGGATACGTCCTTTTATCTCGCAGAAGTTTCGAGCGATAGTTATGTAGAAAATCCAAGGTCTCTTGCATCCAGGGAATTGATTACCGACCGATACTTCTGGCCTTCAATGGAGAGTGCCATCAACAAATTGGTTTAGAGCCTGGCTACCATCCCAGTGCAACAAAATCACTCGGCACACGAAGTCACTGCTACAAAGATACAACTTACCCGTTGCTACATTCGAGCACATCAACATCAACCTCATGCGGCCAATGCCATCGACTGGAAGATTCCAATACAGTCTCACTTATGTTGACAATTTCACTCATTGGCCCGAGGTGATACCAATGGAGATGATCACGGCAACAACAGTGGCAGAAGCACTAATCAGTATATGAATCATCCGTTTTAGAGTCAATGAACGCATCACAAGGGTAGACAGTTCGAAGCCAGGTTTTCAAAGAGCTAACTAGGATACTATCCTGCATCCAATGGGGTAGTGGAGCGGTGGCACCACCCAATCAAAATCACGATTCATTACCATGACTCACCCCAATGGCCCAAGGTGTTGCCAATTGTACTACTGAGATTACGATCAACGGTGAAAGAAGACATCGGTTGAAAACCAGCGGGTATGGTCTACGGAATGACACTTCGCCTACCCGGAGAATTTTTCAAAGCTTCTCATGCTGGCATGAATGATTCAAGCTGTGAAACGCCTACGTTAACCTCGTGCAATAAGGCACACCACAAGACGGATGACGTTTTCGTGAACAGGGATCTGCCCAATTGCACGCACGTCTTCGTCCACAACAAGTACGAGATAAACCTTCGTCTGTAGGTTTTCCTACTAGGTGGGATATAGCACTAATCGTCTCCTAGCAGCATTAGCAACTCCCGGACGTATGTTGTCCTCGGATATCAATATCGTTTGGACCTGCTTTTGATTCATACATTGATGATTTACCACCATTGTATGACCAGCAAGGCCAAATGATATTAGAGTCCTTTCGTGTATTCGGAAGTTGTTACTTAACATCATTTTTCCGGCGGATTCTGATCTGCACTCTAAACAAAGCGGTGGCTAGTCCAAGACTATTTATGATAAAACATGCGTTGCTTGCGGGTTAAAATCAACCCTGGGCTTACAAACCGTACCTGGTTAAAACTAGCGAACAAGAGAGCACTTCCGAACTCTGATGTTTATGGTGCCTCAAGAGAGTAGTGCCTGTAATGTGAAGGTAGAGCTCACCATTGATGTCCTTGCCTGTGAAGGGGAGAAACATAATAGAAAGGCCGAATTTGATATTGCTAATCTTCTTGTTTTTGAATTTTTCATATTTGTATTCGATATAAATTTAAATATTATTTTGAACGCTCAGTTTATTATATTTATTTATCCTATTTTTTTTGAGAGTTGTATTATAGTTCACCACTGGCAGCCACTTTATTAATTTCAAACTAGTTTTTCAGACCTTTAACAATTTTAGGAGTAAATGCCCACAAAACAGACTCCTGAACGAAGGAATCTGAGGTTGGATGCTAGACCGACACTTTTGGGCTCCATCTGTCACGAGAACTTGGACGAGATGTCAAGCCAGACTTTGCCGTGCGGGCATCGACTACATCAGCTGCGTTTAGGCTAGCTATGACAAACTTCATCGACATGCCCTCTCTGTCGTCAGCCTCTGAAGCAAACATCCATTGTGACGGAACGACATCCAACTCCCAACGCATGTGGACCAGTGCCAAAAATTCGGCTTCCTCAACGAAATCCAATGGGTACGCTCAGCGATGGAGCCGGAGCCCTATCACCAGTCAGATTCAACACCAAACCGTCATCATTGGCTTCCGAGATGTCCCAGCTACTAGTCGCAATGCAGACAACGGCCAGCATGGAACAGATTAGGAAGCAATTAGAATGATCGTCAGTCGCACAACCACCGGTCCAGGATTCTATATCATCATCACGGGTGAATAACGCAAAGACCGCAGAACAAGCTCTAACAGTAGCTAGCAACCCAGCGCCTCCTAGGGTCAGCGGAGTCATAAAGTGCCCCAACTTAGCGACCGCACCAGTGGAATAACATGAGTGCCTAGAGCCCTGATCAACAATTGTTTGAGCAGGCAGACGATGACCGTGGCTCAATGCCTTGATACACCGGGGATCTTCCACCATCAATAGCCAAGAGGTTGTCGAACGGGAAGACCTACACACTGAGATGAGACAGCACCGAGACTACGCAGCAGTGAACGCAATCATTCTCCGTGCACTATTACACCATAAAGCACACATAGTAGCTAGCTAGAACTTGGTATTTTTGGACCATCTGTGCCTTTGTACAAAGGGTCGAAAGCATGGCCTCGTTGAACCTGGGAGGGAACATGAGATCAATTACACGCTGCGCCCAAATGTTGTTCACTAGGAGAGCTCTCCCCCGTCTCCTGTCTTTTCCCGCCAGGCCTAGTTTGCCATTTGCTTTAGCGATTTCAACCCTTTGTAGGTTACCTCGTCCTCGACTCCGGTCAATACGTTTTTGTATCAAAAAATTCGTGAATGCGCAATCTTTTTTGGAGTGGGTCTTTGCACTGAGGAAAACAACCCGCCCCACTACACCGCAATAATAGCCTGCAGCGCAGGCCAATCTTGGTGAACCCCATCATCCTCTCTCGCCGAGACAGCAGGCCATTGCTGCGGTCCTGGACGGGCTTCTTTGTCCATTCAGTTCACTACTAGGGGAAATCAATCAGAAAACGCAATGCAGAATTTAATTCAAGCTCCAGAATAGAGTGAACATAAACAAATGAAAGACAACTGACGTTTTGATCATGCACTGCTACCAATGTTGAAAATAAAACAGAACTTGCTAAACGAAAATCCGGGAAAATAGCTCGCAGCGAAGAGGTATGTCCACCCTTATTTGGCAGTAAAGCAGGTTGGAGTCATGGATAGCTGAAGATCTGAAC
Organism: Odontomyia ornata; assembly: GCA_963969285.1. Classification (NCBI taxonomy): domain Eukaryota; kingdom Metazoa; phylum Arthropoda; class Insecta; order Diptera; family Stratiomyidae; genus Odontomyia; species Odontomyia ornata. The sequence goes on from OZ017741.1 coordinate 37,769,109, forward strand.
GTTCGATGGTGGCGCTGAAATTTCCAATTCCAGAAAATGTGCGGTAGACTCCACTGAAGGCTTTTTTAATGCGGCTAGAAATCCCACTCGAGGCTGGGACTGACCTGACAAGGGACTAGGGCGGTCTGTATTTTAGAAACCCTTGTGGGAAGAATATCTCAACGAAAAAAAAAATCAACTGTTCATTTGTAGCGCAACAGTAACACTCGATAAGCGACGAGTACGGCATTGGCAGCGTAATTACGGAGTTAACAGCGACAGAAAAAAACGTCCCTTCTTAAGAAGAGTCTAGGAACTTTGGGTGGCAAAAGGTGTATCGAGAGCGCGGATGCTGAGGATGGCAGCTTAGTTTTTTGAAGGAAGGGCTCTAGTGTGGTTCCGGTCGGTTCGGGAGCGGGTATCTTCCTAAAATGTGCTTTGCCAGGAGCTACGCGAAGAGTTTCTTCCTCCCGATTATAACACAAGGTATTGGAAGGAGATCCAGGGTAAGGATGAGACTATTGGGGTTTATGTCGCTATCATGGACTGGCTTCTCCAAAAACTAGTCAAACCTTGCTCTGAAGGAAAGAAACGAAAACATCAGCCCTTACTACTGGATGCAACTTAGTCTACGGGATGTATCAACGGTGTTGGAACTCTGCTGGAAATCAGAGGAAATCAAAACATCTGTGGAAACTTTTGTTTCTCCACCCAGCTGTAGCACAACCCATTTATTAGACCCGGGCGTGTGGTAGCCGAGAACTTTTTGCACGAACATGTACGAATAAACGTAGTTTTGGGTGTGGGTGACGTGGTGTCTAACGCATTCTCCTTCTCTTACGACATCAAGGAGGGGACAATCTACGCCGAGACAGTCAGGAAACGCAGACCGTGCTCACTAAGCGGCATAGGAGGCACGGGAAAATGTGGAGTTCTTGCCATTCAAGAGAGTCAAAAGAACGATTCCTTATTTACGACACCGGATGACAATCGTCCACATTCAAAGGCGGTAGCTCTTGGAGTGGGACTGTTGGACCTAGTTGTTGAGCTAAACGAGACTAAGGTGCTCCAATTGGAGAGGGTAACACATGACAAAATCTTGCTTAGTAAAACACAAAAAGTAGTCATGGACCTTCAACGACTCTTTATTTCCAGATACATTGATCAAAAGGTCAAAGTTATCTGTCACAAGACCCAGATTAGACTAGTTTTGAGTTTTGCATGTCAGAGCTGGTACAACAAGAGTGCTATTACTTTGGAAAGATTAAACGTTTTTGAAAGGAAATGTCCTCGCGCATGCACTGGTTTATACAGAAAGCCTGAGATGGGTCGAAAGCCCTACATATTGAATACAAGAATATTTTTTATCGAATAAAATTTTAATTTTTTTATAACCACAAAAGTGACGAGAGTCGATATCTTCACATTGAGAATTCTTCAGAATCATTTTCCAAGATTTGTAACTATGAGTGAAAACCATTGGGTTTCACAAAAGTTCCACCTTACAGACGGGTATATTAAAACTTGTCTCACTACTTGCCTCATTCCTCTAGTCACATTCATATATTTGGACATGAACCGATATGGTTTTGATTCTGAAAGTGTCTCAATTATATATTACATATATAGATGGGCCACTGATGAGAAGATCTTATTTTTTCTGAGGTTCCGTTGTGATGGCTGTACTTTGTCACAGCTTGGTGGTGAGATTGGACCTCTTGCTCTGGTTCTGGAATTTCCAGAGCTTGAGTTGTCGTTACGGATGCTGTGAACAACATCTGGAAATATTTAAGCCATCTATTTTTTAACTCCGACCAATTCCCGTGTGATTGATTCTTGTCGTCTTTTGTAAGGACTTGTTTCTGGATTGAAGTCATCTGTTAGTTGTTTGATAGAGGCATACGCCGATCTGATTTCATGTAGGGTTATGTTTTCGTTTATCTGTTGAATTTTGGTTTTGATGGTCAATCGTTACTTTATTCGGCATATTTTATTTTCGGCTGGACGTCAAAGGCTTTTATTTTGATCTTTTTTGGCCTGAGTTGGGCATTGGATCATTTTTGTACGCTTGGTTTCTTTTTGAATTGCCTTCTTGCATTTTTCATCATATCAGTGGTCCCTTCTTATTTTTTTGGCTGGTGCCCCAAGATGACTTCGGCTGCTACCCTTACTGCACCTCTTACTGTCTTTTAAATTGTTTAGATGTCAGCATTACTTATTCCCGCAGGGGAAAATGTTTTTCGAGCGCTGACATTTATGTGGACGTTACTGAGCTATCATGTAGCTTGTGTACCTGGTACCTCGGAGTTACTGCTGCTCCTTGTTTACAGCGCTTGGAGATAACCCTTATAAAGTATTGGTTCGGATCACAGACAGCGCCGGGGAATAAGCGCGCATCGAGAATCGTGGTGGCGGCTCATTTTTGCATGAGAAATGTATGATCACCTGGTGATTAAATATATGATCACCTGGGGATGCCCACACTCTCTTATGGTTATCTCGAAGCAAAAACCATGTGGAGCTTATTGTGAAGCCTCTACTAATAGCAAAGTCGATCAGCCGCTGTCCCTTGTTTCTTCATGGAGGCTGTGTCCTCCGATTGTTCCTCAATATGCCGCTTCGTGGCCAGCTTTTACGTTGAAGTCACCCAGAACCTTTTTTAATTTGGCTCGCGGCAATGCACCGACAGTGTTTTCTAAGGTACTGTAAAATTCCTCCTTGATTCTTTTTTCCTTGATTTCTGTGGGCGCGTGAGACTTGACCAGCCAGAAATTAAAGAATTTGGTCTTGATACGAATTGTATAGAACCTTTCGTTAACGGGCTTGACTACTGGTGATTATTTTATTCAAATGTGTTATGAGCAATAAAAACCATTCTGAACGAATAGCTTCCTAGCGCTTTTCAACAAGATGTGCGTTAGTATGTCAAATATGTCTTCGCCGTGCCATCTGATTTCTTGAACTGCAGGGTTGTTGATTTGTTTGTTCCATCTAGAAGTTGTCTCAGCGCACCTGGTCTGTTCAATGAGCTAATATTCCAAGTTTCAAAAGTATTGTCCATTATATGTTGCCATAGTTATTGCCGTTTATCCAATCCGATCTGAGGCTGTTGCCCTTGGCAAGAAAATACAAAGTGAGGCTTTATCAGCGCTTTGATTTAGTTGGTTTTTGGTCCACGAGTGGTATTTTACTTCCCATAGACCCACCGGCTAGTTGGTTAGGGCAACCATGGAGGCCATCTGACGATGCGTCTGATAGGGGACCGAGAGCTCCACACAGTACTATTAATCAACGGCCATAAATAATTGAATAAAATGTATACTTTAGGTAATAAAAAATGCGCGTGTTGCGTGATACTCAATATGAAGAGGGTAATGGTCTCAATACGGGTTTGGGTCGAATGCAGCGATAATGCGCGTTGAAAAAAGTGATGACTAATGGAGGAAAGGTAAGTATAAGGTAATATCGTGAATAAGAATGAGAAAATGATGAGGAAAGGAGTAAAGGTAAGTGGAAGGTGATAACTCTCCCCACCTTAATGGTAAAATAATGGGCTACATCCGAGATGCTGGAGCCGGGTTTGTAATAGGTAAGGATCTTGAGCGTCGAAGGTAAAATACTAGGAAGATTCCCAAAAGGGCTAAGATGAACAAAATTAAATCAGAGGAGATTGACACAGCGTTATTTACGGAAATTTCATTTAATTTTTCGACATTATCCAAGTGGAGTTTGTGCAAGAGCTGGAGATCTAATTTAGTATTCCTTTCAATTAAATTTGCGTTTAAGATTGAGGGTAGAACTTGGAATGTTCTTATTACCCTGCTGGTATATTCCATATCATCAAGCCAAATCGTATCAGTCTGGAGGCTAGTAAGATATGTCCCATTAAGGACTCGGGTAACGTTATCGTGTCTAAGGCTTCCATTGAAGTTCGTAAGATAGATTGTATTTCCTTCCAAGAGCTTAACGACTCGATTATTGCAATACTGGATCCAGTTAGTATTTGAACAATGCAATCAGAAGGAGGTTAGGCTATTAATCGATTTGGTCTGCAAATGGTAATATCCTGAATGCGAGAGCAGTTGCCGCTTAGTGCGTAATTGTTAGGTTGTTCTAGAAAGAAGTCAGAATGGCTAAGATGTATCATTTTGTTGTTCTTTATTGTTGGGCGGATAATTACATGATTAAGGTCGAGGTCACTAGTTTTGGGTAGACTCAAGACATATAGGAGTAACGAGCCTTTAGAAATTACCATAGGTGTCGCAAATTCGATAGCCTGAATTTCGTTCTCATATGGGAGAGTTTCAGTTTGGGCAAGCAGGTTACTGATTTCGGAATTGCTCAAAATATTGGAATTGATTATACCCTCTTTAGCGAGTTGGCATGCTAAAGCTATCTCGCGGATTTCGTTCTTAAACATTGACATTCTATTGAATAGGGATTGTTCAAATTTATCATTGTTAAATGTTTCAAGGTCAGCAACTATCCTATTGTAATTGTCCGTTAGTTGAGCTGTTACTTTAGTAGTGTAGTGGTTCAATTTATACTGTTTATTATTGTTAGCAATTATATTGTTTTGCCACTTGACGATGTTATCCCAGTCAGTAGCGTCTGGGTTACCTGCCAGCCACTTCCAGGCCGAACCGATCTAATTGATTGAACGCTTAGTCCTTCTTTGATCCTTGCTTCGAAGTTGTTCAAGTAACGCATCTATCGTTTCTAGTTGATGATAAAGCTGCGGCAGTAGAATACTGGATCTGTTGTCGTGATCCCGTACAATTGACCTCATGTTAGTAGCTACGTCGTTGAATTTACCCAGATCGATTAAATGAATGATCTTGAAGTCTCCGTCCATGATTTTGCCGATTCCTCGTCTCACGGTGACTATTGGTCCCGTATACTCGTAAGTGTGTATTAAAGCCCGCGTTTTTGTTGCGATTAGTCTGAAAAAGGAAGAGTACTTTTCAGATGCGATTTGTGGACTTTGTTGCCTGAATCAGTGGTGATAGTTACACGATTGCCCTTAGCTACTATTAATTTTTTATAAAGTGGTTTGTCTTTGGTCTTTATTTGTTTATCCCTTCTATATACGACGTCACCAACTTCGTACGTTTTGGGTTTCGACCTCCGTTTATTATGCGCATTGATTTAATTCTTCTGCTTGCGAAGAATTTCATGCTTTAGATCATTTTTCAGTTTAATGTTAAAGTCAACGATACTTTGGTAATTAATTCGTTGTGATCTACCTAGAAACACATCTACAGGTTTCACTTTTGTTACAGAGTGAAACGTGTTATTGTATCTATCGACCGCAATGGCTATTATTTCCTTCAGATTGAGTTCATTATACTCTTGCTGAAGGCATCTAACCAGCTCTATTATTGTAGAGTGGAGCCTTTCGATAGCTCCATTGATTTCACTCTTCTGAGGAGGGGTTACATATACCTTGATCCCTAATGCTTCGATGAGATTCATGACTACTGGGCTTATGAATCCGCCTTCGTTGTCTATAACCAAAGTTTTCGGTACTGTAAAATAATGTAGAATTTTGATCATCTTTTCCCGTAGGCGAAGGGCGGATTTTTTCTTTATTGGAAAAAATTTTGCGAATTAGCTGAATTTATCCATACACGTTTCGTATTTTTCGCCGACAATTTGTATGATGTCCATATGTAGGATTTCCGATGGATATTCTGGAACTGGTGTTTCCTGCAATTCAGGCTTTTGAGGGTTTCGATCATATTTGTTGACATTGCATATTTCACAAGATCTTGTATACTGTTTAATTAATTTACTCATCTTAGGAAAGTAAAATTTTTCAAGTATTTGGTCCTTGTTCTCCCTATAGCTCCTGTGCGCTCGTCGATGCTCCTCGTGCAGTTTATTGTCCTATGTGCAGTTTATTGTCTTCGTTGGCGATATCCTCCACGAAACGTTGAGTGAGGCGAACTTTATACTTAGAAAAATGCTCTTTATATATGTCCTGTAGTAGCACTATACATTTTTCGGGAATTTCGATTCCATTGATCAGATTGGGGCTTAATAGATGCTTGAGATTTTCGATTAAAGCCTCCTTCGTGATAGCTGCGAGACAGATATAGTGCTTGTCAAAGCCAGGGTGTGGTTGTTCGTGAGCAATCATTTCTTTTCCCTCAGAAAAAATCAATTGCTTCCTAAAAACATTAATCGGTGCTTCACAATGTGGGATGAGATCGGAATTATCCTCAATAGCGCCGTTCCTGATGTTGAGATAAGAGTGTTTGCTTCTAGTGGCAATCTCGAGAGCGGATCTGCCACCAAATTAGTTTTTCCGGGTTTATAGATGAGCTCATAGTTGAATTCTTCTATTCTGGCTTTCCAGCGTTGAGTTTAGCGTTATGATTGCTGTTGCTCAGTGCAAAAGTAAGCGGCTGGTGGTCGGTTAGGATTCTTACTTTTTTTGCCCCGTACAAGTACGTTCTTAGTTTGTCCAACGCCCACACGATAGCTAATAATTCTCGTTCGTTTGTTGCATAGTTATCCTCTGTTGCGTTTAAGGATCTTGAAACATAAGTGATAGGTCGATCTCTGCCGATATCTCCTTGCGAGAGAACTGCTCCAATTACGTAATTAGAAGCATCGGTGGTTTAATTGAAGGGCTTCTCGGAATCTGGGAATGCCAATACCTCCGATGATGTTAGGAGTGCCTTTATTTCGTTGAAGGCTTTGAGCTCAGCAACTCCTAGCGAAATTGGTCTTTTCTTAGACTGATTTGCTTAAACTTGGGCGTTATCTCCTTTAGTTAAATTTGTAAGTGGCTTTGCAACTTTTGCGAAATCCCTGATAAATTTCCTATAGTAGGACGCCAAGTCAAGAAACGCTTTCAGGTCTTTTAAATTTGTAGGAGGCTTAACTTTAGTAATGGTTTCTATCTTCTTAGGATCCGGAAGGATACCATCCTGTGAGATGATGTATCCCAAATATTCAACACGGGTCTTCAAGAACGAAGACTTATCTAAGTTAACTTTTAGATTCGCATTCTCGAGTTGAGACAGTATGGTCTCCAGATTTTGCAGATGTTCGTCCTCCGATTTCCCCAGGATAATAATGTCGTCTATATAAACAAAACATATTTGGCCGATAAAGGGTTTTAAAACGTCATCGATCATTCTTTGAAATATGGCGGGCGCATTTTTGAGGCCGAACGGTAGCCTTGTAAACTCGAATTTACCATTTTCAGTGGAGAAGGCCGTTTTCGGGATATCACTATCTCGCATACGAATCTGGTGAAACCAGGATGTTAGATCGAGGGTGGTAAAATATTTCGAGCTTCCAAAACTCGCAAGCGTGTTTGTGATATCTGGTATTGGGTAAGTGTCTGATATAGTCACTGCGTTCAACCTTTTAAAATCTATTACCAATCTGTACTGCTTTTCACCTGCTGAATTGGCTTTTTTGGGCACAACCCAGATAGGTGAATTATAGGGGCTTCTTGACGGGCGAATAATTCCATCCTCTAACATTTGCTTAATTTGTTTATCCGCCTCAGGCCTTAATTTAACCGGATAGCTATACGATTTAGTGTAGATAGGGTCTGATGTGGAGGTTCTAATATCAGCCCTTACGTTTGTTTCGATGATTTCCCTATCGCTTATAGGGCCAAAAAGCTTGACATGCTTATCCAAGATGGTTTGCAGCTTATTCCGAGTTGTTTGAGGAAGGTGGTCACAAACGACTTCCACGTGGTTGACCTGTTTAGATTCTTTTGCCTTCAGAGGGATTTTTATATTTGGCCTGATTTTGAGTATGCTATTTTTTCTATCGATGATAGCGTCCAGTGCCTTTAAAGTATCGTCCCCTATAATCTCGTCGAACGACTTCAGTCCTGGTAGCACAAAAAAATCTACTAACATGTTGTTACCTACACTTTTAAAAAATTTCCCTGTCTCCTTTTTATTTATGGTTATTACTCCCGCAGCAGATTGGATGTTGAAGGGTTTCGAGACTAGCTTGGCATTGAACGCATGTTTGGGTGCAACGAAATTTTTGTTTGCACCTGTATCTATAAAAAATTTTAGGATCCGACCGTCTCGCATAGTAAACTCTATGTATGGAACGCTAGAGAGGCGTCCATCATAAAATTTATTGGATTTTCTTCCGATTCATCATCACATTCTTCCTGTAAGGTAGGGAAATTATCATCAAGATAAGCCTGATGTTCGTATTCCATTTCCCCAGAAAATTCCACATCAGGTTCAGAAAACTCAACTTGCGTTTCTAAATTATAAAGACGCTGTGATTTCCTTGGGAGATTTTCAGAATTATTCGATCGTTTGTAGTTGGGGGAGTTGGACGGCCTGTTCATATAATCAACCTGCCGAGTTTGAATGGATTTATCGACATCCATTGGAATTGGTGGTTTGGGCTGAGCGGGTCTGGGTGGTGGATTAGACGTTCTATCTCGGAACTGATACATCTGATTTCTTTCTGCTACACTTAACTGCTGATAGGGTACGGGTACTTTAGGTCTGTTATTTTCAAAACGGGAGTTAAAAAATTAGTTAACGGGTGCTGAAATTGTGTTATTACCATGCCGTTGGTGAATTTGAACTTTCCTAAAGTTTAGGTTTTGAACCTCTAAGCATGATGTATAAGCATCGGGAAGCGTTTGGGGTTTTTGGATGATAAGCATCTGTGAAAGATCTCCATTCAGCCCTCTCACAAAAACATCTAATGCGCGATTCCTGTAAGTGCGGCAATAGTTTCTTGTGACCTATCCTCTGTTTTAATTTTGTTGATCAGTAACGACAATTGGTGGTTCACGGCTGCAGAAAACTCATCAACACTATTATTCCACTGTTTCATGGAGTGCAGCTGATGCTCCAAAGTACGGATGTCCTTTTTATCTGCATAGTGAAGTGATAGGCACTTCTTAATACATGGCCAGTCGTCATCGAAGATATTATACGAAATAAGGGCAGCATCAGCTGGCCCTCGAATCTTCTGCCGGATGTGGCGAAGAATGGCTCTGAAAATAGGCTTCCCCCGAACTTTTTCATAGTCGCGTAGGATCGTTTCCACGTTATGCACCCACGATAAATATCGAATCGGGTTGCCATCAAAGGGTTGAAGATCACGCACAGAATCAGCTAGTTTTTTAATGTCCTCAAGGTCTTTTTCGGATTGAGGAATACCCTCAATGGATGAAGGTGTGGGGTTGGGTGAATGGTTGGCAGATAATCTTTGTTCAATTGCCAATAATCTGTCCTCCCTCTTTTCACTCTTACTAATGTATGAACTAAAGGCTGAAATCGCCTGTTCAAGCTCGAAAAGTCTAGCTTCGATTTTTTTGCTTAGTTCAATTTGGGTATTAACTGCTCCTGTCAACTGACGAATGGTTTCCTGCATGGCTTCCATTCCGAATCAAGGAAAAAACACAAAAATTCGAAAAACGCAAAAGGAGAGGAGAAGAGACAACTGGTGTGCACTGGATTCAATTCGCGAAATTTCACTGCAATGCACCAAGGTAACTCACACGAATCTTTACAATTCACTTGTTATCACTATTATTACACTTGATATGTTAATACTTTAAAGTTTCAAATATTTGTAGTTTAAAAAATATTATGGTTTCAAATTTTATATTTTCAAATATTTTGTGGTTTCAAATATTTTGTAGTTTTCAAATATTAAATAGAACGTGGTTAATTATTTAAGATTTGATTTAACAAAAATAATGTAATTTCTTAACAGATTAAGACTTACATAAACATAATTAATCCTGCTAACGTTCTCATATTTCGCCACTCGGACAGCTCGTATGACTCCTTTTTGACGCCAATCGTTCGATTTGAGAGGTGCCTACTGCGGTACGATGTCGTGTCATTCAGCGTTGCGTCCTTGTTTTATTCGCATGGTGATTTTGCACTCACTGGCCGGAAATATCCTGGAATCAGCCTGCTACCAGCCTCCAATGATCACAATTCACTTCCCAGCAAGTACAGCACGTATTCGTTCTTATTGAACGGTTGATTGAAACTCGGTCGGCTAATAGTTGTTTAAAACTGTTTCCCGGTTTTGCTTCAGGAGAACCGTGTTCTTATGGAACGAATTACAGTAACTTGGTCGACTAAGATTATCACCGTTTTCCCGGTTTGATTAAAAAAAATACCGTGTTCTTATGGAACGGATTTAAAAGTTTGCTCGGGCGCCAGTTACGACTGATTGTTCCGCGGTTGACAAAAAAACACAATTTGTAAGCTAACAATTTGTTTTATTCACCACTTCTTACTTGGTTACTCGCGGAATACAAAATACTTGACCACTTAAATTTATAATCTATAATTGCAAACTAAACAAAACGTTACCTGGGTGCATTTAACTTGATTTAGCATACGCGGCGGCGTTTGCACAACAATTGTCGCTACAGGTAAACGATCAGCTTAGTCATCGATTAGTTTCCAAAGCTACTTTAGGTAATAAAAAATGCGCGTGTTGCGTGATACTCAATATGAAGAGGGTAATGGTCTCAATACGGATTTGGGTCGAATGCAGCGATAATGCGCGTTGAAAAAAGTGATGACTTATGGAGGAAAGGTAAGTATAAGGTAATATCGTGAATAAGAATGGGAAAATGATGAGGAAAGGAGTAAAGGTAAGTGGAAGGTGATAACTTATATGGAGGCTGTGACATGTTCCTTGACAGGGCCGTAGCTTTCAACGTCACTAAAAGTTGATTATTAGGTGTTTTCTGTGGTAGTACAGCAAATCTTGCATTATTTTCTACTCAAGGGATAAAAACTCTTCCAGCACATATTCGCACTTGACAATTCATAAGTACATACTCCTCTTCGTCACGCTTAAAAACTTTTTACGCTGGACCGAACAACAACATATTCAAAATGTCTTGTCATTTTCCAGGCCATATTGAAACTTCTAAGTTGAATACCCTCCATTCAACTCTATAGACCACTTATTATCTACAACATATTGTGTATGATAATCCAACTGTATCCGTCAACCCTAATCAACATCAAGTCTAAAATTAACTAACACAGCCATATGCATATATGAACCGTTACCTATCACTTTTCATACATATGTGTACCTAGGTTGATAGGCACATATTTTCGCCATCTCATCACACATGTTTAACGTGTAGCATATAAACAAAACATTTTCATCTCACCTTTGAAACACATGACGTTGGATACGCAGACCACATACATATCTGTATATATGTAAGTACCTTAACTCGAATTTAGTACAACCTGTGTAGGTTTATGGTGTATACAATATATGACAGAATGATGTTGAGTTCGTTGTTTTGAACGTAATGTTGACAACATGATGTCATAATTGTAGCAAGCTAACAGGAAAGTGGACTCCAGGGAAAACCGTATACATTTCAAGCGAAACTATCCAAAAGAGAGTGATTATTCTCATAGAGGGTAAACACTAGAATGCCGGAGTACATCATTTCGGCGAATGATGAAACAATTGTGTGTTTACTGAAAAGCTCGTGGATAAACAAACTTCAGAGTTGTTTAGGATAAGAGGAAAAAACAACAACAGCTCAATATGATTGGAATTATCAAGAGGATATCGATGAGTTCACAAGGATTTATTTTGGGTGTTTCGTGGAATACTAAGCCTTTCAGACAGCAGACCGAGCAAAATAACTAAATCAAGTCATCTTCCAGTGAATTAATGAAAATATGCTTTACTTAAACTATTTTTAAAATTTGATAAATAGAAGGTGAATTTAAAAATAAATTATACAAGTGGCCACGATTTCGATTTTGCATTATCTACGCTTGTTTGGATATGCTGGCTACTACCAAGGAGGGAAAGCAATTAAGGTATGCAATAGCGTTTCAGCGACATCGCAGTTATATAGGGATGGTCCCAATGAAGGCAATTTTATATTTGAATGCTAACTACACACTTTTAATTTACTTTTCTGCAACTAGTTTTCATAGTAACCTTTGCTTTTAGGTGCGTTGAATTCTATTTTTCCTATAATGACATTCAAAGAAACAAATGCACGTCTAATTTTTTTTTCCGTTTTTCTAATGATTGTTGTGTTTAAAGCTTGATTTTTAAATTAGTGTATAACTGAAAACACTATATGTATATGCTGGAAACATTTTTTTGGTTTTTAAATTTACACAATTTATGGTTCGCTTAAATTCTCGGGCTGATTTGACTTTTTGAACTTCAGATTTGCTGAAGTACTGGGACTATTATATCTAGAAGAAGTCCTCGTAAATATTGACGGGCTTTACAAAGGTAGCCTGCAAGCTGAACTTGCTATTTATTTCAAAAATCCGGTTTCCCCCCTCTGCAGGGAGATACTGGTCGACAGGAGTACTCTCTGAGACTAGCATTCTTTAAATAGTGCCACCTTCACGAAATCGAGCATAAGGAGGTCACCGTGACGTGCTTTCTGGGATAACCGGTAATGACCCTGACCAAATCTGACAATGAACTGGAATCAATACTTTGGGCTAGCAATTATGATGGTTTAGACCTAGTTGCCTTGCATGGTAGCGCTGAAGTAACACATGTGCGTAGACGGCTCATTTGAACCATCATACCGTCTCCATTCTGGTTAAACCTTGGCAGTTCTCGGAGTACGCTTGTAGTTTGCAACATTGGGTTGGTGGTGCAGATTCGGTGGAGAAGAACTTCCGATAAGCGCAGGCCTGGCTCTGACCACTTGTAGGGACAAGTGCTCAGAGGGTTGGTACAAGCCCTTATGGGGATAAGGGCTTATACCAACCCTTTATTCTGCTTAGATAACTATGGGACCAAAAAGATGACTACACACACAAATCAAGATAATGACTCCGAAGATGGACCCAAATAAACTGGAGCCATTTCAACTAAAATACTTAAAAAAAGATTTAAAAAAATCCCAAAAGCTAAGTGAAAGCATCAACAACGGCAACTAAACCAACAGTTACAGCCACGATGTAAACAGTACTTTGACAACGGAACCAACGATGAAAAAACGATGACGAATACAATGACAGTAAATGTGGCGCTTGGGTGCTGTAAAAAAATGATGCGAACGCCAGAGCGTCCTGAAAAAGACAAGCGGGAAACTCTGCAGGATATGTCAGATGTTTGTCTGCTAGAGGAAAATAAAAAGAGCATCGAGAATTTGATAACCACTGCTGCGACCGCTATCATTGGATCGTAGTAGTCTTTGCGTATAGACGTCTTTTAAATCGCTCCTGTCAAAAGTTTTCAAAAATTAAATTAATTTTTTAAAAACGTTAGTCCGAAGTTAATTTTTATCGGAAAAAATCTTATATTGTCGAAGTAATCGACTCAGGAAATTTCTATCGAATATTTTTACTTCGATTGGTAACGAAAAACAAATTCACAAAGAAAATTTCGCCGCTGGTATGGAGGAGCCCGACGGCTTCCCACCGTTAGAGCAACCTGGGGAAACGACGAATACGAAACTGGCGACAATCACTAAAAGAAAACATAACGAAGAAAACTCCGTAGATGGAGGGTGCAAGCTGCAAATAATAGCGGATAATCAACAAATGGCCAAATTGCAGAAAGAAAATGATGAACTAAGGCAAGAGATACAGTCTCTCAAGGATCTTTTCAAGCAAGGGATAAAGCCTCAAAAGACGCAGCCACAAAATCAATGGCAACAGGTAACAAAGCCGAAGAAAAGTGCAAAGCAAGTAAATCCAGAGGAAGTTCTAAGTGCTGGTGGCACCAACGAGAGCCAAAATTATTTTGCAGCGCTGGAGGGATTAACCGAAGACATGGAAATCAAAGAAAACATCAGAGGTAATTTTAATCAAGATAATGACGTTAATTTCATTCAATATTTAAAGAACAAAAATAAGGAGAAAAAAACAGCCCGCAGTTCTGCTGGTTTCTCTGAAAAAGCTTCCAACAAGACAGAAAAAGTTCCGCCAATCAACGTGTTCGGACAAACCGGGAAAGATATGGTTCGGCTATTGGCAGCCGAAAATAAACTGGCCAATTTCGAAATCAGAAGAGTTAATGCCGAAAAATTAACTATAAGGACGAAATCACTGGTTGATTTCAAGTCAGCCAAAGATGCGCTGATTTCTGGGGAGGTTCCACACTTCACCTATTCCCCAAAAAGTGAGAAGAATCAGACCTTCTTGTTGAAGGGTTTGGACAGCGGAGAGGATACGGTCGATCTTCTTCAGGTGCTCAAGGAGGCTGCACCAGATATTGATTTTGTTTCAGTCAAAGCCTTTGCGACAAGAAGGTCGACCATAGAAAGGAAGAATTTACCACTTTACCCGGTACAAATTGCAAATAAGAGCAGTCCAAGTGCCCTTCAACAAATAAGGTACTTAAATTTTAGAGTGGTAAGGTGGAAACGCCTCCAGAAAAGAGAAGTCAACCAGTGTTACCGGTGTCAAAGATTTGGACATTCGGCTGCCAATTGTGCCATGCACTATCGTTGCGTTAAATGCAAAGACGTTCATGCTCCCGGTGAGTGCAAATTGGCTCAGACGGAGCCTAAAGAAAAATTATACTGCGTTAACTGCGGTGTTTTTGGTCACCCAGCATCATATCGAGGATGCTCCCGATATCAAGATGCAAAAGTTAAATTTGCTCCAAAGCAAACACAAGTACACCGTAATATCATACCTTCCAACTTCGTCAAGCCCGGAGTATCATTTGCACTCGCCGCTAGAGGACCAGCAGAAAATGCTGGAAATAATGTGAATAATGTAAGTGGCAATAATGAGCTGCTTCTCAAAATTTACCAGCAACTTAATTCTTTATCGGAGAGAATCGACAAACAAGATTCAAAAATTAACTTTGCTTTTCAGCATTTAGGTCTTTCAAATGCCTAATAATAACTTGTCATCCAGTCATATATGCATGGATAGGCTTCGCCTCATATCGATCAACGTCAACTCTATCGTTGCTATACATCGACGTGATTATCCCCTTGAATTTGTTGTTAAGCAAAAGCCTGACATCATACTTCTCACTGAAACCCACCTCAATTCATGGCATTCCATGGAATTCAAAGATTTTGCATTCGTAAGAAACGATAGGGTAATAGGTGATGGGGGAGGTGGCACCGGGAAATTGGTTAGAAGACCCTATTGTTTCCAAAATATTGAAAAAGTCGAATTCAAAAACTTTGAATTTCTTGAAGTGTCCGTCAACAAAATTTCACTGCCAGGTGGGGATAACCTCTTCGTTATCTCTGCCTATGCAACTGGTCAAAATGTTCTCAAGTTCAAGGAGGAACTCAATTCCTTGTTTGAAATACTCGAATTGAACAGGCTGCATAGTTATTATATTTTTGCCGGTGACCTGAACGCCAAGCATACATCATGGCTGAACGCCACCAATAATCCAAGAGGTGTATTCCTGAAATCATGGATAACAGAGAACCAAATTGAATACAGGTGCAACCTATATGGGTCGGAGTTCGGAACATACCCTAGGACAAATTCATATTTGGACCTCTGCATTGCTGACGCAAGACTTGAATTCAGCTTTAATAGTCCTCAACGGAAACTGCAGGTGCTTCCTTACGATAGCGACCATAACGCGATCGTAATGGAAATCAATCATCAAAGGGATGATTTCTTCCTCATTCCAGTTCAACATGAAAACCATCGGTTGAATTTCAAAAAAACAGACTGGGAAAGTTTCAAAAGAAGTTTAATCGGGAGTACCAGGAGCAATGTCCTCCTTCTGATGATGGCAACTCTTGCTCAATGGTTCCTAATAACAGAAATCTAACTGACGATGAAATAAATCTCTATTTTTCGAAGTTAGAGAAGCTGACGTTGGAAACGATTGAGAAAGTTGTTCCCAAGATTAAACATCGAAACAATATGGAAGGATACCAACCATCGCAAGGTTGAAAAGATTGAAAAGCCTTCTTCTTACCCGCGTCAACAATATTTATCGACGATTTTTGGACTACAACCATCCCTCGTTGGCTTTGTTGAAATTACACCTAAAGAATGTCCGGAACTTAATCCGTTCATACTTCAGGAGTGAGGTCAGCAATCAATGGGCGGAAAAACTGAGGGGCATTAGCCCACAGGACCCAGATGGCGTTTTCGCGAAAGTGAATAGCTTATTCCGCAGGAAGTTTCGAGTGAAGGTATCGAATCTTGAAGTCACTAGTGATGAGATAAATCTTCTCGATAGAGCTGGTATCGAAATTGATAGTACGACTCCGGATAGAAATGGAAACAGGATTATATGTGATGGATTGCAGAAACTTGCCCTGATTGGAACACATTTAGAATTGGTTCATCTGCCAAACCCTGAGAGAAGGAATGAAATATTTTCGGAGGTCGTTGAAGCAAAAGTTTCCGACTTCAAATCAAGCCTGAACGGCCAATCAATTCTTCATTTCGATGAAACATTCACATCTGACCTCATACCGAGCTTGAATCTTATTGATTATTTTGTCAGCTATGAAGACTTGTGTTTCATATTTCGCAGAATAAACAACAAAAAAACATGTGGTACTGACGGTATTCCAAATATAGTTCTCCGACATTTGCCTGAGGTTGCTATTAGGAATTATTGCATATTGTTCAACAACATGTTGAACAATTCATATTTCCAAAATGAGTGGAAAAAGGCTAAGGTATTTCCGATCTTGAAGAAAGGAAAAGAATCTTCATGCCCTAAAAGCTATCGCCCAATCAGCTTGCTGCCTAACATCAGCAAGGTGTTTGAAGTGATACTCAACAGAGCATTAAACGCCCACATTGAGAAATATGAGTTGATGCCGAATTGCCAATTTGGTTTTCGTGCCAGGCATTCGACCATACATGCAATAACGAAAGTAACCTCAGAAATCTGTTGGAAACTAAACAACAAAGAATGTGTTGGAGCATGTCTCATTGATATGGAGAAAGCCTTCGATACGGTGTGGTTAGATGGACTAGTTTTCAAACTTCTTCAGGACAGGTTCCCCAGACACCTTGTCGCCATGATGTGTAATATGTTATACGGGAAATCGTTTGTTGTAATTGATGGAAATCTGACAACAATGCGCGAATTCAAGGTCTTGAATGGTCTACAGTTACTGCGCCCCTGCTTTTCTCAATATTCATTCGCAAGCTATTGAACAGCTTTGATTTTAATGTTTCGCCAACGCGATCATTGGTAGCGTTTGCTGATGATCTGGTCATCTATAAGGCAGACCGAAAAGCTGCAATAGTTCAGAGCAATCTTCAAAAAATGTTTAATGATGTGCAGCTCTACACCGACAATTGGCGAATGAAAATCAATGCGCAGAAGTGTGAAACAATCTTGTTTCGGACAACGCTGCAGGGGGCCAGTCAAGACCTGAAACGTAATTGGAAGGATTTCTACATTATGGCTGGTGAGGGTAGTTCAGAACGGGTTCCACATAAATCCTGTGTTCGATACCTCGGTGTTCATCTCGATCAGTATCTGTACTACACTGAACATGTCAAAATCATGCTCAGTAAGGCACTAAAAGTAGTCATGGCCCTTTGGCGACTTTTTCATTCCAGACACATTGATCAAAAAGTCAAAGTTATTTGTTACAAGACCCTGGTTAAACCAGTTTTGACATACAGATGCCAGATCTGGTACAACCAGAGTGCTAGTACAATGAAAAGATTAAGAGTTTTCGAAAGGAAATGTCTTCGTGCATGTACTGGTTTGTACAGAAAGCCTGAGACGGATTGGAAGCACTATATATCGAATAGAAAAATTTATCAAACCGCTCAAGTGACAAGAGTCGATATCTTCATATTGAAACTTCTTCGGAATCACATCGCAAGATCTGTAACTGTGAGTGAAAACCCTTGGATTTCACAGCCGTTCCACCCTACAGACGGGTATATTGTGACTTGCCTCACTACTGGCTTCGTTCCTCCAGAAGCATTCGTGTATTTGGACATGAATCGATATATTTTTGATTCTGACGGCGTCCCAATCATATATCACATATACCGACGGGCCACCGATAAGAAGATAAAATATCCTTCGAATCTGAGTTCACGAGACCAACAATTCCAATGGAGATACTAATTTGCTAGATTCGTTGAGGCTGGTCGAGCTGAGATGGTGTAATCTAGGTATTGGTGGCTGAATGACAATGTCTAAATTATTCGTGTTTATTTTCTGTTTTTGCGCTTTTTCTCGTTACTTAGTTTTTTAGATTCATCTCATTATTGCTACCTCTAGTGTTGTTGTTTATTTGTATTATAACTTAGGTATAAGTTTCAATATAAGGTAACGTTTTTTTTTGTTTTTTTTGATTGAACTTATTTAGAATTAGGGTGTAACATATTACGTATAGGATATAAGTTCATTGTTGTGTTAGTAATATGAGTAATTTTTGAATAATGCTGGTTGGTTTTTTTCTCCTTTTTCCAATTGAATCAAAAAATATGAAATAATCTTCATTAATTTAAATTTGCAAGTGTATTTTTTTCATTAAATGTGTTTAACTGATAACGTATAAATTTAGAGAGCCATTCGGGCCATTAAGTTTTTTATAGTTTTATTGTTTGGAATTTGCTTTATGTTCTTTTAAAAATTTATAACGATTAGTATTAAATAAAGCGCTTTTGACTTTGACTTTGACTCTGCGACCGCTATCGAAGAAACCGAAACAAAGGTTTTAAATCAAAAAATCACCACAAACAATCCTGAATCCCACAAAATAATTGTGGCGAAAAAAAGAAAAGAGTGACTAGACAAACAGTGCTGTACAATTTTCACCATCGAAAATGTGTCAGTAGTACTGTACTCGCAAATGGAAGTTGATAATCTCTCGCAAGAAGGGAGGTTACAAAGTACAATTGCCGTCTAGCGAAATGTAGTAATAGAGCAGTTACCCTGTCAAACTGTTCTAAAATTTTCCTATCTCCATCACCTCTTCAGCATGGTGACCCGGAAGGTTGAGATTATTACTAGAAAATTCAGACAGTTCGATTAAACGCATATTGCGATAGGCGGCGATAAGTAGACATTAATGATTATTCAGCGTAGAATTTTACTTTTCTAAATATCTAATATCTTCTTTCTTTTTTTTTTAAATAATCCAAAACTAATAAACGCCTCGCACACCGATTTTGTTTCCAATCAACGTGATACCAAAGAAAAACTACGATATACTTTTACGCAGTATCCATTAGCTGTGCGCACCCACACATGAAAAAAATCGTATGCAACCTTCTTTGAGGCTTGCATCAAAAGGTGGGTGTTGGGATGTTCCGATGTTCTTCGACGCATGGAGTCGAAGGGCAAACGTCAGGGAGTGAACGCACGTGGGTGGTTGGGATTGGCAGCTCGCAGGTCGAGATTGCTCCAACTAAATTTGCATCGCTAAGTGTGTTTTGGCAGTGTTTAAATTTGTATCGCCTCGATCGCGACTCGGGGGCTCAACTAGGACGAGCATATCGGTAGCTGTGAGTGCGCAAGAGAAAATGTGAATTCGAGGGTATTCACAAATGGTAGGTTTCACTTATGTAATTACAGAAATTATTTCAGAAATAATCAGTGCGTGTGCAAAAGGGTGTCGATTTATTTAGCGTCGGTCGAGTTTCAGTGAATACATGGTGAGATCTGCTTCTACCTAGACACGGGAACATTCAGAAAAGCTCCTACTGCCTGGAACTCGGTCGACCTAAGCCTCTCTGTCCTGTGTACAAATAACCATCAATATCTGTAAGACAATCTGGGGACTGTAGTGTGTCATTAAAGTTCCTTTCTGAAAAAATCGCTTACTCTGCGGTGGATGCAATCAAATACTCCTTTTCGATACTGGAGATCGTACTCGAACTGCAGAATGGAAAGTAGTGTGCAAGTCGGAGATCTCACCAGACCAAAGGAATTTTATAATTCGTGACGCAAGGTTGGATATGCTAGCAGGAGAGAAACGTATTAACCTTATATTGCGTTGTATTAGCACTGGAAAAGATAAAGGACATATAAGTGAACTATTCTGGTATGTGACGTTTGTTAAATGAAAACTATTTTTAATTTCTTAAGCCGGTTGTTAAATTCGACACACTTTTAGGACGAAGAAGCAAAATCAGTTTAAATGCCACCAAAGCTTATAGAGTTACGGCAAGATTGGAGTTTTATCAAGTTCAACTTCGAAGGCTACGAACTTCCACTAGAGGTAGCTCCAACTATAAAACAGGAACTCTCAACAGTACCACTTTACGCTCAGTCAAACGAAGAGCAATTTTCGTTTCTTCGTGTGGAACATTTCTCTACACATAATCATCTAACTCAAGATCCATGGGAAACAATTTCCGTTTATTTTGCTATTATTTGATTTCAATTAAGGTAATACAGTTACTATGAAGGGTAACGCTCCGAAGTTCCGTGGAAATGATTTGATAAAACATAAATCTGTTCGTGCACGGCTGCAACTGTTTTCTCAGAAATTACGATATAAAGACTGCGATCATATAATTTTGCGTCAAGATTAGAAGTGATGGATTAATGAAAATTTGATAAAATTGATTTAAATAAGTAGTAATAATTTACAAGCCAGAGAGTTCCCACCACAAGCAAACGTGTTCGGAGTTTGGTTCCGCGGGAGTTTTCGGCAGCAATTATTTCCGGTTCATGTTTCGCAAGTGCCGGACCTTCTGAACTTGCCTTGAATGTGGCTAAAGCCCTTGAAGAATATCGTAATGTGCGCGGACCTTTGCCATCTCGTACTCCTTTCTATAGAGATAGTTTTGGTGATCATCAAGTAGCCAAGATTGAAAGTTATACAATCCGGAAACGTCTCACGGAAGTTTGTACCCAGGCTGGAGTTGCGGAAAGCCTCACATTTTGCTTTTGTAATCGTTTGCGAGCGTATTATGACTCGATATTTCCAGAATCAGGACAATCCGCCTCCGAGGACAGTTGTTGATGATATTATCACTCTTCCGGGGAGAATTAATTTCATCTCAGTATCTCGATCAGTTCGCCAAGGTACTGTAACTCTAACTCACTATAGGATTGTGGATGACAATATTGGGCTGGGCCCCGATAAAATGCAGATTCTCACTTATGACACATTTGTTTAATAATTGATTGGGCACAACTCGTGTTCCGGGCGTTCGCCAATACGTTCACAAACTCACATTTTTGGAAGTAAGGAAAAGATTACCTTTTGGGTTTTCTTGATTTGATTAAAACAATTAAGTTCTCGTTAATTTTTTTATAGTTTTAGTCTTTACATTTGCTTATATAATCCTTGTTAAAAGGTTAATCACATACAGGTTTTGCATCTAAAGAGTATGTTTCTGATAAGAGCGTCCTATGTAAAATTGATCGTTGTTCTCACCGGAATAATTCCCATACTAAATACTTCTGACGAACGAATAAGCATCCGGTTCTATCTTCTTGGCCAAAAAGTACTCATAACATTTTTGAAGTTACAATTTACATCTTTTTTTCCCAACCCTGTCGCAAAAGTAAGAGCAACGGCAATTTACCATTTGGAAACTAGTTAAAAATTATAGTAATATATATATATATATATATATATATATATATATATATATATATATATATATATATATATATTCATATATCGGTATTATAGCTTAGTTTACCAACAAATTTCTTTAGCTGAATTTATTAAATTTATTGTTTTGGCTTATTTTAATATATATTCATATATCGGTATTATACCTTAGTTTTCCAACACATTTCTTTAGTTGAATTTATTAAATTTATTGTTTTGGCTTATTTTTATATATATATTTTTTGTTCAGAATAAAGCAATGTGGAGTTAAATGGATCCTTCGGTCTTTCCATTTTTACCCTTTTGACCGTGTATAGGACCCGGTACGGTGGCAGGCTCTCACCACAAAACATGAGCCAGCCGGCGGGTACACACTAACCTCTTTTTGTTTCAGGTGACTTCGCGGGTTGAGTGGCCCAAGCAAAGTGCCTCTTTATGACAAGGGGTTATGTAATCGACTTACACAGTTCTATGGCATAAATTGGTCACCGGGGTACTTCTCTTCTGATGGGAAGGCTCATGCAAGTTAAGTTTTATGAGTTTTCCACTCAGAAGAAGAATACCTGGCCACTGCAACAATTATGGATTTTGATCCGGTTGGGTGGGTGCGCAGGGGCTCCATCACCACCCGGTTGCCCCCCTCTCATTTGTGGGTCATGAGCTTCGTCAGGTAACGACGAAGTTACCCTAAGTCCGCCCCTTTTTACACGTTTCACTTATTCTCGGAACAAGTCCTTTTTCTCTTGGTATAGTTGCCTACACTTTTTGCGACTTCAGTCGCCCTGCTTTCGTGAATGCGAGATTCTTTGCAATGAGTCATTGTGCTGGGGGAATGAACCTGCTCCACGACACCGCAATGCTAGCCAGCCAGCGTATTCACGCGTCCCCAGACAAGGACATTCTCGGCAGATAATGACACTTTCTTCTGCCGAGGCAGCAGTCCATCGCTGCAGTCCTTCACGGACTTTGAAATTACCTTCTTCACTACAGAAATCAAGAAGAAAAGCTAATCCAAAAAGGGGGAGACATTCTAATAAGAATATAATCCAAACGTGAATTGCCAAAAATCAGCAAAGGTTTAAAAACTGGGGTCTTTGAGCTAAAAGAGCGTCTATAGCGCATAGGGCAAGTACCGGAAGATATGATCCAAAAGGGACCAGAAGGCCAAAGAAGAGCAAAAGGCTAAAGAACACTTGGAGCTAAACCTGAAGGGCACGCGACAGTAGCTCCACAATCAAAGTTCAATGAAATTTGGCGTCTGGCTGAATCGAAGGAGATCGGGATGAAAGAAGGAAGGAAAATGCACTTGATGGGCGTCGAATGCTAGACTATGAGTTTTGCACAGTGCTAAATAGGAGGAACGAAGAACACAAAAAACTACTTCAAAAAGTACCAGAAACTAGCAAAAGCCAAGGTGGGTAAACATGTCCGAAGGGTTTTGTACCCAGTTTCTCAGAAATGCATTCACCAGCAATAAATAACGTCAAGAAATACGTCAAAGAGATGTGCACGTTCAAAGGAAAACCCATTGTTTTTCTACTTTCAACGGTCGCCATTTCGTTGCAAGCCAACAGCAATCATTCAAATCATGACTTCTCAAAAATATTAATGTTATTGACCTTATTGGGAAATTTCAAGAAGATCAAGTCAAAACTGCAGTGATTCGATTCGATGGAAAGTCCATAAAATACCAAAATCATGTGTTATTGTTGTTTTATTTGGAGAAATTTCAAACGGCTATAACTTCTCTGTGTATCATTCGATTTTCATCAAACTTACAAAGTTAAAGAACCCTTAGTAGAACTACGTAAATGTCAAATTTTGTTCAGGTTAAGGGTACCAATGCGATTTTATTGGGGTAAATGCAAAATTCGAATATCATACCATTATTAACTTCTAAGGTATTTGTTTTTGTTGTTCTCATAAACACCTACCACCATAATTTTTTTCTGATTTTTCGGATCACAGGTGTCCAACTCCTGGGGGGGGGGACACAAATTTTTTGTGTATTTCTTCTCCCTGCGCGTCCCTCGAAGCAAAAAGTATCAAATTTAGACCTGTTTTGAAAAGTTCTTATCAAGACCTTTCATTTGATACCCAAATCGGCTATTTTTTTTCGGGGGCCACTTCCCTATATGAGGAGCCCCGCCTTAAATACCTTGTAAAATTTTTTGTAGGTTAACTTTGAAGAGAGCACCACTTTACACCCGCATACAAAAGTTGATGTTTCTAGCTTAAGTAGTTTGCGAGAAAAAGTACTGTGACACACGGACGGACGGACAGACGGACAGACAGGTCACGAAACTAGTAGGGTTTTGTAAAATTATTTGACTGACAATAAAGAAGCATTCTGTCATGCAGTAAAGGAAGTCCTTGGCAAAAGCAAAACTTTAGCCATACTCACGCCCATGGCTATAATAGACTGACTGCGTCACGGACCTAGTCGAGGTAGAAAAGGCCATCAGAAGGGAGTTCCATAGCGTGAGCAGGGTCAAAGTGAGGCTGAAAACAAAGAACCATAGGGGACAACGCATGGCCATAGTTGACTTGACCGAAAAGGACGCGAAACTATTTTTGAATAAGGGCAAAACTAGAATAGGCTGGATCACCTGCAAAATATGAGGAAGAGCAGCGCTTCTTCATTGCTTCTAATGCCTTGCCTATGGTTACACCACACAAGTATGCAAAAGAGCCGATATGAGTTCCCTATGCTACAAGCACAGTGAAATTCGATTTAAAAGAAAAGAGTGTATGAAGGAAGCCTACTGTGTTCTTTGCAAGGACACTGATCTAAAACCGGATCCTAAGGACGTTTTGGGATCAGAAACAAATCGAGATCTCCAAGAACCCCTCACTAAGGAAAAATCAGAGCGGTGATGACCCATAACCTGCAGGTAAACCTTCACTGCAGTTCAAATGTCCAAAATCTACTTGAGCAGTTTGTGAAGGATATGAAAGCCGACATTTTGCTGCTTAGTGAACAACACTCCAATAAAAGTTCTACTTCATGGTATCCTGATGACACTGGTACTACCAATCCAGGTTTGTAACAGTGATTTCTAGACTGAGGGCCGTGTACGAGGGGATGGTTTTGTGTGGGTTCGGTAGTCAGGGACCATCTTCTTTAATGTGTACCTAACACCCAACGAGCTGATATAATCTGTCCAAGGTATGCTTGTTGCTTCGGGGGCACTGTCTTAAACGCAAATGGCAAGATGGCGCGCATGTATGTTTTGAAGGTCGTGGCTTGAGTATGTGATAGTCTCTTACGAACAGTGTCACATAGTTTTCGTTGGCAGTGCATGTTTCACGCACGTGCTATAACCATGAGTGAACGTTAAGTGCCGACTGCCATTGCGCAACGTTTTGTGATTCGTTTGTAAGGGTTTGTACTAAAATACAAAACCCTATTGCAATCACGACCTGTGTCTGTCTGCCTGTTCGTCCGTCCGTCTGTATGTCACAGCACTTTTTTCCGAAACTATAGAAGCTACAGCAATGAAACCTTATGAAAAGGTCAAAAGTGGTGGCTTCTTGAAAGTTTTGGGATGGAAAATTTTTTCAAAGGGGTTGAAGGGGGTCCCTTCATATAGGTAGGTGATCCTTTGAAAGATTTTTTCACCAATGGAAGTCGAGTAGGGTGTCATTGGAAAGATCTTAATGAGATATTTTTAAAACAAGTTTTAAAATTGCGTTATCGGTACCGGGGGGCAAGAGGAAATGTACGAACGTTTCACGTACCTCCCCCCCCCCCTCGCGATTGGACAATTTTCATTCGAAAAATCTGGAGAAAATCATGAATATAGGCCTTTATTGGTATAACAACAACAAATACATGACAAGTCGAAATTCACGCAACTTTGTTAGTAATAGTATGATTTATCGATTTTATGTTTTCTTGAGTAAAATTTTATCGTAACCTGGAGGAGAATCGTACTTCGTGCTGGAATGACCCTCCTTTTTGCGCGATAAGCTGTTTCCACGTGTGTTTTCAGGAGGTTAGAGTAGTATGCAGCATTGAAAGAACATTGAGTGCGTAGGAAATTGATGTACAGCTTGCCCGACTGGTCTCAAAACACAGTGCATATAACCTTACCCCCGGATCTAGTTGTCTTGGCTTTGACTGGCGCCTCTTCCTCCTTCTTCCTCCACTCTTTAGACGACACCTTGCTTTCAGGAGTATAATCGTGTACCCATGTTTCGTCTATACTGAAAACATCTCCCTCCACCTCGTATCACGTCAGCAAGCGGCGACAAACCTCCAACCGTGTGAATTTTTGCTCGAAGTTCAACGGTTTTTGAACCCAGTGCGCCGCGATTTTGCGATATTGAAGGTGTTCGTGGATGATGGACTCTACACTACCAATACTGATGCCGAGTTCAGCCGAAATGTCTCGAATGTTCATCATACGCTCCTCCAAAACGAGTTATTCTTTGCGGCAACTATCGTCTGGTTTGATGCCGCTTTGCCCAGCTATCACGTACTTAAGCCACGACCTTCAAAATATGTATACGTGCCATCTACAGCGCTTGTCTCTGTCATATTTGAACCGCCCTCGTAGTATCAATAAACTTATCATCACCATAAATATTGTATTTGCATATTTAAAAAATTCATACTATTAATAGGTACTGACTCTCAAAAACTTCATAAACAATAGATACATAACAAGAACAATTAAAAATTTCATTATACATGCAGGCACTATCAAAAACCACATAGAAAAATATATATAAATAATAATAATAAACAAAAATAATTTATAAACTAATTATATTAATATCGAATACTCTATAGAGAAACAAATCTAATTATAAGCAAAATCAACTAAACAACAAGCATTCAAACATAACAATAAACAAATCTGCTAAAGCATACCCCCAAGCCCATCGTATAAAAAGTATAAAGACATCCAATACACGTCATAACTATGCGATTCAAGATCGGAAACGAAAAACAGAGCCAAGGACGGGGAGTACGGAAATAACAGACCATGCATTTAGACACACAGCCATGATGATATACAGTTGATGATTGTTTACGTTCCGGACTAAAAACAAAACCATGCCTTTAGACACAAATCCGAGATAACATGCAGTTGAAACTTGATTCCCGCAAGTGTTTAGTGGGCTATTGTTAATAATTCGACGGAAGAAGAAAATTGGATTGAAAAAAATGCAAGCTCCGCATTTCACCTGACTTGAATTATTGAACTCTATTCAACAAAGAAAAATGGATTGAAGAAAATATAAGTTCAGCATTTCACCTGACTAGAATTGTTCAACTTTGCTCATTAAAAAAATTAGATTGAAGTAAATGCAAGTTCAGCATTTCAACTGGCATGGAGCACTATACTCTATTTATTAAAAGAAAATTGATTGGAGAAAATAAATGGTCAGCAGAAATGAAATGTGGAATTCTGATCAATAGGGGAAAAGATCAACAGCCCGTATCGGCACCGTCAACACTTTACTAGTATAAAATCTAAGAAGCGGAGCAATTGGTCTCTTTGATTTTCTGGTAAACGAAGCCGAAAGTTGGTACCTCGGCTTTTGCCTTTCCACAGTCAACCAAATTGGTTCCCTTGGCTTGCGCCTGGCTTGTCTGCTATGTGTTGCTGCAGCAGCGTCATTGCACCTGCTCCTTGGCTTACCTCTGGCTGGTCTTCATCGGTTGCCGTTCACCACCAGCTCCATTATCGAATAGGACTCTTTAATTTCCTGGCAATCGAAGACGAAAGTTAGCACCTCGGTTTTAGTCTGGCCACAACAAAGATCAAACAAATTGGGTCCCTTGGCTTATGCTTGGCCCATTTGCTGTGTGTTCCTGCGATAGCATAGTTACATCAGCTCCTTGGCTAATGCCTGACTTTTCTTCATCGGTTGCCGTTCACCGCTGGCCCCACCTTCGAATAGGACTCCTTGGCTTACGCCTAGTACTGGGCATGCTTTCATTACACCAGCACCTTGGCTTACGCCTAGCCGGTTTGCATCGGTCGCCGTTCACCGCCAGCCCCACAATCGAATAGGACTTCATTACATCGGCTCCTCGGTTTATGCCTGGCCAGCCGCCATCGGTCACAGTTCATCTTCAGCCCCATCATGGAAAAGGATTTCTTGACTTACGCCTAGTCCTGGGCATCCTTTTGTTATATTGGCTCCTCGGCACTCCCCAGGCCTGGTCGATGGTAAACGGCTTCAATGAGCCCATCCGCCTCCGTTTTCGAGACCTCTGATTCTTCTAGTCAACCACTCTGTTCCGTCGCAAGCTCCTGTCAGCTTGAGAGGAAGCAAGGTGCATTCTGAGGGTCCCTACGCTTCCTGTCCCGTCTAGAAGCCCGCCAAGTGACAGTTCCGCAGACAACCATCAGGCCCCTCTTAGACGTCATTCCAGTGGCGGAACCCGTATCGGCCCCGGCTCATCATTTAGGAAGAATATAAGGCTCGGCAGCAACAGAAACAAATGCCCACGGCTGGGCACTAACGAGAAATCACCAAACCTCCCTCGAAGCAACTCATCGGTGGCTTTCCGTGGCCAAGCGTGGGTCCTCCAAAAACAGCGTTGCAAGAAGTAATGTGAAAAGCATCTCCAACGCCACCCAAACCGAAAACAGTTAGGGGACCCTACATCATCGAGAAACCAACCACGGGATTAATAAATTTTGAATACCGTAACCATGTAATTATGTTTATAATTTTGAGATGTACGAATTACAACGTCAAGAGGGTCGTCAGGGACTCACGGCAGCTCAAGACGTGGTGAATTCAACCATGAGCATCATCACGACTGCTTGCAACGCTTTTTCAAGCTATCGAAAACCCCTCACAAGCTTTGGCGTCAGACTCAGTGGGTACGGAACCGTGACGAGACATGCAACCGGATAGCAGCATGTAAGTCAGCCAGGAAATGTCTTCGTGACAAGATTAACAACAGCAAGGCTCGCTGCTGGCAAGATCGAGTGGACATTGTGAATAAGGATCCGTGGGACATCAGCTACAAGCTAGTTTGAGGAAACTTGGTGCCCTACGGAAGTCTTGCATACATGAAGCGTGAAAGATTGACGAGATAGTATGTGCACTATTCTACACCCATCTTGTTTGTGTTGACACTGCCCACAGTGAAACAGCAATTCAGGCCTAGATGGTGTTCTAGCTGAGGTGTTGCAATTTGTCTTACCAATGTCCTGACTTGCTGCTCAGCATATTCAAGGCTAGCCTATGGATGGAAGGTAGTAAGGTTTATGCTGATCAACAAGGAAAAGGGAAACCACAGATCACCGTCTAAATACCACCCGCTATGCATGCTAGACACGGCTGGGACAATGCTAGATAAATTCACCAAGAGAAGACGCACTGACGCGATGCTGGGGACCAATCTCCAAGGCAGTATGGCTTCAGAGCAGGACACTCCAGCCTAGCTGCGTTGCAGAGGTTGTGAGCGTGATTCAAAAGGCAAAGGCATAGATGACTGCTCACGTGGACGAAACAAGAGTCTTGACAAAGAAAATAATCTTTATTGCAAGGACGATCACCATTGGTTATACGCCTACCAAACGGAAGCCAGTGGTGAGGTACTTTAGAATACTGATCGCCTCGAAATGAGTTTCTCTATGCGAATCAGGACAACAACTGCTTCTGGGTCGATTTATGGCGCATGTAGGGAGACCCAATCCATCAAGAAAACGTCTCTTGATGAGTACTGTAGGATCAGTGCTACTATATCTAGTAGAAATATGGGGCGATGCTCTCAGTAAGGAGATGTACCAAAAGCACTTGACACAGGTACAGAGAAGAGGAGTACTGAGAATTGCATCCTTCTATCCAATAGTTTCTCATTTGCCAGTGAGAGTTTTTGTAGGCGTGAAACCCATCGCTTTCTTTGCTAGAGAGCGCCACCCTTTTTATCTACATCGAAGTGGTTGGACAAGAAAAACGATTCCCCGCGAGGAAAAACAGCGCTAACTCAGCAATTGGCAGCAGTCTTGAGTGAATTACATGAAGGAAAGGTCGACTGTGTGGACCATACCAGGTGTAAGACCATGACTAAATTAAAGGCATTGTTTAACTGATTTTTATCTGACCCAATTTTTGAGCGGACATGTATGTTTTCAGTCTTACCTGCACAAGTTTGGTATGTCATGGTCTGTCGACTATTTATTTTCCTAGGAGAGGAAAATGATGCCTGCCAAACGTTTTTCTCATCCAAAATATGGGGCAGGCTGTGACAAGATCTCTACAGGGAGACGAGAGAGCTTACTATGGGTAGTATAGTAGCGGTGATGCTTGGATTGCTTGACAAATGGAACAATGTGTTAAATTACGAGTATGTTTGGACAGTCTTAAAAAAAAAGGGATGTACAGCAGTCGGAGCTGGGGAATCACTTGCGTGGCAATTCCTCTTCGTCCCTCTCATTTTGCTTGAGGAGGGATTCTCCAGCTTGAAGGCCCCTCACAGCGTAGCAAAGCAAGACCTGGCCGAAAGATATATGTCAAACGATTCCACGCTAGGTTCTCAGGTTAAAAGAGAAGGTATTCAGTGGGTTGTTCAATTGCTTGTGTGCATGGGAGCCCCACACTTAGTGTGCAAATGACATTCACCACCCAAACACAGAAAAAAAAAACACATTGATAGGTGGAACTTTTAAACGCAGTGACATAATTTCATTTTTAATGTCTGTCGGCCTCAGAATTGCACACTCGTTTAGTTTATCCTGCTTATCGGATGACTTTTTCTCAGGACAGCTTCCCCATCCTAATAAACGGGTCGCTTCAAAATCGTACATGCCAATAGAAGTTCACTTGAAGTTTTCGGATGGCTGAAACTCTCCGGCCTCTCCAGCAATCAGACTGAAGTTGATTTCTTTTTTGATTCTGTGAATTATTAATAAATAGTGTGCTCAACTTCTTAACAGAATCATTAAAATGTTTAAACAAAACTCGCAGATAATATTAATCTAACAAAATTCTTTTAGTTACATGAGTGAGTTATGAACAGGTCTAAACGCTAAGAATACTGGACGTAGAATAATGTTCCCCCTTCTAAGTACTACCTATGCCCATACTGCTTGACTTCCTTGATCTAGCGAAAACTGGTATAATCAGTATTGCTGTAACCACTGACTTCCATATATGTAAAATATAATAATTATCGTGTCCTTTTCCGATGAATTTTTCATTACTTTTCAAGCTAACTGAACTCATCATAGAATTTCATAAAATAAATACAGGATTAAATCAAAATCACCCCACTTGCTACCAAAAATATCTTTTAACCACAAACTACTTGAGGGGTCCTTTCTATCAGTGCGGTTTTTTTGAATTTCATTTCCAACTTTTAATGAGTTAATTTCCTTCTCATTTTAGTCTGAATTAAAATCAAAAACAATGTCAAAATGCAAGAATGAAGGCTTTACCTCTTTATGAGTCAAGAGTCAATTCAATAGAATATCTTTGAATAGTTGACTTGCAGCAAACTTATCCTCCCGAGTCCTTTGAATGAAAAGATTTCTGCATCAACTCATGCAACTTTCGTCCTGATGACTGGGTAGTAAAGATTAACTGCTTTATATAATGTAACCCAAGTAGGAGCTACAAAATTCTTATCAAATTAATTTATCTTTTCCTTTTTAACTTCTTTTCCTTTTTAACTTCTTTTCCTTTTCAACCTAAAATTGCCACTTACAAATGAATAGCTGAGTTCCAGGAAAATATTTCCCTCAATACGAAGAGTGACTGTAAAAAAATCCTTTATTCTGACCCAACTTCATCAATTTACGTGAACGCAAAACATGTGAAAGTCAAATTGAATTTTTGCGTGATTTCACTCATTATCAAGGCGTTCTAAAATTCAATTAGTCAGGACAAATGGGCGTCAAATTCATTTTATAAATTTCACTCTCCCACCGCTGTGGCTTCAACTTTCCGGTTGAATTGAGGACAAAAAACATTAAAAGCACTCTCTGGACATATAAACACATATTTAATCACACCTAACAACTGACAGTTATTGATATGTGGAGAAGAAACGAAAAGAGGTGTTTTTTAAGTCATCAGAGTTAACAGCTACAAACAAGTCCAGTGAAAAAGGGATGTGTTAGATTTATATAAAGTTAGTGAGCCATATACCTCTATATATTGTATATTCATACAAGTTTGTTGGAAGGTGTTTTGAGGCTAATTAGGGTCTCTGGCCAACATTGTTGAAAAATGTTGGAGTTGTAGGTAGTTTTTTAGATTGATGGCGGACATTTTTCACTGGAATTTTATTGAAAGGATAAGTACGAGAACGTATGTAAAATGAACCTTTCTTAGGTGAGTGAAGATAGATCCAAAAAAAGTGTCAATTATTGTTTGGAAAATAAATAAAACAATTTGGGCAGACAGAACGTTATTCCTATTAGAAGGGTTTTGTATTTAAAGCACGATACCCAGTCTCCAATAATGAATAAACTCAAGAAACACTTCGATGATATGTATATGTTTAAAAGAAAAACCATTGCTAGTCCATTTTCAACGGCCACCATTTTATTGCAATGAAACAAAAATCACTCATATACTGAATTCTCGGAGGTGTGCATCTTACCTGCAAATTTTAAGAAGATCGAATCAAAACTGCAGCATCTGGTTCGATAGAAGTTCCATAATATAGCATCATAATGTGTTGTTGCTGTTGTAATTAGAGAACATTAAAATGGCTGCACTACTCCTGGAATAGTCCGCGTAGAGTAGTAGCTAGAGTTCTCGCTGTGTAAGCTAAAGCCCGTTCAACTATTATACGTACTGGTTTAAAATCAGAACGTATTGCAGCTGGGTAGTCGGAAACACGGCCAAAGTGTGGTATTGACCATATCACCTTCTTGAGTGCCAATACATTCGATCTTCGCCCGAAAGTGGCAGTAGTTCTGAAGCTGAAAGCATCACTGCTGGAACTTCTAGCACTTCTTGCTTTACGATAGCACCATAGAAATATGTTGAATGTTTTAGAATCCTTGATGGGACACTAATGTCGAGTTCCAGGGAGATAAAACTCATTTCTCCAGAAGGAATAAGTGGTTAGCAATCTCTCGTTTGGAAAATATTGCAAGCGGATTAGATGAGCGCTCTGGAAATTATCGGGCAGCTGTAACGGGAGCCGCATTGCAAATATAGGTTGGTTCACGTTTCGTCGTTCCTCTCTTTGTACTATGAATGGCAACATATGTGGAAAGCTGCAAATTGTAATCAAACCAACTGTGGGCATGGCGGTCGTATCTTGCATAAGCCATAGGGGGTGCGTATCCATATTAAGACTTCGCTATTGACTGCATCGCCAGTATACAAACACAAATGCATACAAAAATTTTATACATAGAATGTTTAATTCTTACAATGTTGCAGGGATCACATTTTTTATCTCAGGAAATTTACTCTGAAATATAATGTAACGCATAAGTCTCCATGTAGAAATTTAGTCAGCGATTTTGTCCACAGTAAAAGTTTCATGTGTCATTTGATCGCACAAACGTCAGCAATTTTTGTTACAAGTGTAGACTTATGCGATCAACAAAATTGAAATCATAAAAATTCCTATTGAGAATAATGGTTAGATGGAATCAAGAAATCTTCGTGATTAGATGGTTAGATGGAATCAAGAAATCTTCGTTGCGTGCACGCTTGATCTTACCGGTAAATTTTGTTGTTCGTAACATAGAAAATGGATGTAATGAAAAGATACAAACATACCGGGTTATACATAAAGTCAAAGTCAAAGTCAAAAGTGCTTTATTTAATACTAATCGTTATAAATTTTTAAAAGAACGTAAAGCAAATTCCAAACAATAAAACTATAAAAAACTTAATGGCCCAAATGGCTCTCTAAATTTATACGTTATCAGTTAAACACATTTAATGAAAAAAATACACTAGCAAATTTAAATTAATTAAGATTATTAGATATTTTTTGATTCAATTGGAAAAAGGAGAAAAAACCAACCAGCATTATTCAAAAATTACTTATACTACTAACACAACAATGAACTTACATCCTATACCTAATATGCTACACCCTAATTCTAAAAAAGTTCAATAAAAAAAAAAGCGTTACCTTACATTGAAACCTATACCTAATTTATAATACAAATAATGTAGCAATAATGAGATGAATCTAAAAAATTAAGTAACGAGAAAAAGCACAATAAACACGAATAATTTAGACATTGTCATTCAGCCGCCAATACCTAGATTGTTCCATCTCAGCTCGACCAGCCTCAACGAATTTAGCAAATGAGTATCTCCATTGGAATTGTTGGTCTCGTGAACTCAGATTCGGAGGATATTTTATCTTCTTATCGGTGGCCCGTCGATATATGTGATATATGATTGGGACGCCGTCAGAATAAAAAACATATCGATTCATTTCCAAATACACGAATGCTTCTGGAGGAACGAAGCCAGTAGCGAGGCAAGTCACAATATACCCGTCTGTAGGGTGGAACGGCTGTGAAATCCAAGGGTTTTCACTCACAGTTACAGATCTTGCGATATGATTCTGAAGAAGTTTCAATATGAAGACATCGACTCTTGTCACTTGAGCGGTTTGATAAATTTTTCTGTTCGATATATAGTGCTTCCAATCCGTCTCAGGCTTTCTGTACAAACCAGTACATGCACGAAGACATTTCCTTTCGAAAACTCTCAATCTTACCATTGTACTAGCTCTCTGGTTGTACCAGATCTGACATCCATATGTCAAAACTGGCCTAACCAGGTTCTTGTAAGAAATGACTTTTTGATCAATGCATCTTTAATGAAAGAGTCGCCGAAGAGCCATGACTACTTTTAGTGCTTTACTGAGCATGATTTTGACATGTTCAGTATAGTACAGATACTGATCGAGATGAACACCGAGGTATCGAACACAGGATTTATGTGGAACCCGTTCTGAACTACCCTCACCAGCCATAATGTGGAAATCCTTCCAATTACGTTTCAGGTCTTGACTGGCCCCCTGCAGCGTTATCCGAAACAAAATTGTTTCGCACTTCTGCGCATTGATTTTCATTCGCCAATTGTCGGTGTAGAGCTGCACATCATTAAACATTTTTTGAAGATTGCTGTGAACTATTGTAGCTTTTTGGTCTGCCGTATAGATGATCAGATCAGCAAACGCTACCAATGATCGCGTTGGTGAGACATTAAAATCAAAGCTGTTCAATAGCTTGCGAATGAATATTGAGAAAAGCAGAGGCGCAGTAACTGTTCCCTGCTGTATACCATTCAAGACCTTGAATTCGCGCATTGTCGTCTGATTTCCATCAGTTACAACAAATGATTTCCCGTATAACATATTACACATCATGGCGACAAGGTGTCTGGGGAACCTGTCCTGAAGAAGTTTGAAGTATCGAAGGCTTTCTCCATGTCAATGAGACATGCTCCAACACATTCTTTGTTGTTTAGTTTCCAACAGATGTCTGAGGTTACTTTCGCTATTGCATGTATGGTCGAATGCCTGGCATGAAAACCAAATTGGCAATTCGGCATCAACTCATATTTCTCAATGTGGGCGTTTAATGCTCTGTTGAGTATCAATTCAAAGCCGATTGGCCGATAGCTTTTAGGGCATGCAGATTCTTTTCCTTTCTTCAAGATCGGAAATACCTTAGCTTTTTTCCACACATTTGGGAAATATGAATTGTTCAACATGTTGTTGAACAATATGCAATAATTCCTAATAGCAACCTCAGGTAAATGTCGGAGAACTATATTTGGAATACCGTCAGTACCACATGATGTTTTGTTGTTTATTCTGCGAAATATGAAACACAAGTCTTCATAGCTGACAAAATAATAATTCAAGCTCAGTATGAGGTCAGATGTTAATGTTTCATCGAAATGAAGAATTGATTGGCTGTTCAGGCTTGATTTGAAGTCGGAAACTTTTGCTTCAACGACCTCCGAAAATATTTCATTCCTTCTCTCTGGATTTGGCAGATGAACCAATTCAAAATGTGTTCCAATCAGGGCAAGTTTCTGCAATCCATCACATATAATCCTGTTTCCATTTCTATCCGGAGTCGTACTACCAATTACGATACCAGCTCTATCGAGAAGATTTATCTCATCACTAGCGGCTTCAAGATTCGATACCTTCACTCGAGACTTCCTG
The DNA here is from genome assembly GCA_963969285.1 of Odontomyia ornata. Classification (NCBI taxonomy): domain Eukaryota; kingdom Metazoa; phylum Arthropoda; class Insecta; order Diptera; family Stratiomyidae; genus Odontomyia; species Odontomyia ornata. The sequence continues at coordinate 37,804,727 of OZ017741.1, forward strand.
CGGAATAAGCTATTCACTTTCGCGAAAACGCCATCTGGCTCCTGTGGGCTTACACCCCTCAGTTTTCCCGCCCATTGATTGCTGACCCCACTCCTGAAGTGTGAACGGATTAAGTTCCGGACATTCTTTAGGTGTAATTTCAACAAAGCCAACCAGGGATGGCTGTAGTCCAAAAATCGTCGATAAATATTGTTGACGCGGGTGAGAAGAAGGCTTTTCAATTTTTTCAACCTTGCAATGGTTGGTGTTTCATATCCTTCCATATTGTTTCGATGTTTAATCTTGGGAACAACTTTCTCAATTGTTTCCGACGTCAGCTTCTCTAACTTCGACAAATAGAGATCTATTTCATCGTCAGTTAGATTTCTGTCATTTGGAACCATTGAGCAAGCGTTGCCACCATCAGAAGAGAGACATTGCTTCTGTTACTCCCGATTGAACTTCTTTTGAAACTTTCCCCAGTCTGTTTTTTTGAAATTCAACCGATGGTTTTCATGTTGAACTGGAATGAGGAAGAAATCATCCTTTTGATGATTGATTTCCATTACAATTGCGTTATGGTCGCTATCGTAAGGAAGCGCCTGCAGTTTCCGTTGAGGACTATTAAAGCTGAATTCAAGTCTTGCGTCAGCAATGCAGAGGTCCAAATATGAATTTGTCCTAGGGTATGTTGGGAACTCCGACCCATATAGGTTGCACCTGTATTCAATTTGGTTCTCTTTTATCCATGATTTCAGGAATACACCTCTTGGATTATTGGTGGCGTTTAGCCATGATGTATGCTTGGCATTCAGGTCACCGGCAAAAATATAATAACTATGCAGCCTGTTCAATTCGAGTATTTCAAACAAGGAATTGCGTTCCTCCTTGAACTTGAGAACATTTTGACCAGTTTCGTAGACAGAGATAACGAAGAGGTTATCCCCACCTGGCAGTGAAATTTTGATGACGGGCACTTCAAGAAATTCAAAGTTTTTGAATTCGACTTTTTCAATATTTTGGAAACAATAGGGTCTTCTAACCAATATCCCGGTGCCACCTCCCCCATCACCTATTACCCTATCGTTTCTGACGAATGCAAAATCTTTGAATTCCATGGAATGCCATGAATTGAGGTGGGTTTCAGTGAGAAGTATGATGTCAGGCTTTTGCTTAACAATGAATTCAAGGAGATAATCACGTCGATGTATAGCAACGATAGAGTTGACGTTGATCGATATGAGGCGAAGCCTATCCATGGGAATATGACTGGATGACAAGTTATTATTAGGCATTTGAAAGACCTAAACGCTGAAAAGCAAAGTTAATTTTTGAATCTTGTTTGTCGATTCTCTCTGATAAAGAATTAAGTTGCTGGTAAATTTTGAGAAGCAGCTCATTATTGCCACTTAAATTATTCACATTATTTCCAGCATTTTCTGCTGGTCCTCTAGCGGCGAGTGCAAATGATACTCCGGGCTTGACGAAGTTGGAAGGTATGATATTACGGTGTACTTGTGTTTTCTTTGGAGCAAATTTAACTTTTGCATCTTGATATCGGGAGCATCCTCGATATGATGCTGGGTGACCAAAAACACCGCAGTTAACGCAGCATAAATTTTCTTTCGGCTCCGTCTGAGCCAATTTGCACTCACCGGGAGCATGAACGTCTTTGCATTGAACGCAACGATAGTGCATGGCACAATTGGCAGCCGAATGTCCAAATCTTTGACACCGATAACACTTGTTGACTTCTCTTTTCTGGAGGCGTTCCCACCTCACCACTCTGAAATTCAAGTACCTTATTTGTTGAAGGGCACTTGGACTGCTCTTATTTGCAATTTGTACCAGGTAAAGTGGTAAATTCTTCCTTTCTATGGTCGACCTTCTTGTCGCAAAGGCTTTGACTGAAACAAAATCAATATCTGGTGCAGCCTCCTTGAGCACCTGAAGAAGATCGACCGTATCCTCTCCGCTGTCCAAACCCTTCAACAAGAAGGTCTGATTCTTTTCACTTTTTGGGGTATAGGTGAAGTGTGGAACCTCCCCAGAAATCAGCGCATCTTTGGCTGACTTGAAATCAACCAGTGATTTTGTCCTTATAGTTAATTTTTCAGCATTAACTCTTTTGATTTCGATATTGGCCAGTTTATTTTCGGCTGCCAATAGCCGAACAATATCTTTTCCGGTTTGTCCGAACACGTTGATTGGCGGAACTTTTTCTGTCTTGTTGGAAGGTTTTTTAGAGGAACCAGCAGAACTGCGGGCTGGTTTTTAGGGTTTTGTAAAATAATTTTACAAAACCCTTCTAAAATCGCGTCCTGTCTGTCCGTCTGTCCGTCTGTCTGTCCGTCCGTCCGTCCGTCCGTGTGTCACAGCAGTTTTTCTCGGAAACTACTTAAGCTAGAAACATCAAATTTTGTATGTTGGTGTAAAGTGGTGTTCTCTTTAAAGTTCAACTACAAAAAAATTTTATGAGGTATTTAAGGGGGGTCTCCCCATATAGGGGAGTGACCCCCCGAAAAAGCCGATATGGGTATCAAATGTAAGGTCTTGATGAGAACTTTTCAAAACAGGTCTTTGTTTGGCAAAGTTCGCTTCGAGGGGCGCACAGGGAGGGGAAATACACGGAAAATTTGTGTCCCCCCCCCCCTCGCGATTGGACACCTGTGATCCGAAAAATCTGAAAAAAATCAGGAATGTAGGCCTTGGTGAGCACAACAACAACAAATACGTGAGAAGTCGTAATTCACTCAACTTTGTTAGAAATAGTATGATTTATCGATTTTATGATTTCTTGAATAAAATCTTAACGGTACCGTTAAATTCAATGAAATTCAGTACACTATTGACTATTTATAAAATTGATCTAGTTTCATAAAGATTGAATTATATTTAGCGAAGTTATAGCGGTTTGAATTTTCCTATATTACTATGGAACAATATGCGCTGCATTTATTACTATGGCCAACATATGGCTATGGAACAACATGCGCTTTTTACCGATTTGCATGAAAATTTCAGGAATGATAAGTGTCATGTATATCTTTGAGAATCGGTTCAGCTAGTGGTATCAGTAATTGTAAAACCAAATAGTGGCTGTTTTAAATGCGAAGATTGAATCATTTTGAGTCATTTTTTCCCAACTTCAGCGTTCAAGGTGCATGCTTTGAACACTTGATTCAATTTAATGAATGACTGAAGATGAGGACCTACAATTAATCCTCATAAGTGAAACAATTCAAGAAGGCGGGAGAGAGCTCCTAGCAAAAGGGTTTTGTAACCATTCTAGGATTCGAAAAAATTGGCAATTAATCGGTAACAGTACAGGAGAGTGGCCCTGAAAAAAAAAATTCATCAAACGTAGCCGATATGAGTATGAAATGAAAGTTTTCATAGGAGCTTTTCAAAACAGTTCTCAAACTGTCAGTTTTTTCTTCAGTGGGGGCACAGGGGGGCAATACATGAAAAATGTGTTTCCTCCCTCGCGAATGGACATTTGAAATAATTATCAAGGGAGATATTTATGAGCGTAACAATAACAAAAACCTCAGCAGTCGAAATTCGTTCAACTTTGTCAATAATAGTATGATCCTCGTTTTTCATACTTTCTCCAATAAAAGAGTCTTTGACATGTTTCTTGATTTGATTCGATCTGGTGACTGCATTTTGTAAATTGGATACAAAACCCTTTTGACATGAGCGTAGGTCTGTTTACCCAACTTGTTTCTCCTTATTTTTGTTCTTTAAATATTGAATAAAATTAACGTCATTATCTTGATTAAAATTACTTTCGATGTTTTCTTCAATTTCCATATCTTCGGTTAATCCCTCCAGCGCTGCAAAATAATTTTGGCTCTCGTTGGTGCCACCAGCACTTAGAACTTCTTCTGGGATTGCTTACTTTGTACTTTTCTTCGGCTTTGTTACCTGTTGCCATTGATTTTGTAGCTGCGTCTTTTGAGGCTTCATCCCTTCTTGAAGAGATCCTTGAAAGACTGTATCTCTTGCCATAGTTCATCATTTTCTTTCTGGAATTTGGCCATTTGTTGATTGTCCGCTAGTATTTGCAGCTTGCACCCTCCATCTGCGGAGTTTCCTTCATTATGTTTTCTTTTGGTGATTATCGCCAGTTTTGTATTCGTCGTTTCCCTAGGTTGCCCCAACGGTGGGAAGCCGTCGGGCTGCTCCATACCAGCGGCGAAATTTTCTTTGGTAATTTGTTTTTCGTTATCAATCGAAGTAAAAATCTTCGATAGAAATTTCCTGAGTCGATTACTTCGACAATATAAGATTTTTTCCGATAAAAATTAACTTCGGACTAACGTTCTTAAAAAATTAATTTAGTTTTTGAAAACTTTTGACAGGAGCGATTTAAAAGACGTCTATACGCAAAGACTACTACGATCCATCCTCACCGGGTTATCCATTTCGTGGTAGGAAAGTATAACCCTGCTATTTGACATTTGTCAGAATTAAATGTCATCCAAAGAATGTTTTTTTTTAGTTGAAGATTTGCCATTAAGAAATATGCATCGTTTATCAGTCGAAAAATGCGTTAAAATTATTAAATTTTATTATAAAAATGGTGATTCTGCTGTATCAACATTAAGGGCCTTACGAGCCGATTACGGTCGAAACAATCCAAAGAATTTCGAACACAGTGAGAAAATTGAAGAGCCTGGATCGGTTATGGATATTGCAAAGCCTGTACATCATCACAACATTCGTTCTGCTGAAAATATCGTTGTCGTTGCTCAAAAAGTGGAGGAAGACCCGAATTTGTCGATTCCTCGACGTGCTCAACATTTGGGCTTGTCTTACGGCTCATTGTGGTGAATTTTGCATTTGGATTTGCATCCCCATCCGTAAAAAATCCAACTCACTCAAGAACTTAAGCCTCAAGACCATACACAACGCAGAATGTATGCGAATTGGGTGATTGAACAACAAGCCATTGATAACGATTTTTCGAACAAAATTTTCTTCAGTAATGAGGCTCATTTTTCGCTCAGTGGTTACGTAAATAAACAGAACTACCGCATATGGGGCTCTCAAAATGCTCAAGTGATCGCAGAAAGGTCTTTGCATCAGGAAAAAGTGACAGTTTGGTGTGCATTATGGTCTGGTGATGTTATTGGCCCGTATTTATAAACGATCAAGGAAGAGGCATTACAGTCAATTCTGACCGCTATGGGCGGATGTTAACCGATTATTTTTGAAGGGTTATTGATTATTGAAGATTATGATCTGAAAAGTATGTGGTTATAACAGGACGGAAACATAAGCCACAAAACACAGGCTAATCGAGCACTTTTGCAAGAGAAATTTCCAGGACGCGTAATTTCGAAATTTAGTGAAGTCAATTGGCCCGCAAAGTCCTGCGACCTAACACCTTCGGATTTCTTTTTATGGGGCTATGCAAAAGATCGTGTTTACGCAAACAATCTTCAAAATCTTGAGCAATTGAAAACCAAAATTCGTGAAGTCATGGCCGAGATATTGCCGGAAATGTGCCGAAAAGTCATTGAAAATTACCTCAAAAGGATTGAGGCCTGTAAGAGGTCCCGTGGAGGACATTTGAATGATGTTATGTTTTACGTATAATGGCAAGGTACTGAAGGCTTTATTATTATTATTTCGTTTCCATCTGAATATTTTATGTGTCTTCTTTAACTTTACTTTCCCAAGCGTAAAGTGGATAACTTTATAGTTCGTGCTTTATTTACAAACATCAACAAGTGGCAATTTCAATTGTTTAGTGCTGATAGTTCCCAAACACAAATCGGTGTAGTGAAATTAAAATCTATTTGGTGGTGGAGTGTTTTATGAATTGGCCAAACATATTTTACTATAGGGAATGAACGTTTTATTTGGATTGTTGCGAATTAAATCACAAACGACCACTCAATTTATGTGCTGTTTGGTTTCCCAGGTGTGCAGATATTGCACTCTTTGAAAATCTAATCGATTAAGGTGTCGGTTGGGTACAGCAACAATTAAGTGTTATTGGTCGAGTCCAATCATCAATTGATCAGGCATCGACATTTGGTAACCCCGACGTGATCTTCACGGCGCTACAAAAAAAGGAATATCCACATCTCGTCCTTCGTGAAGCAGCAGCTTGCCACAAGGCAGAAGAACACTTTAATAAGGATAATGATTCACGAAAGATAAGGCCAAATTTTGAAAAGCGAATTCGAGAACTTTGCAATGCGTGAGATAAGTTTGAAAACACCGATAACTTAAATCGCACGCTAAAATGGGTTTCCACTGAACAAACTTACGTTCGAACCAAATATTGCCCCGAAACCTCAGAGTTGGTGCAGAAATATCTAGATATTTTTGAAAATGACTTGGCTCTGATCAATAATAAGAATTCTAATGCAAAGGCTACCATAAAGCCGAAAGAAGACTCTAAAAGGAGGAAGAATTGAAGAGCTTCAATACTCAATCTTAAGGCTTGCAGATGAGCCAGATTATGACATGAAGTCATACGTTGAGGTGAAAAGTTTCGTACGGGAAATACCGTAACAGATTCCCTATCAACTCAACTGCACAACACATAGATTCCCATCAATGCCCAGTGTGGCTGCCTAAGCTCACGATTCCGACGTTCGATGGGGATTACCTGAAATGGCCCCGATGTCGTGACATATTACCTAGACGGTCTACAACCAGCCAAATCCTGCCATCCAGAAGATGTAGTATCTAAAAACCAACCTAATTGGTGAAGTCGAGAAACTCATCAGCTATCTGGCATTGACTGAAGCGAATTATAAGTCAGCGTTGAGCCTAATTCATCTTCGTTATAGTAATACCAGAGTTTTGACATCAACTATGATTTCAAAGATCATGTGCACACCAGCCATGACTGCCAAAGCACCAGCCTCATCATCAGTGAATACCCTTAGTGATAAAATTATTAGCTTTGAGCAATCTGGGCGTGACATCCCAACTTGGGATCTATTGCTACTCAACTTCTTGGTGAAGAAGTTGGATCGACAGAGCCACATTTTGCACAAATAGTCTATCACAAAATCCAAGGAAAACGTTCTTAGAATTCTTCGAGTTTTGGTATGAATCCCCTCTCTAGCATCAACAACTTTGACCCCGTCTTTAAGATCAACAACTTTGACATCAACCACATAAGATAAGCGGGGCACATCATGTATAATGTGCAAGCAATCAGCACACAATAAACACCGCTCCAAATGGATGCTAAATTATCCTTAAAGGGCTTGCGGGAGGGATAACGCAAAGCAATAAACACTTCATCGCCGAAGTGATTATTGACGATTGCACGCAGACAGTGAAAATCATTGCCGTGCACGACGATCTCATCTCATGTCCTTTGCTACTTTGCAGAGATGTACTGTGTACTGAAGATAATCAATTCATAATGAGCTCAAACACATGCCGATTAATGAAGTTTGACATCAACAATGTCCGTATCGGAAGTTTATTGATCGTTGACAAGCGAAGGGAATTATACCGATTTTCGATTAATTCCCCAATTCTTTTGCAAATCAAACATCTGAGCTAGGACCTAGCCAAGCACCCGTCCAGAACGCGACATGTGCCATTGATGTCATCGAAACCATAATGCGAGTCAAAGCCAAGCATACTAGCTACGATAACTGCAATGGCAGGCACCAGGCAACCTACGCCGTGCAATCCGAAGCCACCGACGCCAACAAACCGAACACACAAAACGCCCATGCCGACCAGCACGTAATTGGAAATGTCGCCGTTAGTGACACCATGCTAATCGATGCGTCAACCGATGACTGGGTTGCCGCGATGTGAACCACCGATCCAAGTTTAAAACAAATCGTGGACGTACTGCAAAACATCCGGGAATCACCGCAGCGAAAACAGCTGACCATCGAGTACCAATTGAAAGCAAGACGCCTCCGTCGCATTGAAGGAAACAACAGGAAGTTTGTCATACCGCGCGCTATCCGTTGGCGCATCGTGAAGCTCTACCACAATGAGGAGGATGCGAAACTACTCGTACGTAAAATTCTATATCAGTTCGTGTTTGCAGTGTTGCTATAACGAAACTGCTGCCGGAAAAGCCAAAGGACACTTCCATGTGAACCATATCGATCCGATACCATTCCCGTGGGAAAAACATACATCATCACCCGTCTGAAGGCCGTTCGTTCAGCCAAGTCAACACTGGTGATCAAAATGCTGAACGAATTGACATTATTCATGGAAGAACCCAACTGGATCATCACCGATCGTGGGGCTGCCCATACATCAAAGGAGTTCAACGCGCGCAAACGGTCAGGTCGAGCGAGTCAACTGTAATATACTCAACTTCCTCCAAACATCAACGACCGATCGACACAGATGGGACCAGACGTTGGGGGTCATGCATTGGAGCATGAACTCAATCAAAAGTTCGACCATCAAGTTCAGCCCGAACAAAATCGCCGCCGACTTTCCTTTGAGGGACGTGATCCACAATCAACTGTTGCTGGTTCACAACGATGACCCATCGATTCAGCGTGAGGAATCAATTAACTCGATGCCGATCGAACAAAAACGAACCGAACCTACACGCAATATCAAGACCGAGCGAAACAAATGGAAAATCTGATTTGTTGAACGACACAAAACACCTCGGATATACCAACCTGGTGATTTAGTATTAATCAAAAACACTCAAGCATCCACCGGGGAATCGCGAAAATTGGAGCCAAGGTACCGTGGATTCCGCTGGGTCAAGATGACCTTACAATTTGACCGGTATGTGGCGGAAGCATTTTAGAAGGGTTATCAACCGTCGAGGTTCGCATCAGTTTATTCAAGCAACAAGTAAAGGCCATGTTGCAAGACATGCCCTGAACTAGATGCGACGGAAAATGACGACACAGAGCTCGGGTTGAGCTCAAATCAGGATTAACCGAGCTGTCACTGACTATACGCGAAACTACTGTGCGAGTTATACCAATACTAACCAAAATGTGTGTACCATTATGAACTGGGAGGGAGAAATTTTGTTCGGAGCCAGGAATTGGTCGTGGTCCGTTGTATTTTCAAGACTGTTTATAATTAATAAAAGTAATAATTAAACGTAAAGGAATAGTTTACTTGATATTATATGGTTTGGTAGCCATTATTAACCTCTGATCATCCCGACACACTATTCTCCTGCAAGCGATTTTTACAGATGTCAGCTGCCATTAGATTCCATTGTGTCGAGAAGCATAAACTATGTGTGAAATGCCTACGACCAGGTTACAAGGCTAGTGCATGCACTTTGCGATCCTGCACCAAATACAATATTAATCTCAATACCCTATTCCATCTTGACCACAATCAAGAAACTAAAACAGGACAAGATAGTACCAAAAGCACCTAGCAAGAGAGCAGATCTTCCAAGCCGTCATCTGGTACAGCCTCATCTAGCCATAAGCACCATAGCTACATACTTCTTGGGACAGCAAAGATCACGGTAAAGGCTCATAATGGACAATCTGTGCAATGCAGATCACTTCTGGATTCCGGATCGCAAATAAATCTTACCACGGAAAGACTAGTGAGGAGGTTTAACCTAAAAGGACCACTTGAAAAATCGAAAGAATTGGAAGATCATCAAGTAGCATCAATCGCAAGCTGCAACTGGAACTGGAATGAAATACTCAACCAGCTTAGTGGCCTTCAGACTCCCAGAGATTGTCTCCAAACGGTCCAATCAATATATGCACATTACATCAAGGCCAATACCTCTAACCATATCCCTGGGAGACGCCACATTCAACCAGCCGAAACATGTGGACATGTTGTTGGGTTTTGAATTCTATCATCAGCTTCTAATATCAGGCCAGATAACGCTGGCTAAAAACATGCCAATACTGCAAAACACAATTTTTGAATGGGTTATTTTTGGCAAAACTGACAAGGTCTATCTGGATTCTGCAACTTTTGGTATGTTTACATTAGACGAGGCATTAGTCAATGAAATGGTAGAGCGTTTTTGTCAATTGGAAGAAATTTCTTGCAACCAGCCAACTCTGTCAGTGACAGAAAAACGATGCGAATCGCATTTCGTTCAAAACATCTCTAGACTACCAAATGGTCGACTCATGATCAAGCTCTTATTTTAGAATGAGCCAGCAGGCCTAGGAGACTCACGAAAAACTGCTTTCAGCAGAATCTGTGCTCTCAACAAACGTCTGGCGAAGGATACTGCACTGAATGAAATGCATAACGATTTCGTGAAGGAATCCTTGGGTCATATGACCAGAGTGGTATGTCATCGAGTGGCCCTCTTAAAGAGCAATCACTACCACGGATTTGAACTACGGAAGCCACTCAAAATTCAGTTAGACCAACTCCGAGATAGTTCTCGCTTGGATAAATTCAATATCATCATTGTTCCAAATCTTCATTGCAAACAGAGTGGCTTAAATCCAGGAAAGCTCATTGGCCTCTCAGTGGCGTCATGTTCACTCTGTCGATAACCCTGCTGACATATTATTTTATGGACTTCCAACTCGGAGGCTAGCATCATTCAATCTTCAGCCATTTAACCAATGGAGCAAACCAAGTGAAAGTTCAAGCTTGGTGATTGCGTCAGTCACAGAAGGATGGCGGTAGAAAGTGAAATTTTTAGCGCCACAATTGCATATGGCCTGAAAACGCACTGTCAGCACTGAACACGCTAAAAAAGAAAAACGAAAGAAGAGATTCAGAATAACCTTGATGACGCCGTCCACTGACTTGACAGCAATCATTAGATACAGCTGATTTCTCCAGCTGTTCTAAATTCTAGCGAATAAAGTAATCTTTTGAGTATTAACAATTAGTTTATTCTTCCTATGTAACCACCATCTGTAGATTGGTGGCCTTGCCAAAACAGCTGATTATGACTAACGACGAGTTTCACGATGCAGACAGCGGCTAGACAAGTGACCGTCCGTACAAGAATGAGGCAAAAAGGGGCATACATTCAAGCTGTTGCTGGTAAGCTCGAATAATTTCGGCAGAACAAACCAAAATACTGCAGGCTTAATTGTGGACGAATAAGTTTATGAGCGGTTTGGCCCGATTTGACATAGTGGTCACTGAACTGGATATATCAATCGTCACACAAGTGGCTGACATTATAGAGTTACCACACGCTACTAGAAAATATCAGGCCCTTAAAGCAAGACTCTTTGCTGTTTTCGCGCTCAGTTATCACGAGGTGTTCAGCAGCATGGACTAAAGTTTAAGGAGCAGCGAACATCTCAATTTTTGGCCCAATTAAGACGGTGACCAAAAATTTCATGTCCGACGCCTTGTTGAAAGCATTGTGGCTTCAACGCTTTATCACACACATACGATCAATCCTCGTTGTAGCAGGTACAAACGAATTGAAAAAGTTTGCTGCAAATCACAAGATGTTCTGTATATGATGCCATTACCAAAGTGCAGGTTCGTGATAATACACAGCCTGTCACAATTTACTGCGATGAAAACGTTGCCCCTCAAACGTCTGAGCTGCGAGAGGAAGTCAAGGGAATCCAACCGCCTATCAGAAGCAGAGGCTTGCAGTGCAATCAGTGTCGGTGCCCAATACGCCAAACGATTACCGCGACGGCCACGAGAAAGCAAGAAGCGAACTGTTGTTTTGTCACACGTGTTTTGGAGTGACAGCCATACGCTGCCACCCACCATACCGTTTCCATATTTAATCGACGGAAAACTTCTCAAATCATTAGCTCAGCAAGCAAGGACTAGTGTCTCTCGTCAAAATCAACTGGAAATACGAGATCCAAAATCAAGATTAAAATTTTTTATCGACAAGGGCGCAGAAGTGTCAGTCGTTCCTTTGACCTCAGTGTGAACACACCGTAAAGGAATTGCCTACAAATTACTCGCCGCAAAGGGTACAACAATCAATACTTACGGAAAGCTTACTTTTAAGACGTTGCTTGGCCTTAAACTTTCTTTCTAATGGCTATTCCACGTTGCGGAAGCTGTAAAAAGTATTCTAAGAGCGGAGTTACTTAATCATTAAAAAAGCGACAATTAGAAGTGGGCTTTTTTTATGGTTGGGAGAGTGGGACTCCCATTCTCACAAGAAGACGACTCGACTACCCACTAACACTTCTCCTGTCAATCCCAGCACCCAGCCTGGAGCAGTTTGAGACATTATTTTGGACCAGGTCTCGGTTCACTATGCCATAAGGTGCCTTCAAACTGGGAGATCTCCCTCTAGCGAAAGGGGAGAGGGGGAGAGAAATTGTCAGAAAAGCGATCCCCCGTCTCCAACGCCCCGGCTGCTGCGAGTCCCTTTTATCCTTTAGGACTGCCCAAGCATAATGTGCTACCTGGTTCCATTTGTCAACCGATTCTAGCATCACCCTGACTATGTCATCCAGGGTGAGCTCGTCCATCTCCCTGTAGAGGTTTCTTCGTAGTCTACTCCGTTTTGTGCGCACAAAAAATTGGTGGCAGGCATGGTCTTACTCTCCTGGGCAAACCCGACAATCGGGAGACCGTGACATAACAATTTTGTGCAGGTAAGACTGTAAACATCCATGTCCACTCAAAAGCTGGGTCATATAGAAGCCAGTCTCACCATGCCTTTGATTTGGTCACGGTCTAACATCCGGACAGAGCACACAGTCCACCTTCCATTCGTGCAATTCACCCAAGACTGCTGTTAATCATTGAGTGAGCACTGACTCTCCTCGCCAATAACCATTTCCCTCACGTCCTCGTTTCGACATAGGTAAATAACGTGGTGCCCTCTAGCAAGGAGGGCAACAGAAATAACGCCTGCAATAACTTTCACCGCCAAATCAGTGACTGTTGGATATGAAGATGCAATCCTCAGTGTTCCTTTTATCTGTATCTGTACCAAGCGCTTTCGGTATAAGTCCCTGCTGAGAGATTTCCCCCTATTTCTGCACTATATAGTAGCACTGATCCTACAGCATGCATCAAAGGACGTCTTTTTGATGGGCTGGATCCCCTTTGTTGGCCATGAGCCGACTCAGAGCCAATCTTCCGGAAGCAGACTTCTTTGCCTTTGCACTGGTTTGCTCACTTCACTGCTGTCTTCGATTCTATTAGTATATGCCCAATATTGATCGTCTTAATTCTAGGGATTCTATTTTTGGTCAAGATAACCACTTCGGTTTTTTCTAGTGCTAAACTTAACCCACAAGCAGTCATCCAGTCTCTCACTCAGCACATGAGCATACCTGACCTAAGTTGCGCTTATTCAACGGTACGTCCAGTGAACGGAGCCGGAAAATTATCCACATAGCCGATCAAACGCAACTCATCTGGCATCTTCAGTTTTTGTAGCCCGTCATAAGATACGTTTCGCAGATCTGGATCAAGGATAGGTCCCTGGCAACACTCGATGTGTCTTTCATCTTTCGCTGGCTCTGTGTCGTATTGTTAAACAGGATTCGGTCTATCAGGTTTTTCCTGAAAAGCCGCTTTAGATATTTTGGAGCTTGAAAAACGTTTTCCTATGAAGTTGAAGGCATTCCCAGCTCGAGTGTCAGCAACAGGACGATTTGTCACTTGGTACAGTTATATGCCTCTCCCTTTTGGACTGCCCTCATCACCGTTGCAATCACATCAATGGTAGAACATCCTGCTCAAAAGCCATACAGCCAAAGAGATAGGTCCCCAGTAGCATGAATTGCGTCAGTGAGCAGCTCTTTCCCAGCAGTGTCTAGCATGCATAACGAACCGTATCCAGACAGTGATCTGGAATTTCACTTGCTCTTACTGATCAGCACGACCCTTGCCACCTTCCATCGTACCGAGGAAACCCCATCTCGTAGGCAAGCTTTGACAATGGTGATAGACATACTGCAACACCTCAGCTGAAACGCCACCTGGACCTGGAGCCTCCTTCACTTTCTGTGAAAGGACTGCCTTTACAATCTCCGGCTGTGTATAGAGTGGATATTCGATTTCTGTTTCGTCATGGACAGAGTCAACAAGGACGGGATGAGCTAGGGAGAGTGCCCGCACTATCTCGGCCATCTTTTCCGCATCATGTATGCAAGGTTTTCATAGGGTACCTAGCTTCCGTATAACTAGCTTGTAGCCAAGGCCCCACGGATCCTTGTTCACATTGTCCACTAGATCTTGGCAGCAAACCTTGCTGTTGTGAGTCGATTCGCAAAGGTATTTCCTGGCCGATTTGTATGCTGCTAACCGGTTGCATGCCTCATCAAGATTTCTTCCCCGGATGAAGCTTGTGACTCTCCCTTCGCTTTTCAGTGATTTCAGTTGACTACCAGTACACTGGAGGCGTTCCGTGCTGTGGTTTTCAACGGAGCCTAGAAGCGTTGCAAGCAGTCTTGACGATGCTTCCGTCCCCTGCAAATCTCCCTACAGCGGTTTACTTGCTGTGAGCACCTCGACGAAGCTCTTGACGTCCATCCTTCTGATAATCCATCCAATTGTAGAAAGTCGAGAGCACAGACGCCGGGAAACAGTATCACTGATATCAAGTAGAATGCGCTAATGATCACTTACTGAGTCATCCTCGAATACTCTCCAGTTGTGTCTCCTCTGTGCTAGGGACTCCGAGGCAAAAGTCACGTCAAGTATGGTTCCTTCATAGCCAATACGGCGGAAATTAGGAGTACTTCAGGTGTTTAGTACGACAAACACCGTCTTAGCCATCATTTCTATAATTCATTTACCGCGCGGATCTTTTTGAGGCATGTCCCATTCGACTGCTTTAGTGTCAAAGCCTCCCCCAGTGAGCATGTTCTCGTCTGCGTTCAAAACAGTGCCCTCCAAAGCTTTTAGCTTGGCTTGGAAAGATTGTATCGACTCGTTTGGCGTTAAGTACACACCAATAAGACCAGCCACAACAAAAACCATCCCTCCCCCCGTCCACAGCTCTCCACCACGAAATCGCTATTTCGAACCCACATGGCGGCAGTATCAGTTTCATCAAGATATAATGCCGAACTTCTATCATGGTGTTATTCACTCAGCAGAGAAAAGTCGGCTTTCATGTCCCTCGCAAACTGCTTAAGAAGATTTATGGTGGTTGAACGGTGCTGTAGGTTTAGCTGTAGGATGCGGGTCATCGAAGTTCTGATTTAGCCTTGGCTAGGGCTTCCTGGAAAACCCGGCTTTTTTGTGACGTGTTCAAGGTTAGGTCTTGGATTAGCATCCTTGCAAAGAATACAGTGAGCCTCCTTTGTACACTCTTTCCTTTTATGTCCCATTCCCCCGCATTTGTAACATAGGGAATTTCTCTCGGGTCCTTTGCATGTTTGTGCGGTGTGACCATAGCCATGGCATTTGAAACATTGAAGAGGTGCTGCTTTTTGACGTGTCCTACAGACAACTCACCCTATTTCTACTTTAACCTTATTCAGAAATTGTTCGGCGCCCTCTTCGGTCAAGTCAATGATGGCCATGCGTTGTCCCCTATGTTTTTCTGGTGTCAGCTTCCCTTTGATCCTGCCCACGCTAAGCCAGTCCCTTTTGATGGCCTCTTCTGCCTCGGCCAAATCCGTGACGCAGTCAATGTCTCTCACTTCAATCATTGCCGTCGTCTTGAGCGAAGCTTTAGTAGCACTTTTACCGAGGACTTAGTTTACTGCGGCGTAGAATGCTTCCCTACTGTCGGCTCCTTCTCCAAATTCGACCTGTATGTGACCCGACCGCGTTGGCCGTACTGCTTTAATAGGAGTGTGAGTGTTTTCGGCCTTAAGTTCCCCTGATATCCCACAGCGCCCCCGAACAGGATCGACCATCTTGGGCTTTCACGAGCAGTGCCTGTTGTCAGGGTCTTCGTCCGGACCTCAATTTCACCTGTTTCGCACCAAGTCTTTTTTTCCTTGTGCGGCGTCCTAGCGAAATTTATTTTCTGGCACTTTTTGAAGCAGTTTCTTTGCGGCTCTCCTCGCTGCTTTTGTCAGCACTATCTGGAAACCCTGTTCTGGCATTCCACGCCCATCAAGTGCTTTTTCCTTCTTTTATCCCGATCTCCTTTGATTGGGCTAGAAACCATTCTTTAATTGATGTTTGATGGTGGAGCTGTCTACGCATGCCCTTTATACTTGTCCTCAGCGCTTTTTTAGCCTTCTGCTCTTTTTTGGTGTTCTGTCTCTCTTTGGCCATTAAACAGCTTCTCGAATATGCCTCATGCGGCCTAGGAGCTCCTTTAGTTCAAGGAGCCCAATCTATACTGCTTAGTTGATGTTTCATGCGGTGTAGGAGGCTCATCTAGTTCGAGGATCCCAATCTTCACTGTTATGTGAATTTTTGGCGAGTTGCTTGCAGATTGCATTCTTTTTAGAACATCTACCGCTTTACGGAATAGTGTTTCTTCTTCATGAGCGATTGAAGCCAACTCAACGGGCTCAGGAGTTGTGCTTGCGTGCTTTGCGATGATTCGCTTGTACAGGGTCTTCATAATAAGTAACTGAACTGACCTCAGGAAATTTTTTATTGGCAAAATGTGTACACTTTTTCTTTAGAAATCTTCAAAGTAGTCCCCATTGGAGTCGATAACACTCTGATACCGGATTTTCCAATCCCCGAACGCTCCCTGGCAGGCGGCAACCTCGATGCTGTCTAGAGCCCTCGTCGTAGCACGTTAAACGTTTTCCAGAGTCCCGAACCGCGTCCCCTTAAGGTGTCTCTTCATCTTGGGGAACAGAATGAAGTCTGCTGGTGCCATATCCGGGCTGTAAGAACTCTGGTTCGGTTTGCAGTCGATCAAGGATTTCCAAAGCGACAGCAACACGACGCTCCTTTTGCTCATCAGTCAGGTGTTTGGGTACCAGCTTCGCGCAGATCTTCCCCATGCCCAGATCGTTCTTAATAATGTTGTGAACGGTCATCTTATCAATTCTAACCTCATCTGCGATAGCCCAAATACTCAGACGACGATCACAGTTCAACACATCACGTACTTTTTGCACATTTGTGTCCGTGTGACTCGTTGATGGAGGACCAACGCAGTGTTTGTCATGGACGTCATCGTGGCCCTCCCGGAAATTTCGGTGCCACTGAAACACTTGAGTTCTGGACAGAGCATCCTCATCGTAAGCCTCTTGAATCATTTGAACAGTTTCCGTGGCCGTTTTCTTGAGGTTGACACAAAATTTGATGCTAACACATTGCTCGATCGTACGCTCCATTTTCACTCCGACGACGTAACTGAACACGCACTCCGCTCTCACTCGATGCTATCTCTCCAAGCGCTTGGAGGCAACTGCTGCAGCCCGGTTCCCTTTACCTAGACCCTCACCACCACTACAGCACCATATACCGGTTAGCAGACGCTTTGACGGCGCGGGCAGGCTCAGTCCGGTTACTTATTATACAGACCCTGTATATTCTTCTGATAATGCCTTCCAAGGTCGATCGCTTGGCCACGGCGCTGATGCTTAGCACTCGTAAGGCTGGGTCGAGGACGCAGAGTGCAGAGAGGCTAGTATGGTCATCCAAGAGGCGTCGATTTCGTCAGTTGATAAGGAGGCCATGATAGTTGAGTGCGTTGGCTCCCAGGATAGCTGTCTGGACGTCTGCGATAACGAAAGGCCAGCGGAATGGGCAGCGTAACCCAAAGTCCAGCGTGAGTTTCTGAGTGCAGAAGGTGACAATAGGTGCTGCTTGTATCACGAGGCTCTGCTTTTGAAGAGGCCTAGTGATTAGGTGACGTGGAATTATAGAGAAAAGGAGCTTTTTTGGTGCGGTCCATGATATACAGGCAATTTTCCGGGCTGTTGCTGGTGGTGTTCGCTGAGTACA
This sequence comes from Odontomyia ornata, assembly GCA_963969285.1. Lineage (NCBI taxonomy): Eukaryota > Metazoa > Arthropoda > Insecta > Diptera > Stratiomyidae > Odontomyia > Odontomyia ornata. The sequence continues at coordinate 37,822,463 of OZ017741.1, forward strand.
GTGCGAGCAATTTTAGTTTTACGAGCGCCCGGTAGCGGTGCCCTGAGCTGGAAATGCGCAGGGTTGTTTGCATCGAATCGCTAAGACTCCGTGTTTACTGTGATACCTGTACTATCCCGAATGTGGTTCAGGACCTGGTTCGGCACGGCGTGCCCTTTCTTGGCGGCCATCTCGCGAGGCTGTATTTTGGCTCTGGCGAATGGTTATTGGAGTGTCTCGCGGGTCAAAAGTGTCAACTGTGCAATTGCTAAGCGCACGGCGGCTAGCTTGACTGCAACCTGGTCTGGGGAACTGCGTGCTAAGGAGAAACTGTATGAGAGTGTTATGAAGCGCGTCGTTGCCTCTATGGACGTGGCCATTACTGCCAGGCTCATGTCGTGTAACCGCGGCGAGCTCCTCCAGCGTCTGGTTCCTGATCAGCAGCAGTATGCAACACGTCTGCTGTGGCAGGAGGCCGAGCGATTTAACCTACATCAACGTTGCTTACTCGCGTCCTAGCATCAAGCGCATGTGACGCAGAAGCTGTGATGGCTTTTTGTCCCCAAGCTGAACACTTGTGAGGAGTTTTTGTAGCAGCGCATTGGAGGAATCCGTCAAGTGGGAAATGATGGCCACCATGAGGCTCCTGTATTTGTTGACCTCCGGCTTCGCAAGGGTGATGTCGGCCACCTTGGCGATGGTTGAGTCTCTTGTGCCCTCATGCACTTGGAATAAGGGCTCAAACTGGAAGAACCACAGTTCCGAGCTAGCGCATCAGAATGATGGCAGCTTGCAGCAGCCAACACCGTTGACCTTGTGGCTGCTATTGATCGAATTTTCGGGGCTTGACAGCTGCTGCTCCTAGGAGAGCAAGATCTCGGAGTCTCGCAGCAAGGCATTACGCCCAGCATCATCTTTGTACCGCCCAAGCACCATTCTGGTTCTCCACTTTAGAAGTCAACCTTTCACTCTTGTTGCACAAAGTCCATTTACTCTTTTTATTGTTGGAGGCTTAAAGGATAGGTGCAGATGACGACGATGGTGTAGACGCTCTCGAATGTAGACGAAACAAGTTGGAGATGAAACTAGGTGAAGACGAAACCGGTTGAAGACGAAACTAGTTGAAACTAGAAGAAAGTTTGCCTGATTCCCTCAGGTATATTGGCTTATGAGAACCCAGAAGTGCAGTGTTTGTGCTGCTGATGTGTGAACTCGGTAGCAGGCGAAGATTTCTCGAGCGGCGAGGATCTGCTTGTACCGTGAAGAATACCCTTGCGTTGGGACGTATCATGCCATCACAAGTGCATATAGTAATAACAGCTAATAGCATATAAGCGACTGCTCCCGCGGCTTTTAACGCGTCCATTCTTCTCGACGTTTGCAACCGTACTGAATCAACGAGAGTGTACAGATTTTTCCTCGTCGCTCGGCCTCTTGCGCGAGTGCCCACGGTGAGGGCACTCGCATGAGAGTGTACAGGCACCATAAGGATTTTGATGAAAATTTGAAAGTTTGATTTCCTAGTTATTTTAAAATATCTTTCTGGCAGGAGGACTCTCCTGCTACTTTTAGTTGTTTTACTAGAAATTTTATGCAGCTCATTTTCAAAGGAGGGATTTTTTCGGAATTATTAATTAATGATATTGTGGTCTGATAGGGATAGAAATCTGCTAATGTAAAATAAATATCAAGAATGCTATTTCCACTTGCAGGAACATGGTAAAATCAATCCTAATCGCAAATACTCGTAAACTCAAATTAATTTATCACTACCCAATTGAATGCAAATTACATACTCCTATTATTGCTTATTACATTTACAGTACAACAAGCTAGTTCGATATTTATAGATTTATCCAACAAATTTATCGACAATCCTAATACAAACCGTCATTATTATCCTAAAAGCAAGCACAACAAAATACTTCCAATGTAAACCACAAACATTGAATGATGTTGATTTATGCTAATATCGCAAAAAAAGAACATGCTTCACGATTTGCGTGCATATTGCAAATTTTCCCAATAAATATATGATGATTTTCGATAATTCTCCAATAACAAAGTTTATTAACTTTTCATGTTATTCGTAATGTAGATTCGAACAAATGATAGTTGGAAGGTGGATGAACGCTAGTTTTGGTTTCGATTTGATTGATATTGATCGGAAGCCTCGAGTTCAATGGATGATAAATGCATTATTGGCATAATTAATGCTGTAATAATAAATAGTGAATGATGCGAATAGGCCTGATTTAAATTTTCGGCTGGCTAATTCGGGCAGTACTGGGAATGATGCAGATTATGGTGGAAAGTGTTGAAACTACAAAGATAAGACACGCTTAAACAATAAATCTCACTTTTTTCTCTAAGTGAATACCAAATCGTTCTAGGGATCAGCTGTCAACTTAGTCGCTTTCATAAATAAATAACCTATTGCCATCATACATTTCGTTCCACTGATTTCACTAGAAGAGTATCCTGCAAACATCGTACATCCATTCAATGCCATAAAAACCTTCAAGTCACGCATTAACGTCAAAACGTGACTCTTTATCTAATAATCTAGATAATGTTTACATTATGATCAAATGCCAAAGGCGAAAGCTATATCTGAAAACTAGCACATATTTCATCAACAGCACACACAACCTGATTCAGAGAAGGAGGGACGAGCATGCTGCAGGATCCTTGTGCAGACGCGCCTTTTGAAGCCCCAACTAACTACTACGTATAGTTCCTTTCTTCAGGCTCGAACGTGGAGCAGCGATGATATAATATCATGTCTTTATAGCAGATGGTTTAGGAAAATGTTTGCTATCAATGAAAGGATTGAAGATGTGATATGATGTGAATTTTGGTTTTTCAGGAATATTGTATATGGAAGGTTTTGTCACGTATTAGGGCAAGATGAAGGAGAGCAAATGGTCTGAATGATATAGACGATTTTTTGGAGTTCAAATGTATGGTAGTTAAAGTGAATTCAATTGAAACGGGTGTGGATCTGAATGAGAATATGGTGAGTCTTTTGTATAATAGGTTTGGAATAAAAATACAACCTCATTTAGAAGAACTCTGACATTGCCTCAATTTGGATGTTTTCTACAAAGTCACTGTGAAAATAAATTCAGGATTGTCTTGCGGAGCATTCGACCAGTTGGCAAAATTTAAAATCTATTTAAATTCATTAAAAGTTCAACAGGAAATCGACCACAATGGGCATTTCATTGGGCTGCATCGCAACATATGTAGTTTTCCTACCTTCGGAAGCTTTTCCAAAGAGTGAATGACTGCAGGGCGAATGCCGGTCGACAAGAGCACTCTTGGAGGCTAGCATTCTTTGGGGAGCGCTGCCCCCACGGACCCGAGGATATGGGGGGCGCCGTGAGGCTCCCTCCTGGGATGACAGGTAACGACTCTGATGGGATCTGGACTACGCTTTGAACAACGAACTGGAATTGACGCTTTGGGCTAGCGGATGTGACGGTTTGGACTTAGTTGCTTTGCACAGTAGCGCCGAAGTGAAACTCGTGTGTGAACGGCTCCAATTCAACTATCACATCGTCTCCGTCCCGGTAAAACCTTGGCAGGCCTCGGAGTACGTTCGAAGTTCCCACCATTGGGTTGGTGGTGTAGGTTCGGTTGAGACGAACTCCCCATTAGCGCTGGTCTGGCTCTGAGCACTTGTCCCCATAAGGGCTTGTGCCAACCCTCGCATTGCCTCCCTGCTCTGCAAAGATAACCATGGGACCAAAAAGGCGACTACCCACACGAATGGAGATAGCGGCTCCAAAGGGGGGCCCCACAAAGCTGGAGCAAACAAAATTAAAAGACCACAAATACCCAGGAAAAGAATCGAAAAATAGTAACGACGACGCAACCAGCGGTTGCAGCCACGATGTCAACAGTACATCGCGAGCGGTACTAACAACGACAAGAACGAAGACTAACACAACGACAGTGAAGACGGACGAAAAACGGAGAATAGCAGACAGTCTGGTTCAGACTGAGATTCCTGCGGCGTTCGGGCGCAGCAAAAAAATTATGCGAACGCCCGAGCGTCTTATTAAGGAGAAACGGGAAACTCTGCAGAACACTTCAGGTGTTCGAGCGGTGGGAGATAACATAAAGGGCACCGGAAATTCCATTGTCATTGCTGCGATCGTTACCGAAGCGACCGATGCAAATGTCGCAAATCCCGACATTGCCACGAAAAATCCAGAAGCCAACGAGGAGATTTCGGCACTAAAAGCAAGGAGTGACCAGACACCGCGTGAATGCACCGCCAACGTTGAAATTGTGGCGGAAGTACTGCACTCGGAAACGCAACGCGATAACCTCTCCCAAGGATGGTTGCAAGGTACAATTGCGGCCCAGCAAAACGAAGAAGAAAGACTACTCCAAAAAGCGGGAGATGTTCTGAAAAGAATACAAGCTGCATGCGACTCCCCAAAAATTAGCAAAGCAGCAAAGGCAGGGCTCCTTGAACTAGAGGAGCTCCTAGATTGCATAGGTTAAGGGCCAAAGGCGAAGAGAAGGCTAAAGAGGCGCTTGGGGCGAAATCTAAAGGCGACACGCAGATAGCTCCTCCATTAAACGCCAATAAAAGAATGGCGTCTAGCCCAATCGAAGGAGATCGGGATCAAAGAAGGAAGGAAGAGGCACTTGGCGGGCGTAAAGCACCAGATCAGGAGTTCCAGACAGTGCTTACAAAAGGAGCGAAGAAAGCCACAAAGAAACTCCTTCAAAAAAAGCCAGAAAGTAAAGTTCGTACGGACGCCCAATTAGAAAAAGGACCTGATGCAAAACAGGAGAGGCAGAAGACCCGACGAAGACCCCGGCAGCAGGCACTGCTTGTCAAGCCCCAAAATGGCCAACCCTACGCGGAGGTACTGCGGGACATCAGGGGAAACGCAAGGCCCGAAGACACCAATACTACCATTAAAGTAGTACGACCAACGCGGTCGGGCCACATACTCGTCGAATTCCGAACAGAGGCCGGCAATAAAGAAGCATTCTGCGACGCAGTAAAGAAAGTCCTCGGCAAAAGTGCAACTATAGCCCCGCTCGAACCGACGGCAACGCGACGAAATACGAGACATTGACTGCGTCACGGATCTGGCTGAGGTAGAAGAGGCCATCAAAAGGGAGTTCCCAAGCGTGGAAAGGATCAAAGCGAGACTGACTCCAGAAAACAACAGGGGACAACGCATGGCCATAGTCGACTTGACCGAAAAGGACGCCGAACAATTCCTGAACAAAGGCAAAGTACGAATAGGGTGGGTTGTCTGTAGGATACGGCGAAGAGCAACGCCTCTTCAATGTTTCAAATGCCTTGGTTATGGTCACACCACACAAGTATGCAAAGGACCCGATAAGAGTTCCCTATGTTACACATGTGGTGAAATGGGACATAAAAGAAAAGAGTGTACGTAGGAAGCACACTGCATTCTTTGCAAGGATGCTGATCCAAAACCTGATTTTAGATACGTCTTGGGATCAGCAAAATGCCGGGGGTTCCAGGAAGCCCTAGCCAAGGCAAAATCAGAACTCGGATGACCCGAGTCCTGCAGCAAAACCTACACCGCAGTTCAAACGCCCAAAATCTGCTTGAGCAGTTTGCGAGGGACATGAAAGCCGACTTCTTGCTGCTGAGTAAGCAACACCATAATAAATGTCCTGCATTATGGTATTCTGATGAAACTGGTACTGCCGCCATCTGGGTTCGAAACCGTGACTTTCAAGCGGAGAGTTGTGGACCGGGGGATGGTTTCGTGTGGGTTCGGTGCTCAAGGACCGCCTTCTTTAGTGTGTACCCAATGCCTAACGAATCGATATCATCTTTCCAAGCCAAGCTTCAGACTTTGGAGGGCGCTGTCTTGAACGCAGAGGGCAAAGCTCGTTGAGGGTGACTTTAACGCTAAAACAATCGAATGGGGCATAGCTCAGATGGATCCGCGGGGAAATTGAATCCTGGAAATGGCGGCGAGGACGGCCCTTGTCGTACTAAACTCCGGAAATATGCTGACTTTCCGCTGTGGTGGCTGTGAGGGAACCATACTGGACGTGGCATTCGCCTCGGAGTCCTTAGCACGGAGGATACACAACTGGAAAGTATTAGAGGACTACTCAGCCAGTGACCATCAGTGCATTCTGCTTGAGATAAGTGATGCTGTCTCCCGACGTTTGTGCTCTCGGCTTTCTACAACTGGATGGAACATCGGAAAGATGGACGTCGAGAGGTTCGTCGAGGTGCTCACAGCAGGTGAGGCGTTGCAGGGAGCTTCGGAGGGGACGGAAGAACTGGCAGCTCAAGACAGGGTGAACTCTACAATGAGCATCATTAAGACTGCTTGCTGCGCTTCTATGCCCCGTCGAAGAGCCCGGCACAGCAAGCCCCTAGTGTACTGGTAGTCAACTGAAACCGCTGAATGCGAAGGGAGTGTCACAAGCTTCGACGTGAGGCTCAACGGGCGCGAAACGGTGACGAGGCATGCAACTGGGTGGCAGCATATAAGTTGGCCAGGAAATGCCTTCGCAAACTGATCAACAGTAGCAAGGCTCACTGCTGGCAAGACCTTGTGGACAATGTGAACAAGGATCCATGGGGCCTTGGCTACAAGCTGGTAATGCGGAAGCTTGGTGCCCTACCGAGGCCTTGTATAAATGACGCGGAGAAGGTGGACGCGATAATGCGGGGACTTTTCTCTGCCCATCCCGTCCATGTTGACTCTGTCCATGGTGAAACAGCAGTCGAGTGCCCACTCTTCACACAGCTGGAACTGGAGGTGGCACTCCTCTCATTGAAAGCAAGGAAGGCTCCCGCTCCAGATGTTTTTTCACCTGAGGTGTTGCAGCTTGTTTATCCCTACCATCCTGACTTGCTGCTCAGCACATTCAACGCTTGCCTACGGAACGGGGTTTTCCCGGTACGATGCAAGGTGGCGAGGCTCGTGCTGATCAGCAAGGGGAAGGGAAATCCCGAATAACCGTCTGCATACCGCCCGTTATGCATGCTAGACACGGCTGGGAAAGTGCTGGAGAAATGCATCAAGGAAAGACTCACTGAAGCGATTCGTGCCGCTGTGGACATATTTCCTTGTCAGTACGGCTTTAGAGCGGTCCAAAAAGTTAAAGCATATAGTTGCACCAAGCAACGGATCGTCCTGTTGGTGACACTCGACGTCAGGAATGCCTATAACTCCGTTAGATGGGTGGATATTCTGGATAAGCTAGAAAACTCTTTTCAAGTTCCAGAATATCTAATGCGGCTTTTGAGGAACTACATACAGGACCGAAACCTGCTCTACGACACGACACAGGGCCAACAAAGGATGGAAATTACATCCGGTGTTGCCCAGGGATCTATCCTTGGTCTGGACCTGTGAAACGTGTCTTACGATGGGCTACTGAGACTGGAGATGCCAGATGAGTTGCGCTTGGTCGGCTATGCGGATGATATTGCGGCTCCGGTCGCTGGACGCCCCATTGAACAAGCGCAACTTAGGCTAGGTATGCTAGTGCGCCGAGTGAAGGACTGGGTGACAGCTCGCGGGCTGAGTTTAGCACTGGAGAAAACCGAAGTGGTCATCTTGACAAAAAAAAAGAGAATCCCTAGAGGAAGGATGATCAGTATTGGAGACGCACAAATCGAATCGAAGCCAGCAGTGAAGTACCTGGGGCTACTGATCGACTCGAAGATGAGTTTCTCTGAGCAAATCAGGGCAACGGTTGAGAAGGTTTCTTCGTGAATATCGGCTTTGAGTCGACTTATGGCCAACGTAGGGGGACTCAGCCCATCAAGAAGATGCCTTTTGATGGGTGGTGTAGGGTCAGGCTACTGTACGGAGCAGAGGTATGGGGCGACGCTCTCAGCAAGGAGGTATACCGAAAACGTTTGGCACAGGTACAGAGAAGAGGAGCACAGAGAATTGCATCTTCGTATCCAACAGTCTCCGACTCGGTGGTGACAACAATGCGCGAGTTCAAGGTCTTGAATGGTCTACAGCAGGGAACAGTTACTGCGCCTCTGCTCTTCTCAATCTTTATTCGCAAGCTATTGAACGGCTTTGATTTTAACGTCTCGCCAACGCGATCATTGGTAGCGTTTGCTGATGATCTGATCATCTATACGGCAGACCGAAAAGCCACAATAGTTCAGAGCAATCTCCAAAAACTGTTCAATGATGTACAGCTGTACACTGACAATTGGCGAATGAAAATCAATGCGCAGAAGTGTGAAACAAACTTGTTTCGGACAACGCTGCAGGGGGTCAGTCAAGACCTGAAACGTAATTGGAAAGATTTCCACATCATGGCTGGTGAGGGTAGTCTAGAACGGGTTCCACATAAATCCTGTGTTCGATACCTCGGTGTTTATCTCGATCAGTATCTGTACTATACTGAACATGTGAAAATCATGCTCAGTAAGGCACTTAAAGTAGTCATGGCCCTTCGAAAACTCTTTCATTCCAGATACATTGATCAAAAGGTCAAAATTATCTGTTACAAGACACTGGTTAGACCATTTTTGACATATGGATGTCAGATCTGGTACAACCAGAGTGCTAGTACTATGGAAAAATTAAGAGTTTTCGAAAGGAAATGTCTTCGTGCGTGTACTGGTTTGTACAGAAAGCCTGAGACGGATTGGAAACATTATATATCGAATAGAAGAATTTATCAAACTGCTGAAGTGACTAGAGTCGATATTTTTATATTGAAACTTCTTCGGAATCATATCGCAAGATCTGTGACTGTGAGTGAAAACCCTTGGATTTCACAGCCGTTCCACCCTACAGACGGGTATATAGCGACTTGCCTCGCTACTGGCTTCATTCCTCCAAAAGCATTCGTGTATTTGGACATGAATCGATATGTTTTTGATTCTGACGGCGTCCCAGTCATATATCACATATATCGACGGGCCACCGATAAGAAGATAAAATATCCTCCGAACTTGAGTTCACGAGACCTACAATTCCAATGGAGATACTCATTTGCTAGATTCGTTGAGGCTGATCGAGTTGAGACGGGGCAATCTAGGTATTGGTGGCTGAATGACTATGTCTAAATTATTCGTGTTTATTTTCAGTTTTGGTGTTTTTCGTTATTTAGTTTTTGAGTTTCAGCTCATTATTGCTACATTTAGTGTTATTGTTTATTTTTGTTAAAAATTAGGGATAGGTCAGGTTTATATTATGTTTATTATATTAGGTTAGAGATAAGGTAAAACGCTTAGGTTAGGAACATAGTTATAGATTTTTTTAGTATAAGATAAAGTTTTTGACTGCATTTATTAGAATTAAGTTAAAACATATTAGGTGTAGGATCAAAGTTCACTGTAGTGTTAAGATGATAAATAATTTTAGGATAGTGTTGGTTGGTTTTTTCTCCTTTTTCCAATTGAATTCTAAAAATATGTAATAATCCTAATTAATTGAATTTGCTATAGTTTTTTTTGATGAAATGTGTTAATGATAACGTATAAATTTAGAGAGCCATTTGGGCCATTAAGTTTTGTATTGATATCGTTTGGAATTTGCTTTATATTCTTTTAAAATTTATAACGATCAGTATTAAATAAAGCGCTTTTGACTTTGACTTTGACTTTGAGGAGCCCTGAGGATTGCATCTTCATATCCAACAGTCTCTGACTCGTCGGTGAGAATTATTGCAGACATTATACCTGTCGCCCTCCTTGCTAGAGAGTGCCGTGCTATTTACCTACGCCGAAACGAGGTTGCCCGCGAGGAGAGATAGCGCTCTCTCAACGATTGGCAGTAGTCTTAGGTCAATTGCACGAAGGGAATGTGGACTGTGTGCCTCATCCCTCATATCAGACCGTGGCCAAATCGAAGGCATGGTGAGACTGACTTCTATCTGACCCAGCTTTTGAGCGGGCATGGGTGTTTTCAGTCTTACCTGCATAAGATTGGTAGGTCACGGTCCCCCAATTGTCGGTTTTGCCCAGGAGAGGAGGACAACGCCTGTCACACATTTTTTGCGTGTACAAAATGGGTCAGGCTGCGAAGGGAACTCTACAGGGAGACGGCAGAGCTCACTCTGGATAATATAGTTGCGGTGATGCTCGAATCGGTTGACAAATGGAACCAGGTGGCACATTATGTTCGGGCAGTCCTAAAATATAAAAGGGACTCACAGCAGCCAGGGCGCTGGGGCTGGGGGATTGTTCTGCAGGCATTTCCTCTTCCCCTCTCTCCTCCCGCTAGGAAAGGGACTCCCCAGCCCAACGGCGTAACAAAACGAGACCTGGTCCGAAGTCATGTGTCAAACGATTCCAGGCTGGGTTCTCAGGTTGACAGGGGAGGTATTTAGAGGGTAGTCCAGTCGTGCATGAGAGTCCCACACTCTGTGCATAAATACCATTCACCTCCCCACCACACAAAAGAAAAGGGATCAGAAAACTCGGAAGATACTCAAATCGCCATAAAAACTGTATGATCGACTCCCTCGGGTGACCAGTTAGTAGAGTTCAGAGCAGCGGCCACTAACAAAAATGTATTCCACGACGCAGTAAAAAATGTCTTTAGACAGAAGGCAATTGTCGCCTCCCTTGAGCCTTAGGCTGCTCCCGAGATAAGAGATATTGACTATAATACGGATTAAACTGAGATAGAAGATGCCTTAGAGTGAGATTTACTTAGCTTGAGTGGACCCAAAATTAGGCTGACTATCCAAATAATGGAGGTCAACACATGGCTATTGTTGACACTTCAGAAAATTATCCCGAATAGATAATAGAAAAGGGGGAAATCAGGATCGCTTGAGTGATTTGTGAGATAAGGCAAAGAGCAACTCCCCCTTCTTACTTTAGGTTCCTTGAATACAGGTAAACTACAAGGGGCTGTGAAGGGATTGAAAGGTCTTTCTTGTGCTATAATTGTGGCAAAACAGGGTATACAAATAAGGATTGCACAGACGAGACAACCACCTCCTATGCCAAGTTCCCAGGCCGGATGATTTAAAATACGTGTCAAGTACAGGTAGATCCTGGATTTCCCAGGAAGCCCTTACTAAATCCGAAGCATTTCAGCAACGAATCGTAGTCTGAAAATTAATTTACATACATTGTAGCGCAGTCACACATCATTTACTCGTAAGATTTTCAAGAGACAGGCAAACTGACGTGCTACTAGACAACCTCCTCATTTTGACGCAGGTGAACAGCGCGTTGCTCTCTAATAAAGACTGCAACAGGTATCACGCCTGCAATAACTCTCACCGCCTTACTGAGAACGTTGCGCCATATTTCTACTCCTTACAGTGGCACTACAGCCCTCATCTAGAGGCATCTTCTCGATGGTTCAGTATTTTAAAAAACAACTTAAGGAGGCAATTAGCACCAATAATTGGATTGTTACGAAGATATGAGGAATTTCCAAAAAACATCAAGCATCTTGTTCTGAATGCCTTCGTACTGTCAAAAGTACATTACGGAGTGGTAATTTGGAGTCACTCCTCAAAGCAACACCTAAATATAATTTCCAGGATATTAACCAAGGCGTATAAAAATATACATAATCTCCCAAGGCTCACACCAACAAACATAGTGTATCAATCATGTAACGCATTAACTTTTAACCAAATCATTAAAATGGAGAAAGCCAAGTTTATCTTCAAAAGTTTAAATCTCAGCTTGTCGTCACAAACACCATTTATTAAAGTCGCACAAAAGAATCAATACAGTACTAGGAACGCAAACCAATTTGTAATTCCTTTTGCAAGGACAGATCGCCTGAAGAACGATGCTACAAATGACGCCCTTCGTATATACAACAATCTTCCAGAATCAGTTAAAGAAGCGAATTCTCTTATGGTTTTCAAGAAAAGACTTAGGAACTATTTAATGAATAACGATTGAATCTCAGTGCAGAAACTTTCAACATAGCATCTTAGGTCAATTATTGATCCTATCTTCGAGATGCCTCGAGAAACACCTACTATTATTATAATATCAGTCCAGTAATTTCAACATAGCATCTTAGGGCATTGTTGACCCTATCGTCGAGATGCTTGAAGAGACAGCTATTCTTTTAACTCAGAGTTTTTTTTTACTGCGTCGAATTTATAATTTTTTTTATCTCTGAGAGCTGATCACGATATGGACAAGACAAGATTAACCGGAGGACTTCACATATTTTTGTGTGCCCCCTTATACCGATGTGTTATACATTGCCTGGGTGGCACACCTGAGGAAACGACGAAATGTAAAGTGCAGATCGCACGAGCGTAGTGCGACGAAGAAAGTGTGATGGAGAGAGTGGAAGGGAATGGAGGTAAAAAAAAAAAACGATCTAAAGAACTTTTGAGCTGAAGGAGCTCCTAGCTCGAATAGGCTATTACAGAAGCAGATAGCTCAAGTCATAGGAAGAGTAAAAGATCAAGCTCGTTGAATATGCAGTAGTTTTTCAAACGTATTATAACAGCAAATGGTTGGCTTGTAGCCTTATTAAAGGAAATCGGGAGAAACAGAAAATCCACAATAAGAAGCGAACAGAGGTTCAGACTCCATTGGGGCAAGGCTTCTAGACAGCACTATCTAAGGCAGCTAAAAAAGCAGCTTAAGTTTCTATCCCCGAAATAAAAAAAAGTAAGCCTCAACATTCGGAAAATATAGCTTAGGAGAAGAAGAAAAGGAAGAAGAGCAAAGCAAATAATAGAAGTCAGCAAATGACTATTGTCGACACCCCAGGTGAAAGAAAAGGGGAAAATCAGAATCGGTTGGGTTATTTGTAGGATCAGGTGAAGAGCAATCTCTTTTCAGTATTTCAGGTGCCTCAGGTACAGGCATACTTCAAGAGCCTGTGGAAAGTTCAACAGAACCTTTCTGTTCTATACTTGTAGCAAAATAAGGCATAAAAAGGAGTGCGCAGAAGAGAAACACTGCTTCCTCTGCCTCATGCTGACTCAAAATTAGATGATTCAAAACATGTGAGAGATACATACAAATGCTTACTTTCCAAAAAGCCATTACCAGAGCCCTGGGCTCTGACAAGCCAATCCAAAAAGGCAGTGGACGTATTTGACCACACAGTCCTCCGGAAAATCTACGGCCCAGCGAAACAAGAACAGAGTGGAAGCTACGTTACAAAGATTTGTTGTATGAACTTTTTGACAATGCACTTGTTTCCTCTTGTGTAAAGTTACGCAAATGACGATGTGTGGGCCACGTAGAAAAAATGGAATGACTACCCAACAGAACATCAAAGGGTAGAATACAAGGTAGACGTCCAGCGGAAAGGCCGAGGACTCGGTGAAAAGACACAAAAGACGTTGAAAGCAGATCCTCGTTGGAAGTAAACAACTGGTGGACAAGGTCACGGAACAGTGATCATTGCAAGAGCTTAATCCTGGAAGCCAAGACCCGACTTCAGCTGTCGCGCCATAGATGATGAAGATGATTACCAAAGCCAAAACACTTCTACATTGAGCTGTATTTTCCAGATTAATCAACATCGGAGCATACTAGCTCAAAGTCTATTTGAGCAATTTGGGAGAGATAGTCAAGCTAACTTGCTAGTGCTGGGCAAACAAAACCACAACTAAAGCTACCCAACATGATATCCTGATAAATTTATTACAGCCAATACAAGAGATGGTTTTATGTGGATTTAGTGCTCAAAAGCTACATTTTTTAAGTGCATACTTAACACTGAATTAGCTTTTACCGTCTTTGTAATGTAGACTTACTGCTTTAGAAGACGCTATTTCAAGCACAAAGTGTCACATCCTCGGTTGGGACATGCCCCAAACAGATCCAAGGGGCAAATGGATCTTTAAAATGGTAGCTACTTTTCCTTGACCAGGCTGCATTGGAACCATTCCAGACGTTACATTTGCTTCAGACTCCTTAGTGCCAAAGGTTGAAAATTGAAAGAGTACTACGTCAGTGATGTTCAGTATAAAGCACTTGAGGTCCATGGTGGCACTTTGAATGCCCGTTTGGTCAACCTGACAAGCGCCGGTTGAACACTGAGAAGATATACGTGGAAAGGTTTGCAGAAGTACTTACAGTACGACCGTTACTACTGGAAGCTTCGTCGGGGAGTGGGAGACTATCAGCTAAACATCTGATAAACTCAACAATCAAAATTGTTACATCTGCCAACAAGTCTACCAGCCTCACTGAAAACCTCAGCATGGCAAGCGTACAGTACATTAGTGGTCCTTTGAAATCGCTAAAAAGTGTAGAGAGTATCACAAGCTCCGACAAGAGGCTAGCAAGCATGCTTTCAAGATGATGTAGGCACCAATTAATAGCTTATAAGTCAGCTAGAAGGTGCATCAGCCAACTCATCAATAGTGGTATGGCCGACCACTGGCAATAAATAGTAGACAACGTAAACCAGGATCCGTAGGGATTAGACTGCAAGTTAGTAATGCATAAGCTCAATACACGAAAATTACCCTGCTCATACAATGCAGCAAAGATTGACAAGGTAGTTCAGGCTTACTTCCCACTTACCCAGTTTTTTTGTTATGGCTGTCCACAAAAAAACACTAGTGAAATACTCAGTTTTAACAAAAATGGAAGTGGAAGAAGCCGTATTGTTTTTAAAGAAAAGAAAGGCTCCACGACCAGACACACTTTCAGCTGAGGTGCTGCAGATGGTTTACCAAATCTGCCCTGACTTGCTGTTCAGTATGCTCAGTGCTTGTTTGTATGAAAGGATATTCAAAGAGTGCTGAAATGCGGTGAGACTTTTGCTGATGAACAAAGGTAAGGGAAGTCTCCAGTAACTTTCCGCATACCGATCGCTATGTGTGCTAGATACAGCCGGAAAAGTATTTGAAAAACTTATCACAGGAAGATTGGCTTACGCAATCTGCGCTGCTGGGGATCTACCTCCGAGGGAGTATGGCTTCAGAGCAGAGCGCTCTACTATTGGCACAATTGGACAAGTTGTAAACGTGGTCCAGCGTGCCGAGGTATGGAGAAATTTCGCTCAAAGGGTCGTTCTGCTAGTTACTATTGAAGTTAGAAATGCTTTCAATTTCGCCAGATGGGTGAATATTATGGAAGCGTTGTAAATACCTTATGCAATTCTTCAAAGAATACTTGAGTAACCCCAGTCTGCTCTACGACACAAAAGAAGGGAGTCCAAGTACGGCTGTAACATATAGTGTCGCTCAGAACTCCATTGAACATTTTATACGACGGGGTTCTGAGAAGTGAGATGCGAGATGAGTCACAATTGGTCACCTATGCGGACGATATAGCGCCATTAGTCACGGAACGCAATTGAAACTATTTATGTTGATGCAGCAAGTGAGAGACTGGATGACTACTCATGGTTCAGTCTACCACTGAAGAAAACCAAAGGGGTTCTACTAACTAAAAAACCAATCATCACGGTAAGGATTATCAGTATCGTAGAGACACTGGTCGAGTCGAAACTAATACTGGAAGTTTTTCATGAAGGATATGACTCCTTATGAAGGCTGTACAATCTGTCCTTATTTATGGGTCAGAGCTATGGGGCGACGCTCTAAACAATTATTTAGACCAAAAGTGGTTGGCACAGGTGCTGAGACAAGGAGCACTGCGAATTGCATGTGTATACCAAACAGTTTCCAAGCCGGTAGTATTGGTGACTGCAGGTGCGATGCCCATCGCGTTCCTTATTAGGGAGTAAAAGAGAATCTTTCTGCTTAGAAGTACTGACAAAAAAGAGTTGGTTGCTTGGGAGGAAAGACAGCATTATCTCTGTGATTAGCGCAGTCCTGGGAAAGAGGTACCATGGAAAGATGGACAGGTCACCTTTTTCCTAGCCTTAGGCCATGGCGCAATCAAGAGCACGATGAGACCGATTTCTACCTAACCCAAGTCTTGGGTTGGCATGAATATTTCCAGTCTTACCTACATAAGATCCATCAGTTATGGCCCCGGACTGCGTCTTTTGCAGAAAGATTGTAGGCGGGAAATTCCTTACATCAGTTGACAAATGGAACTGCGTGAGACATTACACTTGGGTAGTGTTGACGGTTAAAAAAGGCATAGTTAACTGTTGAGAGGTGTCAAGGGTGAAAAGGTTCCTTTTTTTGTAATTTTTTCCATTGCTCCTTCTAGGTAGAGAAGGGATTTCTGCAACTGAAAGGTGTAAGCAAACGAGGTCTAGCCCAAAATATTATGTCAAAAAGTTCGAAGCTGGATTCTTGAGTAACGAAGGAGGTATTTAATGGGTAATCCAGATGCATTATGACCTTGGGAGTGCATAAATAGTATTCACCACCCGACCACAAAATAAAACTCTTTTGTCACTGCTTAGTTGAAACTTCATTACTTGCAGCTATAAAACATTTATATTGCGTGAGTAAAAAAGATTGAAATCATTATTCATGCAACAGCATCCTAGGAGCAGAGCCATAATGATGTGAATTAAAATAACAGAATTCAAATAAGAACTTGTCGAAGAGTCAACTAAATCATTCCTGGTAAATTGAAATTACAGAAAAAACTGTGACAACCATATCGAAGCCTTCTTTAGTAGTAGATTAGATTTCACAAAGGTCAACGGTAGAAAAAAAAAATTTAACCACTTTATTTAGTACAAATAACAAATAAGAGCAGTCCAAGCGCTCTTCAGCAAATCAGATATTTAAATTTCCAAGTGGTGAGGTGGGAACGCCTCCAGAAACGAGAAATCAACCAGTGCTATCGCTGCCAACGATTTGAACACTCGGCTGCCAACTGCGCCATGCATTACCGATGTGTTAAATGCAAGGACGTCCATGCTCCCGGTGAGTGCAAATTGGCTCAGACGGAGCCAAAAGAGAAATTATATTGTGTTAACTGCGGTGTTTTTGGTCACCCGGCATTATATCGAATATGCTCCCGATATCAGGATGCAAGATTAAAATCTTTCTCAAAGCAAACACAACTACACCGCAGTTCTTAGCTCCGAACTTCGTCAAGCCCGGAGTATCATTTGCACAACCCACTAGAGGACCAGCAGAAAATGCGGAAAATAGTGTAAATAATGTAAGTGGCAATAATGAGCTGCTTCTAAAAATGTTACAGCAATTAAATTCTCTATCGGAAAGAATCGGTAAGCAAGATACAAAAATTAATCTTGTTTTTCATCGTCTAGGGGTTTCAAATGCCTCAAAATAATTTGTCATCCAGTCACATTCCCATGGAAAGGATTCGTCTCATCTCGATCAACGTCAACTCCATTGTTACTATACATCGACGTGATTATCTCCTTGAGTTCATTGCCAGACAAAAGCCTGACATCCAGCTTCTAACCGAAACCCACCTCAGTTCATGGCACTCCATGACATTCAAGGATTTTGAATTCGTAAGAAACGATAGGGTAAACGGTGATGGGGGAGGTGGCACCGGGATATTGGTTCAAAGACCCTTCCGTTTCCAAAATATTGAAAAAGTCGAATTCAAAAGCTTTGAATCTCTTGTAGTGTCCGTTATCAAAATCTCACTGCCAGGTGGGGATAACCTCTTCGTTATCTCTGCCTATGCAACTGGTGGAACTGTTCTCAAGCTCAAGGAGGAGCTCAATTCCTTGGTTGAAATACTTGAGTTGAACAGGCTGCGTAGCTATTATATTCTTGCTGGTGACCTGAACGCCAAGCATACATCATGGCTGAACGCCACCAATAATCCAAGAGGTGTTTTCCTGAAATCGTGGATAACAGAGAACCAAATTGAATACAGGTGCAATCTATATGGGTCGGAGTTCCCAACATACCCTAGGACAAATTCATATTTGGACCTTTGCATTGCTGACGCAAGACTCGAATTCAACTTTAATAGTCCTCAACGGAAACTGCAGGTGCTACCTCACGATAGCGACCATAACGCTATCGTAATGGAAATCAATCATCACAGGGATGATTTCTTCCTCATTCCAGTTCAACATGAAAATCATCGGTTGAATTTCAAAAAAACAGACTGGGGAAAGTTTCAAAAGAAGTTTAATTGGGAGTAACAGAAGCAATGTCCCCCTCCTGATGGTGGTAACTCTTGCTCAATGGTTCCGAATGACAGGAATCTAACTTACGATGAAATAGATGTCTATTTGTCGAAGTTAGAGATGCTGACGTTGGAAACGATTGAGAAAGTCGTTCCCAAGATTAAACATCGAAACAATATGGAGAGATATGAAACACCAACCATCACAAGGTTGAAAAAATTGAAAAGCCTTCTTCTCACACGTGTCAACAATATTTATCGACGTTTTTTAGACTACAACCATCCCTCGTTGGCTTTGTTGAAATTACACCTGAAGAATGTCCGGAACTTAATCCGGTCATACTTCAGGAGTGAGGTCACCAATCAATGGGCGGGAAAATTGAGGGGTATTAGCCCACAGGACCCAGACGGCATGTTCGCAAAAGTGAATAGCATATTCCGCAAGAAGTCTCGAGTGAAGGTATCGAATCTTGAAGTTACTAGTGATGAGATAAATCTTCTCGATAGGGCTGGTATCGAAATTGATAGTAGGACTCCGGATAGAAATGGAAACAGGATTATTTGTGAAGGATTGGATAAACTTGCCCTGATTGGCACACATTTTGAATTGGTTCACCTGCCAAACCCAGAGAGAGGGAATTTAATATTTTCAGAGGTCGTTGAAGCAAAAGTTTCCGACTTCAAATCAAGCCTGAACGGCCAATCAATTCTTCATTTCAATGAAACATTAACATCTGACCTCATACCGAGCTTGAATCTTATTGATTATTTTGTTTGTGTTTCATATTTCGCAGGATAAACAACAAGAAATCATGTGGTACTGATGGTATTCCAAATGTAGTTCTCCGACATTTGCCGGAGGTCGCTATTAGGAATTATTGCATATTGTTCAATAACATGTTGAGCAATTCATATTTCCCAAATGAGTGGAAAAGGGCTAAGGTATTTCCGATCTTGAAGAAAGGAAAATAATCTTCATGCCCGAAAAGCTATCGCCCAATCAGCTTGCTGCCTAACATCAGCAAGGTGTTTGAAGTGATACTCAACAGAGCATTAAACGCCCACATTGAGGAAAATGAGTTGATGCCGAATTGCCAATTTGGTTTTCATGCCAGGCATTCGACCACACATGCAATAACGAAAGCAACCTCAGACATCTGTTGGAATCTAAATGATAGACAATGTGCTGGAGCATGTCTCATTGATATGGAGAAAGCCTTCGGTACGGTGTGGTTAGATGGGCTAGTTTTTAAACTCCTTCAGGACAAGTTCCCCAGACACCTTGTCGCCATGATGTGCAGTATGTTATACGGGAAATCGTTTGTTGTAACTGATGGAAATCTGACAACAAGGTGTGAATTCAAGGTCTTGAATGGTCTACAGCAGGGAACAGTTACTGCGCCTCTGCTCTTCTCAATCTTCATTCGCAAGCTATTGAAGGGTTTTGATTTTAACGTCTCGCCAACGCGATCATTGGTAGCGTTTGCTGATGATCTGATCATCTATACGGCAGACCGAAAAGCTACAATAGTTCAGAGCAATCTCCAAAAAATGTTCAATGATGTACAGCTGTACACTGACAATTGGCGAATGAAAATCAATGCGCAGAAGTGTGAAACAATGTTGTTTCGGACAACGCTGCAGGGGGTCAGTCAAAACCTGAAACGTAATTGGAAAGATTTCCACATCATGGCTGGTGAGGGTAGTCTAGAACGGGTTCCACATAAAACCTGTGTTCCATACCTCGGTGTTTATCTAGATCAGTATCTGTACTATACTGAACATGTCAAAATCATACTCAGTAAGGCACTTAAAGTAGTCATGGTCTCGAAAACTCTTTCATTCCAGATACATTGATCAAAAGGTCAAAATTATCTGTTACAAGACCCTGGTTAGACCAGTTTTGACATATGGATGTCAGATCTGGTACAACCAGAGCGCTAGTACTATGGAAAAATTAAGAGTTTTCGAAAGGAAACGTCTTCGTGCATGTACTGGTTTGTACAGAAAGCCTGAGACGGATTGTAAACATTATATATCGAATAGAAAAATTTATCAAACTGCTGAAGTGACGAGGGTCGATATATTTATATTGAAACTTCTTCGGAATCATATCGCAAGATCTGTGACTGTGAGTGAAAACCCTTGGATTTCACAGCCGTTCCACCCTACAGACGGGTATATGGATACTTGCCTCGCTACTGGCTTCATTCCTCCAGAAGCATTCTTGTATTTGGACATGAATCGATATGTTTTTGATTCTGACGGCGTCCCAGTCATATATCATATATATCGACGGGCCACCGATAAGAAGATAAAATATTCTCCTAATTTGAGTACAGGAGACCAACGATTTCAATGGAGATACTCATTTGCTAGATTCGTTGCTGGATTCGAGTTGAGACGGCGTAATCCAGGTATTAGTGGCTGAATGACAATGTCTAAATTATTCGTGTTTATTTTCAGTTCTGGTGTTTTTCGTTATTTCGTTTTTTGAGCTCATTATTGCTACATTTAGTGTTGTTCTTTATTTATGTTAAAAATTAGGTATAGGTTAGGTATATGTTATGTTTACTATATTCCGTTAGAGATGAGATTAAACGCTTAGGTTAGGAACATTGTTATAGAATTTTTTTAGTATAAGATAAAGTTTTTGATTGTATTTTATTAGAAATATGTTACAACATATTAGGTGTAGGATCAAAGTTTCACCGTTGTGTTTAAATTATAAATAATTTTAGGATAGTGCTGGTTGGTTTTTTCCCCTTTTTCTAATTAAATTTTAAAAATATGTAATAATCTTAATTAATTGAATTTACTATAGTTTTTTTTTTGATAAAATGTGTTAATGATAACGTTTAAATTTAGAGAGCCATTTGGGCCATTAAGTTTTTTTTATTGTTATTGTTTGGAATTTGCGTTATATTCTTTTAAAATTTAAAACGATTAGTATTAAATAAAGCGCTTTTGACTTTGACTTTGACTTTAGATTTCACAAACACATTTAAAAAAAAAATATTTATGAGATTGAACTTGGCACTGAAGTATAGCCTAGATACACACAGTCTTGTGGAAGCCGTGCATCGTTGCGGACACTCGAAATTCGAAATCGTTAATTGGTGAGTGAGTGCATATAAGCAGTTATATTATAGTTAGTGAATGAACAGTGAAAGTGCAAGCAGGAGGGAAGATTCTCAACTACCAGGAAAAGAACAAGCTGGCAAAAAGGCACGGATTCTTCTAGGTGAGTGATATTTGCTTTCCTTATTTGCGAGAGCGTGTTGTTTTAATTATTGTTGTTGATCCGAATAGAAATTGTGAAAAACATAGTTGGATAAATTTCTTAGTGTGTGAGTTCGGTTTGGGCGGATTGTGGATATGACAGACATATCCACAATGGACAAAGATCAGCAGATCGCTCTGCTGATTGGGCAATTGCAAACTTCGCAAGCTGTGCAGGCACAGCTTAATGAAGTCATAGAGCAGTTGAGGCAGGCTCAATAGCAATTGATAGAGGTTAACTCGGAGTTGGCAGAACAACGCCGAGTTAACAAAGAGCTCATGGAGCAGTTGAGGGATTTAGCGCTGGCTAAATCAAATCACCATTTTTCCAAATGCGTTAAAAAGGCAGAGGAAAATCCAAAATGTGGGAACTGTGGTGGAGAACATCCAGCCAACTATGGTGGATGTCCTCGGAACCCAGTGAATGTCAGGAAATCGTTCGCACAAGTTGCAGCTGCTAATAACAATAAAACCACCACAACATCTACACAACAACAAATTAAAAACACACAAAAACAAAAACAAGCAAACCCTCCACTAAACACAAATAACAACATGGACACACTCTTTGCCACCATACAAACACAATTCCAAACCATGATGCAAGACATGATGGCGAAAATGATCCAGGGAATGTTTGCATCATAAAACAGTTTCAACAGCACACTGACAAAGAAACAATAATGAGCTTTATGGATCATTTAACCATTCTCACATGGAATGCAAATTCCCTGCTTCATAAGACTGGTGAGTTGACTCAACTTATATTTGATTATAAGTTTGACATCATTCTCATCCAGGAAACCTTTCTGAAGCCTGGAAATTGCCTACGCTTCCCTAACTATTTTCTGTACAGAAATGACAGAACAACAGGCAGAGGAGGTGGAACGGCCATTCTTGTGAGAAGGAATGTGAACCATAATCTCATATTGACACCTACGTTACAAACACTAGAAGCTACTGCAATTCAAGTGCAGACGGATTCTTTTGAATTCATGGTAGTCTCGGTACACAGCCGCCCGAAGGCAGCTACGTTCATTGAAGATATTAAAAAACTTCTGGACTTTCAGGGTCCTATACTCCTTGCCGGAGACTTCAATGCCTATCACCGAAGCTGGGGAGCTGTGAGAAGCAATCTTGCTGGGGCTGAGTTAAACCGATTCATCACAGATAATCCACTAAGCCTGCATATCCCCAACGAACCAACACATTACGGCTACCGAAATAGTTATCCTCTCGATATTGGCTTATCACGTACCTTTGAACACGATGTACGCATCGAAGTCCTCGACGAACTTTCATCCGATCACAAACCGGTGCTCTTCTTAATAGGAGGAATATACATAGACGAACCCCTACAAGTAAAGAAGAAAACTGATTGGCAAGCTTTCCAAGTCGCACTGGCTAAAGAAACCATTATTCAAACACCTGAAACAGCCAGTGACACAGAGAAAATGATAGAAGAAATCACAGACAAAATAATACAGGCAAAAGAAGACAACTCAGTCACAACTCTAACAAGGGTGACAAACCCCTATGAACTCCCTAACGACATCAAAAATTTAATAAGGAGGAGGAATCGAGTTTGGAGAAGGGCTAGGAACACAGGTGATCCTAGATTACGCCAGGAAGCAAATCAAATTACGAACAAAATACGTGATCGGATATTAAAATTCCGCAATGAACAATGGGAGAGCTACTTGCAAAGTCTGGAGCCTGGGAGCGATGCTTTCTGGAGGGTTTCCAAATACTTCCGTATTAAAAACAAACTTATAATACCACCAATTCACGGCCCTTACGGTATCAAATTCGACAGTTCTGGTAAAGTGGAGGCCTTCGCAGATATTCTAGAACAACAGTTCTGTGAAAATTCATCCGATGAGGAGGACCTTGACGAACACGAAGACCACGTCAATCGGTTGACCAACAGGCTCATGAGGTCAGACATTACAGAATCCGATCTAATACAAAGCACCTGTCTTCAAGAGGTTAAAGACATCACACAAGTACTGAACAGACGGAAGGCACCGGGATTTGATTTAATATCAAACACCATGTTAAAATGGCTCCCGGATAATATTCTAGATGCAATAGCAGCGATAATTAACGAAATTTTCCGCTTGCAAAAATACCCCAAAATATGGAAATTGGCAATAGTTATTGCTCTTCCAAAACCTGGTAAAAACCTCATGTTCCCACAAAACTGGCGAACCATTAGCCTATTATCCTCTCTATCGAAAATAGTAGAGCGGATGCTACTAAATCGACTAACTGAGGTTGCTACCGAAAAAGAAATACTTCCAGAAGAACAATTCGGTTTCAAGCCATTACACTCCACAGAATTCCAGCTTACTAGGGTGCTCCAACACATTAGAATAGGGCTAAACCGCAGGAATTCAACGGGTTTGGTTATGTTTGACATAGTCAAAGCCTTCGAGAAAGTCTGGCATGCAGGACTTATTTACAAAATGCATGAATCCCAAATGCCACTGCAGCTCATCCAAATCATTGGCTCCTTTCTAAAAGGCAGATCATTTCGTGTCAAAATTGACAACCATCTCTCAACCATGCGGCCAATTCAAGCTAGAGTCCCACAAGGATCACCCATCTCCCCCATACTATACAACATCTTTACTACAGACCTACCTCGGCTGCCTTTGAATGTCCACAAGTCCCTATATGCCGACGATACCTGTGTTTTATACTCATCCAGACAAGCAAGAGTCATCACCACCAAACTGCAACTCTCCATAGACATACTTTTGAAGTATTTTCGCAAGTGGAAGATCAAGTTAAACTCAGACAAGACCCAGGCATTATTTATAACCAGAAAAAGACAACAACAACCGAAAACTTTGACTGTAGAAAACGAAAATATTGCCTGGTCAAGAACAGCCAAATACTTAGGACTGACATTCGACAACAAACTCTCCTGGACCGACCACATTCGCAACAAACGAGGACATTGCTACAATGTACTATCCCAACTCTTTCCACTCCTTAAAGCCAAGAAACTCAACATCAAGAACCGTCTGCTGATCTACAAACAAATAATACGACCGACGCTACTTTATGGTAGTACAGCCTTCTACCAGACGACAGAGACCAACAAAAAGGCACTACAATCCATCCAAAATAAAAGCATTCGGCAAATTTTCGGAATCCCATGGTATGTTCGAAATACGGACATATACAAGGACCTTAGAATAGAACCTGTCGACATATTCGTACGTGACAAAGCACTCAGACTGCTCGACAAAGTAGACAACCATCCTAACACTACCCTGGGTATCCTAAAATGCAAAGCACTACCAAAAGAAACTTTTCCAACTATCCGCGCTAACTTCAAGAAAATATAATTGACAATAATTAGAATAGCACAATCTCGTTAATAATGGTGGGCAAATAATTGCTCACAGATAGAAGGGAGCTAGGGTGCTAAGTCGCACCAGCTCCAAGGAAAACGAATCCAAGGAGGAGGATCCAAGGAGCCTAGATATCTATAAAAAACTCATAAGTATATGCATGCAATTTGAAGTACCTGCATTTCACTCAAAGTCGTTTAAAATAACAAATTAAAGCTTCAATGACAGTGAGTATTCAAAATGTCGTTCATTCAGTCTATTTTTGTAAATTGAATTTCTTTTCACCCACGCAACCAGTAGGAATAATCTCACCAATAAAGACGCCACCAAAGATATTTCGGTTGACATCATCTACAGTACGTAGGTGTTCAACCCCTAAATTTACATTCAGCACAATTTGTCCTGATAACATAATTTAGTCAATTTGATTTTGTCGAAATCTATTGGGGATGATGACAATGTAAATTTTGGCAGTATGGAGATTGAATAAATTTATGCCCGTTGAACATATGTTTACTCAAGGACACAGTAGCAATTTTCATTACAGAGTGGATCAGAAGAGTTTGAATTGTAAAATCTTTGAATTTTTCATCGTAAAGGAATAATTGTTCATTGCTCGGATCGATTCATCTCAATATCTTCCAATTACACTGAAACCAATATTCCAAAGCACAATACAATTTCCATCCTCGGCTACCTACACACACACTGACGTAGCTTTGCAACCCTCTCGCCAATTCACTTACAATGAACTCAAATAAATTTCATAGTTGATCCCTCCTGTGTCATTTGCTTGATCGGTTCATTGATTTAATGTAAACGGCGTAAAATTGCCATAGTCGATGAACTAAAATCCCTTTTCTTGATATTGAAAGTCCAGATAACATCACTTCCAGCGGAGGAGCACTCCCGACTCCATCCACGTCGTCCTAGCTCAGCTTTAGTTCAGTTGAGCTTCCGGGAATAGTTGCAAAGAGCTAGAGAGGGTAAGTTGAATAGGATACGACTATATTGGATACGTAAAGTTCTTTTGCTGGCTTGCGGCAATTCTAAGTTACCATGTACATTGCCGTAAGGACATAAGAAAGTAATGGAGCTCCTCCGGGGTGAAGAATATGTGAGGCATAGAAAGTTAATACTACTCTGAATGGAAAATGTAAGGATTATCTTTTAGATTATTGGGAGCTTCAATCTGTCTGATGCCTGATTGAAGTGAGTTGCTGGGTTTTGTAGGTAAGGAAGAAATGTTTCAAGAGGGATTGATTCCTTGATTGGAATGAACAGGAACCAAAATTGAATTGAGGAGGCGGTATAAAGATTTCCTTAATTTGCAGATCAATTCAATGGTCGCCATAACGTCACAATGAATTTGAATTCACATATGGAACATATAAATTCGTCCTTTGAAATAAATAAAGAAAAAAAGGGAAGCTAATGTGATGACATTCTAAGTTTATTATTAGCTTTTTCAACCAGGACTCTATATAATTATCTTTAATGGTGCGGCATCCCAAGCCGGGCCTTAGCCTTCAGGACTAATCTCCCCCAATCACCACGGCTCCACGAGTTTGTCCGCCAGTTGTTAACTCCCAATAAAGATCAGCTATCAGCTTCTATCGTGTCTTCTCATATAGTCTTCCATATAGAAAAGTACATTCCTTTAAAACCTATGTTAGATTTAATTCACATAGTATGAACTGAGGTGATTGACTCCATTCACACAGAATGCCAGGACGATTTGTTTGAAAATTACTTGCAATGAATGAATGAAATGTGTGGCGAATAGTTCAACCTTTAAAGGACGTTCGTTTTTCTTGAATACTACAACGAAACAATTTCCATAAATTCAATGCTAACAAACATTTATTCACGACAAAAACCTCAACATTACTCCTAATTTCCATAAATTTCCACCCACAAATTCGCACACATTATCCTTACATCGTTTAACTTTCTCCAATTTCACCACCATCCGAAAATTTCGTTTTCTCCTTGATCAAATATTCAAATTTCTAATGCTGAAACGTTTCCGGTGACTTGATTTAATATTGACGCCAATCAAAAAGGACTCTCTGTCGAACATAACAATAGCTTTCACGGTATTTTAGTTTCATTATTTTGTTTATAGTATGTGTGAATGAACAGAACATGTGTTTGTATGATCCTTTCGTCAATGTGTGCGTAGATTTGTTTACCACAACAGGAGTTGGCTGAAATAGGAGTAGGAAAGTCAGGAATTTAATTATACGGTCGATTGAGCAATTTTCAAACCTGAATCCTTAAATTTATGAAACAATTATTAGAGGGTTTTGATGGAATTTTAGGTGATAAGGCAAAAGAGATGGTTAATGGATATATGGGACGGACAAGAGAAATTGATAGTTTATCTTGATAGACTTGGACATGGATTGATTAGGAGAGATGAATTGATGAGTATGGTGTTTGGTCAAGATGTTTGCATTTTATATTTAATAGTTGTTTGTGGCCTTATAACTTACGAAGTATATTTTGGACAAAAATCGTCTGAAGGAAAAATTCTTTATGCGATAGAAAGAAATTTTGATTATTAAGAGGTTTTGTATTGTCATATAGAACCCAATTGAAACCGCGACCTGTCTTTTCATTTGTCTGTTTGTGCGTCCATCTGTCTGTACATCACAGCAGCTTTTATCCATAATGGCGGCAGCAAGGAACTTCAAACTTTATATGGGTTTTGAAGGAGGGCCAAGCTTAACACTTCTTCTCCCATCAAAGATAGTGATGTGGGGTATCCAATTAAAGGCTGAGATGAGAAAACAGGTCTTAAATTGGCAATGTTTGCTTCAGGGGATGCATCATTGGCATTCAATGCAGAGCTACAATTTGGACCATTGCCTCCAGTAGCAGTAGCCTTCAACTGTTACGGTTCTGTGACGTAGTTTGTCAATTGGAAATCCAAAGCAGGGATCTGCAGTCAGCATCGATTGAATCTTCCTATTGTTGGTGCAAGAGACTGTCTATGGACCGACAGCCAAACGAGAAGTCTGTCAGTCCAGGTCTTCTTCATGAAAAAACAATTGTCAGGCTAAGCCCGGTCTCACAAATACACTCAACTACACAATGACTCGTGAAAGGCACGGCAGTGGCCAACTAACTGCCGACCGCCGAAGACGTACCCTGTCGCTATGTCGTTTGAGTACTTCAAAGAGTATTCTTGTATAATCATGAACCTTAATAAACATTTATATTCTCGGGAGGACTGAATTTTCTTTTCTATTATTTTATATCTTCGTGCATATTTAATGATCAAGACTTACTTTCATCCTGACATTTCAGAAGTGGGATCATTGTTCTCGAAAATTGTGAAATATCGTGTATCATAATACGTGACGCATATTATGTCCGATATGGAAAATTTTCGTGATTTAACCGTGAAGGAATCACGTGAAAAGTGCCGCGTGTATGGATTGGCGTGGTCGGGAAACAAGTTTGATCTTGTTCAACCACTTGTCGATAACGCGAAATCCAACGCGAGTATAAGTGAGATTGACAATACTCTTTCGAGAGAGTTCGGGAGATGGAGCAAACAGTACGACAACTATTGGTACAAAACTCGACAGTGGAAAATGCACAAGAAGCTGTGGATGTGCCACATAGCGCTTCTACTCCAATTATCCGTCCATCTCACAGCCAGCTATATGCGAGTGGTGGCTCTGCCATTGCATGTGCACCGTATACGTATATTTTACCGCCGCCGCTCACAATTCAGCCGCCTACGTATACAACGGCTTCGACTGTGACATCACCAATTTCAAATACCACGATTCCGGCCTCTACGCAAGTGAAATATACCCCAGCTCCTGTGAGTTTTTATTATTCTCAAATACCACCACCATCATTTGAACATTCGAGTCCGCCGAAGCCAGGAACATATATCGCTGGTGTTCGAGACGTGATTGAAGAGTTGCTGGACTTTAACCCTTTCGCGGAGTGGTCATTGAAATTGGAACAATTCGTTCATTGCGTATCGCGGCTTAAAAACGCCTACGGTTGGAGCGTAAGAGTTGTATTGTTGGCGATGTACTCCGAATTCGTGGCTCGAATTCGTGTCGGAATTTTTGACAGATTTTCCAGTAGTAACTTATGTCGCTGATATACACATCGAAATCGCGGAAACTAGACGGAGTTCATTCGAAAAACTTGAATAGTACTACTATAAAGTACTATAGTTGGGTATAAAGGGTCACTTACCCGATCAGGCGATTATTAAATATTTTATTCGTGGTTGCGTTGATACGGATTTCTCGCGCATTGCATCTACTCAACCGTATGTGTATTGTCATGAGCTGTTGATGGCAATCCAACGGTACACTAATCATAGTGAATCGGAACATGTCATATCGAGAAAGCGACGAAATACTGATTCTCGTTCAATCCTGGACACATTTCCATCTGTTGTCCGCTTCCATAACGTTGGGAGCGATGCACCATTTGCCTCCGCGCTAATCGTTAAACAAGCGAATGTCCGGAACGATAAAATAAACAACAGCTGCCAATTACGAAAACGTTTGAAATCCAAACTAAGGCCTCCAAGTGTGAGCCATCCGAAATAATTAAAGTCGTCAAAATTAATGGATACGAAGTTTCTTCATTTGTATACCCTGGTGGCAACCGAACATTGATTAGGGAGTCGTACGCACTGAAAATTGGAAGTGTTGACTCTTGTGACGTATCAACAAATTGATTCGCCGGAGGTAACTACTGATGCAAAAATTAAATTAATATCGACATTGAAATTTATGGCGCATTGTACAAAGTTGATGCTATTGTGATTTGCGATCGCCACCTGCAATACGACCTTTTATTGGGACGTGATGTTCTGTACCGCCGAGGGAATTGTTTGGTGATTCGTGGAGTAAGATGTTGGATGGAGAATGAGAACAACCTGAACGTGGGCATATCATTAACGATCGACGAACGTCATAGATTCGAGCATGTCTTGACGAAATTTCGGTCAAGATTTGCAAAGAATATTTATATTTTGGGAAAACACGTCCGAGTTGTAACGGATTTTTCCGCCGTTGCTCGAGTCCTGAATAAGGATCGCTATGTGATCGAAGACATTAAAGGCTTACAAATATCTACCCGACCTTTCTGTTCTGTCATCACGTGCGAAAAGATTCGACCCTGGTGTGCCACTCCTCCCGAAGTTGAAAATACTCATGACGAAGATGACTACGTAATCGAGGACGATCACGATGCAGGATTGGCTGAGCTGTCAGGGTAAGCCCGGTGTCACATACACACTCAACTACACGATGACTCGTGAGAGGCACGGCAGTGAGCAATTAACCGCCGACTGCCGAAGACGTACCGTGTCGCTATATCGTTTCAAAGATTATTCTTGTATAATCATTAACCTTAATAAACATTTATATTCTCGGGAAGACCAAAATACTTTCTTTTCTTTTCTATTATTTCATAATTTCGTGCATATTTAATGATCAAGACCTGTTCTCATCCTGACACAAAAAAACACTGAGGTTCACTTCGCAACCCTCACACACACAAACTTGGGCCCACTTCATCTTAGTAATAAGAGCACAATAGTGAATACTTTAAAATATAATCTGATTATTTATTCATAACTTCTAAGCCTATGGCAAACATATACACTTAAAATTACTTAGAATACACGTCGGGCCGCTGTACCTCCAAATTCCATTTACGTTTCCACAAAATCTACCAGAAATGCTATCCAATATTTAAACCATTCAACGTTTACTACTCTTTCGGATCCATTGAAAGCTTTCAACTCTCGGCAGTTGCCCAACAGCGCAAGCGCAGATGGTTCAGCGCTAAAACCAACACAGACTGCCCATTGCAGGGTCTTATTCAGTTTTTCGATTTCATTCTTGCTAGTTAACAGCTTTATTTATTCTTCTTGTTAGCCATTTGATTCAAAATTTTTGCCTAGCGAATACTTGAGGGTGAAGGTTTATGATGATCCCTTACAAATTGATCTGCAGGTGCAGGGTGTTCGTGGCAATTTGATGGTGGTTAATGCTATGCTCCTGCAGGAGGAACGGCAATCGACAAGAATACTCTTGAAGGCTAGCATTATTTGGGGAGTGCCAATTCGATAGTTTGGATCTAGTTGCTTTGCGCAGTAGTGGCAAGGTGAGACTCGTTCGTGAATGGCTCCAGTTCAACTATCATATCGTCTCCGTCCCGGTGATACCTTGGGAGGCCTCGGAGTACTCGGAGTTCGCACCATCGGGTTGGTGGTGTAGGTTCAGTTGAAACGTACTCCCGATTAGCACTGGTCTGACTCTGAACACTTGCCCCTATAAGGTCTCATGCCAGCCCTCGCATGGCCTCCATGCTCTGCAAAGATAACTCTGAGACCAAAAAGGTGACTACACACACGAACGAAGATAGTAGCTCCGAGGGGCAACCCAAGAGCGATTTCAACTAAAAACCCAAAAATGATTTAAAATATAAAAAAATAATTAAATAAAAATATCAAAAAGGACGATGAAACCAACAGCTACAGCCGTGATGTTAACAGCACATTGGGAACAGTACCAACGACGATGAACTCAATTATAGTAAAGACGGGCAAAAACCGGAGATTAACGGACAGCAATGTTTTTAGCATTCGGGAGCAGCCAAATATGATGCAAACGCCAGAGCGTCCTAAAAAAAAGAGAGGAGAATCCTGCAGGATATACCAGATGTTCTCATGGTGGAAAAAAAATATAAAAAACATCAAAAACTCGATACTTACTGCTGTGATCGTAATCAAAGCCATCGAAGTAAGGGCCTTTAGTGCTGAAATAATAACGAAGCATCCTGAAGGTGTAGTGTGGTGCAGTGTAGTGGTTAGAACACTCACCTCATGTGCCGAAAGTTGCTGGTTTGAGTCTTGTTTACTACATCGAAATTTGTCTCGAGTTATTTTTTGGACTGACTTTAAGCCCGTTCAATTATAATACGTGCTGGCTTAAAATCAAAACATATCGCAACTAGGTGAACAGACACACGGCTGAAGCATGGCACTGACATTGTCACCTTCCCGAGTGCAAATATATATTTTTTCAAGATGATGGGATACTCTAACTATCTCTAAGCGAAGGTCCAAAGGAGACTGTAGTGCTAAAGCAAAAAAAATCCTACAGTCTACTAAATGATCGAGGCAGAAAATGAAAGGAGTGGCCATTTCACCGCCACCATAAAGCTGAAGTATTGTACTTGGAAACGGAAACCAATAACCTCACGCAAGAAAGGAGTTCGCTAAGTACAATTACCACCCAGCAACACCAAGAAGAAAGACTAGTGCAAATAGCGGGAGATGTGGTAAAAAGAACAAAATCAGCATTTAACTCGCCAAAAAATCAGCAAAGGGTTAAAAAATGGACTCCTTGAACTAAAAAAAAGCATAACTGGCAGAACTAGCTAAAACTCGAAGAGTAGCAGAAGGCCAAAGAAGCGCAAAGAAGTAAACTCAAAGGGCACGCGCAGATAGCTCCACAACCAAACATCTTTATCCCAATCGAAGAAGATTGGGATAAAGAAGGAAGGAAGAGGTACTTAAAGGGCGTGAAATGCTATATCAGGAGTTTCAGACAGTGCTGACAAAAGAGGCGATGAAAGCCACAAAAAAATTCCTCCAAAATCTCAAGTTTACATGGATGCTCAGCAAAAAAAGAAAAACAACATAATGCGAAACAGGAAAGAGAAAAGCCGCCATGAAGACCCTGAAAGCAGGGATTGTTCGTAAAACCCCAATATGGCCAATCCTACTCAGAAAAGCTGCAGGATATCAGGGAAAATTTAGGATCAAAAGACATCAACAATGCTATTAAAGTAGTACAAACAACTCAGTCGCGCCACATATTGGTCAAATTTGGAGCAGAGACCGACAATAAACAAGCATTCTGCGAGACAGCAAAGAAAGTTCTCGGCAAAAGCGTAATTGTAGCCTCTCCCAAGCCAATAGCAATGATCAGAATAAGATATATTGACTACGCTACTGACCTGGCCGAGGTAGAAAAGGCCATCAAAAGGAAGCTCCTCAGTGTGGGCCGAACCAAAGCGAGACTGATACCAGAAAATAATTGGGGACAACGCTCGGCCATCATTGACTTGACCGAAAAAGACGCCGAATAATTCCTGAATAAGGGCAAAGTAATATTAGGGTGGGTTGTCTGTAGGATACGGCAAAGAGTAGTGCCTTTTCAATGCTTCAATTGCCTTGGCTATGGTTACACCACAGATGTATGCAAAAGACCCGATAAGAGTTCTCTATGTTACAAATGCGATGAAATCGAATATAAAAGAAAAGAGTGTACAAAGGAAGCAAACTGTATTCTTTCCAAAGATGTCGATACAAGAACAGATCTTGGGCATGTCTTGGAATGGCGGGTTTTCTAGGAAGCCCGAGCCAAGGTCAAATTAGAACTTCGATGACCCGTATTCTGCAAGTAATTCTACGCCGCAATTAACCGTCTAATACCTACTTGAGCCATTTGCGAGGGGCATAAAAGCCATCTTTTTGCTGCTGAGTGAGTAGTACCAGGGTAGAAGTTTGGTGTCGTGGTATCCTTATGAAACAGGTAGTGTCGTCATCTATGTTCAAAACTGTGATTTTCCAGTGTTTTTGGGTGGGTTCGGTGTTCAGTTACCATTTCTTTAGTGTGTAACTGACGACGAACGAGTTGATATCATCTTTTTAAACCAAACTTATCGCATTAGAAGGCACTGTTGCAAATGCGGAACGAAGCGTGCTCGATAAGAGACTTCAATACTAATGCAATCGAATGGGGCATGCCTTTAAAAAGCCTGCGGTGACCAGGATAGCGCTTGTCCTTAAAAGCATTCCCCCATATTGGCTGTAAAAAAATCATAGTGAACGTAACATACATCTCAGAGTCTTTAGTATGAAATTGGCAAGTATTTGAGCACTACTCATCAGTACATTCTGCTTGAGATCTGCGATGCTCGATGATCCCTACATTTGCGCTCTCAACCTTCTACAATGAGTAAGAACTTCAAAACGATGGACATTGAGAGGTTCGTCAATGTACTCACGGCAGATGCTCTGTTGCAGGATGATTCGCAGGGAGAGGGGAACAAGAAGATCAAGACATGTTGAACTCAACCATGAGATTCATTATGGCTTCTTGCAGTGCTCCCACATTTCGTCGAAAACCCGGCACGACAAGCCCCCAGTGTCAGCTGAAAAGCTAAAGGAATGTCACAAGCTTCGGTATGAGCCATAAAACTAGATAGCATCATATAAGCCGCCCAGGAAATGTCTTCGCAAAGAAATTAACAACAACAAGGCTTGCTGATGGCAACATCTCATAGACAATGCAAACAAAGATATGGTTATGTGGAAGCTTGGTGCCCTATGGATGCCTTGCATACATTGATGGACGAGATAGTGCCGGCACTTTTCCCCATCCATTCCGTCTATGCTGACGCTGTTCACGGTGAAACACCAACCGAGCGCCCACTCTTCACCCAGCCATAACTAGAAGAGGCAGTCCTATCATTAAAAGCCAGGAAGGCTCCAGGCCCAGATA
The DNA here is from genome assembly GCA_963969285.1 of Odontomyia ornata. Classification (NCBI taxonomy): domain Eukaryota; kingdom Metazoa; phylum Arthropoda; class Insecta; order Diptera; family Stratiomyidae; genus Odontomyia; species Odontomyia ornata. The sequence continues at coordinate 37,856,614 of OZ017741.1, forward strand.
GTATTTCAGCTGAGGTGCTGCAACTTACTTACCACCATTGTTCTGAATTGCTGCTCATTTAGCGCTTGTCAATTGGATGGGTTTTTCCCGGAACGATGTAAGGTGGCGGAGCTCATGTTGATCAGCAAGGGGAAGGAAGATTCCGCAATAGCCGTCTGCATATGCATTCTTGACACGACTGGGAAAGTGCTAGAGAAACTCATCAAGGGAAGATTCACTCACGCGGTTTGTACTGCTGCGGACTTATTTCTTCAACAGTATTGCTTTAGAGCAAAACGATTCACCATTGATGCTATTGCAGAGGTGGTGAGCGTGGTCCGAAATGCAGAGGCACATAGTCGTATAAAGCGGCGGTTCGTTCTGTAGGTGAAACTTGATGTTTGGAATGCTTGCATCTCCGAAGCCTACTTTACGACACAACACAGCACCAACGAAGGATAGATGTTACATCGGGCATTGCCCAGGGATCTATGCTTGGTGCAGACCTGTAGAACGTGTCTTTCGACGAATTGCTGAAACTGACGATGCCAGAGAAGTCACGCTTGATGTGGTTCTAATCGCTGAACGCACAGTTGCACAAGTACAACTTAGGCTAGGTATGCCAATGTACCAAGTAAGAGACTGCATGACAGCTCATTGGTTCACTTCAGCAATGATGAAGAAAAAATTGGTCAACTTGACTGAAAAGAGAATTCCGAGAGTAAGGATGATCAATACTGGAGACAAACTAATCGGAGCCACCAGTGAGGTGCCTGGGGCTACTGATGGACTCAAAGATGAATTTCTTTGAGCAAATCAGGGCAACTGCTGAGAAGGCTGCTTCGGGAGTATCAGCTCTGAGTCAACTTATGGCCAACGTAAGGGGACCCAACCCTACAAGAAGGTGCCTCTTGATGAATGTTGTGGGGTTAGTGTTACTATATAGAGCAGAAATATAAGTCACGACAATTATTCATTGCATAATTGTGTACAAACTATTATCAAAGGGACATGGAAGTTGTAGGACAAAATGTAATAAGGGAAATAAAATGCCATCAAAATACATACCCTGTTCATATTCGACTGAAGAATCAAAAATTCGTGTTTGCAACACTTTGACGACACGGTATTATGACTGTAGAAGTAAGATCATCAAATCAAAAACAATCAGCAAACACATTCAACCATCTACCAGGCGTATACGTAAGATTAGTGTATTAAACTGAAATTGATTTTGAAAAGATGGGACATTTATTTATAAGCAGTGTGCAATTTATTTATAAATTCATTTTTGAATAAATTGTACTGTATTTGCGGTGAAACCATGATTTGCCAATGTAAGCCGGAAAATGAATAGGGCAAAAAAATAAATTGAGGAGCCAAAAATTATCCTCATACTGCTCAAGATTGACCAACACACAACAAAAACATTCACTCTGACGGGCCGGACTGTCAGTAAATCAATTCAGCGAACTCAGCTCGTAATTTAAGTAATTGTGAAGCGAGTTGTTAAAGTTAGAGTGAAATTTTAGACAAACTTGAGTGAGGCCTGCCCGTAGAACATTAAGATCCACCCCCTAGAGATGAAAGTGAAGTGACTGCTAGACAAACAATTTATAAAAGCGCGGAGGGAATGACGTGCCTTCTCTTTTGGTTTTTGGCGGTTTAGAAGATAGATTTGTGTTGGAAATTAGAAAGCTGTGAATTCAAGACGGACGAGTGGGAAGGTAAAGTTGAAGTAGTAAATAATATTACTATTGGTGGAGTTCCCAGGAAAAGAAAATTGAAATGGAGGACAAAGGTGGAAGGAAACACGGTTAAAGGAGTAAGCAAATCGGAGGAAAAGTTTGGCATCAAAGATGGAAGCAATAAGACAAGGGGGCCTTTTTTAAGCAGCAGGCAATCAAGTAAGCTATACTTTTGGTTTTTCTTCTTTTCAATACTTATTAAGAGCTTATATTAGATTTTCAATCTACATTTTTTTAAGATACTTTTTTATTACAGAATACAAAGTTGTAAGAAATTCGATTTTCATTCAACTTGGATTAAAAAAACTTTGCTTTCGAGCATGGAAAAGGTTGCTACTCGGGGGCTAGTTTCCAAGACTTAATTTGTAAAAATGAGAAATATTAACGCAATAGCAAATTAGAATTCACTGGAATCAAGTGGAAGTGTTCGGGGGTGAGTCAAGGAGACAACCGTTTTCAATGGTTGCTAGGTGCATCAGAAGCGTAAAGTGATCAGAGAGTGTACTTGGGAGATTTTTAGATTGTATCTTAGGTCCTCGCTTCCTAGATGCGAGAAAATTTATACTGGCAAGCCGAGTTCTCATTTAGTGACTTCTTCTTCTTCGTAGCAATACAGCTGCTTGCCGGTCGAAGCTTCCTGTAAATAGCACCTCCAACTGTCTCGATCCATTGACCGCGTCCTCAGAATCCAAGCAGCGATGAGCTGCCTTCGTCGACCAAGTCAGACCAGTGATTTTTCGATTTCCCCACTGGTCTCCGCCCTTTAGTTCTTCTTACGAATACCTTTCTGGGTATCCGTTATTCATCCATACGATTCATGTGTCCATTCCATGGTAGCTTCTGCAGTCTTACAATCGTTGAGATCTCGGGTTCGTCAAAAATTTCATAAAGTTCATGCTTGTATCGAATTCACTATTGATTCCCGTCCAGCTTATTATTCGCCTCAGGACCCATCGCTCAAAGGCGTTCAATCTATTTACGGATGCTTGGTTTAGGGTCCATGTTTCACATCCATAGCATAACATAGGTCTTATCACAGATTTGTATACTTGGAGCTTTGTTTTCCTGTGTATGCAGCTGGTCTTCAAGATCATCAATACTGAATAAAATAATTTATTTGCGAGCTGTATTCTTCGATGTATTTCACTTGATGGTTTATTGGGGCTTTACCCAAGTCACAAAGTCACAAAGCCTCACCAGCTCATCCATATTTTAAGTTGTAAAAATGCCTAATGCGGGCTTGATGAGGCCCTAATGAAGCACGCCTGAGCTTGGCATACCTAATGGGTGGCAACTTGTGTTTACCTAACTTAAGCAATTTTGGAGATTTCATATTTTGATTTATTGTGGAGAGTAAATAAAATGATCAAATAAAAATGTTCCAATTGAAAGTGAGATTAGGAGGTTTTCAATTTTTGCTAATTCTTCTTCTTAGCACTACAGCCCTTTTCGGGCCTTTGCTTCCTGCAAATAGTGCGTCCAACTGTATCGGTCCATTGACCGCGTCCTCCGATTCCGAAATCCGAGCAGCGATGAACTGTCTTCGTCGACGGAGCCAGACCAGCATTTCCTTGGTTTCCCCAGTGGTCTCCGGCCTTCAGTTCTCCCAACAAATACCTTTCTGAGTATCCGTTGTTCATCCGTACGATTCATGTGGCCAACCCATTGCAGCTTCCATAGTTGTAGAATCGTTGAGGCCTCCGGCTCGTCAAAAATTTCATAGAGCTCATGGTTGTATCGAATTCCCCATCTAACTTTGCTCCAATTATTCGCCTCAGGACCCGTCGCTCAAAAGCGTTCAATATATTTGTGGATGCTTGGATTAGGGTCCATTTTTCATACCCATAGCGTAACGTAGGTCTCATCACAGATTTGTAAACCTGGAGTTTTGTTTTCCTGTGTATGCAGCTGTTCTTCACGATCGTCAATACTGAATAAAATATTTTATTTGCGAGCTGTATTCGTTAGCGTATTTCGTCTCTTTCATTGCCCGTTTTCGTTATTTTGGCGTGTAAATACACAAATTTGCCAACATTTTCGATGCTGTATTCGCTAAGTGTAATATTTTGTGTGCTTGAGGTATTTATCCTTGACTGCGTCATGAGCTTAGTTTTATTTTCATTGATTTGTAGCCCGACTAGTTTTGCTTCGCTATCAAGTTTCAAGAAATGTTCTTTGGCAGTTGTTACCGACCGTGACAAAATGTTGATGTCGTCCGCATAGGCTACTACTTGGTTTGACTTGAATAGTGATGTACCTCGCATATCGACAGGTAGCTTCCATATGATGTGCTTCAGAGCCAAATGGAATAGCGATGGGGTCAGCCCGTCTTCCTGCTTTAGTCCGATACTTGCGTCAAAGGCATCGGTGAGTTGGTTATTGATGCGGACTTGGGAGGTTGTCGACGTCATTGTCATTTTGGTAAGACGGACTAATTTGGCTGGGATGCCAAAGCAAAGCATTATTTGGTACAGTACGTTACAATCAAAAATGTCGTGTGCTTACTTGAAGTTAACGAAAATTTGGTGTGCGTCTACGTTGAACTCCCAACATTTTTCAGGTACTTGCTTGACTGTGAACAATTGGTCTGTTGTTGATCTACCTGCACTAAAACTACGTAGATGCTCCCCAATAATAATGTTCGAGTACGATTTGATTTTATTTTCGTAGATCTTTAAAATATTTTGTACGCCTTTGCTCATTCAGACATGCAAAATGTGGGGCGTGGTGGGGTTCTAATGCACGCCTAATAGGGCGTGCCTAAACTTTTTCTATTAGGATTTGCTTAGGAACACCCCATAAGGTCCTAACACCGAACGTAATGCATGAACCTATTAGTAGAATGTCTCTAGGTACTGATGGGGCTTTCCGTATTCGGGCTTAACAATTCCTAAAGAGATAATATGTTTTGTGAAAAATCGAAACAACTCAACAATTTTTTATCATAAACCTGCTGTGTCATAAGCATTCCTTAAGAATGATAGCTTAGCTATATTTTACGACAGTTTCGCGATGCGTTTACAATATTTATTTATTTATTTATTTAGGCCCAGATCAACAGGAGTAATCCCAATAACAGAGTTGGTGCAAAAAATATAATATTTAAAAGTTAAGAATACATTAATTCGCAACCAAAAGAGACTAATGCGAATACAATTCTCAAACAAATTAAACAGTAGTAAAAAAAAATAATTAAGAAAATCCAAAAAGCAAAGATTTATGTGAGTTCTTAAAAATAAGAAAGCTAGAAGGAAAAGAACCAAGCCTAAGTTCATTGTGTACCCGGAGCAGACGCAACATAGTTGAATTATAGTATAATTCCGTTCTTGCAAAAGGTATACAAAATCGAGAAGGAAGACGATTTAGTCTATCAGATTCCCTCCATCGTATATCATTTGCCAGTGGAGAATAAATCAAACAGTGGTGAAGTTTAAATAACAAACACTCATCTAAAAACGTACGTCGAGCTTCAAGGGAAGGAATTTTTAATAGGACAAGACGTTCATTATAAACTCTGTAAGGCAGATTGAATTTGTAAAGCAAGCACCTTGTGAATTTTCGTTGAATACTTTCAAGATCTGCAACTAAGTAAGCATGGTGCGGAGACCAAATCTGAACAGAGTATTCCAGAATGCTCCTGACCAGAGAAGTATATAATAGCAGGGCAGATGATATTTCGCTAAAAATATTAATATGACGGCGAATGAATCCAGACAACCTAGCCGCTTTAGAAGTGACATGCGATACATGTTTATCAAACTTGAGTTTGGAATCAAAAACGACTCCCAGATCTTTCATTCCAGACACGTATAGCAGAGGATGATTATTTATAGTATACGTAAAGGAAAGGAAATGAGGCTTGAGAGAATAACTCATAGCTTTACACACTTGGAAACATTTAAGGGTAGTTTATTTGACTCACACCAGTTCCTTAGGACAACGAGGTCATCTTGCAAAGATCCACAATCTGATTGTGTATTAATACACCTATACAATTTTAAGTCATCCGCATAAAGAAGTGAGTTAGACTCAAATCGATGCGGAAGATCATTAATAAATATGATAAATAGAAGAGGGCCTAAAATGGAGCCTTGAGGTACACCTGACGTTGGATAAAATGGTGGTGACACCACATTACGGAGGGATACAGAGCAAGACCGGTTTGATAGAAAAGAGAAAATCCAGGATACAATGGGATAAGGGAAGCCATAACATTTTAGCTTATTACAGAGAATATCATGCGGGACCATATCAACTGCCTTACTAAAGTCGGTGTATATAACATCAACTTGCGAGCGAGCATCAAATGATTTGGCGATAAAGTTAGAGAGTTCCAACAAGTTACTAGTCGTTGAACGCTGAGGAAGGAATCCGTGCTGCGATTGAGAACAAAACGGTAAAAAAAATAAGGAGTCTAACATACATGATTTTTTCAAAGATTTTGGGTAAGCACGAAATAATGGAAATAGGGCGGTAGTTTTTCACAGATGATGCATCAGCATCTTTTAGTATCGGTGTAATAAACGCAGACTTCCATGCAAATGGAAATGAGGCCTCTTCTAAGCTTATAGTGAAGAGAATAGCAAGAGTAAGGGAAATGGCAGGAGCTAGTGATTTAACAAAAAAGCTAGAAACCCCATCAGGACCCGAACCCAAGCTTGCATCTAAATTAGAGATCACAAACTCAACATCACTAGGACAAATGGAAAAGAAAGACATGCACTGTGGATATGAAAAATCAGACTGGAACCAATTTGATACATTGGCGTTGTGGTAAATAGACGCAAAATATTGAGCAAAGAGCCCTACAATATCAACTGGTGTATCAACACTAGAACGTTCATAATGCATCATATCAGAAACAGTGGACGTTGTCCTCAAAGAGTGAATGTAAGACCAAAAAGGCTTAGGCATGTTAACTTTTAATGATTTCTCAATGGAAAAGTAATAGTTTTTCATCGCAGTCTGAATCTCAAGCTTAGCCAAAGCTCAGAGTCTTGAAAATTCTGCATATGCTGCATTGGAGCCAGTCAATTTAAAAAATTGATGGGCTCTATCTTTAGATTTCAACGCAGCAAGAACTCTACAAGTGAACCAAGGTGGTTGCGAAGACTCTGATTGACAGTAGACTGGAGTATATAAGAGTAGAATTCATCAAGAGCAGAGTTAACGTCCAAATTAAGGAAAAATGAACACCAGTCAACAGAAGACAGACCCTCAGCAATGGCAGCATAATTAGCCTTACGAAAGTTATATTTACAAGGGAGCACATCATGTCTACGTTTTAACAAAGGGGAGCAGAACTCCATGTGCAGTTGTGGATGATGACTGTCTGCAGTCACATAGACGTCCACGGATGGAAATGACAGTGAAATAGATGCAGCACTATTTGTAAAAATTAAATGAAAATGCGGTCGTTACTTTTCAACATTTGATTTAGTTGGGATAGGGGACAATGGGACATAAAGGAGGAAAAAATAAATGAAAGACGATTGGAACTCATGATTTGTGCATAGTTAAGAGGATCCTAGTCAATCTGAGGTGCATCAAAATCACCGCAAAGCAGAAGTAAATCTGAGGGTATTTTGATAGCATAAAAACAGACAGCTCATCAAAAAAAGTTTCAAAGAGAGCAAGTGAAGATTGACACGGTATATAAATAGATGCAATAAGCAGAAATTAGTTATGCGTTATACGAAGTCTAACAATGACACATTTTACAGGAACAGATGGAAGAAAGTCATAACAAGGCACACTGAAAAATGATTTCTTTATACCAATAAGAACTCCACCACCAACTGATTTGTAACTAGAAAGCGAACAACCATCTTGTCTATAAATGTTATGAATTGGGGAGATATGAATGTTAGAAACAGATTCATTCAACCATGTTTCCGTTAGGCAAAAAACATCATCACTAGCGGTAATTATTGAAGCAGAAAGATCTTTAAGCTTGGTTCTCAATCCTCTTACATTTTGATAATAAATTGAAAAAAGACTGTTCACATTTATCAACGGCGAAGACGCTTCTCTGGGTGCTCCAGCTCTAAAAAATTACATCGATCTCTGGCAACAAATGGTTTAACAAGCAATTCAGGAGGCCAAAACTCTGGGCACTTTAGTTGAATCATGGACGCAGGCACAATAAGCTTAAAAGAAGCAAGGAGTTTGTTACGTAAATTCTCCTCGGTTAGCTTCTTGCAGCTGATGATGCATGAAGATGACCCCAGCTTCGATTCGATATAATCAGCAATATCATCGGGAGTAGTGTCATAATCCAAGCGAGAAATAAATACACTGAGAGCCGATGATTTTACGACCAAACGCCCCTTTTCTTTGGGTTTATAATTCGATGCAGTCACAAGCCTAGAGAGCTGACCATCAGACTCCTTACTAGTACCTGGAAAGATATTTGATGGCGCATCACATGAATTTATACCTTCTAGTTGCGGTATCACAGACGATGACAGATTGGAAGATGAGGCAGTATCTGATGCAAGATTTAATAAAAGGTTCCCATTAGTAGAACCATCTGCGACTAATGAGCCAGCAACTCCGGAAACGCAAGCAATGGGACTAATAACCAAGTTCGGGTCTGATGAAATGCTCGTAATTTGCAGTCCACGATGATCATTAACGGAAGGCGAAGGAGAAGCAATTACAGCATCAACTAAAATCCATTCACTCTGCTGTTGATTATCTACAGGAGTGTTAACTGTAGCAGCCGAAGGAGGTGGATTTTGCAATACTCTAGAATTTTTCTTACTCCAAGTGATAACACACACGGCACTCGGTTCGATGAATCTTCGGGAACATGCAACGACTGCAATAACTTGGCAATGTCTTTTATAGCATCTTTGAACTTTTTCTGCATGCAAAGGAAGTCTTCATTGAGCGTGCTAACAATCTCATTTGTCCTCTTCAATTTGTTGACATAAGTTGAAAGGGGAAGTCCACGGCATCTGAAACAAAGCCAGAAAACTCCCGAACCACAACTAACAATAGCATCAGCAATATGATCTGAAAGCTGATCACACTTAGCATAAAAGGAACACGCGCAAAAGCCCGAACATACAATAAGAGGAGTTTTATCGATTGTTTCAACACACTGTGAAGCAGAACAAGATGGCATTTTAGACTTTGCGTATAACATAAGCAATTACAAATTCACTTCAGTATGGGTAGGTGAAAATAAAGTGTACCAAAATGCACAAAATAAATGAACTTCAAACAGTACAACACTAAAAATGAGCGAAAAAGCACTACAAAGCTCAATCGCGGCACTCTAGCACTAAATACCTACAGGCGGGTTCGTGTCCAAGTAGAGTTTAAAAACTGAACGAATCGATCACTGCCATGCAAAGCGAAGAAATCAACCACTAGATGGCACTCCACACTAGCCACCTCAACAAAAGAAAAACAATGAAAATGTCTTAAAATGCGAAAATGTTTAAACTAAAAATCCACGGTACAGCAACGCGGAATCGCACCACCGCGAACACGATAGTCAATATAACGCAATAAGGCACAAAACCGAAAGCACACCACGAGCAAACGTGCAAAAAATCACAAGAATTCAAGGAAATTGGCGGATCGCAAGAACTGCATGACTGCTCCACTTTCGTGACCAATCGTAGTCTTACCATAAACAGGCGATAAAACTACGATAGTTTCACGGTAGTTCTACTAAAGTTTTATAAAAGTTTTAGGCGTTCTTTATTCATTAATGAATAGCATAATGAATGATTGCCTAAAGCTATGTTATTTCATTTATGGATTTTTAAAATGCATCTGAAAAATAAATCATTATCGAGTTATTAATGAAAGATACGTTTTGCTAGGCTGCTATTTTCTTCAGTTTGTAAAAAGTTTAAATTAACTGAGTGATCGGGTTTGCCTTCAAAGTTTTTTGTTTAGACGCCATTGGCGCTTGCCTTCGCAGTTCCTGATGAGAAATATTTTTTTTTGTGAAGGAAATATAGAACTCTAATCTTTGGTAAGAATTTAAAAGAACTTGCATTTTCTTCACTTTACGAAAAAAAGGCCCAATTTAGGCATTGATGGGGCTTGCCCAAACAATTTTTAATTTAAGCATTGAGGGAGCCAGATCAAACAGTTTCTAATTAAGGCTCTGATGGAGCTTGCCAAAAATGCCTAAATAGAAAAACTGTCGTTGTTTAAAATCAGTACAAAACACAATTCGTTGCTTATAAGTTAAAATGATAATGCGAGATTGCGTAGCTTTAAATGTTTTTAAGTTCAGATTGTGATGTGAAGTTCCTTACTATTCCCCAAGTTAGGTATGCCTTATGCGGGCCAAATGGGGCCCTAATATGGCACTTTAAAACTTAAACAAAATCAAATCAGAATATTGACTGCATATGATTTGGACCAGAACGTCGTTGTTGGGTTTATGTATATCGGATTGTCGAAAGCTTTGATTTTTACAAAAAATATGAAACTTAGTAAGTTTTTGTCAAAATGAAGAACACGGTTAGTATTATCAGAAAATTTTATAGTATTTTTTTATATTTTTCCAAGAGCGTTTTTTATTTTTGGGTATTATTTAGGCAATCCCCATCAGTGCTTAGATTAGGAATGGTTTAGGAAAGCACTATCGGCGCCTAAATTACGAGCTGCTAAGGCAAGCTCCAGCACTGCCTGAATTGGGAACTATTTAGGCAAGCTCTATCACTCAATAACTTAGGTGTCGATGCTCGGCATTAAGACCAATTGTATCACTGCTTAAATTGAATTTCTATTTAGAACGTTGGAAGACTATAATTCCATCATCGAAAAAATAAAACAAAGGCGACAGTCTGTGTGGAAAATGGTTCCACACAAGCTGCATGTCAATGCCAGACACTGTCTATAATGCCTTGAAGGAGGCGGTAGATTGGTGTTTTTGGGTATGCCCCAGTGAAAAAGCCACTGCCTCTAAGCTGCTAAAATCAAAGCAATTAACAGCGAGTCAAAGCCAAGCTGAAATAATGGATAAAATTTCAGGTCTGAATGACACTAACAGAGAAATTGCAAAAAAACTAGAAGATCTGCAATCGCAAATCTCCAACAAATCAGTGCGGCCTGTCTCATATGCAGCAGCATTGTCCCAGAATCCAATAGGAGTAGCGCCGAAATATAATGGAGGGGTTATAATAAAACCGAAAGAAAGGCAAGCTTCAGACAAAACTATGGCAAGAGTAAAGGAAGCATTTAAGCCAGCGGCGGCTAAAATTCCGATTACATACAGCAGGGAAATTACTGATGGTGGCATTTTACTCAAAACTGAAAGTTTATCTAATACAGAGGCTCTTGTCAATTCATTGCAGAAATGCCTAGGTGATGCTTATAAAGTGGTTCCCACTAAGCAGATGATGCCTAGGTTAATAGTGCATGGATTGGAAAGAACATTTGAGAGTGATGAGCTTTTGGATGAGATAAAGGCTCTCAATCCAGGTATTCCTGATTGCTCAATCAATGTAGTCAAGCACTGGCAAAGCAGAAAAACATCTAAATATTCATTAATCTTTGAAGTACCGGGAATTTTATACAAGCGATTGGTTAATACATTTGTTAATACAGATTTTAACTCATATTTTTGTGGGGAAGAATTCAGCATTAGAAGATGCTTTAAGTGTCAAAAATTGGGCCACTCTTCAATAAACTGGAGAAGTAGCATAGAGGTTTGTGCCAAATGTGCCGAGCATCACGACACAAGAAGCTGCAATTCCCAATCTAGTAAATGCTCTAATTGCCTGTCAGCGAAAAATAATCAAGTTTCTCATCCAGCATCTCATAAAGAGTGCCCTGAATATCTCAAGGCTATTAAGTCGTTCCAAAGAAGAATCAATTATACATCTGAAAATGAATAAAGCATTAAATATAAATATATTTTATGCTAACATTCGAAGCATTAGGAACAAGTTTGATGACTTTGAGGTGTTTTGTAACTCACATGAGAGTCTGGATGTCATCATATTGAATGAAACTTGGATTTGTAGTGAGGAAGTTAGGTTATATAACGTAAATGGATTTCAGTCTATACATAATTGTAGGGATCAAAGTCAAGGTGGAGGAACTGCTATTTACATAAGAAACAATATTAAGCATAGAGTTCTTCTAGTTGATAATAGATATAATACGATAGTTATTTCCCTTCAGGATGAGAGGCAAAAAATAAAGATTGGAACGTATTATAGGGCGCCTAGTGAGAATGTTAATGAATTTATTGAATACTTAGATGAAATCTATCAAAGTCACAAAAATTTGACGGTCATAGCTGATGTGAATATCGATACACTTCATAGCAACAGCATTAATATGAACTATTTAAATATGTTAAATATGAATGGAGCACGGATGATTAACTATCAACCTACAAGAATAATGGATAACTGCTCTACACTTCTCGATCATATCGTTACTAACTTGAATACATATTCAGTAAACTTCTTGGTTAAATATGAGGTTTGGCCGGACTTAGACCATAGCGTCTTATTTGTTACTGTTGAGGGAGTTAGAAAAGTGTTGATACCCATGGCGAAAAAAAAATGTTTACAGCTTAGATAGAGAAAAATTTTTTGAACTAGTAGATAGTAAATTTAAAAACTGCAACCATTGGTTGCACATTTCGGAAATTATTAAAACCACCCAAAGCGCGAAAGAGTCAGCTACTACCGTCAAAATGATACGTACTAGAAGTAACACTTGGATTACTAGGGAAATAATTAGAGAAATTAGGAAGAAGCATACTCTATTTAAACGTATGAAGAATAATCCAAATATAGATAACCATAGTTTGAAATACAAGAAACAGAAAAATAGGGTTAACTCATTGATAAGAGCTGCCAAAAGAGAGTCTCTTGCTAAGCGAATTGCTTCTGCTGATGGGAATGCTAGAAAAGTATGGCAGACGCTTAATAATGAAATTTTGTCATCAGGTGGGGAAAGCAAACAAAATACTGATATTAGTGCGGAAACCCTTGGGGTACATTTCAGCTCTATAGGGAAAAGATTAGCCAATGAACTTGACCAAAAATTTAAGTTAATGAATTTTAATCGATATCAGATTCCGCTTAACGTCAAATCAATTTTCCTCGAACCTACATTCGATAATGAAGTTATATAAATTATAGCTTCGCTAAAGAATTCATCTTCAGGCAGTGATGGTATTTCTGCTCGGGAACTTAAATTGATAAGAGAAATAATCGCCCCACGCTTAGTCCTCGAGTTCAATGAATTTATGGCATGTGGTAAGTTCCCATCGGAATTTAGGGATGCAATAGTGATTCCTGCTTTCAAATCAGAATGTGTAAAGGAACCTTCAAATTATAGGCCTACTAGCCTCACGAACACTTTGAGCAAAGTATTTGAAAAAATAATTAATATTCGGATCACTCGATTTATTAATGACTCATTAGGGTTTGATTTGAACCAGTATGGGTTTATTGAAAAAAGTAGCATAATATCTACTACTACGGATGCCTTACAATTCATCAATAACGAACTGGATGACGGAAAATATGTTGCCGCAATATTTGTAGATCTAGCTAAAGCCTTCGATACGGTCGACTATGACATTTTGCTTTTGTGCCTAAGTGAATTGGGCATCAGAGGCCCTCCGTTGAATTTGATTGGCAATTTCCTGAGTAATAGAACTATTTCAGTTTGTGTTAACAAAGAAATTAGTTCTAAGTATAAGATTAACATAGGTGTCCCTCAAGGTTCGATACTTGGGCCAACTCTTTTCCTTTTATACATACAAAACATCTATTTTTCTGGTTTGAAAGGGAAATACATTGTATACGCTGATGATACACTGCTTCTTTATTCAGATTCATCGGCGGATGCTCTTGAACAAAGAATTAATGCTGATCTTATATCTTACGGTACTTGGTTATTAGGGAATAAATTTACTATCAATACGAGTAAAACTAAACTTATGATATTTAAACAAAAAAATAAGGTGGACATCAATTTAAATGTTAAAATCTATGAAGACAAAATTGAACGGGTTTCCTCGATCAAGTATTTAGGTGTTGAGGTAGATGAAAAGTTATCTTGGTCAAAGCATATTAGTAATTTAAAATCAAAATTAGTCTTCTGGATAAGAGTGTTCAGGAGTAGAAGCTATTTAGATATTGGTCTCAAAAGATTAATTTATAATGCACATGTTTTGCCTCAGGTAACTTATGGCATATTGAATTGGTGCCATGCGTCGGAATCGAACATTGACTCAATTCATAGAATGCTGAATAAGATTGTCAAGGCAATGCATGGTCTGGATAGGTTGACACCCAGTAATAGTCTTTATTTATTGACTAGAAAATTTAGTATTGGACAGTTGATTTTTATGGAAAAGGCTAAATTTGTATTTAAAATCAGTGCTAATAGTTTGAAATCAGGTATAAAACTCATCAAACACAGAGATGTCCACTCTTACAATACGAGAAATAATGACTACCTTAAATTATCACTTGCGCGGACAAATAGAAGACTCCATGATCCAGTAAGGCTGGCCATGGAATCTTATAACTCATTACCAACCAGTGGTGGCTCCAGAGGGGGGCCATGGCCCCCCCGACAGCTCAGAAAAATTCTTTTTTTCGTATTTCAAATTGTATATAAAATTATGTTTGACCCAATATCGGAAAAGCCATTTCGTACAAGATTTGCAAAGACGAAACTTATTTCTTTATTTCTATATAATATTAACTTATATACACTTAATTCAAATATACATTTTTGGGTTATTATATAGAATACCTGCATCAGCGGTAATTTTACTACGGTTTTTAACAATTACAATTATACATTTATTTGTTTCTCCGTTTTAAAATGGAAATTCATCATCAAAATTGATCAAAATAAATTATTATCTACGATAGCGAGATCCGAATTGGGCCTTGTCGACTTTGCACGACCGAAACCGATATCTGCCGAGAGTCAATGGAGCAACGATCTTGCAGTCCCTACGTCGACACCAATGATATTATACTGAGAGGTAGTGAAGGAAAACTATCGATAGCACTATCGACACTATCGACACTATCGATAGTATTTCACTATCGCACCACTATCGATAGTCCCCTGTACTATCGAATGTTTTCGTTAGTTTAAGAATATGTTTGGAATTGGAATTTTACAGCCCAAAAAGAAAAAGAATGATTTTATTCTTTTTCTTTTTGGGCTGTAAAATTCCAATTCCAAACATATTCTGCTAAAATTTGTTTCATTTGCGTTTTCCATTTTAGTTGTTTTTACATAACATCACATTGAAAATCCATTCGATCATGTTCAATCAGGGGTGTCGTTCTAAATTTCCCCAAAAACTAATTTGAGAATTCAATGAAAATTAACCTTTAAGGGCAGAATGGCAACTCTTTAAACTATCGCAGTGGCCTTCAAATGCATTTGTTTATCTTACCGGTCGTTCTCGTTCCTTTTTTACTCATCGCGCGTGCAGTTTTTTGTCCGTTGAAATTGTCATTTCGTTGAAATTAAAATTTTTAAAAAGTTATCATTTTCTCATTCTCAGTGGAAAAGGGCTCGAAGCATGCTCGAAGCCTCTGTTGTGTTTTAAAGTGATTTTTACTGTTGTGTGTTTGTTTTGTCTTCGAGTCCTGATGGATACCAAAAATGTAAGTACTGTGTTAATATATAAATATGTTTAAACATATATATATATATATATATATATATATATATATATATATATATATATAAATATATATATATATATATATATATATATATATATATATATATATATATATATATATATATATATATATATATTTATATATATATAGATATATATATATATATAAATATATATATAATATATATATATATATATATATATATATATATATATATATATATATATATATATATATATATATATATATATATATATATGTATATATTTATTTATAAATATATATATATACATATATATATATATATATATATATATATATATATATATATATATATATATATATATATATATATATAATTTTTATGTATATTTTTTCAGAATATACCTGGAAAAATTACGAAAAGGCAATCCACCAACCCAATTGAATCTTACTTTGGAAAATTACCTAAACAAAATCTTGAAAGCAGCCTATTAGAACCACAGCCTTCTACGTCCTCGTGTCCTGATATAAATGTACGGCCTCATATTCCAAAAACATCTGAGCAACCTACAAACGACGACTTCTTAAATAATTCTGAAGCTCCTGAAGACACTGGCATGCTTCTGGGACCATCTATTTCTTCTTCACGCGTTTCTTCTATTCCCGATTCAAGTAACCTCTTATCGACTTTTGATATAGGAAATTATGTTGGTAAACCAGCTGATAAATTTACTAAGTTCGGCGTGCTACAAAACCATTGGCAATCTCCAAAAGATTACTCATTTCCATTTTCAATTCACAAAAAGGATGGAAAAGAGGTGAAGCGATACTTGGGAAGGAATCATTTGGAAAGTAAACACTGGCTTGTTCTATCTGACGTACAAAGAGGGCTTTATTGCAAGTATTGCGCCCTATTCTCTGAAGAGTACAGTGGCCACAATAAAGCTCTTCATTTGCAATCGTTTGTTACAAAGCCTGTTACCTCATTTGCAAAGCGGTTCGGGAAAGAGGGTTTCATAGAAAATCATGAAAAAAATGTTTACCACAAAAACAGCGTCGAAATTGGTAAAAATTTTATTAAAGCGTACCTGTCGCCTAAAGAAGCAGTTATAAATCAAGTAAATACTCAACGGCTTCAACAAGTCATAGAAAATCGAGAAAGACTGCGGCCAATTATTGAAACAATCATGTTTTTGGGTCGACAAAACATAGACCGTGGCCACCGCGACGACGGTCAGCTTTTAGAACCGGAACCCGCACTGACCAACGAAGGAAACTTTAGGGAGCTCCTCAGATTTAGAGTAGCGTCAGGAGATGGCGTCTTAAAGAAACATCTGGAAAACACAAGTTCGAGAGCGACCTATATTGGGAAAAATACACAAAATCAGCTTATTGAATGTTGTGGTGAAGAAATCAAAACTGAGCTCATTAACAGAGTAAAACAGGCTGGATGCTATAGTATCATCTTGGATGAAACAACTGATTTATCGCATACATCACAATTATCCTTAACTATCAGATACATTTGCAACGGGCTACTTAGGGAAGATTTTTTCTGTTTTATTGATGTCCATGAAAGTTTGATTGATTTTATGGAGGACAAAAGTGCGGAGCCCAAAATTAGTGGTGAAATGTTGGGAAAGATAGTTGTTAAACAGAACATTTGGATATCAAAGAATGTATTGGAATTGGAACTGACAGCTGCAGTGTGATGTCTTCAGATGTTAAGGGTGCCGTCTCCGAAATCTTGAAAGAAGCTGTTCATGCTGTTAGATGTCCCTGTTTAAATCATGGATTGAACAACTCATTATCTAAATCCAATAACGTTCAAAGTGTACGGAACCTAGTCGGCACCATAAAGTCTGTCGTTGAGTTTTTTTCATCATCTGCAAAGAGAAACACGGTTCTCGGAAGTGCACTGAAAAAAAGAAATGAAGACTTAGAAGAATTTAAGGGCACCAAATTATCAAGTCTGTGTGAAACCCGATGGGTAGAGAGGCATGACAGTGTGATCAAGTTTCAAGAAGCTCTACCTTATATAGTTAAAGCTCTTGTATCCATTTCCGAATGGTCAGAAATTAATACTTCATCGAAAGCCAAAGCCCTGAAAAAGGCTCTCTGTGATGTGCATTTCATCACAACACTACTATCTTTAATAGATGTTTTGAAACAGACTCTCCCTTTGAGTAAGATGCTTCAATCTCCTTCATTAGATTTGAAGAAAGCTTCTGATTTGATTCTCGATATCATTTCAGTTTTAGAATCAAAGCGAAAAGAATGTGGTGTTGTATTTGCAAAGATTTTTGTTGAAGTGAGAAATTTATGTTCGGATTTAGACGTCGAAGTAAAAATGCCACGATTAGCTGGTGTCCAAAGAAATCGACCGAACTATGCAACATCTGATCCGGAGGATTTTTTTTAAAAATCCATATACATTCCTCTCCTAGACAACATTGTTTTTGACCATAAGTTTCGTTTTCCTAAGGACACCGTAGAATGTTTCGGACTTCAACTGCTAATGCCAACAAGTATCGTAAGAGAGCCTGGGCCACCACACCAGTCAGAGCCGATACAAGAGAAACTATGTGCACTGAGGGACAAATTTTTACCGATACTCGGTCTAGAAAGCAGTCAAGTCCAAGCTGAATTCGACTTATGGAAAGCTAAATGGATTAGAGAAAAACCGTCTGGTGTAAAACTGCCGAATACAGCACTTGATGCATTAGAAGCTTGCGACGCAGATATTTTCCCATCAATTCATGGTTTGTTGAAGATATTTTCTACTTTGCCAGTAAGTGTAGCGTCTGCTGAAAGGTCGTTCTCCACGCTGCGTAGGCTGAAGACGTGGTTAAGGTCGACAATGGGTGAAGAAAGATTAAGTGGACTTTGTTTACTTCATACCCACCGAGATGTCGAGGTAGATATTAACAAAGTGATTGATAGATTTGCTAAGTCCGGTAACAGAAGGATGGATTTTGTTATTCAGTGTTAATCAATTATCTAACTAATGTAAATATTTGTAACATAAATAAAACATTTAATGTTTATTCTGAAAGTGGTACTTATTTCCAGTTTGTGTGGATTGAAATAGGTTTTTAACTACCCAGACCATAGAGTAAGTAATTGATCTGTTAAAATACTTTCTGGCATTCAAGACTTGGAATGATAACATATCAGGCTGAACTAAACGTACAATCAAAACAAAGTTGAAGTACATTTATGTGACAGTAATGTTCAACAAAAAAAAATAATAATAATAAAATAATAAACAAATTTCTTAATCATGAAATTATTACAATCTATAACAAAGTGTTAATAAAAATGTATTGGAGGGGGGGGGGGGGAGGTGACTAAAAGTTTCAACCAAACTTTCCCGTACACGGCCCCCCCGAGAAACTCTCCTGGAGCCGCCCCTGTTACCAACTGAGTTGAAGAATGTCAAATCATTTCCCATGTTTAAAAAACTTTTGAAAGAATACACTGCTAAGGTTTGGATGGGTTAAGCTTGCGTTTCTTTATTATACTTAGTTGAATTTCTTTACTTCTGTTTTAATTATTCAGTTCTTTAATGAGTCATCGTAGTTATTATTAACAATTTAATATCTTCCCTTATACCAGCAGCGTTCTGTTGCTGACTGGGAAGTGGGATATATGTGTAAATGATTTTCAAAAATAGAATTTGAACTGGTTTAACAGGATAATTCAAATATGAGCCTCTTCTTCTTCTTTTATGTTTAACAACTAATAATCTTTATAACAAGCTTTATGTCAAGTCCTTCTATCCCATATAAGTAGTTGTACAAGTCTTTTATTAGTAAATGTAAAAAAAGCCAAAAAAAAAAAAAAAAAAAAAAAAAATATTTATATAGATACTAATAATTTGTGATATTGTTAGTGTGGATTTGGAAAACCTTTCCTTAATCCTTTGTCCTGTCGGGAAGTGATGAACAAAAGAGGTGCTAATTGCTAGATGGTACCGGTGTTTCGCTGGTACTACATGAAGAAGCTCACTATCCATATATCTGATCCCATTGTCCATTGGAAAAAAAATACATGGAAAACAATGATCGTGCATTGGAAAGATGAAGAATAAACTTAAATGATCTGCAATTTAAAACTCTGATAACAACTTGAACACTTACCTTATTAAAACAAAAGTACAGGGTTGTTAATGGAAACATTGATGACGTCATCAGTACTGACGATGTCATCAGCGCTTATGCCATTCTGAGTATTCGAGATACATTGATTACTGTATATAAAAGCATCAATGTATACGTATAAAGTGATTGGTAGACTCACCCCATGAACGGTAAGGATAGACAAGAAGCAA
This sequence comes from Odontomyia ornata, assembly GCA_963969285.1. Taxonomy (NCBI): domain Eukaryota; kingdom Metazoa; phylum Arthropoda; class Insecta; order Diptera; family Stratiomyidae; genus Odontomyia; species Odontomyia ornata. The sequence continues at coordinate 37,876,317 of OZ017741.1, forward strand.
AAGGACTAAAAGTAGGGAAGGTGATAAAGTGAATTAAAGTCCTAGTGAAATAAAAAGTGATTTTGTGATATAAATATTCGAGGACCTGATAATGTGTGATAAATAAAAGTGCTAGTCCACTTAAAAGCCATTTTCACTTTCTCTGGAATTCTAAATTATAGGCTGCATACCACACGCGCACAGCAAAATGAAGCTTTTTAAATTGGTGCTAGTTGCAGAGCAGCAACAACTATACTCCAGAATTGTATTGGTGCTTATTCGCTCTGTAAATTGAAAATACCAGATGTGGTATTTTTTAGTAATATTTATAAAATTTCAAATTCCGTTCTCCACAAATGTCCAACATCAGATAAATTACCTACCCACAATAATAACCTTTCACGTTTGCAAATGGCCTAACGCGTAGGTGAGTAGGCACTCAAGTTCTTTATAGGCTCAATATTATAAATGTTATCCCAGTCTGTATTTCTCTTCACACAGGACTACGTAGGCATAAGTTGGATATCAACGAACCTAAACACATGTCCTTGTTTACGCGACTTGGCAGTAGCATTCATCTATAGGAATGTACATATAATAATCTCTCACATACGAGTTTAGATCATAAATCATAGCCACCGCGTACATATCAAGCCTATCAAAATGCCATTCAAAATGGTTGTGCTTTTAAGACCCGCACTTATTCACTTTTGCTGGAGTTTTGCATATTATGAACGTCATAAGTATCATCCTCGAGGGAAATGGTGGCCGCGTGAGAGACAAGTGAACGTGCGAGGATACGTTGCAGGACCTGATGTATGAATGATTTGATAAAATTTGATGGGTTATGTGTGCAGTTACGAGTATGTGGCGGCAGAAAGGAGCATAAACATTATTATCATTGAATTTATGGGATATACGAAATTGATATTTGTTATTTGTTATCCTGATAGTCATTTTGGTAGGATGGGAGAATATGGGAAAGTGATGATATATTGTGTGTTGTTAAAGATTTCTAATATTTTAAACCTAGAATCATAGTTTTATAACATATCAAAAGGAAAGCGTTACGTGTACTCGTATTTCAGAGATGTCCTGAAGACTTCTTGAATGAATATTTAAATGTATAATAAATTTATTCATATGAGATTTACAGAACAGTATGGATATTCAGATGAGATTATTGGAAAAACATTATTTCATGCCTTGTAGCAGAGCTATTTATCATCCTGGCGAAGATAAATGAGACAGGGCAGAAGTCAGCACACTCAGGATATGACTATTTAGTCATGAATGAGTGAAATTAGAATTTATATTCAATTTTGACCGAGCTAAGTTCAGGGTTACTGCTTGTCATATTGAGGTGTTTTTCATACGTCAAATTACAATAACTCCTTGAAGTTGAAAAGAAAGATTTATTTACTAGAATTAATGCTTGTATGTAGAAATCAATTCTTCTACAAGAGCATGATGGGAATGAGCTATTTAATCTGTAGAGTACTTTTGCCAACTTTATTGATTTTATTCATATGACCACAAACTAGGAGCACCCTAAACTGATACGTATAATTATTTACTTTTTAAGCTGATTTTTTGCCCTCCCTATCATTCTGTATTGCTTTATTTTATACAACTAAAACTAAGGCTTAATTTCATAAAAATAAAACAACGAACTAACTTTATTTCATACAAATAAGACACTATAAATACTTTATTTCAGAACACTTTCAAACCACTTTAAAAGGTGTAAAAATTTGGCCATGAGAACCAACTCTCAACAATTGTAGGATTATAAGCATTCATGCCCTGTAAAGTCTACATACCGCCCGTTAGGTATTCTAGACATGGCTGAAAAAGTGTTAGAGAAACTCGTCAAGAAAAGACTTACTGACGCAATTCGTGCTGCCAGGGACCTATCTACCCAGGAGTACAATTTTAAAGGAGTATGCTCTACCATTGATGTGATTGTAGAGGCGATGAGCACAGTCCCAAAGGCAGAGGTGTATAGCTGCACCAAGCAACGGACCGTTCTGTTGGTAACACTCGACGTTAGGAAAGTCTTCAACATCGCCAGATGGGTGGATGTTCTGAATATGTTGAAAACTATTTTTTATGTTCCAGAATATTTTATGCCACTACCTGAAAGACCAAAGCCTGCTGTATGACACATTATAGGGCCAACAAAGAACGGAAGATTTATTAAATGTTGCCTAGAGATCTATCCTTGTTCCAGACCTATGGAACACGTCTAAAACTGGAGATGCCACGTTACGATAGGAATTTCTTTAACGAAAAGAAAACACTATTGGTCCACTACAACTAAACTCTTCAAGTAAAAACGGAAATAAAACAGTTGAAACAACAACCTTGTACAACTTTTCATAGAAAATATAATAATAGAAATAACAACTTCGCGCAATTTTTAATAGAAAATATAACAGTGGAAACAGCAACCTCGTACCAACTGTTCAAATACAACAACCTTATTTCGAAACATTTATCATAAATACCCAAGACATCCACCAGAACTAAAATAAGGTTGATGCACATTAAGAATATATATCACTGGTAACGGTAAAGATATTTTTTTAGACTCTTTTCCAAGCTTTTGGGAAAGACAATTTTGTTAAGCAAGCAAAAATAATGTATATAAACCGCGAAGGCGGCAGAGAAAATTCAAGTAACTATTATTTGTTTCTTCATGTGGCTGGCTTTGCCCACATATCTTTTTTGAAAACCAGTTAGCCTTGTACCTGGACAAGTATAGTTGGCCTTGCGCCTAGACGTATTTCATTGAACCTTTCTGCTAGTTGCCTTTGCCCAGCAGGATCGCCTGGAGGAAATCAGTTGGCCTTGCACCTGGTTGGGTCTAGCTGGTTTAAGTACCTAGACCCGTTTCTGCTGAGTTCCTGGTTAGCTTAGGAAGCATAGCGCTTTTCTGGTTGGCCTTTTTTTTTGTGGTAGGGAGGTGAATACCATTTATTCACAGAGTGAGGGACTCCCACGCGCAACTGGACTACCCACTAAACACCTCCCCTGTCAACCTGAGAACCCAGCCTGGAACCGTTTGACACATTGCTTCGGGCCAGGTCTCGTTTTGTTACGCCGTGGGGCGCCTTCACGCTGGGGAGTCCCTTTTCTAGCAGGATGGGAGAGGGGAAGAGGAAATGCCAGAAGAGCGATCCCCCAGCCCCAGCTCCCCCGGCTGCTGTGAGTCCCTTTTATATTTTAGGGCTGCCTGAGCATAATGTGCCACCTGGTTCCATTTGTCAACCGATTCGAGCATCACCGCAACTATATTATCCAGGGCGAGCTCTCCCGTCTTCCTATAGAGTTCCTTTCACAGCCTGACCCATTTTGTACACGCAAAAAATGTGTGACAGGCATTGTCCTCCTCTCCTGGGCAAAACCGACAATCGGGAGACCGTGACTTACCGATCTTGTGCAGGTAAGGCTGAAAAGACTCATGCCCGCTCAAAAGCTGGGTCAGATATAAGTCAGTCTCACCATGCCTTCAATCTGGCCACGGTCTCACATCCAGTATGAGGCGCGCAGTCCACCTTCCCTTCGTACAACTGACCCAAGACTGCTGCCAATCGTTGAGCGAGCGTTGTCTCTCCTCGCGGGCAACTATCTCCCTCGCATCCTCGTTTTAGCGCAGGTAAATAGTGCGGTACTCTCTAGCAAGGAGGGCGACAGGTATCACGCCTGCAATCACTCTCACCGCCGAGTTGGAGACTGTTGGATACGAAAATGCAAGTCTCAGTGCTCCTCTTCTCTGTACTTGTGCCAAACGATTTCTGCTCCCTACAGTAGCTCCCTACAGTAGCTCTGACCCTACAGCACTCATCAAGAGGCGTCTTCTTGATGGACTGGGTCCCCCTACGTTGGCCATAATTCGACTCAGGGTCGATATTCCCGAAGCAGCCTTCTCAGCCGTTGCCCTGATTTGCTCAGAGAAACTCATCTTCGAGTCGATCAGTAGCCCCAGGTACTTCACCGCTGGCTTCGATTCGATTTGTATGTCTCCAATACTGATCATCCTTACTCTAGGGATTCTCTTTTTTGTCAAGATGACCACTTCGGTTGTCTCCAGTGCTAAACTGAGCCCGCGAGCAGTCATCCAGTCCCTCACTCGGCGCATTAGCATACCTAGCCTAAGTTGCACCTGTTCAACGGTGCGTCCAGCGACCAGGGCCGCAACATCATCCGCATAGCCGACCAAGCGCGACTGGTTGGCCCAGAACATCAGCCGCATATCTAGGTGCTCTGATTGGCTATTTGCGTAGAGCCCTAAGATGCCACCAGGACCAAGTTTGGTAGAGGCCATTGCAGTGAACCCCCGAGCCGACCCCAAACCAATCAGCATCACTGAATATCGGACTCGGCAGAAGAAGTCGCTTGACACAAAGGTGGTAGAGAGCAAATCACTGGCATTGCGTGGTAGCTGGCAGTTGCAGTAACGACAGTGCACCTGCGAAACAAAACGACTTGCTAACGTCGCATCAAACGCAGTTGAGCGCAAGAACTTTTGGTGCCTGGTCAGCAAACTGCGGCAGGAGTACTGGTGTCAAAAGGAGCTTCAGCAACAGACTGGGAAGGCAAAGGCATCGCAATCACGTCATACTACCAATGAGGCAACAATCCTAGGAAATCAGAACGGCAACAGACTCCTACAATCTCGCAGCCCAAATCGAAGATCTGCAGCAGATTGGGGTCGGTAGTTATTAACCCTTGAAGTGAGAATTAAATTGAAATTTAGAGAAATAAATTATCAAGTTAATACAAATAACATTTGGTTAAAAATGATTAAAGTGATTAAAGTAACAAAAACCCAATCTTTAACTGAAGTTCAAAGAAGAGTCCGAGTAGAGAATAGATAAATGTAAGTGTGTTAGAGTGAAGAAAAAGGCTTTATGGCTCGAAAAAAAGGGCTTTAGAATTAATTATATAACAGCCAGATGAGTCACACATGCTCCACCAAAGATGTGCACCCCCACACCTCCCCCATACTGACAAATTTCACCAACAACACGGATCAACTATACAGATTGGCGAGTGTAGTGGAAACTAATTCACATATAGCATGCCAGCACACATCCTATAAATTGAGGGTAGTACAGAGAATTCAGAGAAAATTCACCCCTGAAATCAGGCCCTTGACCCGTATGTTTGCAGAAGTTACGGCGTCCGCCTTGTGGTGAATTAGGGTAGATTAAATGTCCGTTCGGGACTGTAGCAATAGTCTGCTGCCTCAGAGGAAGAGAATGTTGAGATCCGCCGAGATTGGACTTGTCTAGGGACGCGTAAATGCGCTGACAGGCAAGCGTTCCGTTGTCATGGGGCAAGTTCTTTTCCCCAGCACAAGGACCCACTTCAAAAAAATTTCGCATCCATAAATTTCGGGGTCAAAGAAATATCGATCGAAGTCGAGAAGGAGGTAACCTACTAAGGGTCAAAGAATATTGCTGACTCAGAAGGCAAACTGGGCCTGGGGAAAGCAGACGGCCTTAAAATGACTTCGTCGTTACTGACGAGACGATCCAGATGGTAGCAGTGCCCCCTTGCACCTCCCAACCGGATCAAGATCCAAATGTTAGCGTGGCCATATTTTCCATGCAAGTGAAAAACCCATACAAACATAATTTTAATGAATTTTTCCTTTAAATGAAAAATATTAACGTGGCAAATTTATGTCATAGTACAGGGTTTTCCAATAAGAGGCTTTATTTTGATATTAAAAGAAAAATGCCATTCTTTAATACAAATGATCGAATGTTCATTTTATTATTAAAGAAGAAAGTATGCCGTTAATAGTGAAAAATAACATCAGTTCAATGACTATCACGACTACGATTACAGGACCATATCCTTTTCATGAAATTTTCCATAACCAAATCGCAAAGTGGCTGCAGTATATCATCAATAGCCTCGCGAATTCCATCTTTGAGGTCTTGAATCGACGCTGGGCTGTAGCGTAGACCTCCTCTTTCACATGGCTCCAAAGGAAGAAGTCGCAAGGTGTTAAATGACAAGATCTCGGTGGCCAATTGTAATCACCTCTTTTTCCGTAAAAGATCAATTGTTTCGTTGCTTGTATGGCACGTAGCGCCGTCTTTTCGAAAGTTAACGTTGTCCAGATCAATACCATCCAACTCCGGCCATAAAAAATCACCAATCATCTCTCGATAGCGCAATCCATTCACCGTAACTGTTGCTCCAGCCTCATTATCGAAAAAGTAAGGTCCAATGACTCCGCCAGACCATAAACCGCACCAAACAAACAGAAAGGCTTTTCAACAATAACTCTTGGGTTATACGAGCCCTAGATGTGATAATTTTGCTTTTTGACGAACCCTTCGAAGTGGAAATGGGACTCATCACTCAAGATGATTTTTTGATGGAATTCCGGATGATTTCCATGCATTTCAAGGGCCCAATCAGCAAAGACACAACGTTGTTGATGACCGACCGGCTTGAGTTCTTGTGTTAACTGAACTTTATAAGCCTTAAGACCCAAATATTTATACAAAATACGGTGTAATGATGTTTGTGGACAAACCTGGGGTTTCTTCAACACTTTCGGCTACAGCAGCAATATTGTCCGCAGTTCTTGAGTGACGTGCACGGGTTTTATTCTTCACATCACTAAGTTGTCCCAACAGCTCGAATTTTAACACCAATTTCTGTATTGCGGTCCGACAAGGTGCTTCACGACAAAAAAAAGTTTTACGAACCGTCTCTGCCAAATTTTCACCATTTTTAATAATTTCAATGCATTGTTGAAGCGTGTATCGTCCCAGTTTTATTAAGGGCGTAGTTTTCATTTGTCAAATAATAAAAAAAATTACAGCTTCAAAAGTGACATCTACCAAAATAACGGTCCATTCAAAATAACACCTCTTATTGGAAAGCCCTTTATTATGTGAGTGAATCACATAACACTATGCCGTAAATAGGCACGCGAGTGGAAGGCTGCCTTACTCGGCAAGAGCCTCTGTTAACGTAAGAAAGAAAAGAGCGCGCCCGATGGCTAGCTCATTCTAGAGGAGGAGCCTGCCACCGATGTGGGTCCTATACCCAGTCAGGTAGAACGAAATGGAAAGACCGTGGGTATAATTTAATAATTCATTGTATTTTTTTATATACTGATGCCAAACAGTTATACATAAGCGTGTTTGAAAACAAAAATTGATATTAAACATCTCGTAACAATTTTTTTCTTTCGATGAATTGCTATTTTTCTTCAAAAAACAAAGGTTGCTTGTATGTATAAAGCTTGAGAAGAAGGAAAAGTGAAAATCTAGCAATTGCTTTTTCGAAATTTATGATGGCATCACAATAAAAACTGAAAAAGTATTTGTGGTTCTGTACATTGATTTCTATGTAATTGAGCATTTAACTCCTTCGATCCTCTCATGCCGTGGTAGACAAACAGAAAACACAAATACAATTTAAATGTATAATTTGCGATTCACGGCCTGAGAGTTAACTTGCACCAATTTGAAATATAAATGTTCGCAACGCATGGTCTTAACGCCACTAAGTTTCATTTAAAAATAAGTTTATTCGGCCACCGTCACATATATGCAGATACACGCTTTCGATATCTGACGGCTGAGTTACCGCGCATTAGCAAAATTACAATGGTTTTATAATAAAATTGAAGGCAAGTTATAGTAACTAACTCCAGCAAATGCTTCGGTCTAATACATGTACTTGGTAAAGTTATATACGTATGGTTGACTACTCCCTTCTCACTAATTGCGCTGCTGTGCCATGCTTGGTTTTGAGAAATACGCTATCCTCAGCCAAAACTACAATACGAACCATTCATCGCAATGCAAGAAATTTAAGCAAGTTTGGGCTACGGACATGACAAACCCACAGGACATTGATACCGATTTATTTCATTAGTCAAGCGTGCTAATCCAATCACGTTGATATTAATAAAATGCAGTGCGCTTCCGGATTGACGATTTCGAATATGAACGTTTTTGGCTAAGGGCTACTCCCAATGATATCCTACAGCAAAATCGAATTAAAAGCGATCACTCACCAGTTCTCGTTGAAAGCGTGACTGTAACTACGGTGCATTCTCTCGTGTCTACGTTGACGTCAAGGATCAACAAATGTGAAGAGCTATTTGTAAAGAAACTTTATATGGCATAGTGAAAAATTTTTGATGAATTTGCCCCTCAGTGCTGCATACTCGGACACTTCAATCTCGGTATTCCTGTCTTAATTGCAGGAACCACAGTACATCACTCCATTCAGTAAAGGGGAAAAGTAACACTGCCATACGCTTCTACGTGAAAAGTGACACATGTGCGTTCTTGAAATGCCAACCGTATTTCAATGTCCTCTTAGTGCATTGGAGAACTCGTATGGAAAGCGCTTTCCCTGTGGCTGCCCGTATTTAAACATAAACATTTAGTTTTGTTATTTTTATAGCGATTAAATTATATACTTGAACGTCGTTTTTATATTTGAACCCTGCCACACCTCAAATATTTTACAGGGTTAACTCAGATAACAGCTATAGCTATATCACGTGTTTTTACTTTAGTTTAACGTAAAACTTTGTAGGAATGTTTCACATGTACGTGCATGTACGACGTAAAAGTTGATTCACTCACGTATTGTTTCAAAGCGACAGTCAGGGGATAGTTTATTATTGCTTTACAGCTTTAAGTCCAGCACAAAGCGGAAAAGTTTGTTGAGATTCAATTAGAATATTCCGTTGCAGTGATGACACACGGATTTACACGCACTCCCATTTCCCGGCTGCCGGGCCAAATTGAATTTAACGTTTTGTTGTCACTCTCATGAGCGGTGGGAGTTCACAGACACTTGGGCCGCTCAATGCCAGCCAACATCTTACATTTCCTCATGTCGTCTCGAGTACAATCACTCACTTGTCGTTCTGAGCTCAGATTATCGTTTTACTACCAAAACATTTAATGAATAGCCGCCACCGCCGTGATTTTCTCCGCTGGTGGAGCAGCCACTAGTTGGTCAGCTCCAGACAATAACTCACGCGCAAGTCTCGAATGTTATTCGCATTGGCTTCTTTTTAATGATTTGCTTTTTATTTAGCATGGAGCTGAGCAAATTGACGGTCAATTTCCTTTTCCGGTTAACGGCTATAAGTCGACTCCCGAATAAACGACAAACATTCGTGCGAAATGCAAAACGGGAGCCCGCACATAAGGTTTGGTGAAACTTTCGTAAACTTTCACTCACTTTTGCACGATTGTTTCAAATACTTGCTTTTCAATTATTTGCTATCATGACGACGACAACGAAGATGGATAATGACGAGCAAGGTGACTCTCTTCCTATTACTTTTCTTCTCAAGTTTTTCATTCAAGCGAAAAAATTTCAGACCAAGCACTTGATATAACTATCGATAACATTTTGCGTTCATTCAAATTGAATTTTCTTAAGACTATTTATTTTTTGCCGGCCATTCTCCACGTGCTTGCCGTATCCCGGTCATAAGTCTACTTCCCGCTCCGTCTAAAACTTGTCTTTCTTTTCTCCCGTGTCAGCCACCGGTAAAAATGCAATCAGCTACTCACTCAGCTGAATGAATTGTCTCCGTATAGGCTAGATCCAGTTCCAACAGGTTTATTTATCTCCGGCTGGGAGGAAATATGAAGGCATCCATCAAGGTCCGGGCAGTTTTCAGTTGACGTCTGACCAACTCTTTAATGGACGAGATCGTGCATAGCGCAAATTTTCCCTGGTGCATCGATCAAATACTCCAGCGCAATAGTTCCAGCGTTTTTTCGGTGCATGGAGTTGCCACCGTCCTAAAAAGTCCAATCTTAATCACTATATAGACGCCAATTGACTCGCCATCTCCTTGCGTTCGCTACTGGAGCCATATGAAATTTAATGCTGTAGTGGCTTGAATTCTTTCGTTAACTCACAGCATAGCTCCTCCCAGCTGGCTTCCCGTTCACACACTGTTCAGAACCAAATGAAACCCTTTCCTTCGAAAAGTGCCGCCACCATCCTAAATAATTAGGTTTTTGTTACTTCTTCAGTCAACTGCAGCTCCTCCACTCTCTCTCTCTCTCTCTCTCTTTAAGAATATACTGACCAATTCTGAGTGCTCACTGGAGAATTTGACTACCAACTTGAAGACGTTTGGTGGTATACCCAATTCCCTTTCAATTCTTTGCGTGGACACGGCTGCTGCCTGCGATATAAACCCAATTTCTGCTCTAGGGGGAGATCCATGTAGATGTAATTCACCTCCTTCCTTAGCATTCTCGCGTTCTGTATCAGGAGAAGCTCTCCCATAAAGATCCTGAGCTCACCTCGCAACTACGCCACCTCCTTCTCCTGCTAGTTCATATCTGCCTGAATGTTTCCCAGTTCCCAGAGAGCAAACTCCACTTTTGTCCTAATTTTCAAGGAAGTTCCCGCTCCCAGTATCCCCTCAAATTGTTCTATTAGAGACCGCGCCTCCACCACTTTGCCTCTGACTGCATCCAGGTCCTCCTGCGGTGTATAAAGATAGAGTTTAGCCCCGAATAAACTGGTGTCCATCGCCAACTCAGCTCTTAGTACCACTTACAGGGTCTTTTTCATATCCTCTACTGACCCTAAACACTAATTCCGGATGCCAAGCTCGTATACAACCTCAGCTATTTCACAATAATCTTTGTGGCTTTTGCTATCCTTACTTTTTTTTGAAAATTAATAAATTTATTGATTAAAAACAAAACTAAGTAGAAGGAAAAGGAAAAGAAAAAATATTTTTTCAAAGTAAAACTTATTGATGTTTGAAATAAAAAGAAAGCACTTTTGTGATAAATACACTAGTCTTTTATTTGATTCACTGATACAACGTGTTGGTTTTTAGAAGAGTAGAACGGAAGTGATACAAAGCAAATCTTATACCAACATAGACATTTGAACATCATATAATATTTGTATTGTTGCCAACTTAAACATTTTCAAATAAACATTGCCATATTAATAACACTTATATAATTATGACATACATACACACTCACATATTAAACAAAATACCCAACCTACAAAGCTTAAACTTAAACCCTACTCTCACAATCTTTCCCTCATTTTTCAATTTTTCACACGATCCTACTCAGTCATTTAAACACCTTTAATTCACGCCTTCTTAGCCAGCTGCTCAATCACTCATCCACTCAGATTTCGGTGCACTATCTACTTTGTACACTCTCCACATTCAATCAAATTGCACTCACTCTCTAAACCAACTTCACATTCAAAATTCACTCAAAATAAACTTTCACTCCAACCCACATACCAAATTTTACTTTCGTACTTTCACTCAAACAACATTGACTCTTCTGAAACTTACCCACTTAGAGAGACTTTTTCTAAATACTTCCAAAATGTTTGTAGAATCATAGGGAGGAACCGATCCCCTTGACCCCCCCTCCGTATCTACGACACTGCTAAAGACATCCTTACCATCTTAAATGCTTTCATTTGTTGGTGGATCGCTATCCGTAGTAGATTTCTGATTATCTGAAAAACGGAGCGAAGGGAGCCACCAAAAACCTCCTTCAAAAAGCGCCAGAAAATAAAGTTCGCATGGACGCCCAATAAGAAAAAAGATCTGATGCGAGATAGGAGAGCAAGACAACCCGACGAAGACCCTGGCAGCAGGCACTGCTCGTAAAGTCCCAAGATGCCCGATCCTACGCGTAGGTGCCGTGGGATATTAGGGGCAATGTATGGCCCAAAGGCACCAACACAGCCATTATAGCAGTACAAACAACGCGGTCAGGCCGCACACTGGTCGAATTTGGAGCAAAGACCGACAAAAAGGACGCATTCTGTGACACAGTAAAGAAAGTCCTCGGGAAAAGCGAGTCGATGGCAATGATCGAAATAAGAGATTTGGCCCATGTAGAAGACGTCATCAGAAGGGAGTTCACTAGCGTGGGCAGGATCAAAGCGAGGCTGACACAAGAAAACCACAGGAGGCAACGCATGGCAACTATCGACTTGACTGAAAAGGACGCCGAACAATGTCTGAACAAGGACAAAGTGAAAATAGGGAGGGTTGTCTGCAGGATACGGCAAAGAGCAGCGCCTCTTCAATGTTTCAAATGCATTGGCTATGGTCACACTGTACAAGTATACAGGAGGCCCGATAGGAGTTTCCTATGTTAGAAATGCGGTGGAATGGGAAATAAAAGAAAAGAGAGTACAAAAGAGGCACACTGTATTCTTTGCGAGGATGCTGATTTAAAACTGGACTTTGAGCATGCCTTGGGATTAGGAAAGTTTCGGGTTTCTAGGAAGCCCTAGCCAAGACAAAATCAGAGCTTTGATGACCTGCATTCTACAGCTAAGCCTACACTGCAGCTGGACCGCCCAAAATTTGCTTGACCAATTTGTGAGGGACACAAAAGCTGACTTTATACATCATTTGGCATCATGGTATCCTGATGAAATTGGTTCTGCAACCATTTGGGTTTGAAACAGTGGTTTTCAGGTGGAGAACTGTGGATTTGGGGTGCTTAGAGACCACCTTCTTTAGTGTGTACCTAACTCTAAACGAAACGATATTATCTTTTCAAGCCAAGCTTCAAGCTTTGGAGGGCGTTGTCTCGAACCCAGACAGCAACATGCTCATTTGGGGGGACTTCAACGTGAAAACAATCAAATCTTGCATGCCTCAAACAGATTAGTGGAAAAAACGAGTCCTAGAAATGGCGGCTAGGATAGCGCTTGTTATACTAAACACTGGAAATACGCCAACTTTCCGCCGTATTGGCTGTGAAGGAACTATACGGTTGTGACATTCACCTGGGAGTCCTTAGTACGGAGTATACACAATTGGAGAGTATTAGAGGACTACTCAGCCAGTGATCATCAGTGTGTTCTGCTTGAGATTGGTTGTGTCGTCTCCCGACGTCCATGCTCTCGGCTCTCTACAATCGGGTGGAACATCGGAAGGACGGACGTCAAGAGGCTCGTGGAGGTGCTCACAGCAGGTGGCCCGCTGCAGGAAGATTCAGAGAGGACGGAAGCACTGGTGACTCAAGATGTGTTGAACTCAACTATGAGCACCATCACGACTGCTTGCAACGCTTCTATGCCCCGTATACTACTGTGATCAAAAATAAGGTGACATTTGAATTTAAACTGCGCACGTCGAAGGATTTGGAGAATCATTTTTTTAGGTTGGTAGTACTGTCAGTAACATCTTTGTCAAATTTACATGTCAAAATATTCATTAGTGTTTGAGATACGCGTCGTTTTGTGAGCTGCTAAAAGTGAGTTTTTCGTTTTTCGCGATGTCGAAATTTGTTGAACTCGTATTGAATTTTGTTTGCGGAATCAATTTTCTGCTGCAGATACGTTGAAGATGATGCAGAAAGCCTTTTTTTTTGTGGTAGGGAGGTGAAGGCATTTACGCCCGCCGAGTCTGGCAGTGTGGGACTCCCATGGAGGATACCCTTGGACTACCCACTAAACACCTCCCCTGTCAATCTGAGAACCTAGCCTGGAACCGTTTGACACATTACTTGGGGCGAGGTCTCGTTTTGTTACGCCGTGGGGCGCCTTCAAGCTGGGGAGTCCCTTTTCTAGCGGGAGGGGAGAGGAAATGCCAGAAGAGCGATCCTCCAGCCCTAGCACCTCCGGCTGCTGCGAGTCCCTTTTATTCTTTAGGACTGCCCGAGCATAATGTGCCACCTGGTTCCATTTGTCAACCGATTCGAGCATCACCGCAACTATATTATCCGGGGTGAGCTCTCCCGTCTCCCTGTAGAGTTCCCTTCGCAGCCTGGCCCATTTGGTACACGCAAAAAATGTGTGACAGGCATTGTCCTCCTCTCCTGGGCAAAACCGACAATCGGGAGACCGTGACTTGCCGATCTTGTGCAGGTAAGACTGAAAACACCCGTGCCCGCTCAAAAGCTGGGTCAGATAGAAGTCAGTCTCACCATGCCTTCAATTTAGCCACGGTCTCACATCCGGGATGAGGCGCGCAGTCCACCTTCCCTTCCTGCAATTTCTCCAAGACTGCTGCCAATCGTTGAGCGAGCGTTGTCTCTCCTCGCGGACAACCATCCCCCTCGCATCCTCTTTTTGGCGCAGGTAAATAGCGCGGCGCTCTCTAGCAAGGAGGGCGACAGGTATCACGCCTGCAATCACTCTCACCGCCGAGTCGGAGACTGTTGGATACGAAGATGCAATTCTCAGTGCTCCTCTTCTCTGCACCTGTGCCAGTCGTTTTCGGTATACCTCCTTGCTGAGAGCGTCGCCCCATACCTCTGCTCCGTACAGTAGCACTGACTCCACAGCACTCATCAAGAGGCGTCTTCTTGATGGGCTGAGTCCCCCTACGTTGGCCATAAGTCGACTCAGGGCCGATATTCCCGAAGCAGCCTTCTCAGCCGTTGCCCTGATTTGCTCAGAGAAACTCATCTTCGAGTCGATCAGTAGCCCCAGGTACTTCACCGCTGGCTTCGATTCGATCTGTATATCTCCAATACTGATCATCCTTACCCTAGGGATTCTTTTTTTTGTCAAGATGACCCCTTCGGTTTTCTCCAGTGCTAAACTGAGCCCGCGAGCAGTCATCCAGTCCCTCACTCGGCGCATTAGCATACCTAGCCTAAGTTGCGCTTGTTCAACGGTGCGTCCGGCGACCAGAGCCGCAACATCATCCGCATAGCCGACCAAGCGCGACTCATCTGGCATCTCAAGTCTCAGTAGCCCGTCGTAAGACACGTTCCACAGATCCGGACCAAGGAAAGATCCCTGGGCAACACCCGATGTAATTTCCATCCTTCGTTGGCCCTGTGTCGTGTTGTAGAGCAGGCTTCGGTCCTTTAGGTAGTTCCTCAAAAGCCGCATTAGATATTCTGGAACTTGAAAAGAGTTTTCCAGCGTGTCCAGAATATCCACCCATCTAGCGGAGTTGAAGGTATTCCTGACGTCGAGTGTCACCAACAGGACGATCCGTCGCTTGGTGCGACTACATGCCTCTGCCTTTTGGACCGCGTTCACCACCTCTGCAATCGCATCAATGGTAAAACGTCCTGCTCTAAAGCCGTACTGCCGAGGAGATAGGTCCCCAGCAGCACGAATCGCGTCAGTGAGTCTTCCCTTGATGAGTTTCTCTAGCACTTTCCCAGCCGTGTCTAGCATGCATAACGGGCGGTATGCAGACGGCGATTCGGGATTTCCCTTCCCCTTGCTGACGAGCCTCGCCACCTTCCATCGTACCGGGAAAAACCCGTCCCGTAGGCAAGCGTTGAATGTGCTGAGCAGCAAGTCAGGACAATGGTGATAGACGAGCTGCAAAACCTCAGCTGGAACACCATCTGGACCTGGAGCCTTCCTCGCTTACAGGGAGAGGACTGCCTCCTCCAGTTCCAGATGTGTGAAGAGTGGGCACTCGACTGCTGTTTCACCATGGACAGCGTCAACATGGACGGGACGGGTGGGGAAGAGTCCCCGCACTATCGCGTCCATCTTTTCCGCGTCATGTATACAAGGCTTCCGTAGGGCACCAAGTTTCCCCATGACCAGCTTGTAGCCAAGGCCCCACGGATCCCTATTTATATCGTCTACGAGGTCTTGCCAGGATCGGGCCTTGCTCTTGTTAATAAGCCAGCGAAGATATTTCCTGCCGGACCTGTATGCTGCTAGCCTAGTTTCTGCCTCCTCCCGTGTTCGCGCCCGCTGGGCCTCTCGCCGATGTTTGTGACACTCGCTTCTTTGTTCGGCGATCTCGTTTGACCACCAGTATACTGGAGGCTTACCGTGTCGGGGTCTCCGACGGGGCATGGAAGATGCAGAAAGCCTTGGTGATGAGGTTTTGACTGAAAAAATGTTTACAAGTGGTATAGCGAGTTCCAAGCTGGACGTGAACGTTTCGAAGACGAAGAGCGTCCTGGGCGAACATCAACCTCTTCTCTTCTTCGATTCTTGTGTATTATGAATTCCTTCCGCCGGGTCAAACAGTCAACAAGGAATATTATTTGAACGTTATGCGTCGTTTGCGCAACACTATCCACCTAAAAAGCCCGGAATTGTGGAAAGACAATTCTTGGTTTTTACACCACGATAATGCACCATCCCATACTGCACTCGTAAATCGTGATAATTTTGCCAAAAACTCAATCCATATCGTTCCGCAACTACCGTGTTCACCTGATCTGGCGCCGTGCCACTTCTGGCTGTTCAGTAAGCTCAAAAGACCGCTTCAGGGGCACCGTTTTAATACGAGAGAGGAGATTTAAGCCGCATCGAAGACGGAACTGAAGGCCATCCCGGAAACGACGCGTATCTCAAACACTAATGAATATTTTAACATGTAAATTTGAGAAAGATGTCACTGACAGTACTTACAAACTAAACAAAAAAAAAAAATAATTCTACAAATCCTTTGACGCGCGCAGTTTAAATTAAAATGTCACCTTATTTTTTTGTCACGGTAGTAAATCTCGGTACGGCAAGCCCCCAGTGTATTGGTGGTCGACCAAAATCACTGAAATGTGATACCACGACACAAGAAGAGTTTCATAAGCTTCGGCGTAAGGCACAATGGGCACGGAACCCTGACAAGGCATGCAACTGGGGTGCAGCATATATGTTGGCTAAGAAATGCTAGGAAATTGATTAACAACAACAGCAAGGCTCGCGGCTGGCAAGATCCGGTGGACAATGTGAACAAGGATCCATGGGGCCTTGGCTACAAGCTTGTTATGGGGAAGCTTGGTGCCATACGGAAACCTTACATACATGACGCGATAGATGGACGAGATAGTGGGGCACTCTTCCTCGCCCATCCCGTCCATGTTGACGCTGACCATGTTTAAACAGTGGTCGAGTGTCCACTCTTCACACTAACGGAACTGAAAGATGCAGTCTTTTCACTGAAAGCGACGAAGGCTCCAGGTCCAGATGGTGTTTCAGCTGAGGTGTTACAGCCTGCCTATCACCATTGTTCTGACTTGCTGCTCAGCACATTCAACGCTTACCTATGGGACAGGGTTTTCCCGGTACAATGGAAGGTGGAGAGGCTCATGCTGATCAGCAAGGGGAAAGGATCCCGGATCGCCGTCTGCATACCACCCATTATGCATGCTAGACACTGCTGGGAAAGTGCTAGAGAAACTCATCAAGGGAAGACTCACTGACGCCATTCGTGCTGCTGGGGACCTATCTCCTCGGCAGTACTTTTAGAGTAGGACGTTCACCATTGATGCGATTGCAGAGATGCTGAGCGTGGTCCAAAGGCAACACTTGACGTCAGGAATGCCATCAACTCCGCTAGATAGGTGGATATTCTGGATATGCTGAGAACCCCTTTTCAAGTTCCAAAATATCTAACGCGGCTTTTGAGGGACTACTTGAAGGACCAAAGCCTACTTGACAACACGACATAGGGCTAATCATGAATGGAAGTTACATTGAGTGTTCCCAGGGATCTATCCTTAGTCCAGACCTGTGGAGCGTATAATATGACGGGCTACTGCGACTGGAGATGCCAGATGAGACGCGCTTGGTCGGCTATGTGGATGATGTTGTGGTTCTTATTGCTGGTTGCACTGCTGAACAAGCGCAACTTAGGCTAGGTAGGCTAATGCGCCGAGTGAGGGACTGGATGACTGCTCGCGGGCTTAGTTTAACACTGGAAAAAACTGAAGTTGCCGTCCTGACAGAAAAGTGAATCCCTAGAGTAAGGGAGATCAATATTGGATACATACTAATCGAACCGAGGAAAGCGGTGAAGTACCTGGGACTACCGATCGACTCAAATATGAGTTTCTCTGAGAAAATCAGGGCAACGGCTGTGAAGGTTGCTTCAGGAGTATCGACTCTGAGTCGAATTATAGCCAACGTAGGGGACCCAGCCCATGAAGAGGACGTCTCTTGATGAGTGCTGTATGCTCAGTGCTATTGTATGGATCAGAAATATGGGGCGACGCGCTCTGTAAGGAGGTACTTGGCACAATTACAGAGAAGAGGAGCACTGAGGAATGCATCTTCGTATCTTGAGAGTTATTGCAGGCGTGATACCTATTGCCTTCCTTGCTAGTGAGCGTCGTGCTATTTACCTGCATCGGAATGAGGATGCGAGGGAGACGGTGGCGCACGAGGAGAGACAGTGCTCACTCAACGATTGGCAGTGGTCTTGGGTGAATTGCATGAAGAGAAGGTAGACTTTGCACCTCATTTGGGATGTGATACCGTGGCTGAATCGAAGACAATGTGAGACTGACTTCTATCTGACCCAGCATTTGAGCGGGCATGGGTGTTTTCAATCTTACGTGCACAAGATTGGTAAGTCACGATCTCCTGATTGTCAGTATCGCTCAGAAGGGGAAGATAATGCCTGCCACACATTTTTTGCGCGCACAAAATGAAGTAGGCTTCGAAAGGACTTCTACAGGCAAATGAGAGAGCTCAACCCGGATAATACAATCGTGGTGATGCTCGAATCGGTTGACAAATGGAACCAGGTGGCACAATATGCTCGGGCGGTCTTAAAATGTAAAAGGGATTCACAGCAGCCCGGGGCGTTGGGGCTGGGGGATCACTTGTCTGGCAATTCTTCTCCTTCTCTCACCTTCCACTAGAAGAGGGATCCCCCAACTTGAAGGCGCCTCACAGCGTAGTAAAACGGGACCTGGCGCGAAGTAATGTGTCAAACGGTTACAAGCTGGGTTCTCGGGTTGACAGAGGAGGTGTTTAGTGGATAGTCCAGTCGTCTTCTCTCGAGCATGGAAGTCACACACTCTGTGCTTAAATGACATTCACCTCTCAACCGCAAAGAGAAAACATTAGAAAATTAAAATGTTTGAAATAAAACACGTCAACAGTATTCTACACAGAATTGAATTGAAGTAAACCCGGGAGAGATTTTTGAAAACTTAAACATTTACAGTACTTTGGATTCAAATTGTTCAATTTGCAAAATTAGCTTAAGGTTTAATACAGTGTAATTCTATTGAGAGCTCAAAGTGTTATCGTTGCTTTCATCAATTCCCGGTGTAGGAAAATAAAGTGATCTACAATGGTGCCATTTATATTTCATGCACATCGAAACTCATTTCTTTCTCTTTCAAGAATATATTCAATACTAAATTGTTCACTTGTCAATAAATTATCCCTTATCAATACACTAGTCCGAACTTTTTGCAGTTCTCACAAATCAACGTACAATGCATCTTAACTTTTGACGTCTTTATCGATAAATCAATTTCAAATCGTTGTCACAAAACTAACCTTACTTCGAGTTAAATTAATGAAAAATTCATATGAGAAATGTAGCAGATGCCACGTCAACTCCACAAGGGTACTGTAACGTCCAACTCTTGAGAAAATCGCAGAAAAATCAAACTACCTTGGAAACTCAATATTTAGATGCAGAGGAGAAGAGCAAGTTAAAAGGACAATAATACAAAGTTTCTTTCAAGAATTTACAAAACTTTTGTACATATTATAGAGTTGGAACGACAGATCTATGCTGAAGGTTGAAAATTGTTTGGTGTATTTGATGGATTGTCATTCAAACGAATTAAAATATAAATTATTTATAAGGGAATTATATTAAATTACTCTTTGGGAAATTCCATAATGTAAAGATAACTTGAAAGGTAAGAAACTTCGACAGTTTTACTGTTGAAGGGACGAAGAAGAATAAGAAATGATGAAGTTTTGTTCAACTCGTGCAATTTTCATGCAAATAATCACTTTTGTTGCATCATTGTTTGGAATTTCCTAAAACAACTTTGGTGTAGACATCAAGCAAGTTGGGTAGACAGATCTGCACTCATGCAAGAAAGGTTTTGTGCACGACCGACAATATGGAGACATCAATAGTCAATAAGCTCAAAAAAAACTTCAACGATATCTACAACAATTGAATACTCATCCTCAAAAGAAAAAACTATTGTTACACTATATTAATCAGCTTCCATTTTGTTGTAATATTACTAACAACAATTGACCGAATGAAATTTCAAAGATATTTTTATTATTCATTCTATTTGTAAATTAGAAAGTCCTTTAAAAGTTTAGTGTCTGGATTGTTGGAAAGCTCAAATGGTAAAAAAACCGTGCATTGTTTTTATTGTACTCGGAGGGTTTTCAAATTTTTCGTTTTCACCCGAGCTTATCCACCTGCCAGATGTAGCAACATAAAATATATCTTCCCACTAGACTGGAAGATCGAGTATTGAAGCCGAACGAGTCAAGCGAATATCGAAGTTCAACGAGCGAAGCGAAACGTCACGAAAACATCGAATCATTGTAACTTTGTGGATATTCCAGGTGAACAATGGTTGTTATTAATTGATAAATAAAAACGTTGTTGTTTTTATTCGTAGGCGTTGCAAACTGATGACCCAACGTCCTTAAACCAAAATAACAGAAATTCCAAACAGCAGCGCAAAGAACGCTGCTGTTTGGGATTTCTGTTTGTCACGTGATTAGCGAATTGGAACATGATGTCCTCACGCAGCTACCTCACACTAACAAATGGGAAACGCTCAAAAATTGTATCACATCCATCTACGCTCTATCTGAACGTGACAACTTCCAGGAATTGCTGACAGGCTTAGAGCTTGGGGTTAACAAGCCATTTCAACTACTTCGCTCAATAAAAAGTACGGTGGGCAAATAAGTTTCAAATGAATTTTGTAAATCATTATGGATAAAACGGCTTCCATCGCCAATTGAAGATATTTTAACTGTGTCAACAGCAAATTTGGATCAGCTAGCTGAAATGGCTGACAAGTTATTGGAAACAAACGATCGGCCTGCCCATTTCATTTGCGAAGTCGACAGAAGTCAAACTGCAATTAAGAATGAAATCAAACGCGAGCTTACCAACATTTGTTCGTGTCTAGACCAACTGCAGTTCAACAGAAGCCCCAGCCTTACTCGCAATTTACGCTTCAGTTCAGCACGTTCACCTGATTCCGCTAAACATCAAAATAACATATGCTACTTTCATCGTGAATTCGGTGGGTCGACAGGAAAATGTGAAAAACCATGTGCTTTCCATACTAAATGTGGTCCAAAAAAACCAGATAACGCGTCGCTTGTTGCAAGCATTAGCGACGCAACAAAACGTTCATGCTTGCATTTTATGGATCACAGCACCAAGCTTAAATTTATCATCGAGACGTGAGGTGACGTTTCTGTCATCTCTGCCCCACAGACCATTGCCAAGCAATTTGGAAACGGCTTTAAACGTTTTGCTGCCAACAGCAGGGTTATTCAAACATTTGGCATGCATGTACTCAATGTTTCACTCGGCCTTAGAAGAAATTTTTGCAGGAAGCAAAGCAAAGTTTGCCTGACCGATACTTGGTGCAGACTTTCTACAACACTTTGGATCAAAAATCGTTGTTTGTTTGACCCTAAGACACAATTTTCAACCGGCGACTGGACAAACGTTCAGAGACACTTCTCTGTGCTCACATTTAGTAGCGACGTGAAGTACTTTGAAATCCTGAGCAAATACCCGAACATCACAAACCCTTCACGTATTAGGGAAAATCAAAAGCTATCAGTGCTACATCTCTTCGTAACCAATTGCCCACCCATTGCAGAGTGCCCTCAAAGCCTCGCACCAGAAAAACTCTCAATAGCAAGAGCGAGATTCGAACATATGGCAACTTGGCTATTGCAGGCTATCCAACAGCCCTTGGGCAGTGCCTCTACACCTCGATCCGAAGAAGGAAGGTAAGCGATGCCAATGTCTAAACGCAGTTACGATTCCAGGCCACTATCCGATGCGACATATTCAAGAGATAGTGTCAAACATATCTGCCAAGAAAATCTTTTGAAAAATAGATCAGCTTAGAGCATTTCACCAGATCCCCATTGCAGAGGAGGAGCTTTCAAAGGTGGCGGTAGTAACCCCATTCGGCCTCTACGAATTCACTGTAATGACTTTCGGCCTCAAAAACGCTGCCCAGTCATTCCGAAGGCTTATGGACGAGGTTCTCAAGGGTCTCAAATTTGGCTCTTGCTAATTTGATGACATATTGATAGCTTTGAATACACCCGAACACCATGAGAAACAGGTCCACACCATTTTCAAGAGGCTGAACGACTAAGCTGTAGTAATCAACATCGCGAAATGTATACTAGGATCTAAGCAAGTCAAGTATCTACGACAGATAATTTCAGCAGAGGATCCTGTACCCCAGAAAAGTGGGCCAAACCAATTAGGAATTTAACGAAACCGACTACATTCAAACAGCTCCGTCATTTTCTTCTAGTTACATATTAACTTATATCGAAGGTTTGTCAGAAAAGCTGCAGAAATGCAAGCTCCCTGGAATAAACTCTTAAACAAATCACAGAAGATCGACAATACTCCAACAATGTGGACGAGAGAAACAAACGCAGCGTTCGAAAAATGCAAAAACTGCCTCGCAGATGCCACAATCCTTGTATATTTCGGGAGCAACAGACCTTGACTTTGTCTACCGACGTATCGGATACCGCTATCGGAGGAGTGCTCGAGCAATTTCAAGACAACCTCTGGAAACTAATTGGATTCTCCCAACGCAAGCTTACCATAGCTGAGTCTCGCTACAGTGCCTATGATAGGGAGTTACTGCCATATACAGCAGCATCCCACATTTCAACATTATCTGGAGGGTTCAGAGTTCGTCGTACACACTCATCACAAGCCACTTGTTTTTGCCTTTAACCAGAAATCCGATAAAGCATCGCTTCAACAGTCAAGACAGTTTAATTACATCGCACAATTTTGCCCCAACTTTGTACATATTCGTTCCGATGCTAACATTACCGCAAATTTGCTGTCCCGCATAGAAGCCATATCGCTACCACTATTAATTGAAAATGACAAGCTTGTCAAAGAACAGATAAACGATCCCGAGCTGAACGCTCTTATTTGAAACAAATCGACGTCCTTGCAACTGCAACTGATTAACACCCAAAGTGGAAAAATGTACTGCGATTTGTTAGTAGGTCTGACAAGATATTTCGTCACCTTCCACCGCTGTGCCCACCCAAGTGCAAGAGCAAAGTTACGTGTGATTGCCCGAAAATGAGAATGAGAAATGACGATCTTTGGTGTCATTGTTGCCTCTTTTACCAGAGATTCAAAGTCGGCAGATATACAGTAAACGCTTTGCAACCATTTCTAGTCCCAGAAAAACGCTTTCAAGTAGTGCACCTGGATATAGTCGGACCAATAGCGCAAGTAGATGGATTTAGGTACGTTTTAACAACGCTTGACAGGTTTTTAAGGTTGCAAGAGGCAGTAACATTGGTAAAATAGGCAGCTGACGCAGTAGCTTAAGCCTTCCACGCTACCTAGGTGTCTCGCTTCGGAAGGCCAGAAATTGCGGTCACTGACCAGGCACCACAATTCGAGTCAGTCTTGTTCAGGTCACTGACTGATATTGTAGCAAGAACGTTACTTTATTACCCTGCTTTGAATGGACTAGGGGAAAGGTAGCTTCAGACACTAAAAGCCGCCATCATATGTAACGAAGATGACAAGAGCTGGCCTAGTCTACTTCCGAACATACTCTTGGGCCTAAGAAATTGCTATAAGAATGACTTCCAAGTTAGCTGCGCAGAGTTAGTCAAGGGCAATAGTCCAAGTGAATCAACATTCGTTCAGTAAAGATTTGAAACCACAAGTACGAAAAATTAGGCCTAAACCCATTGACCAGAAAAAAACTAGAGTACATTTGTTCACAAGGACTTTCGGACATGTACACATGTATTCCTTAGATATGACGCAGTCAGACAGGCATTACGGCAACCATACACAGGTCCACACACACAGGAAAACAAAGCTCCAAGTATACAAATCTGTGATAAGATCTGTGTTATGCTATGGGTGTGAAACATGGTCTCTGACCAAAGAATCCGCAAATATATTGAACGCCTTTGAGCGACGGGTCCTGAGGTGAATAATCAGAGCAAAGCTAGACACAGACCAATGTTGAATTCGATACAACCATGAGCTGTATACAATTTTTGACGAGCCAGAGGTCCCAATGATTGTAAGACTGCGGAAGCAGCAATGAGCTGGCCACATGAATCGAATGGACGAACAATGGACACCCAAAGAGGTATTCGTTGGGAGAAGTGAAGTCAAGAGGAAACGCTGATCTGTCTCGGTCGACGAAGATAGTTCATCGCTGCTCGGATTTAAAAATTGAAGGACTCGGTAAATGGGCCGAGACAGTTGGAGGCGCTATTCGCAGGAAATGAAGGCCCAAGAGGAAGGAAGAAGGCCCTGCTCTGCAAAGGTAACCATGGGACCAAAAAGGTGACTACACACACGAAGAGAGATAGCGGCTCCGAGGGGGGATGGCCCAATAAAACTGGAGCAACCAAAAATATATAAAAAAGATTGAAAAAACCCAAAAAGAAAAAATAAAAATAATAACGACGACGCAACCAGCGGTTGTAGCTACGATGTTAACAGTACATCGAGAGCAAAACTAACGATGACAAAAATGACGATGAATACAATGGCAGTGAAGACGGATGAAAAACGGAGATTAGCAGACATCTGGTCCAGACTATAATTCCTGCAGCATTTGGGCGCAGAAAAAAAAAATTATGCAAACGCCAGAGCGTCCTATAAAGGAAAAGCGGGAAACTTGGCAGGACACTTCGGGTGCTCGAGCGGTGGAAGAAAACATAAAAAACATCGAGAATTCGATGGTCACTGCTGCGATCGTTATCAAAGCGACCGCTGCTAGGGTTGTGATTCCCAACATAATAAAGAATCAACCTGAAACCAACGTGGAGATTACAGTAGGAACAGAAACGAGTGGCCAGGCAAATAAAGCTTTGTTGTGTGATTTCATCGCCAACGTCGAAAATGCGGCGGAAGTACTGCATTCGGAAACGCAAAGCGATAACCTTTCCCAAGGATGGTTGCAAAGTACAATTGCCCAACGACAGGCGATTCCCTAAAGTGGGAGTTGTTCTGAAAAGAACACAATCTGCATGCGACTCTCCAAAAATCAGCAAAGCAGTAAAGATTGGGCTCCTTGAAGTAGAGGAGCTCCTAGAGTGCATAGGGCATTATTGGAGGAGCTGGTTTAAGGCCGAAGACGAACAGAGAGCTAAAGAATCGCTGAGGGCAAAATCTTTAGGCCACATGCAGATAGCTCCACCTGTAAAACTCAATAAAAGAATGGTGTCTAGCCCAGTTGAAGGAGATCGGGATTAAAGAAGGGAGGAAGAGGCACTTGATGGGCATGAAGCACCAGATTACGGGTTCCAGACAGTGCTTACAAAAGGAGCGAAGAAAGCCACAAAGAAACTCCTTCAAAAAATGCCAGAAAGTAAAGTTCGCATGGACGCCCAACCAGAAAAAGGATCTGATGCAAAACAGGAGAGACAGGAGCCCCGACGAAGACCCCGGCAGCAGGCACTGCTCGTGAAACCCCAAGATGGCTGATCCTAGGCGAAGGTGCTGCGGGACATCAGGGGAAACGTAAGGCCCGAAGACACCAATACTACCATTAAAACAATATGACCAACGCGGTTGGGTCACATACTGGTCGAATTTAGAGCAAAGGCCGACAATAAGGAGGCATTCTGTGACGCAGTAAAAAATGTCCTCGGCAAAAGCGCAACTATAGCCTCGCTTGAGCCGACGGCAATGATCAGAACCAAAGACATTGACTGTGTCATAGATCTGGCTGAGGTAGAAGAGGCCATCAAAAGGGAGTTCCCTAGCGTGAGAAGGATCAAAGCGAGACTGACATCAGAAAATAATAGGGGACAACACATGGCCATAGTTGACTTGACCAAATAGGACGCCAAACAATTTCTGAACAAGTGCAAAGTACAAACAGGGAAGTTTGTCTGTAGGATACGGTGAAGAACAATGCCTCTTCAATGTTTCAAATGCCTTGGCCATGGTTACACCACACAAGTATGCAAAATACCCGATAGGAGTTCCCTATGCTACAAGTGTGGTGAAATGGGACATAAAAGAAATGAGTGCACGAAGGAGGCACACTATATTCTTTGCAAGGATGCTAATCCAAGACCTGATGGTGGACACGTGTTGTGATCAGAAAAATGCTGGGCTTTCCAGGAAGCCCTAGCCACGGCAAAATCAGAACTCCGATGAACTGCATCCTGCAGTCAAACCTATACCGCAGTTCAACCGCCTAAAATTGGCTTGAGCAATTTGCGAGGGACATGAAAGCCGACTTTTTGCTGTGAGCAACACCATGATAAAAGTTCGGCATCATGGTATTCTGATGAAACTGATACTGCCGCCAACTGGGTTTGAAAAAGTGATTTCCAGGTGGAGAGCTGTAGACGTGGGGATGGTTCTGTGTGGGTTCGGTGCTCAGGGACCATCTTCTTTAGTTTGTGCCGAACGAATTGATATCATCTTTCCAAGCCAAGCTTAATGCTTTGAGGGAGCGCTGTCTTGAACGCATAGGGCAACGTGCTCGTTGAGATGAGTCGCGTTTGGTCGGCTATGTAGATGATGTTGCGGCTCCGCCCGCTGGACGCACCGTTTAACAGGTGCAACTTAGGCTAGGTATGCTAATGCGCCGAGTGAGGAACTGGACGACTGCTCGCGGGCTCAGTTTAGCACTGGAGAAAACCGAAGTGGTCATCATGACAAAAAAGAGAATCCCTAGAGTAAGGATGATCAGTACTGGAGATATGCGAATCGAATCGAAGCCACCGGTGTCCGAGCAAATCTGGACAACAGCTGAGAAGGCAGCTTCAGGAGTATTGGCTCTGAGTCGACTTATGGTCAACGTAGGGGGGACCCAGCCCATCAAGAAGATGCCTCCGGATGAGTACTGCAGGGTCAGTGCTACTGTATGAACCAGAGGTATCGGGTGACGCTCTCAGTAAGGAGGTTCACCGAAAAAGCCTGGCACAGGTACAGAGAAGAGGAGCGCTGAGGATTGCATCTTCGTATCCGACAGTCTCTGATTTGGCGGTGAAAGTCATTGCAGGCGTGATACCTGTCGCCCTCCTTGCTAGAGAGTGCCGCTCTATTTATTTGCGTTGAAACGAGTATGCGAGGCATACGGTTGCCCGTGAAGAGAGACAGCGCTCACTCAACGATTGGCAGCAGTCTTGGGTCAATTGCACGAAAAGAAGGTGGACTGCGCCTCATCCCGGATGTGAGACCGTGGCCAAATCGAAGGCATGGTGAGCCTGACTTCTATCTGACCCAGCTTTTGAGCGAGCATGGGTGTTTTCAGTCTTACCTGCACAAGATTGGTAGGTCACGGTCCTCCAATTGTCGGTATTGCCCAGGAGAGGAAGACAATGCCTGCCACACATTTTTTGCATGCACAAAATGGGACAGACTACGAAAAGCTCTCTACAGGGAGACAGAAGAGCTCACCCTGGATAATATTGTCGTGATGATGCTTGAATCGGTTGACAAATGGAGCCAGGTGGCACATCATGTTCGGGTAGTCCTAAAAGATAAAAGGAACTCACAGCAGCCGGGGATGTTGGGGCTGGGATATCGCTTGTCTGGCACTTCCTCTTCCCCTCTCCCCTCCCGCTAGAAGAGGGACCCCCCAGGGCGTCTCTTGGCATAACAAAACGAGACCTGGCCCGAAGTTATATTTCAAACGGTCTCAGGTTAGGTTCTCAGGTTGACAGGTGAGGTGTTTAGTGGGTACTTAGGTCGCTTATTGTGAACATGGGAGTCCCACACTCTGTGCGCAAATGACATTCACCTCCCTACCACACAAAAAAAAAGAGGGACTATAGTGCTACAAAGAAGATGAAGAAATGGTGAGGGGCGAGGCGTTGGCTTGAGCCGAGAAGCTCAACTAGTCTTTAGGCGTTTACAGCGTGTGGCTACGTTATATTAACCATTCTACATTTCCAGACCAAATCACAGTCACAGGAGTATTGCGAGCGAACAAATACGAAATATATACTTACTTTTCGTCACTGAAGTAGGTGCGAGCGAGCAAACACTACCTATGTATTCGTGCTTCGCCACTAAAATTAGTTAAATAAGCACACACGCCCATTGCAGTTGGTGCATGTCATCCAATAATCAAGCGTAAAAGTAAATAAACGAGTAGAAAAGTTAATAAAAAAATTAACCGCAATGCGCTTCACACGATTATCACATCGTAAACGAAAAGCTTTGGGTGTGCTTCGAAGAGAGTTATGCTCTGAAAGGAAAACTGAAAGTTCTGGCGTAAACGCTCTTTTATTCAATGTCCCCAGGTTCGTCAATTCACCTCAAAAGATCGTGAAAAAGCCGAAAGCTTAAGCGAAAAGCAGTCTTTCGCTAAACTTCCCCAGTTTTGTATATTCACCATCTGCGCAAGCAAGATGGAGTGGGGAGGAAAAGCTTCCGCCGAACAAGAGTGCACGTATTCAGCTACTCAGCACCTTTTAAGAGAATTGAGGTTGACAGCTCATGTAAGGACGGTATTTAAAGTCCTTGGGGAAGGTATGCAAGGCAGTTGAAGAACGTATGTGCAGGAACGCACATCGAATCCCGTGCCGCAGGAAACGTCTTTGCAAAAAAATATTAGCTATGTGTGAAGTTTTGGCATTTTGGCCGTATTCATACTGGCTTTTAGCGTTAACGCTGTGTAGCCACCATTGTTAATTTTATTTTCCCTGTCTGGCGAACAAGGAGCGTCCGCGTCCAAGTGGAGCAGCCGCCGCAGCAGTTAGTGGCTCAGGTCGAAAAGGAATTCCCGCCGAATACTCCGGACCCAAGATTGTCAGTGTGTGTGTCCCGCTCTACCCTTTGCCAGCAAGTGGTGCCAGGCACCTCGTGCCAGCAAGTCGCCCCCACCAGGTACCAGCTCGGAGTTTGAAGCAGGTGCTCAAGTCAGAGCCCCGAGCCTGGCCCCGGCCGATTACCAAGGAGGAGTAAAAAAGGAGGCTGAAGGCGCCCTTGTACAACACCACCCACACCACCGAAGCGTCTACGCGGAGGCCGGTGGGAGCGTACGAGGCAGGAGCTATACAAGGTGAGGCAACTAGCCCACTTGTCCGTCACACCTACGGAGCGGGCCTTTTTCCGTCGGCAAGCACAGAGGCTGCACCAAAGGATCCGGAGGGAGATCTCGGCTGGGCATTGCGCAGAAACATGTGTTCAGGCCTCATCAACCAGCAATTCCGAAGAACCCATGCATAAAGCTGTAAACCACACCCAATTTCAATAAAGATTAATTCAACAAACTTTAGCTGTGTGTTTTGCTACAAATTCAAGGAGGTCTGCTTGGACAGCTTACAGGTGCGTAAGTGAGTGTAGCTGAAGGCAGTACCGCGGGGCTCCTTCCAAATGAGGCCGGAAGGACCCCAGGTAAGAGCTTATAACAGGAGGAAAGCGAGCACATTGGCCAGCGATGCATCAGGCTCAAAATCTGGAACGTCAAGTACCTGTGAGCCGGTCTATCTATTGACAACCGGTGATACCAGTGAACCCAAGCCCAAAATTTGCCCCCATCTACTCCTACAAGGTAGTTTGGAGCAGGCACTCCAGGTGGAGCCCAAAGCATGAGATCGGCCAGCTACCAAGGAAGAGTACCTCGCCAGGCTTAAGGGACCCCTGGGCAGTAGCGAGCGTGAAGCCAATCTCAAGCACCAACGATGACTCGGCCGCCACTCTTCTTTAGTTGCAGAGCTACACCGTGATATTATGAAGGAGGTCCGGGCCCGTCTACGAGTAAAGAAGCGTCTTCAGGCTATTTCACGTCATGGAAACTGATTTAATGTAAAAATAAGAAAGTAATAAAAAAAATTGTTAAACCTAAAACTGGATAGTTTGATTAAGAGTTCTTAGGAGATAAATACGAGGTGATTTTAGGAGTGCGGAGGTAATCTACGGGATGAGTATAAATGCGGGGCTCCCCAAAAGAACCCGGTATGTCCCCGCTGATTATACTTATGTTACATAGCATTTGTACTTACATAACACCTCTACCAAATGTTTCATTAGCAGACAATGGCGCTTAGCCAGCCATCACTCTCGTGGCACCATCATTCACGTTAAGAGTAGATAGGTAGGACTTTGCTCCCCTATGCTCATGTATTCATAATTTAAGATTACGCCCAGTAGAATACTTCACAATTAATTAGCAGAGTGTATTAGTGTACTTATAGGCGTAATATCAAGCTTATTATCACCGAGGGGACCAACGAAAATTCTCCACGAATTCGATGCTCAGATTGCATAATTTATTCTAGGCGAACATGTACAGTATACTCAATCTGTACTGTCTGCCTAAGATACCTTAAAGTTGGCTTGGAGTCAAATGAATTTGCAAAAATTATTTTTCTCATTCCCTGCCTTAAACTTTTTTCTTTCTTTTAATTTGCATTCATTCAATGAAGCTCTATTGTAAGAAGAATGAAAAACCTTTTTAGCCTACCAATCTTAGTTCCAATGATAAATGGCACAAATGTGAAGAAAAAAGTTCTCACCAACGGCGAAAGTAATCCTAACTCTCCTTATAATTTCCTACTTGATTTTCACTGGTTTTTATACTACCATTATATAAGTTCTTACAGTGCCATCATGGACTGGCTACCTTATTCAAAAAGTAAAAATCCTTTTCTAGCCCTGTTCATGCAAGGGACTGTTCATGAGGAAAACGAGAGACCAAAATTGCCTCGTCGCTATGAATTAACTCTTTCGAATTATATTTTTTTTTGGAATGCCCTCAGGAGTTCTCTATTGCTCTGGAAATAAAATCATGCTGGAATAAGGTGTAAAGCCTATTATAAAAAGGAGCAGTCTGTTATGGCAAAAATAAAAAATAGCCACCGCACGCAGGATAAAATTAAATTGGGAGCAATGAGAAAGGAGGAGAAGAGCCTTGACTCCGGTTTTCTCGACTCAAGGTTGGTATGAAAGGAATAATTCTGCGCCATTACACGTGCATACTTTGTGCTTATGAATCATGGATAAAGTCTGTATTTTAGCGGCTTTGCGAGAAGTAGAGAAGTTTTTCAGGATTTGCCAGTAAATTTAGAAGTTTTTCAGAAAAGTCCTAAAAGGAATGATGATGTGGCAAATTTAAAGAGTTTTTTTGTGATGACTTTGTGGAGAATTTTATGATTTCCGCCATTATTCCTTAAGATCCCCTTTCATCATGTTACGATTATTATCAACCCCTCCTCTCCTTCTAATCTCTACACAAAATGAAACAATCATTTAATACAACAATTTCCTTAAACGCATTCACTGAAAGCGGCTCGGCTAGAAAATAAACGACCGGTCAGCACATTGTTGAATTATTTATAAGACAGATATGTAAAGCAGATAGACTTAAAGACTTTGGCCTTCTTTCAACATTTCGTTTCACTTAATTGAATTATTCATGGAGTCTTTCAATCCAAACGTTTTCCCCATTTTTCTCTCGCTCTCATCCTTAACGTCTTTGAGATTTCACAAACCAACCAACAACAGCAATCGCACTTCATACACAAGAACTACTAACAATAACATTCGACCATTTTATGCATAAAGATATGTATCTTTTTCTGTTTTTATTTTCTCCTTCGCCGTTTTTATTTTGCAAACGGTAACTTTTGTTTAGCAAAACATGTTAGTGAAATTCATGGAAAATGGTGGAAAATGAAAATACAAAGCGTAAAGAAGCAGAAAAACAAAAAGAAAAAATACTTAAGCACCGGATACCACTCTGCTTTAATATAAATCACTTTAGGAGAGCAAAAGAAAAGTTTTTAAGTGATGGCAGAAAGGATGCCTAGGAGTTAGCCGGATGATAGACAGAGGATTTATAGAATGTAGGAGGCTACGTTTAGGATAATGTGTTGGAAAGTGTTTTGCTTATTTAATCATTTTGTTGTTTGGCTGTTTGGAGATTAAGGAAATTAGTGCGAAAAATGAAAACGAAGTCTGAGGAAGCACTGACCGTACGATTTTGTTTTAAGACTTTGTTACGTACAATGTCCCGTAGCGCGCCATTTCACAGCGGTAAGCTCTGCTGGCCCCAGTTGAGACGGGAAGTATTTCACACAAGAGAACAGAAGTCTTTCGCAAACTGTGCACCAAAAACTGACGACAAATGGGCGCCACGCGCTGACGAGGACGACCCATCCAACAAAACCTAGAGAGAGGTCATGGGAGGGCTTTTATTAGAAATTACACCATCTAAACTTCATATCGATCACTCGACCCTTTTTACAGCGTATTAATGAGAATCTATACGTTTGTAGCACGACTGTCATTCGCCACACTTGGTACGTTATGTGTACATGCACGGTTGGAATGAACGTTGAAGGTGAGAATAAAAAGGAAAAGGAGTTAGTTGGAACGCGGAAAAGGTTGGAGAAGATTCATGATCATTCTTGGCCCAGCAAATGGTGACAAAGCATCGTACATCCATCTTTGATTTAAGCATCATCGTGTATTTTATAAATAAGATTAATATAGAAATTAAATCACAAGTTCCGTGTGACGTTATTGATATTAATTCTTACATTGGTGACCTCATTAAGCCAACATGTTCACTCCGGATAATATAGTGGCGGTGATGCTCGAATCGGTTGATAAATTGAACCAAGTCACACATTATGTTCGCTCAGTCCTAAAAGCTAAAAGGGATTCACTGCAGCCGGGGGTGTTGGGACTGGGGGATTGCTTTTCAGGAGCTTCCTCTTTCCCTCCCCATAGAAGAGGGGTCCCCCAGCTTGAAGGCACCTCAAGGCGAAGCAAAACGAGAACTGGCCCAAAGTAATGTGCCAATTGGTTCGTGGCTAGGTTCTCAGGTTGACAGGGGAGGTGTTTAGTGGGTAGTCCAGTCGCCTTCTTGCGAGCATCGGATCTCACACGTGCGTTAATGGGCATTCACCTACCAAACACAAAAAAAGCCAACATGGTTAGCGAGGAGTTCCACAACACAGACAGTGGCACAAATAGCCAATTGACCTCCAACACGAGTTTGCAACGAGGAGGTAGCAGAAGTTTCAGCAGTTATAAGCAAAAAGCCCCAATTGTGGCCAAAAAACCCAGATTATGATTTGCTCGAGTGGAGGCACAGTTTCGCACAAAAAAATCACATGCGATGTGACGCATTTTGACAGATTAGTCTCCGAGTTGGACGTGTCGATCATTACCCAGGTAGTGGACGTGACAGCGTCACCACCTACTGCATGGAAATATGAAGCACTCAAGTCATGCGCCAACTGTTACATGGCTTTGAGATGGACGATCAACAACCGTCTCAATTCCCAGCACAAATGCGAGTTTTTGCCGGCAACTACATATCTGACACCATAATGATTTCCCTACGGCTTCAACGACTCCCAACACATGTACACGCTGCTGCCACAGACCGAATCGTTAGCTGCGGTGAAGTCAACACAAAAGCTGAGGTCCACTCTCAAAATAACGCACAACCTATCATAATTTCCCATGTCGATAACATCTGCATACAAATGTCGGAAATGTGAACAGAGACCAACGAAACCCAATCTAAACTCAGGGGTAACAGTCTACGGTCGCAAAAGTACCTGACAAAACAAAGAAAACAGTAAAAAATTGCAAAATAGTTTCCTCTTCAACATATTCACATCGTCTAAGGGAGCCAGATCTGGCGAATAGGGTGCGCGAGGAAGCAATTCGAACTTAAACTCATTGATTTTAGCCATCTGAATGACGCGTGGGTGAACTGGTGCATTATCATGATGAAACAACACTTTCTTTTTCGTCAGACTGCGAAACATCCTCACATTGCTGTCTGTACTCTATTGTGAGCGAACGCAGCACCCATTTTGCGACAAGCTTTTTTATGTCCAAATTTTTGGCCAAAATGCAATGCACAGCAATGTTTGAAATGCTTGCCATGTCTACCATCTTACGAGCTTTTAGTCGACGGTCATCCAATACCATTTTGTGGATTCTCTTCACATTTTCTGACGTAATGACCTCACTTGGTCAACCGACCACAGCGGTGTTCATCTTGGCAGCTCGTATCACCTCGCTTAAACTCAGCTACCCAATATTTGACTATTGTAAACAAAGGAGCAGGCTTCACCATAGTAGAATCCAACTTGGACTTAGAGCTATCAAATGAAAGTATTGTATCACATAACGATCCCGATTTTTTCCATATTTAGAAATTCATAGAGAACGTTCACTTTGGATGTCTGTAAAAAATTATAAAAAACGTACCGTTATGAATTTTTTACATTAAGTTGTTGAAAGGCGGGATTGTCAACAAAAGGCCAACTATTGTTTTTATCACACGCGTTTTGGACCGCCTGGCAGCAACCATACCATTTTCAGGCCGAGCGGTCGGAAAACTTCTTGGATCATTAGCTCAACAGGCGAAAGCTCACGATACTTCAAAAAACCACCTGGAAATACTCAACCTCTCGTCGCAACTCACATTTTTAATCGACAACACTGGCGGAGATATGTCCGTGCTCCCAGTAACTGTGGTTCGGACGAAGTGTAACCAGGCTCTCTTCAGATTACTCGCAGCAAACATTTTTTTTTAAATTGAAAGGATTTTTAAAGGACCTTAAAGGTAACGAGCACGTTATGTATTACAGAACTCAAATTTATTAAATTCAGTAGCATGCAAGTGCACGGGCAAACCGAACGTGTCGAAGGTCTCAGTGAGACTGACTGGTTGCAAAACTGGTTTCTCATTGCGACTGGGCAAGGGTAATAGTAGTGGTATATAAATCTTCAACATTCTGGCCGCCTCATGTGAAGCATGAAAAGATGCGTAATGCAAAGACTCCACCCGCGCTGAGGAATGCTGATTTTGTAGGTACGGTATCACTTAGTGAAAATTTGGTATATTCGGCGAAAGTATCGATTATGAATACGCAGACCTCAGCGATTGCACGTTTCTTGGTACTGCCAGCATATTTTACCGTAACTGCACATGTCAGACCATCAGTTTCGGGATGTATGTTTGTGATTCTGCCCAGAGCCCATTGAGTGGACGGTAAATTTCCGTCCTTTAATATAACTGGATCGTTGATTTTGGCTTCCCCCTTCACATTTTGCGACTCATGCCGTATTTGCAAACTATACATGTATTTGCGTCGCCAACGATTTTCTTACATGTTCTGAGTTCCGAGTTCGTTTGAGTCGATTAATCGGGCATTCCATGGTAGATGGTGTCTGAATGGCCAACAGACTTTCCTTGACTAAAAAGGCAAGGCATTCATATCTTCGGGGTCGTCCGGGATGGATGAAACGACAAAAAGCTGCTATGAAAGCATGAGCAGTGAGGTCAAAACCTAGCTCAAAGTGCACTTCTTTTGTGACAAAGCCGACAAAGATGCAGACAGAAGTTTTGAAGACCATTCGGTTACGAATGGCTGGTATAGTCTGTGCCTGAGTGACGGAATGGCTTGGCAGGAATAACTCAACTGATTGGAAGGTCAGCCATGAGCTGATGCATCATATCGGCTTCTAGACGACAGCATACTCAATACTGTATAGTTTGCTTAACTAAAATACATGCTCTAATAATCCAGTATCTCGAGCAAAGATATTGCATAGTCAACTGTATGCCACCGTGCAACTTGACGTTATGTGCTTGCCGAACTAGCAATCGTGGAAAATTGCTCCCCTTTGGAAGAATAATTGGATGTTTCTCCTTGTACGGCAGCTTTGAGTGGGCGAGTCATCCTGCGGCTCTTAAAACCTGATCCTGGTTCATAAATGGCCTGAGTTTCGAGAGTTAGCTGGTACTCGGTGCAGCCTTTGTTTGGTAACATGGGACATTTCGGCTGCAAAGAATCAGGACGAAGCATTTTTGTCAAAGTAGTACGAGCGGCGTTGACCTCTGTCATACTGAGCTGACCGATTCGTTTGTTCTTGGCTCGTCCGTTGTCGTAGAATTGCATGCCGTGGTGTAATGTTATGCTTTACCTACCGGGGGTCCTGCCGGCCTCTTCCGGGGAGCCCCGCGATACTGCCAGCACCTGCACTCACCTACGCACCTGTAAAGCCTGAATTGTCTTCCTTGAAATGGAAACGCAAGAGTTATGTTCTTAGTTTTATCTTTATTTAATTCTTTGTGAATCCCTGCTTGTAATAAGTTGATCGTCGGCGGGCGCTGCGATGTCGTCTGTGGCTGGAGCACCAGGACTTGATGCCGTGCGGTGACGGGACGTGATCTCCCGACGAATCCCTCGACGTAACTCCCGGGCTTGGCGGCGAAAGAAGGCTCGCTCCGTGGGTGTGACAGCTAAACGGGCTAACCGCCGCAGCTCGTAGAGCTCGTGCCGTTGACGCTCCCGCCGGCCTCTTCGTGGACGTCTCTGCTTGGCGGTGTTATCCCTGGTGTCCAAAGGCGCCTTCAACCGGCGCAGATATTCGTCCTTACTAATGGGACGCGGGCCGGCTCGGGGTTCCTCTTTGAGCACCTGCTCTAAACTCCGAGTGGGAGCCTGCTGCGGTCGCTTCGATCCCGCCACCTGTCTGGTGCCACTGGCCGACAGGGGATAGAGCGGCACGCAGACGCTGTTTAATCCAGCTCCTGTTGACTTTGCACTGCTCGCTGCTGCGTCGGCTGCCCTGCCGCGGTGTCGCTCCTGTGATGCCTGTAATTAGTGAAAGATTACCAATGGTAGCCAGCAGCGGTTACGCTATAAGGCATAGAGGAACGCGGCTATCAATGCCAACACCTCACCATTTGACTCTTCGATTACTCCGCTAAAGTTTTCCTGTGGATGCGCGTCGTTGCGCATTCGGCTTCCAACTGCCTTTTCCACCTCGCTCAAGAAGTTTAAGTACTATTCTTTGACCTAAATTCTCTTAAAATGCGCTGAGTAGTCAAACACGTGCGCTCTCGTTCCACGAGCGTTTTTCCTCCCCGCTTCGTCTCGCTTGCTCGACTGGTGAATTTGCGAAACTGGGGAAATTGAGCGAAAGAGTGTTTCTCGCTTAAGCTTACGACTTCGAGAGAGTACTTTCGGGTTAAGCTTTCGGCTTTCTCACTATCTCCTGAGGTGAAATAGCGAAACTGGGGACATTGAGCGACAGAGTGTTTTAGCCAGAACTTTCGGCTTCCCCACGATCACTCGTGGTGAAATAGCGAAAGTGGGAATACTGAGCGAGAGAGTGATTATGTTGGAACTCTCGGTTTTCCTCTCCGCTTACCTCCTTCGAAGCACCCCGTTTGTTCATGATGTAAATATTGTTACGGGTTGAGCTTTCTCGTTCACTTAACTGCTCGCTTATTTACTTGCGCATGTGTTTCCATGGCTAATTTTCATTGGCGAAGTGCGAGTACATAGGTTTTGTTTGCTCGCTACTATTGCAGTTATGAGGCGGGAATATATCCGAGCATGTTTTATGTGTTCGCTCGCAACTAATTACTAATTGCAGTAGTTTACCAATGCAACAAACAGGTTCATTTGGACGAACATGAAGAGAGACGACAGAGTTTGGGCCCGAAATTGCATGCCTTGTCAACGGTCAAAAATCGGACGACACCTAAGAAATCCAATACAAAACTTTCCGATGCCAGATGAACGCTTTCAGCATGTGCACCTAGACATTGTCGGTCCACTTATATCATCCAAAGTGTTGAAATATTGCCTTATCTTAATCAAACACTTTTTCAGGTGGCCAGAGACATTCCCATTGTTCAATAAAATGGCAGAAACTGTCACTAAGGCATTCTACAATTATTTTGTTGCATGCCACCACCACAACCACAAATCAGGGCATACAGTTCAAATCATCACTATTCGAAGTGTTGCCTCCCTTCATCGCATGCGATCAAACTAGGACTTAACCCTACCACCTGGCGTTTAATGGAATAATCGAAAGATGGTATCGTTCGCTCAAAGCAGTAATCATGTGCCATGAACAAAATCAATCCTGGCCTGAAGTGCTTCCTACTATATTACTCGATTTACACGGTCATGTCTTGCGCCGAAATGTTGTATGGAACAATGCTTACGTTTCCGAGTGAGTTAATAATCCCCGATCACATAGCCAATCAACCGTACGAGTTCAAAAGCAAATTACGTGAAATAATGAAACTTGTCCGTCCCACAGCAACGACACACCAGAATTCTTGGGAACCATATATCTACAATGGCCTCAGTAAGTGCTCGCACGTATTTCTCAGGAATGATGCAGTAAAGCAACCCTTAACTTAGCCGTATTCGGGACCTCATGAAGCTCGTAGGATAGTATATAGCGTACTCTACATTGTCAGCATTAACATCTCCACAGAGCGACTCAAGCCCTCGTTCATGGAATATACTCCCAATCAAGCGACACATCATCTCAAAGAGGTTCCGATGCAAACATCGTATCATAGCTTAAGAGAAAATACATCACCAGCCAAGCCAATGTTGCAATCGACAGCAACTGAAATTTCGAAGACAGTGGTCAGCAAACCTTTAACTGAAACTACTTCACAGGCACATCTTCAACTGCAGTAGCCTGCTATGGTGGCTCGACGCAAAATCCTTCCACGCGTCAACTCTCCTCTACCGAAACTAAAAAGGCTGCAACTTACCTCCGGAGCAGGTCTTAACACAAATGCCTGTCACTTGAGAGGGAGTGATATCGCCTGACTTTCATCCACCACACTTGGTATGGTGTGTGTACATGCACGACTGGAACCATAATACATTCACATAGTATCCACACCTTCCATTTACCTTTGTTGCACACTTTCGGAATTTTTCTAGGGACCAGTCCGCTGAGCCGGGGCACGTCAGCTAAGTCGAGGCCTATCGTATTCAAAAAATAAAATCTCCGAGGCACGTGTTCTTTTAAGCATTTCAGAACATGAAAGTGCCACCAGATCCTGATAAAAACTAAGAGATTGCATAGAACGAATTCATTTTTCTGCCAAGTTATTAATTTTTTGAGATCTGGTAATCCTGAAATCTCTCGTTGAAGCACATTTTTATATTCGCCCCAATCATCGCGTGACCATTTACCTGCCTACTTGCTGCCAAAGACTTATGGTTCGCTCTTCGGCTTGTACTCGAATTTCTCCGGAAGCTAGAATGAGTGTCGATCCAGACAGACGAGGCTACTGTTTTTTAAAATCTGAAGAAACTGGCCCTAATGAAATCAAATGAGTCAGCAATGAATCGATCAAAGATAACGGAGACTGACGAAGAAACGCTAGCCATGGAGCAAAACCCAGCAACAGCTTAAACTCACACTAAATAACAAGCACACAACAGTCAGTTAGTTATCTTAACAGATAGATGACGTGAGCATTTCATGTATTGTTTTCGCACTAAGAAATACAAAGGCGGTCCGATAAGTACTGAGTTTACAAAAGAAAACGGAAATTTTGGAAAAGTAAGCATTTATTTTTAAACATAATCTCCTCCTACCACGATAAAATCGACCCAGCATTGCTTCAACTACTACAACCCATCTGAAAAATACGTTTTTTTGATGCATGCACAATAGGCCTCCCTGGTGGCGATGACATACTCATTCGACTCAAATTTCAACCTGGCAAGTAACTTTTTTAAGTTTAGAAACAAAAAGAAGTCGCATGGGGCGAAATCTGGAGAATATGATGGATAAGATAGCAGTTCATAGCCCGATCCGACCAATTTGGCCATGGTGGTAGCAGAGAAATGGGTCGGTGCGTTGTCACGTTGGAAGAGTACTTTTTTGCCAAATTGGGCCGTTTTTCTGCAATTCGGCGTCGAATCGGCCCAGTAACTCGGCATACTAGAGCCTTATGACCGTTTTGCTCTTCGCTAAGTAGTTGATGCAGATAACGCCTTGTGAATCCCATTACTGGCCACCAGCCGATAGGAGCACGTTTGCCTGGTAAAGTCCACAGTTTTGACTGCTTCTTGGTCTGTAGTGTGTACCAGTGGGGGTATGTTTCTTTTACGGTCACGAAAAGATGCACGAATTCCTTCGGATTGCGCTTAAACAGCGTCAAACACTGCTCTGAAGTGGTCTCACGGTTACGTTTGTTGTTTAAAGTGTACAAACGTGGCACCCATTGCACTGACAGCTTTTTCACGTCCAAAGTTTCGTGCAGGATATAACGTACGCGGGCTTCTAAGATGCCTGCTTTCTCAGCTATCTCGCTGCCAATACAAGCTCGTGGATTTTTGTCACGTTATCCTCCGTGGTGGCCGTTTTTGGGGCATCTGCGCATGGTTCATCAAAAACCGACGTGTGACCACGTTGAAACTCGTTAAACCAATTTTTACGTTAGCCATCACAGGTCATAGTCACTTTATGCAGCATCTAAGCACCCTTTGATTTCGTTCCGCGATTTCCCTTCCAAAAACAAGCATCGAATCACTAAACGATATTGCTCTTTCTCCATTTTTCTAAAATCCGCGGACACGCCTGCTTCCACACGTGGTCAAAACAAATCGACAAGTTTGATTTGGCTAAAATTTTGACTGTAGCCATCCACAAGAATGGAATACACCATAGTGAATCTCTCTTGCGATAGAGGCACCGTCGGGCGATTAGGCAAAGAAATTATGGGACCGCCACCGTATATCCGTGATCAAGTGAATGTCAAGTAGTATTTCATTTATCAAAGAAACATTACGGACTCCATTTTCAATGTTGAAGTTTCTGTTGTTAAGCAACGCAAAGACAGCTCACATTCAACTAATTTTTTTTCTAATCAGGTTTTGAAGCAAATTTATTTTTCTAGGTGCTGAAACTTACTCAACAATTAATTCAAAGCTTCTTGCTTTAAATAAAGAAAAGCTTCCTGACATTTTTCCTTTCTTCAGTGCTCTTTGAGTCACATTCCAATCGACGCATTTTATAGATCATATTTCTCCAAAAACGTCTGCTCCTTTCAAACCAATATTCCTGCATACAAGCCAATTGTTGTTTCTCCACCAATAATTCAATTATACGATTTTAACGTCAAACCGCGACACTTTATCAACTAACCACCTGTACGCATAATTTTCTATTTAAAAGTAGGCTAATCTAATTGCATAAACACATGCAAAGCACGAGATACAAACCCACGTATAGGTTTGCCAGCCAGCATTCATTCAAACCAACGATTTCCACCTGAAAAAAATAGTAGAAATAAAAAAAAAATTCTTAGTTGAATAAATGATTCGTAGAAGCGAGACATTTTCTTTTGATAGCGAAACTTCCCTGGTGGACCCATTAATCAACTGTTAGTTATTTATTACCCTCCAACTTCGAGCGCGGAAGAAATAAAGTCCTTGGACGACTTCTCCCTAAGAAGTATTTAGCAAAGTGGTTTTGTTGTGGGACACCGTTGCAGCGTTATGTATTTATCAAATAAGGTTAATAGAGGGCAACACGAACATGAGCTTTAAAATTCAATTTATTTTGTGTTTTTTTTTGTGTGAGTGTGAATGAAGAAATGTTGAAAATAGAAGCCGCGTGCACTTTCCCTATTTAATTAGATAAAGCTTCAGTGCAAATGTCAAATATGAAATAAATTGCTGCTTAGTTTGATTGTTTTAATTAATTATATGATGTCATGAAGGAAATTCTGACTTCAAAATAATGTTGCAATTTAAAGAAATGTCAATTGCATAAAAATTTTCAATTTTTGTGAATATTTGCATTCACGCAGCCATAAACTTGCATAAGTAAGGTATTATACAATTTTCTCACTCAATAAAGAGCAAAGTATAAAGCATACGATAGCAAACTTAAATTCATATCGTCAAAGATTGAGCTTCCGGCTCTTGCGGCCACGGTGCATATACTTCTGACTAAAGCCGTAGCTCCACGTCAATGTGAACGGATGGCACACTTTAAAGTAAGGCAGTATTCGGGTATATTCATCACCACCAAATGCCAACTACCCTACATTCTTGCATCCATATGCGATTGTGCATCAAATCATGCCCAGCATAAATATACTATGTCTTGATGGGTGACCGACAATGTGCTGACCAAAGGACTGGCAGCCATCGATAGGGCTCACACATGCAAGCGGCATCTGTGCAACTGCAAATACATTTTTGGGAATGCTAGAAACGAGGACCTCCCACCTATAACATCTCCAGGCCCTCCCACATTGCAATTTAAACAGCCCGAATGTAATATGCCAAAATTTTTCAACTGATCTCAGCATTTCTCTTATTAAACTAACTGGAGGGAGCTCTCCTGATTCCTTTACTAGGTCACCGCACAACCTGGATCATACTTTGCAACCAAAAATGTATGGCAAGAAGAGCGATAGGTGTAATGCTTGTAATCACAAGCA
Source organism: Odontomyia ornata (assembly GCA_963969285.1). Classification (NCBI taxonomy): domain Eukaryota; kingdom Metazoa; phylum Arthropoda; class Insecta; order Diptera; family Stratiomyidae; genus Odontomyia; species Odontomyia ornata. Next base: position 37,918,496 of record OZ017741.1, read on the forward strand.
CCGCCTATTCAGACTCTTTCCGATTCTCGCCTCCGCTCCAGTACAGCTCCTTGCTGAGAGTGTCGCTTCATATTTCTGATCCGTACAGTAGCGCAGACTGTATCACACTCATCAGAATTCCGTTTCTTGATGAAATAGCTCAAGCCTCAATAACTCGTTACAGATGATGCTCCACCGGTCTGGATCAAGGGTGGAGCCTTGAGCAATACCCAATGTAACTTTATCGACCCTCCTTCATGACGTGGAGTAGGCTCCGATCCGTCAGGTAGTCAGTCGGAATCCACATCACATACTCTGGAACTTTAAAAAGGGCATCCAGTGTGTCCAGAATATCCACCTATCCAGCGGAATTCAAGGCATTGCTGAAACTAAGCGTCATTTGCAGTTAAACTCGGACTACGCTCACACCTCCGCAATTACATTAGTGGTGGTCCTGCTCTAAAACCATACCGCCGAAGACATACAAGTAGGTCCTAGGCAACACAAATCGTGTAAGTGAATCGTCCCTTGATGAGTTTCTCGAGCACGTTCCTGCACATATCCAGCATACATAACGGGCAGTATGCAAACGGTAACCAAGACTTCCCTCCACCTTACTGATCAGCATAAGTTTTGCTTCCTTCTATTATTCGCGGTAAACTGCTTCATACAGGCAGGAATTGAACGTATTGAGCAGAAACTCAAGGGAAAGATTGTTGATAAGCTATAATACTTCAGCAAGAACGCCATCTGGTCCCGTCGGCTCCTTTATTTTTGTCTATAGAACTGCCTCTTCCAGTTCTATCCTCGTGAAATGTGGGCCTTCTGCTGGTATTGCGCCATGAACTGCATTAACATAGATTCGGTGCCTAGGGAACAGAGCTCGCTAAATATTGTCCATCAGTTTTGCTGCAAAAAAGCAAGGCTTTTGTAGGGCGCCAAGCGTCCACCTGACCAGTTTGTAGACCAGGCCCTATATGTTCCTATTCACATTATTTACTAGACCTTGCCAGTATAAGGCCTTACTCAGGTCAATTGGATATCGAAGAGATTTCTTGGGCGATCTGTATGCTGCCAGTCTGATGTTTGCCTTTTTTGCAACCGTGGCTGATGGATTTTGTGACAAGGTTTTCGCTAGTCAACAGTTTTCGTTAACTTCAAGCATACTGAACACTTACTGTTTGTGGAAGACTCGCAAGCAAATATGATGATACTCATAGTTAGTTCACCACGATAATAGGTTTTCCAATCCCCAGTAGAGCTTGCAACAGCGATGTTCCTGTCGCAACCACTTTAGCAAACCTCCCAACGTGCATCTTCCCAGTTTTCTATCCGGAGGCTAGAGTTTGGGTGTATATACGCCAAGGGGACTACCATGGATCTCAACCGCTTTATTCTGATAGTCACTGAACAAGTGGCCCTCTATCATCCGCAAGTCGTGTACTCTTAGCACCAGGGATCCCAAAGCAAATGTCACGTCCGGTAAAATTTCAGCTCAACCTCAGCGGTAGTGAGTCAGGGTTTTTCCAATATTTAGGACCTGCTTGTTTAGTGGTCAACTTGAGGTGTATCCGATTCAATGGCTCTAGCATTGAAGTCTCTCCTGATGAGCACCTGCCCCTATGTCTTCAACGCATTAAGTTCAGCTCGAAAGGATGGTGTCGGTTCATTTGACGTTAGATAAACGCTTCAAAAATGTTGTTTTTGAATACCTTGCCCTTACAAAACTATCTCCTCGTCCATGGTCCAGCAACTGTTGTTGTGGCTGTCTCAAACCCGGATAGCGCAGGTATCAGACACATCAGGGTACCAACTCTATGAGTTCTTATCGTGATGTTCCTCACTGAGCAACATAAGGTTGGCTTTTATATCCCTCGCGAACTGCTTAAGCAGATCCTGGGCGTTGTGCCTCGGTGTAGGTTTTGGCCCATGGGAGTACTGATTTGGTTTTGATTAGGGCCTCTTTGTAAACCCAGCATCTCCCTGACCTGAGTACGTACTTGAGGTCACCAAGTTCTAACCAAACATCCTTGCAGGGAATGCATTGTACCTCGATCACACATCCTTTTTCTTTTGTGCCCCATTTGGTCACAACTATAGCACAAAGAGCTCTTGTGTCCTACTGGCGAATGCTATGTTCCAATATTTGAGGGCTCTGAACCAGCGGAAAAGAATTGCTCTTCTCCGTATCCAGCAGAAAACACGACTTTTTTTGATTTTGTCCTTCACAAGGACTTGTTCGGACTTGTTGTTTATCGTTCAAGTTGACAATAGCCATGCGTTTTCCTCTGGTATTTTTCGTGTCAGTCTTACTTTGAATTCGCTTAAACTAGGGGATTTCCTTTTAATGCCCTCCTTTAATTCGGATTCGCTAGTACTACAGTCGAGCTCTCTGATTTCGAGAGTGTCATTGGCTCGAGCAAGACAATGTACAGTGGTCCGTGGGCTTTATCAAGGCTATCATAACTAATTATAACGCCAATTAGGCTCTTTTTTTTACCAAAAACGCTTTTTAATTTGAATTTTAATAGTACCATTAAATAAAAATGAATGTTTATATGTACTTCAATAGGCATATATTAACAATAATAAATAGTCAAATAAATGATTCAAGATTAAAAATATGAATTCAAGCTCAAACCTTTGAATTCAAAACGTTGGGAGACTGTATTGATTTATTTTTTTCTCGACAATTTCCTCCAGGAAGTGATCAATGGATCTAAGTTAAGGAAAAGCTTACTAATGAGATTTGTGTTTATGCACATCTGAGATATTTTTCTTGTGTGGTTGAATCGAAATATTTTTATATTTTTCATTTATTGATTCTGCAGCATATTCAGATAATTCATCAATAGAAACTAATGTGTACTCGATTTGTATAGCACCGTGTAATACAAACTTATGCACGGCTGCAGGTAACATATACTATGGCTATCTTGTCATGAGCTACTTGGCTGCCTCTACGGCATATTCTTCAAATTTAGTTGCATCACCCTTGGAGCCAGATGACATGCACTCCAAAGAAGTCACACATATTTCGGTGAAACTGTGCTGAATACCGGTGATTTCAGCAGAAACAGCTGGATTTTTGAGAAACTTCTGCACAGAATCAACGTTACTTGAGTACCACTTCCTTCACTCCATGCTCAGTCTAAGATCAATCCCGAATTTCTGTCAAAATTCTTCATAGATTCTTTTCATCGTAAGAGTCACATCCTTTTTATTTTCTTCGAGACCAACGTAGTTTTGTTTGTATTGGGTGTCACCAGCACTATCACCAAAGCTCCAATTTCCTATTAAGAAAACATCACCTATGGATTCTTAATGCATGGTTGTCAACCGTTCCTTCAAGAATTCGATAGTCCGAGTCACAGTATGATCCAGCGGATCTTAGATCTCAAAATAAGAGACATTGATTGCGTCACGAATCTAACCGAGGTAGAAAAGGCCATCAAAAGCAAGTTCCCTAGCGTGGGCATGATCAAAGCAAGGCTGACACCAGAAAAGCATAGGGAACAATGCATGGAAAAGGATGTCGAACAATTTCTAAAAAAGGGCAAAGTAAGAAGTATAAAGGGTAGGTTATCAGCAGGATGCGGCGAAGAGGAGCACCTCTTTAATGTTTCAAATGCCTTGGATATGGTCACATTGCACAAGTATGCAAAGGACCCGACAGGAGTTCCCTATGTTACAAGTGCAGTTAAATAGAACATAAAAGAAAAGAGTGTAAAAAGGAGACACATTTTATTCTTTGCAAGTAAGCTGATCCAAGACCGGATTTTGGGTACGTCTTGGGATGAGGGAAATGTCGGGGTTTCCAACAAGCCCTAGCCAAGGCAAAATCAGACCTTCGATGACCCGCATCCTGCAGCTAAACATACACCGCAGTTCAACCGCCAAAAATCTACTTGAGCAGTCTATGGGGGATATGAAAGCCGACTTTATGCTAATGATTTATCCTGATGAAACTGGTACTGCCGCCATCTGGGTTCGGAACAGTGATTTTCAGGTGGATAGCTGTTGGACGGGGGAATGGTTTCATGTAGGCTCGGTGCTCAGGAACCGCCTCCTTTGGTGTTAAGTTACCGCTGAATGAATCAATATCATCTTCCTGAGTCAAGCTGAATGCTATGGAGGGCGCTGTTTTGTATGCAAACGGCAACGTGCTCATTGGAGGCGGCTTCAAAGCAAAAGCAATCGAATGGGGCATGCCTCAAACAAATCTGCGGGGAAAACGAATCCTAGAAATAGTGGCTAGGACGGCATTTATCGTACTAAGTACCAGAAAAACGCCATTTACCGCCATTTTGGCTGTAAAGCAACCATACTGGGCGCGACACTCGCCTCAGAGTCCTTAGTATGGAAGATACACAATTCGAGAGTATTAAAGGGCTACTCAGCCAGTGATTATCAGTGCATCCTGCTTGAAATCAGTGATGTTGTCTTCCGACGTCTGTGCTTTTAACCTTCGATGATTGAGTGGATCATCGAAAGGCTGGACGTCCAGATACTCGTCGAGGTGCTTGCAGTAAGTGCCCTGCTGCAACAAAATTCGAAGGGGATGGAAGAACTGGCAGCTCAGGACGTGGTGAACTCAACTATGAGCATCAACACGACTGCTTGCAATGCTCCTATGCCCTGTCAAAAACTCAGGCACGGCAAGCACCCAGTGTACTGGTGGTCGAATGAAATCGTTAAAACGCGAAGAGAGTGCCACAAGCTTCGGCAGGATGCTCAACGTTCATGGCCCATTGAGCCTCACTTTGAAGCTTGTGACGAGTATGCAACTGGGTAGCAGCAAATAAGGTGGCCAGGAAATAGATCTAGTGGACAATGTGAACAAGGATCTGTGAGGCCTTGGCTAGAAGCTAGTTCTGCGGAAGCTTGTTGCCCTACCGAAAAAGGTGGATGAGATAGTGCGAGCACTCTTCCATGCCCATCCCGACGGTGTGACATTGTCTCTGGTGAAACAGCAGTCGAGTGTCCACTCTTTACGCAGCTGAAATTGGTGAAGGCAGCCCTTTTACTGAGAGCAAGGAAGGCTCCGGATCACGATGCTGTTCCAACTGAGGTGTTACAACTTGTCTATCACCATAGTCCTGACTTACTGCTCAGCACAATCAACGCTTGTTTACGGGACGGGGTTTCAGCGGTACGATGATAGTTGGCGAGGCTAATACTGATCAGCAAAGGAAAGGAAAATCCTGGATCGCCGTCTGCATACCACCCGTTATGCATGCTAAACACTGCTTGAAAAGTGCTAGAGAAACTCATCAGGGAAGACTCACTGACGCAATTCGTGCTGCTAGGGTCCTACCTCTTCGGTTGAATGGCTTTAGAGCAAGACCTTCCATCATTGATGCGGTTGCAGAGGTAGTGAGCGTGGTCAGAAAGGCTGAAGTCCATACCAAGCGACGGATCGTCCTGTTGGTGACACTTGCCGTTAGGAATGCCTTCAACTACGCTAGATAAATGGATATTCTGGAAAATGCTTGTCAGGTTCCATAATATCTAATGGGGGTTTTGGGAGACCCAAAGGATTGAAGCTTGCTTTACGAAACAACTCAGAGCCAACGCTATATGGAAGTTAATTTGGGTGTTGCCCAAGGATCTATCCTTGGTCGAGACCTGTGGACCGTGTCTTACGACGGGCTACTGAGACTTGAGATGTTAGGTGGGTCACACTTGATCGGATATTCGAATAATGTTGTGGCTCTGATTACTGGTTGTACCGTTAAACAATCGCAAGCGACTGGATGACTCCTCGTGGGTTCAGTTTAGCACTGGAAAAATCCAAAGTGGTCATCTTGACAAAAAAGAGAACCCCTAGACTAATAATGATCAGTATTGAGGATATACTAACCAAATCGAAGCCTGCGGTAAAGTACCTGGGGCTACTGATCAACTCAAAGATAAGTTGCTTTGAGGAAATCAGGGCAACGGCTGAGATAGCTGCTTCGGGAGTATCGGCTTTGAGTCGACTTATGGCCAATGTAGGGGGACTCAGTCTATCAAGAAGACGCCCCTTGATGAGTGCTGAAGGGGCAGTGCTACTGTATGGAGCAGAAAATGGGGTGGCGCTCTCAATAAGGAGGTATACTAAAAATACTTGGCACAGGTACAGAAAAGAGGAGCACTGAGAACTGTATCCTTGTATCTAACAGTCTCTGATTTGGCGGTAAGAGTTATTGCAGGTGTGATAAATGTTACCGTACTTTTTAGAGAGTGCGACGCTATTTACCTGCGTCAAAAATAGGACGCGAAGGAAATAATTGTCCGTGAGGGAACACAGCGCTCACTCATCGAGTGGCAGCAGTCTTGGGGGAATTGCACGAAAGGAAGATTGACTGCGCGCCTCATTCTGGATGTGAGACCGTGGTTAAATTGAAGGCATGGTGAAACTGACTTTTATCTGAACTAGCTTTTGAGCAGCATGGGTGTTTTCAGTCTTACCTGCGCAAGATTGGTAAATCATAGTCCCTCGATTGTCGGCTGTACCCAGGAGAGGAAGACAATGCCTGCCACACATTTTTGTGTGCACAAAATGGGGCAGGCTGCAAAAGAATTTCTACAGGAGGACAGGGGAGCTCATCCAGTATAATATAGTCGCCGTGATGCTCGAACTGGTTGGCAAATGGAATCAAATGGCACATTATGCTGAATGCAATCCTAAAAGATTAAAAAAGACTCACAGCAGTCGGGGCGTTGAGGCTGAGGATAGCTTGATTCTCAATTCTTCGTCTCCTTTCTCCTCCAACTAGAAGAGGGATCCTCCAGCTTTAAGGCACCTTACGGCTTAGAAAAACGAGATCTGGCCCGAAGTAATGTGTCAAACGGCTCCAGATTGGGCTCTCGCATTGACAGGGGTGATGGTTAATGGATACTCCAGTCACCTTCTTGCTAACATGGAAGTCACACTCTTTGTGTAAATGACATTCATCTCCCAACGACAAAAAGAAAAAAAAACTACCGACTCAATTTAACTTCACAGTAGAACTCAAACTTTATAAGGTGTGAATGCAAATATAAGATCAAATTACTGTCCAGGGTACCGCAGAAAAATCAAGAACCTCTACGTAAAATCACTTAACACAGAGAGGAAGAAATCATGGGCTTGAGTGAAATGGATATTTTCATCCTTCAGCAAATTAACCAACTTCTAGTACGGGCCGAACAAATTACTACTGACCCCAAGAAAGATCAAGGTCTTGGAAAAATAGTACGAACTCTAAAATATGGCTAGAATTTGGAGCGCAATGGTTATAAAGTGCCAGAAAAATGTTATTCTTCATCCTCGGGGTGGTTTCTGTTCGAACACCAAGTCGTCTTTCCTCCCTCGTTGCGACCTGCTATACTGTAGGAATTACATGCAGCATACGTTGGTATTAAAAAAATGAAGGGTTTTGCTCGTTCTTTTGTCTTTCACCCAGATATAGATGCGAACATTTAGCGCATCACCAAAACATGCACCAAGTGTACTAAACATGCGCATGGTCTAGTCAAGTTTCAGATCCATCATTGGGATTCTCCAAAAAGACCACGGAAATGCATAAATATCGATGATGCAGGACCTGTTCTGGATATTTTATTTCTTGTTGTTGTAGATGGCTGCAGTAGATGGCTGAAAGGCAAAACCGCTTACTCAACTACAAATACAGCAAAAAGATGATGTAATGCATTTTTTGGATCTCCCATTACCGTGGTATCAGACAATATCAAACAATTTGTTTCCGAAACACATTTTTGAAAATGAAACTAATAACTCCCTACTAACCATTTACCCTTAGCCAAGCTGAAAGATACTTGGAACAGTAAAAGATACACTTGAAAGAATGCTAAATACAAAAAGCTCATTACGTCGTTACATAAATGGAATCTTAAGGCATTACAGAAAAGTAAATTAATTTGAATAATATATGATGTGTTTTCCCTATTTGGTTTGAAAAACACAATCCAAAGTTTCACCAAGCATTGACGCTCCGTTTGAGTCTGATTGCCTGCCCTCGATCAGTATGGATCACTTAACATCCTGAAAATCTGGGGCAATATAGCATCTTCGCTCTCATGTAATGAACGAGCCAGTGCTCGCCTCATGACTTAAGCCAGCCAAAAAAAAGGTATGAGCGAGCAACCACACCGCTTTCCGCTTTGCGTTCATTTGCATGATCAGTGTTATCATCAAGTTGCAAACAACTCGTGGCACCTCATAAAGTAATTATATGGAGATAGAGGAGACACCAGCGAAACGTATTCCATAAACAGAGACAAGTCAATCAGCGGAAGTGAACTCAGGTGCTTGCCTTTTCAGTAGTTTTGGGGAAAAATGAGATTAAAAGCTCACTGCACGACCAGGTATAAGATCTTGGTCGAGTGTTTGGAGTTCGGTGAAAGTTCAACATTGTTCAACGATGGGTTGCTCTCGTCAAAATATTTGTGACGTTTTGAAGTAAGCAGAAGTGTCCCGCAAAGTTCTATACATCTCGATACGAGAAACTCGAGTAAATACACACAACCAAAATCATCCAGTTGGCAGCCTCTGAGTGCGGTAGAATAAATGGTGAAGGGTTAAGTGTTGGCTTAAATCAAGAGCTTCTATTAGCTTTTTGGCATTTGAGGCTATTTGGCGGCCACCCCATGCTTACAGTTCTATTTCAACAGACCGAACCGCAGTCGCAGAGGCAACCAGCCTCACTACTCAACGAGCACACCAGCCAGCAATGCACCGGATCACGAAGGAAACTCCCGATGCTTTACCAATGAGGGAAGTGGCATCAAGATTCTCTAGTGTCTGCGTGGCCGCATATGCGCTATCAGCCAGTGGAGTTAGAGGACTTAAGTCAACAATTCACCCTAGCCCGGTTCCGCAAGGAAGTCTTGAGTAGGCACTCGAGGTTGAGCCTATAGCCGGGCTCAAGCCGATTACCAGGGAAGAGGACTTCGCCAGGCTGAAGGCACCTCTGGACACCAACGACCACGCAGCCACCTTGAAGTACCAACGCGGAGCTTCAAGACTTGCGCCGACTCGCCCGCCTCTCAATTTGATCCGCAGAGTGGACTATCCTCCGGTAATACATGAAGGAGCTGCGCCGAGGGATAAGGAAAGATATTCTGATCCAACCATACGTAAACAAATGCGTTCAGGCTGTATCATGACGTAAAATTGAATTAATTGAGTATCTGAAAACAGAAGCAATAAAAAATAAATGGCATCGGCAATATTAGGAGTAAAAACTATTCTACGTATCCCAAATATCGAATTTTAATGACACACACTTTGTCAGTCTTAAAAAATGTACTTTTTTTTTTATTCACCGACCAAGTGTCAGCCACACTCAACTGCCCTCACTCAACTCACCATACGTTGTATAGAAAAAAATTGTGTTGCTACTACCACTCGTTTCATTTGATATTTATCCTAAACATTCTCCGCGGCTGGACCGGAGGGTTCAGGATCGTTGCCAATTAGCTTGCATACCTTTTGAACCGGTTGGTTACATGTACCATGAGTATATCTGATAGTAACAACCCTGATGAGACCGTCGTTACTGGGGGGTGAAAAGTGATGATTCTGCCCAAATGCCATTGTGTGGGTGCTAAATTCACATTCCGTTTACCACGATGTCATTCAACTCAAGATTTCTTGATGCTTGATGCCATTTGTTTCTAGTTTGCAATGAAACCAGGTATTTGTCATGTCATCGTTGCGAAAAATGTTGATGCATCTAACGAATTTGTTGCCCAACAGATGTGGGTGCCTCCAGGATGGCAATTAACGACCGACCGATAAGTAAATCGACCGGACTGAGCTCCAAATATTCATCATGTAAAGCCAATAACGAACGCGAATGAGGGCACGCCTCAATACGTAGAATTAAAGTGCTAAACTGGTCGAAGAACATTGATTGGTTGCCAACAATGCGGAATAAATGCTTCTTCGCTGACTTGACAGCAGCTTTCCAGGGACCACCTTGGTGTGGTGCGCCAGGAGGGATAAAATGCCATGTAGTGCCATCATTCGCCAGTTGCTGTTGCGTGCGAGTAGAATGCCATTCTACCAAATCCTCTTGCATAATTTTGTTATCGCCAACGAACGTAGCTCCATTGCCACTGTATAGATGATGACAAACGCCACGCTGACTAATAGAGCAGTTGAAAACGTTTTAGAAGGCGTGCGAAGATAAGTCATCCGCCAATTTAATATGCACAGCCTTCGTAGCCATACAGACAAAGATAGCCACGTATGGCTTGATCACCGTCCGTGATCTTTTTGTGCCAACACGTTGCTTAAAGGGACCACAATAATCTACACCAGAAGATGCTAACGAAGGAGATCCACTGACAAGTGGTTTCGGTAGCGATGCCATTTGCTGATGAGACACAGCCTGCTGATGTCGTTGATAGCTAATACAGCAGTAATTGCACTGTTTGACAGCAAACCGGCCATGTATAATCTAGTATGTTTGTCACAACGCCTGTAACGTGAGTTGGATTCCACCATGCAATGTAGTATGATGAGCTGGCTGGACCAGAAGCCAAGTAAGGGTACTTGATTTTGCCAAAATGATTCGATGACGTTGACAGGCGCTAAGCTCAGCAGTTTTAAATCAACTCCAATGCGGAGGATGCCATGACCATCCAAGTATGGTGCTCGATGATGCAATGTCAGCATGATGTTGGAGTTGTTTAATTCCATCCTGCCTAGTTTGCTGCAAATATGCCAACGTAATGCCCCGATCATCTCTTCAGGAATGATGAGTGGTCGATGCCCATAATGTCTTTGAGTTGCCATCGTAATATATATATAGTAACTCAAAGCAACTTACCAATATTGCTGAACCTTTCAAGTATGTTAATAAATGAGCCATCGGGTCTGCGGGTTTCAATTTCCATTGAACTAGTTGCCAGGGTTAAGGTTGTTTTGACCGAAAGTTCGGTTGCGATTGTGTCATTTGTCAATAGTGACGCGGGACCATGCCACCATAAATGGTGTTCATCAAGATTCCCGGCGCTGACTCCGCGACTTGCGCAATCTGTGGATTATTCTGAGTGCTAATGTGTCGCTATGATCTTGAATGTAGCTAACACAATTTACCACGCAAGGAATCGAAGCCCCCCCTGGTTTCCGAACCCAACTTAGAATAATGCTGGAGTCTGACCACATGGTGTTTTGTTCATCCACTAAAGATAAGGCATACTGCACGCCTTGCATCGTTGTTGACAGTAACTGTGCTACACAGAGCTCAAGCCTAGGAATCGTTGTTGTCTTTACTAGTGCCACCTTAGTTTTTGCTGTAATTAGTGTCTATGTTCGCTTACCATTGTGATCAATACTACAGTGATAGATGACTACAGCATATGCCTTTGGACTAGCATTGAAAAGCCATGAAATCATGGTTGAACCTCTGGCCGTAAGCCAAGCCAGCGTGGTATGCGAATTGCCTCGAGCAGTCTGAGTTGGTTCCAGAAAGTAAGCCACTCTTGCAATAGTGGTGCTAGTAAGAGAGTTTCCCATTCTAATCCTTCTCGCCACAATTTTTGTATGAAGATTTTCGCCACTATAATCACTGGATCAAGCATATTTGTAGGGTCATTTGATTCCGCAGTGTCACTCAGAACCTTCCTTTTTGTATTCGACGGTGAGCCATCCAATTTGATTTTGAAGAAGAAATCATCCGTAGCTGGATTCCAATGTAATCCCAATCCCGTTTCTGCTGACTCTAGCAACATGTTATCCGTAGACATCTGGTTGGTTGTGAGTCCTGCCAATGTTGCAGGATCATTTGATCTCCGCTTCCGCAAAATGAAATGTACTTACCGTAGAATCTGATCTACATCGCCTGCCAATTGAATTATCTTTTCAGTTGATTCAGCACTTGCCAAATAGTCATCAACATAGAAATTTCACAAAATACTTCTCAGAGCAGCCTCTAACCAGGAGCCATCTTTTATTTGCCCATGGTTGTCACGTGCATATTGTTGTAATGCACGATATTGCATTATAAGGACCACATGCCATGCCATTGATACCAGTAGTTGACTCGTATGTGCCCAATGGTTTGGTTGCCGCTTCTCGCCGCAGAATTCTTTGACAAGTCTGATACTGCTCATCAATACGCACTTGTCGGAACATCATCTCTATACCCGCTGATAAAGCCACATGGAATAATCGGACACGAAGGATAATGTTCATCAATGATAGTCGTAGAATTGTTCCAACCAATTGAGTGTCATTCAGTGAAATGTCATTCGAAGATTTTGCCGATGCGTTGAATACCACACGAAATTTCATAATGATTGCATGATGAGAAATGTTTTATACCTGTGATTCATCGTCCATTGCTCGCACGTACTCCACCATAAATTCCACGTATTTAGACTTCAATTCTGCATCTGCTGCTAATCTCCGCTCGAGCTGATGAAATTGGCGCAAAGCCAACGAGTTGTCTAATGCTGGAGCATCTAGTCAAAACGGGGTCTGCACGACATAACGGATATCACTGTTGTGTTGGTGAGTTGCCAAAAAAAGCTTCTCATAAATATCCACCTCCATCATCATATCTGACAAAATTGTGGCCTCTTCGATCTATCAGAAATAATGGAGAAAATCGTCGAGACGTTGATCACTGTCACCAGCCTGTACATGTAATTAACGGACAGGCACAAAAGTGCCCGAGTCGGTTGAAGCTGGACCGAACACTACCCAGTTGAGTAGCGTTGCCTGCGCAAATAGTTCATCGGATGAACCGCGTACTATGCCGTCTTGAATGATTGAGCGCCAAACATCAGCACCAATCAACGCGTCTATTCTGCCAGGATTTCCGAATGCTAGATGAGCCAATGGCAGTGAGCCCAAATAATTCTGACATGGACCCACAATTCGAGCCACTGGTATAGGTGATGTAATTAAATTAAGAATGTGAAATTCGAACTTTAATGCGACCGCCGTTTGATTGGTTGATGATAGATGCACCTTGGCTCTACCACGGGTGTATGTCGGAGATTATGAGCCAACGCCATCCACTTGAATCTCGTATCGTCACTTACGGACTACCAAGTTAATGAAGAATCGTTAAGTTATGAAATTGTGACGAGATCTAGGATCCCATAGTAATCCACATGAGTGTCGATTGCCAAAGCCACCAGTAATGTATCCAAGTCCTGTGGCCGAAAGAACAATCTGGTTGCTGACGAGCATAAATGTCTTCATTGCGTTAACCAGTCAAGCAAAATGATTCCGAGGTGGGTTGCCAGAGACCGTCAGTGATGCCACATTATCCGATGCCAGTGGGTTTGCTGGAACTGAGCCAGAGTCTGATGCCACTGATGAAGTTAAAGTTAACTTCCGACAGAACAAAGTGTGATGTTTGCCATTGCATTTGTGACAAATCCCTCATTGGCACATTTTTGTCCAATGATCTTGTGTCAAGCAATTGAAACATAAATTTGAACCTTGGATATGCTGAGAACGTTCTGCCACTGGAAGCACTAGCAACTGAGGACACTTTTCAATTGAATGATTTGCATTTTTGCAGGTGTCACATTGGCCAGGTAATGTAGAAACCAAATTGGTTTTAATTAATCTCGGCGATTGATTAAGTGGAAAAGAAGTCTGTCGAGTGCTTGCCTGTGGAGTGCTTCTTGTGGCTGGCAAAAGTAACACATCCACTGTGTGTACGCTTCTTAATGAAAATTAGCAATTCTTCCAAAGCGAGTATATGATTCGAGGTTAGACTCATACCCAGTGCCTGTTGAGCCGCCTGTAGGAGTTTTAATGTGACGATCGGCACTATTAACGCATCCCATTGATCCACTGGAAACTTCATAACCATTAATGCTTGCAGAGATTCTCAAACCACGTCAACGATTGTCAGCAAATTGGAAGTTGAGTCCTGTACTTGTGCCTTCATCGTGAGCAACCTAGAGACATGAATTTCCGCCAACTGTTTCAGGCGGTCGTATCTCGCATACATGCCACCTACCAGTGACATTGCATCATCCTTGACCGCTGCATGCAACTTCGCCAATTTATACGCCTCTGGATAATTTGGTTCATGGACCACAGCTTGAATGAGTCTTTGAAGGCCAGCCAATTACGTAATGTAAGTAAGACCAGCATCTGCAGTCAAATACTGTCCGCGTAGGCACCTTACGGCAATTTAACTTCTTCGGATATATTAGGATGGCATGCCCCAAAGAATGCAGGCCTCTCTTTTACCGACCAGCACTCCTCCTGTCAACAGTATAAGTAAATAACCCTGTGCGGCGTGAAAAGAACCACCAGAAAAAAGTTCCAATATGCAAAAACAGAATAGCGTAAGAATTGCACTTCTTCTTCTTAGCGCTACAGCCCCTTTCGGGCCTTTGCTTCCTGCAAATAGCGCCTCCAACTGTCACGGTCCGTTGACTGCGTCCTCCAATTCGGAAATCCAAGCAGCGATAAACTGTCTCCGTCGACCGAGTCAGACCAGCGTTTCCTCGATTTCCCCATTGGCCGCCGGCCTTCAGTTCTCCCAACGAATACCTTCTTGGGTATCCGTTGTTCGTCCATACGATTCATGTGTCCAGCCCATTGCAGCTTCCGCACTCCTACAACCCTTGAGACCTCCGGTTCGTCAAAAATTTCATACAGCTCATGGTTGTATCGAATTCGCCATTGGTCCCCGTCTAGCTTCACTCCGATTATTCGCCTCAGGACCCGTCTTTCAAAGGCGTTCAATATATTTGCGGATGCTTGGGTTAGGGTCCATGCTTCACACCCATACCATAACACAGGTCAAGAATTGCACTTACTTATTTCATAATTCAGTACCACTGGGCAGTTTTATAGTTCTTCTAAAGAACACTCAAATATATATTTTTCTCGCATCATACTCGATCCGGTGAACATATTCTATAGATATGAGCGTACAAAGCAAATCCATAAATACTACCCTACAACGAAACTTGATTAAATTATCTTTTTGTATCCTTAACCCCTTTTTTGGTACGTTAGCCACCATATACTTTTTCTAACATACATTTGTTGTCCTGGCAAAAATCTTGTCAAGAAAAGCCATACAGAGCCCCATTATGTGGGAAGAATATGGTTTACCAAGTATATAATATACTATTAAATAAAATGTGAAAAGGCAAAAGTGTTAGTCGTTCGCAAAAAAAAGGATCATATGTTTCAAACAGAATGGGAACGGAATCAAGAATATTTAGGGCTACAACAAATTGCGAGCAGTTTTCGAATCTAATATGGTAGATTGATTCTTTCTAGTGAATGTGTCTACATATACATACTCGTATATGATTGGATGAAAGGATCCTAAAAGAGTTAAATTTTGAAAAGTTTTGACTTCCGGCGTATTATGTGGGTAAGAATTTAAATGAAAATAATTCATGCGATTAGATTATATTTGATTAAATTTATCTTTTCAGAAAATAACGAAATTATTGATTCATTTTGAGTAGATATATAAGAGTGCATGCTGAAATTTTTTGGAGAAGATTCCTAAGTTTATTACTGAATGGCATATTTTGGGTCCTCAAAATTAATCCACTCACATCAGTGAAATAATTCTAGGAAATTTTCAGCTTGCTTCTTTATATATTCATTCTTCGCCATTTTATCCACTCTCTAATGATTACTCTGTCCTTGAATACCATTCAACTTTATCTCGGTATGAAAAAGTTCCATGTTATCACTGTGTGTGTGTGATAAGATAGTTAGGCGATCAATGCGAGCATAAAGACTTCAGCCCCATGTGATTTTGTTATAACATGATTTTTGTCTGTGATTTTCATCTTTTATGTTCAATGTTCTTCGTCTATTCATTTTCCTCAGAATCATTGATTTTCTCTTTTTCTATATTTAGATCCTACGTGATTATGTATCCTGTTGTGTATGAGTAGGTATTGACCGGAATCCGCAAAAGATTGAAAGTTTCTTGTCATGGACAAGTTTATGATTAATGATTGCTTAGGGGTGAGTTTCTTAGAGAATAGAATGAGATGAGTATGAGAGATATGAAAAAAGTATAATTAAGATATTGCGGTAATGATTTGAGATTTTCGGGACAAAAGAGGAAGCATTGATCGGAGCTTTTATCGCTAGTGTAAGTAGGAAGTTAAAATTGGATTTTTTTTTCTTTTCAAAAGAAAGAAACTATTTTTCAGACCTCCTGTCTTTATTTGGGTACAAGCTCTTTAGTCTTATGGAAGCTCATCTATAGAAATCCCCTTGGTGTACGGATATAGGACAGAAAAGGTCTTGTTCCATATCAATTCGAAAAATGCATGGCTATCCTGAATTCACAGAAGCGAAAAAAATATCAAATTTCAAATGTAGAGTTTGTAAACACAATAATTTCTGACTATAGTTGTCGTTAATGGTGCCTATTGGACCACATCCTTTGAATATAAGAAAGATACTTAATATCCTTTATGAGAATGGCTTAAGTAATGAGTCAGATGAAGGATCAAAATGTCATCTGGTGATGACATCTAGTTTTATCTCCATAATAATTGCATCTAAAGTGTTCATCAACGGTTATGGCTCTGAAGTGTCTCGTCTGGTATGCGACAAAAATCTTCATACGACAATATAATGAACATGCAAGACATCGATAAGACACTGACAACCTTGGCAGCAGGCTCAGTAAGCTTCTATGGTAGTGTTCGATGGATATGTATCACACACAAAAAAGCTCAAGTAGTGCTGATGGCTGAAAGATTATTGAAGGACGGGTCTTTGTAGGTTAAAGTAGCTACTATGAGCGTTTCTTCAGATCACAAGTAGAACTATTCATTTCCCTGAAAAATTTCAGCGGACAATCTTACTAACCTTATGATTCAGATATTGATTAACCTTGGAGGCCAAAACGTGGCTTGGGCTGTCGTTGCATAAATGAGGATAATTAAGGAAGGAAATTAAGGAGCTATTAGGTTTGATTTCATCCAATATCATCATTGGTTGAGGTTGCGGCGGACCAGTCACCTACCACGCAGACGAAATTGCACAGTGATCACATCAAAAGCCAGCATACATGCTTGTGTGCCACGGGGTATGGAATCTCGAATAGCGATTCAGATAAAACCTACGCGTGGCCATGAAACATGCGACCGCGGATTTCTACAACATACGTGATACGATAAGAGTAATGCACTTGCTGATGCTGACGTCACGGATAAGGCGACGCAGATGCATGACCGCCGCCATGAAAGCAACAGATATGCGTCAGCATTTTTGATGCATATAAGCGGCCGGTGCATTGGTTCTCTCTCTCACTCGTCATAAAATCGTCGTTACGACTTACCGACATAGTTATCATTGTTTTTGAAAGCAGTATTAAATAAATTTATTTACAGGATAAAGATAACTCTTTCAGTGGTGATCCTGCCGACGAACTGCCCTTTAAGGCCCACTGATCATAGCAACATGGTTCTCGCTGACGATTCACGTATGGGCAACTCGCAACCACCGGCCATCAAAAGAGGCGTCACGAACACGCTAGTGGTCAACTCGGAGTTGCAGATACAGAGTTCAAAAATCGAACTATTACTAGTCTTGCTATTGTGCATCAACTGTATTGCCCTTGTCTACAAGCTGTACCATAGCCACGTTTAAGGAGTCAAACGTGGCGCAGCCTGAACCACCCAACCCGTCCAAGATGGCCACACCAGCACCATCATCAACGCCGATGCCCGTTCTCCCAGCTGGACCTGCGCTGAAGGAAGGGGCCCACGACACGGATCGGATGGCACGCGTTGCGTTCAGAGTTCCACCCTTGTGGCAAGAGGATGTGGAGGTTTGGTTCGCCAAGGTCGACGCAAATTTCGCCACGAGCCGCGTCACCGAGGACTCGACCGAATTCAACCTGTTAGTGGCGAATTTCGACACAAGGGGGATGCAGCAAGTACGCAAAATCGTAACAAACCCGCCATCGGAAAACAAATATAGTACACTGAAAAACGCTCCATTAGTCGTCTACGTAGACTCGCGCAGCAGCGTATCCAAAAATTACTTTTGAAGGTCGAGCTGGGAGACCAACGACCGTCAAAGCTCCTCAATTAGATGCGTACGCTTGCTAACGGAAACGTATCCGATCATTTAAAGCAGCAAATGTGGCTGAACTGCCTTGATGTTACGCTGAGGAGCATCCTATCGGCCAATGATGCCCCACTGTCAAATCTTGCAACAATCGCTGATCATGTGCGTGAGGTCACCAGGCGTCAGTGGCAGCAATTGCAAGGAACGATGAGCTGCGGCACAGCCCTCCACGGATACTTCGGATTCCTAGTGAGCTAAACAACCTGTCCTCCAAATTCCGAGACCTCAGTCACTGGATGACGAAAATAGAGGACGTACTCAGGACGCTGTGCAATAGTTAGTGGTCAACCTCGCAACATGACGTAAGTCGCTCACAACCGAAGCAGTGGCAAGAGTCACCAACAAGCCGCGCCAAAACAAATGACGACCAACTTTGCTGGTACCATCATCATTATGGGCCGGAAGCCAAAAACTGCCAGCAACCTTGCTGCCACTCAAAAAACTAAGTACCAATCATCCACACGTAGCGCCCTCTCATCGCACGATCCAACAATCAAGGAGTCATGAGAACACCAGCAAGAGCGCTTTCCTCATCGACACTGGCGCAGACATTTCGTGTATCCCACCAACTATCCAGGATCTCGATTCTCCCGACACTACCTCGAGGTTAGTGGGTGCCAATAGTTCACAAATTAGAACATTCGGCAAACGGGGGAAAAATTCGATTTGAGATTTGCGACGCCGTTCAAGTGTTTTTTCACGATAGTTGTTATTAGTTCTCCAATAATCGAAGCCGACTTCATTGAACACTGTGGCCTCCTCATCAACATGAAAGGGAGATGACCTATTGAGTGCGCACGACGCAAAACAATTATAGCGCCCATAGAAAAACAGCCGCCCAAAGGGGACTCACTATCGATGGATATCAGTGACGAGCTCCAGTCCCTGCTGTTGGACTACGATAGCTTCTCAGATGACAGCCAACAACTGAACGCCAGGTGGACGACCATGGGTCGCTAGTCAATGCCAAGGCACGAAGACTCTCCCCCGTCAAGCTGGTTGCCGCAAAATCCAGATGAGACGAACTAATTAAACATGAAATCTTCCGTCCATTAAAAAGCGCATGGAGCAGTCCCTTGCACATACTGAAAAAGCCAAACGGAGATTGGCAACCATGCGGAGACTACCGTGTGCTCAACGTCCGCACAATCTCAGACCACTATCCAATTGGATTCCTCCAGGATTGCACAGCAGCCCTTCACAGAATGTCAGTCTTCTCCGTGATCGACTTTCAAAAGGCGTATCATCAAATTCCCTTGGAACCCAGTGACATCCCATAGACCACTATCATCACACCGTTCGTATTGTACGAATTTATGTACATGACGTTCGGACAGTGCAACGCAGACCAGACGTTCCAGCGCTTCATGCACAAGTTGCTGCAAGGCTTGGAATACGCATTTGTCTATCTCGACAACATTTTGATCTTCTCGCTCCACCAACAAGCGCATCTGAAGCACGTGAGGGAAGTGTTGGACCATTTAGCTAGATTTGATCTGATCATCAACACCACTAAGTGCTAATTCGGAATATTGGAAGTCAAGTTCCTGGGACATGCCATCATCAAGTACGGATTGAAACTGTACACCAGCTGAAGTCTCTCTGCGTCAACGCTTCAGAGAACGGTATCGGAACTGCACTACAACAATCGAAGGGACGAACCAAAACGCTGCTGGAGATCGTCTCTAGGGAGCTACAAGATGCCCAATGAAAGCACAGTATGTACGATCGGGAACTGTGAGCTATATATGCGGCAATTCGACACTTCCAACACATAGTTGGGGGCACAGTTTTCACCGACAACAAGTCCTTGCAGTTAAAACTCCAGAAGCGCTCCAAAAAAGCACCGGCAAGGCAACAACGCCAACTGGACTTCATATCGCGATTCACCACGGACATCCGACACATACCAAGCCGAGAGAATGCCATTGCTGACTACCTTCCAGGGTAAATATTATTGAAACTATCGACTATAACGCTTTTGCTCAGCTCAGAAGGATGATTACGAGTTTCCAGCACTATTAAGCAGCCGCTCGAATGGAGAAAATAGAAGTTGACCGACTCCTCCCTAACTCTTCACTGCGTTATCACTCAGGAGAGGATACGACCATTCATTCCGCGGTAGTTTTGAGCAATAGTCATGCAGAACTTCCATAGCCTCCTTCACCCAGGCACTCAACCAACCAGGAAGATGATCACCGACCACAACTTCTGGCCCTCGATGAACTCCAACATCAACAAGTTCGTCCGAGCCTGCTTGCCGTGCCAGCGCAGCGAAATCACTCGACACATTAAGTCACCAGTGCAAAAATACAGGCTACCCGATGCGAGGTTCGAGCACATCAACATCGATCTAATCGAGCCACTCCCGCGAAGTGAAGGATTCCGATACTAGCTCACCATCGTGGATAGGTTCTTCCGTTGGCCAGAGGCGAAACCAATTGAGACGATCACGGCCACAGCAGTCGCAGAGACGCTAATCAACATATGGATCAGCCATTTTGGAGTCCCTGCACGCATCACGACTGACCTCGGTAGACAGTTCGAGAGCCAAGTATTTAAGGAGCTAACCAGGCTACTCGGAGTCACGCACTTGTGGACAATGCTCTACCATCCGGCTTCCAATAGCATAGTTGAACGGTGGCATCGCACGGTCCAAACCACCATCCACTGCCACGACTCACCCAAATGGGCCGAAGTACTACCGATTGTACTACTAGGACTGCGATCGACGCTAAAAGAGGACATCGAATCGACGCTAGCCGATATGGTCTACGGCACGACGCTTCGACTACCTGGGGAATTTCGTAACACCTTCCAGGCTGGGGTGAATGACTCCAACTTCCTAACGGATCTCCGCATGACAATGGCTTCGTTAACCTCGCGCAACATGGCGCACCATAACATAAACGAAATCTTCATGAACAAGGACCCGGCAAACAGCATACACGTCTTCGTCCAAAACGACAAGGTTAAGGCCCCACTCACACCACTTTATGATGGTCCGTACCCGGTATTAACACAGAAGGACAAATACTATAAGGTTGACGTGAGTGAACGAACAACTGCCATATACATCGACAATCTGAAACCCGCATTTTTTGCACCTGACGAGCAACCCACCGCTTTGTATGTACCAACAACACGCTCAGGGCGAGAGATCCGCATGCCAGTGTGATTTGTAGCTTCATTTTGTCAGAGAGAGTGCTGTAGCGGACCAGCCACCCACCACGCAAACGACATTGTTGCCGACATATCGCACAATGATCGCATCAACAGCCAGCATACATGCTTGTGTGCCTCGAATATAGCGGAGCAACACAGCCAGCATACATGCTAGTGCGCCACGGGGTATGCAATCTCGAATAGCAACTTAGATTCAACCTACGCATGGCCATGAAACATGCACCCGCAGATTTCTGCAACATACGTGATACGATAAGAGGAATGCACCTGCTGATGCTGACGTCGCAGATAACGCCATACATGACCACCACCGGCGAAGCAACAGATATGTGTCAGCATTTTTTATGCATATAAGCAGCTGGTGCATTGGTTCTCTCTCTAACTCGTCAAAGAATCGTCGTTACGACTTGCCGACACAATTATCATTGTTTTTGAAAGCGCGAATAAATTTATTTCTAGGATAACGACGACTCTTTTATTCATCTTACGTATCCTGTAAGGTAAATGGCAGCTGTTGGACTAGTTAAGCGTGGAAATTGCATCCTCAACAGAGCAGGTAATAAGAGTGGCGACAGGGGCAGAATGCAGTATAGAGGGTGAGTTTGGCCACCGTTTTACATGGAGGGGAAGACGTAATGCTTGAAAGTTCTTAAGATACCCTAGCTAGTACGAGACTTAATATTGGAAGTGGACTTAATGCACCACTTCTAGGTAGGCACCAATATGATACACAATCGGTGAGAATTTGTAGGTTTGCCTAACAAATTGAAGATATGAGTAAATTAGTTGGTGGGGATGCAAGTTCAAAATCATACGGGGGTGACTTGGGGTGTACCAGTTACGTGGAAAACTTCATCAAGATGGAAACAGTTCTCATTGAGCAACGGTACTGTCCGGTCTCTCCCACCATCCAAACGTATGCCAATGTGGAACAGGACGAAATACTTTCGCAAAGTGTGGTGAAACTCTTGATGAGCACTTGGTTGTCCCCCACACTAGCAATCAAGGAGAAAGGTATCGCCTGTCAATAAAGATTCCCGAAGGGTTAATGAAATGGCCCAAGATGCTCACCCGCTATTGTACATTTTAGCTATCCTTGACAAACTTTGCGATGCCAATATTAAATCTGCATATTTGCAGGTCTTTTTGGCGGTGGAAACTTGCTAGTACACCGCATTCGCTACTTTGGGAATATGTGTGTTGCAATTTGTTGTAATACCCTTTGGACTATAAAATCCCCGGTAACGTGGCAGCGACTAATCGAGAGGGGTTTAGGGCCCGGGCTGGAAATGTTTGTCTTTAAATACCTAAATGACATCATTTTAGTTACTGCACGATTGAAAAACATCTGAAGATGTTGCCTGAACTATTTCAGCACCTGAGGGAAGCAAGACGAAAATTATCATAAGATAAGTGCCATTTTTGTCGGTCGTAGCTTTAGTATCTGGGGTGTATGGTGGATACGAATGGACTAAGCGTTGATCCCGAAAAAATGGAATGCATGGTGAACATATCCCGTGGAAGCTTGGTAAAAGAAGTTCGAAAGTTTCTCAGAATGGTGTCGAGTTTCCATTGTCGTTTCATTCCGGACCATGCATAAAGTGGCAACCCTCATAAAGCTACTTCGGCAAAACTGTTGTTTTAAACGGCCTCCTAATGAAAGTCTGCTTTTAATAGCTGTGAATTGAAACGATGCGAGCAACGACGGTATCGGAGCTCTACTCTCCCAGCAAA
This sequence comes from Odontomyia ornata, assembly GCA_963969285.1. Lineage (NCBI taxonomy): Eukaryota > Metazoa > Arthropoda > Insecta > Diptera > Stratiomyidae > Odontomyia > Odontomyia ornata. The sequence goes on from OZ017741.1 coordinate 37,941,489, forward strand.
CCGATTGCGAAGATTGCTTTTCGTATTACAGTCGAGTTCTCTCAAAGAGTGAGAGGAACTACTGCGTGACCAGGAAGGAGCTATTGGCTATAATGGAGGCCATCAAGCAGTTCCACGAGTATCTATATGGCCAGAAGTTTGTTCTTCGAACGGACCATGCATCTCTGAGATGGCTACTTAACTTCAAAAATCCGAAGGGACAAGTTGCGAGATGGATAGAAAGATTGCAGTCATACGACTACGAAATTGTTGAGGAAAAGGAACCACCCGTTGATTTGCGATTGATAACGGCCGAATTCGATGAAGGTTGGTAATCGGAGGATATTCAAAATGCCCAGTTAGCCGATGAAGCCATCGGATCATTACTCGTATAGAAGGAGACAGTTGGGCGACCTGAGTGGAAGCACGTTCCGATGCACGGCGCCACCCTGAAAAGTTATTGGGGGCAATGGAGGTCCCTTCAGGTGGAGGGTGGCGTACTTAAGCGGAAATGGAAAACGCTGGATGGTAGCTCCTATATGATGCAAACTATACTTCCCAAAAGCCGAATCCACGATGTGGTTAAGGAGATGCACGAAGGATCTTCGGAAGATCACCTTGGTGTTAACAAGACCTTCGCGAAATCGCGGGAAAGGTTCTACTGGCTCCACGCTCGACAAGACGTAGAGGACTGGTGCCGTCGATGCACAATTTGCACTTCCGCCAAAGGTCCAAAGCGACGACTGAGAGGACAAATGCTAACCTATAACGTGGGCGTGCCATTTGAAAGGGTTGCTTTTGAAATCGCAGGAACCTTTCCTGAATCCGAATGGAGAAATCGATACACGCTGGTTGTGGCCGATTTTTTCAGCAAGTGGCCCGAGGTCCACCCCATTCCCAACCAGGCAGCAACTACTGCAGCCGAGCAGCTAGTGTTAAATTGGGTCAGTAGGTACGGCGTACCTTGTGAACTACATTCAGATCAAGGCCGAAACTTCGAGTCACTAGTTTTTAGCGAAATGTGTGAGCTGCTGGGAATACGGAAAACAAGGACAACACCACTGCATCCCCAATCCGATGGAATGGTCAAACATTTCAACGGCACACTCAATAAACACCTGGCAAAGATGGTTGATGAGAACCAAAGGGACTAGGACCGGCACATCCCACAATTATTGATGGCTTACAGAGCTGCTAAACATGCATCGATAGGCCAAGCCCCAGCTGAAGTCATTTTTCGAAAGACTATTCGTCTGCCGGCTCAAACAAAGTTCGGGACACCCCCTGAGAAACCCTAAACGATCTCGGAGTACGCAAGTGAGCTAAGGCAATGGTTGAACCAGATTCATCGGACAGTACGAAAATACCTTGGATCGGCTGCTGACCGCATGAAGACTAGGTATGATATGAAGGCAAATTCTACCGTCTTCCAGTAAGCTGACTTGGTGGGGCTATACAACCCACAACGGCGAAAGGGTAGGTCTTCAAAGTTGCAGCATAATTGGGAGGGACCATACCGAGTTGCAAAGCGAACCAACGATGTCGTATATCGCATACGGGAACACCGTAAGCCAAGAGCCAAAATGAAAATCGTGAACCTGGACCGTCTTACCTCATATTACATCCAGGAAGACTTGACTTCAACTGGCGACTCATCTTTTCGGGGCGAAAAGAACTGAGGTGGGGGCAGTGTTACAGATACAAAAAATTCTGTGAGCTGCTGTCGCAATTGTTTTCACAACCATTAGAAACACCATGATCAACAAACGAATGTACTCGAAAACCCACCAAGCATGATCAACATCTGAAAGTGACGTCACTGCCCGTTCAGTATTGGTGGAATATTCCAATGTACGAGAAATGGATTGAGTGACTAGAGACCCTATATAAAGGCAAGCTGAATGAATGGGGGGATCATTACAACCACAATATAGTAAACTAAAATGGTATGGAGTGCGAATTAAAAGCGATATTGATTGTGAAATGATAGACAGTTGAAGTAAAAATTGATAGACAAGTTGTAAAATAGTGAAATCAATTATTGTGCATTTTTAATAAATAAACTCTTTTGAGTTAATTTAAAAGACATTGCGTTTTTACTTTCCCGGAACATTAAAATTATTGGCCGCGAACCATAACACGGGTCAATATTTATCTGCATGTTACCGCTTGACCTCACATCTCTGCTGCATTTTCTTCATTTATTTGCATTACTGCTGCATTCCACTGAACTTTGTAATTAGGTTCAGAGTGGTTTCCAATATTTTTCTTCTCCATTTTCACGTTAAAATTACAGATGAGCCAATGAAATTCTAGTCCTTCTTTAGGATTTTTCCGCACGTTACCGCACGACCTCACATTTCTGCTGCATTTTCTTCATTAATTTGCATTAATGTTGCATTTTCCTGAATTTTGTAATCAGGTGCACATTGTTTCTCGGATATTTTTCTTCTCCATTTTCAAGAAAAAATTACTGAAGGCTTATGAAATTCTAGTAATGGTCTCATGGTTCTTTTGCTGACAAAACATATTAGAGCCTAAATTATATTATTCCTTGCATACAATTTTTATGAATACACATTACTTCGGGCCAGGTCTCGTTTTGTTATGCCGTGGGGTGCCTTTAAGCTGGGGAGTCCCTTTCCTAGCGGGAGGGGAGAGGGGAAAAGGAAATGCCAGAAGTGCGATCCCCCAGCCCCAGTGCCCCCGGCTGCTGTGAGTCCCTTTTATATTTTAGGACTGCCCGAGCATAATGTGCCACCTGGTTCCATTTGTCAACCGATTCGAGCATCACCGCAACTGTATTATCCGGGGTGAGCTCTCTCGTCTCCCTAAAGAGTTTCCTTCGCAGGCTGACCCATTTTGTACACGCAAAAAATGTGTGACAGGCATTGCCCTCCTCTCCTGGGCAAAACCGACAATCGGGAGACCGTGACTTACCGATCTTGTGCAGGTAAGACTGAAAACACCCGTGCCCGCTCAAAAGCTGGGTCAGATAGAAGTCAATCTCACCATGCCTTCGATTCAGCCACGGTCTCACATCTGGAATGAGACGCACAGTCCACCTTCCCTTCGTGCAATTCCCCCAAGACTGCTGCCAATCGTCGAGCGAGCGCTGTCTCTCCTCGCGGACAACCATCTCCCTCGCATCCTCGTTTTAGCGCAGGTAAATAGCACGGCGCTCTCTAGCAAGGAGGGCGACAGGTATCACGCCTGCAATAACTCTGACCGCCGAGTCAGAGACTGATGGATACGAAGATGCAATTCTCAGTGCTCCTCTTTCCTGTACCTGTGCCAAACGTTTTCGGTATACCTCCTTACTGAGAGCATCGCCCCATACCTCTGCTCCGTACAGGAGCACTGACTCTACAGCACTACTCAAGAGGCGTCTTCTTGATGGGCTGGGTTCCCCCTACGTTGGCCATAAGTCGACTCAGAGCCGATATTCCCGAAGAAGCCTTCTCAGCCGTTGTCCTGATTTGCTCAGAGAAACTCATCTTGGAGTCGATCAGTAGCCTCAGATACTTCACCGCTGGCTTCGATTCGATTTGTATATCTCCAATACTGATCATCCTTACTCTAGGGCCTCTCTTTTTTGTCAAGATGACCACTTCGGTTTTCTCCAGTGCTAAACTGAGCCCGCGAGCAGTCATCCAGACCCTCACTCGGCGCATTAGCATACCTAGCCTAAGTTGCGCTTGTTTAACGGTGCATCCAGCGACTAGAGCCGAAACATCATCAACATAGCCGACCAAGCGTGACTCATCTGGCATCTCAAGTCTCAGAAACCTGTCGTAAGACACGTCCCACAGGTCCGGACTAAGGATAGATCCCTGAGCAATACCTGATGTAATTTCCATTCTTCGTTAGCCCTGTGTCGTGTCGTAGAGCAGGTTTCGGTCCTTAAGGTAGTTCCTCAAAAGCCGCATTAGATATTCTAGAACTTGAAAAGAGATTTCCAGCGAATCCAGTATATCCACCCATCTAGCGGAGTTGAAGGCATTCCTGACGTCGAGTGTCACCAACAGTACGATCCGTCGCTTGGTGCGACTATATGCCTCTGCCTTTTGGACCGCGTTCACCACCTCTGCAATCGCATCAATGGTAGAACGTCCTGCTCTAAGGCCGTACTGCCTAGGAGATAGGTCCTCAGCAGCACGAGTCGCGTCAGTAAATCTTCCCTTGATGAGTTTCTCTAGCACTTTCCCAGCCACATCTAGCATGCATAATGGGCGGTATGCAGACGTCGATTCGGGATTTCCCTTCCCCTTGCTGATCAGCACGAGCCTCGCCACCTTCCATCGTACCGGGAAAACCCCGTCCCGTAGGCAAGCGTTGAATATGCTGAGCAGAAAGTCAGGACAATGGTGATAGACGAGCCACAACACCTCAGCCGGAACATCATCTGGACCTAGAGCCTTCCTCGTTTTCAATGAGATGACTGCCTCCCTCAGTTTCAGCTATGTGAAGAGTTGGCACTCGACTGCTGTTACACCATGGACAGCGTCAACACAGATGGGATGAGCGAGGAAGAGTCCCCGCACTATCGCGTCCATCTTTTCCACGTCATGTATACGAGGCTTCCGTAGGGCAGCAAGTTTCCCCATGACCAGCTTGTAGCCAAGGCCCCACGGATCCTTGTTCACATTGTCCATTAGGTCTTGCCAGCAGCGAGCCTTGCTACTGTTGATCAGTTTGCGAAGGCATTTCCTGACCGACTTATATGCTGCCACCCAGTTGCATGCCTCGTCACTGTACCGCGCCCGTTGAGCCTCACGTCGAAGCTTGTGACATTCCCTTTGCTTTTCAGCGATTTCAGTTTACAACCAGTACACTAGGGGCTTGCCGTGCCGGGGTCTTCGACGGGGCATAGAAGCGCAGCAAGCAGTCGTGATGATGCTCATAGTAGAGTTCACTACGTTTTGAGCTACATGTTCTTCCGTCCCCTCCGGAGCTCCCTGCAGCGGCTCACCTGCTGTGAGCACCTCGACGAACCTCTCGACATCCATCCTTCCAATTTTCCATCCAGTTGTAGAAGGTCGAGAGAATGGACGTCGGGAGACAGCATCACTTACCTCAAGCTGAATGCACTGATGATCACTGGCTGAGTAGTCCTCAAATCCTTCCAGTTGTTTATACTCCGTACTAAGGACTCCGAGGCAAATGTAACGTCCGGTTTGGTTCCCTCACAGCCATTACGGCGGAAAGTCAGCGTATTTCCGGAGTTCAGTACAACGAGGGCCATCCTGGCCGCCCTTTCCAGGACTCGTTTTCCCCGCGGATCCGTCTGAGGCGTGCCCCATTCGATTGCTTTAGCGCTGAAGTCGCCCCCAACGAGCACTTAACCCTCTGCGTTCGAGACAGCACCCTTCAAAGCATTAAGCTTGGCTTTGAAAGATGATATCGATTCGTTACGCGTTAGGTAGACACTAAAGAAGGTGATCCCTGAGCACCGAACCCGCACGAAACCATCCCCCGTCCACAACTCTTCACTTGAAAGTCACTGTTCTGAACCCAGATGCCGGCAGTACCAGTTTCATCAGAATACCATAATGCAGGACTTTTATTATGGTGTTGCTCACTCAGCAGCAAGAAGTCAGCTTTCATGTCCCTCGCAAACTGCTCAAGCAGATTTTGGGCGGTTGAAATGCGGTGTAAAATTAGCTGCAGGATGCGGATCATTGGAGCTCTGATTTTGCCTTGGCTAGGGCTTCCTGGAACACCCGACATTCTCCTGATCCCAAGACGTGTCCAAAATCAGGTTTTGGATCAGCATCCTTGCAGAGAATACAGTGTGCCTCCTTCATACACTCTTTTCTTTTATGTCCCATTTCACCGCATTTGTAACAAAGGGAACTCCTATCGGGTCCTTTGCATATTTGTGAGGTGTGACCATAACCAAGGCATTTGAAACATTGAAGAGACGTTGCTCTTTGCCGTATCCTATAGACAACCCACCCTATTCGTACTTTGCGCTTGTTCAGGAATTGTTCGGCGTCCTTTTCGGTGAAGTCAACTATGGCCTGTTGTTTTCTGGTGTCAGTCTCGCTTTGATCCTTCCCAAGCTAGGGAACTCCATTTGGATGGCCTCTTCTACCTCGGCCAGATCTGTGACGCAGTCAATGTCTCGTATTTTGATCGTTACCATCGGCTCGAGCAGAGCTATAGTTGCGCTTTTGCAGAGGACTTTCTTTACTGCGTCACAGAATGCTTCCTTATTGCCGGCCTCTGCTCTGAGTTCGACCAGTATGTGACCCGACCGCCTTGGTTGTACTACTTTAATGGTGATATTGGTGTCTTCGGGCCATACGTTTTCCCTGATGTCCCGCAGTACCTCCGCGTAGGATCGCCCACTTTGGGGCTTTACGAGCAGTGCTGCTGCTGGGGTCTTTTTCGGGGCTTCTGCCTCTCCGGTTTTGCATCAGGTCCTTTTTCTTATTGGGCGTCCGTGCGAACTTTACTTTTTGGCTTTTTTGAAGGAGTTTCTTAGCGGCTTACTTCGCTCCTTTTGTAAGCACTGTCTGGAACTCGTGATCTGGTGCTCCACGCCCATCAAGTGGCTCTTCCTTTTTTCTTTTATCCCGATCTCCTTCGATTGGGCTAGGTGTCATTCTTTTATTGACTTTTAATGGTGGAGCTATCTGCATGTCACCTTTAGATTTCGCCACAAGAGCCTCTTTAGCTCTCTGTTCGTCTTCGGCCTTTAACCAGTTCCTCCGATAGTGCCCTATACGATCTAGATGCTCCTCTAGTTCAAGGAGCCCTGTCTTTGCTGCTTCGCTGATTTTCGGGGAGTCACATGCAGATTGTATTCTTTTCAGAATATCTCCCGCTTTTTGGAATAGCCTTCCAAGAAAAGAAACAAAAAATAATAACGATGACCCAACCAGCGGTTGCAGCCACGATGTTAACAGTACATCGAAAGCGGTACTAGCCACGACAAAAGCGAAAAATAACACAATGACAGTTAAGGCAGATGAAAAACTGAGAATTTGAAAATTTAAGATCATATCAACAGATCAAATGCCTACTTTGTTTGTTTAAGCACGACAGCCCTTTTTGGGCCTTCACTCAGAAATGGCTGGAGTATCTCATTATATTAATCGTATGTATCGGCATTTGATATAGTCAATACCATAATTTGGCTGCGTGTCCATCCACCCAGCTGCGATAAGTTCTGATTTTGAACCAGTACGTATCATAACTGAAGAGTTTATGGTCCGTTCAAGGAAACAAATTTCGTTTTCGACCTTCGGCTTACAGAATAAGCACTCTAACCACCACACCATGGCAATCTTTTGACAAACCTAGAATACAATTTGTATAATTTGGTTGAGTTAATTGAATTGTGAGTAAACGTCAATTTTATGCAGGGACTTATATTACAAATTATGTCACTCAATTTAAATTCAATTTATCCTTAAAACACACTCAAATACCTTTCAAATTAGAACTCTTTGATGTTCCATTTTCTTTTAAACTGAACATCCCTTAACACATCACTCAAATTATAAAAAGCTTTTGTGACAACATTTGCACCAACCATTACTACACCATCACCATTTTTCGTTCCATGAAAAATCAACTCAACATGAATCGTGTTCTTGAATGTTGTAATCAGCAAAATTAATTTGTGTTTCAAATCCGTAAATGTAGGAATACTTAAGTATACATTACGACTCCTTCACAAATTTCATACACACACATGTGAGCAACGAATGGATGTTTTACTTTGATATTAATATGATGACTGAATGAGAAAGTGAAAGGGGTTGATTTTAAAAAGTAATGTTGTTGGAGGAAAGGGTGAAAAACATTTTAATGTATTAAGGCACCGAAAAAAGAGATTTTATTAAAAGGCTGATTGTACATTTTCGAAAAGAAAGAGTTGTTAACTTAATGTGAGCGTGTGTTGAAAGGACGATGTACTTAGTATATTAATGAGCGTTTGAATTTTAAATTAGAAATATAAGCTTTGCAGAAATAAAGTGAATATGATGTGTTGAATGTTTAATTTGGAGAATTTTAGAGTAGTGATTTTTAGGATTTGAGGAGCATGAGTATTATTAATAATGCATTTACTTAAAGTCCAGACTAAGCTTTGAGATTTAAATGTGATAAAGTATCTTATTTTGTTTTACTGACTATGGTTATTTTGTTTTACTGACTATGGTGATGCTATCGGTAGCATTGCACTTCATTCAGCTGCGGTAGACCCGGATTTTTAAAGCATTACCCATTGTAGCAGCGTAGGATAAAATTTCATTGCCACCAACGGTGCACACTTCTATCTGACCCAGCTTTTGAGCGGGCACGGGTGTTTTCAGTTTTACCTGCACAAGACTGGTAAGTCACGCTCCCCCGATTGTCGGTTTCGCCCAGGAGAGGCAGACAATGCCTGCTACATATTTTTTGCGTACACAAAATGGGACATGCTGTGACGGCACCTCTAAAAGGAGACGGGAGAGCTCCCCCTGGATAACATAGGCGCGGTGATGCTTGAATCGGCTGACAAATGGAATGGAAGTGGCACATTATCCTCGGGCAGTCCTAAACGATAAAAGGGACTCACAGAAGCTGGGGGCGTTGGGGCTGGGGAATCACTTGTTTGGCAATTCCTCGTCCGCTCTCTCTTCCCACTAGAAGAAGGATCTCCCAGCTTGAAGACGCCTCACGGTGAAACAAAACGAGACCTGGCCCGAAGTAATGTGTCAAACGGTATTACCCGCAAATTTCCAAAGGGGGAAAATGTTAACTGCCGGATTCCCTATTTTCCCCGTATGGTCACAACTTTATTGCTGCTACTCCGACGGAGGCTCCACCGTCCCCAATCTAGCTCACCCAAAGACGGGCGTGGGCGCCACTCGTCCACTTTCCGAGCCTCCCAAGGGGTCGTCCGAACGAGAAGACGACCGCCGGAGCAAAAACTATCGCTTGGCACTGAAAACCGAGAAAACCGACACTCACATTCGCTACCCTGACCAAACACTTCCACCACCATTAAATCTTCCAGGTCTTTTTGCCTGGTCACCGGCCCCGGGAAAAGATTTCCCGAGCCGTACTACTCACAACTGGAAAAAAAGTTAATTATTTGGCCCTTGATATGTGAAAGGAAAGAGATACGTTGAGTTTATTTATCAAAAAAAAACAATTCAATAACTTAAATGCTAAAAGAAAGCCACTTACTTTTACTTCCTAACATAAAAAAGGGGCCCCTCGCATCCGTTCGCTCGAGCTTTCCACCGCCGTCTCGTCGAAGTTTGTAATGAAGTTCTTCTCACTGCCGGCTCATTCACTTCCTGCCAGATTTGTTCCTTTCTTTGCAAAATGTTGGCCGGACAGCCGTTCACGTTTCACTCGATATTTTTCCGCTTTTTGCAACTCCACCGTTGCAGGCGTTTCCAAAATCTTCACCGCACAAAGGAACGAAGAACGACCGTGCCAATCTTCCCGGCTTAAATGAACTCACTGATGATGTTTTGATGATTACTTTTCTTTTCGCAGCTCCACCGTTGCTCGCACATCCAAAACTTGCACCGCTCAAAAAGAAAGAAGGAAAAAGAGACCGCCCGCGCCAATCTTCTCGGCTTAAATAATCTTACTGAATCCCGTTTTTTAGGGTTTTGTAAAATAATTTTACAAAACCCTACTAGTTTCGCGACCAGTCTGTCCGTCTGTCCGTCTGTCCGTCCGTCCGTCCGTCCGTGTGTCACAGCAGTTTTTCTCGGAAACTACTTAAGCTAGAAACATCAAATTTTGTATGTTGGTGTAAAGTGGTGATCTCTTCAAAGTTCACTTACAAAAAAATTTTATGAGGTATTTAAGGGGGGTCTCCCCATATAGGAGAGTGACCCCCCGAAAAAAAAATTTCATTAAAGGTAGCCGATACGGGTATCACATGAAAGGTCTTGATGAGAACTTTTCAAAACTGGTCTTAGTTTGGAAAAATTTGCTTCGAGGGGCGCACAGGGAGGGGAAATACACGAAAAATTTGTGTCCCCCCCTCGCGATTGGACACCTTTCATCCGAAAAATCTGAAAAAAATCAGGGATGTAGGCCTTGGTGCGTACAACAACAACAAATACGTGAGAAGTCGCAATTCGCTCAACTTTGTTAGTAATAGTATGATTTATCGATTTTATGTTTTCTTGAATAAAATCTTAACGGTACCCTTAAATTCAATGAAATTCAGTACATAGATGTCTATTTATAAGCTTGATCTATCCTGAAAGTTTCATAAAGATTGAATTATATTTAGCGAAGTTATAGTGGTTTGAATTTTCCTGTATTACTATGGAACAATATGCGCTGCATGTATTACTATGGCAACATATGGCTATGGAACAACATGCGCTTTTTATCGACTCAGACACTACAGTTTTGCTAGGATTTGCATGAAAATTTCAGGAATGATAGGTGTCATGTATATCTTTGAGAATCGGTTCAGCTAGTAGTATCAGTAATCGTAAAACAAGATAGCGGCTGTTTTAAATGCGAAGATTGAATAATTTTGAGTTATTTTTTCCCAACTTCAACGTTTAAGGTGCATGCTTTGAACACTTGATTCAATTTAATGAATGACTGAAGAAGAGTACCTACAATTAATGCTCATAAGTGAAACAAGTCAAGGAGGTGGGAGAGAGCTCCTAGCAAATGGGCTTTGTAACCATTCTAGGATTCGAAAAAATTGGCCATGAATCGATGATTTCAGCACAGGAGAGTGGCCCCTGAAAAAAAAATTCATCAAACGTAGCCGGTATGAGTTTGAAATGAAAGTTTTCATGGGAGCTTTTCAAAACAGTTGTTAAACTGTCAGTTGTTGCTTCAGTGGGGGCACAGGGGGGAAATACGTGAAAAATGTGTTTCCTCCGTCGCGGATGGACATCTGAAATAATTATCAAGGGAGATATTTATGAGTATAACAATACCAAAATCCTCAAAAGTCGAAATTCATTGAAATTTGTTAAAAATAGTATGATCTTCGCATTTCATATTTTCTCTCATAAAATCGTCTTTGACATGTTTCTAGATTTGATTCGATCTGGTGACAGCATTTTGTAAATTGAATACAAAACCCTTCTGACATGAGCGTAGGTCTGTTTACCCAACTTGTTTTTTCTTTTTCCCTTCCATCCACCGGGAAATACTTGTTTTGAGTGACTTTGCTCTGCTGAACGAGTAACTCCCCTCACCTGTTTCCACTCAACCTACATACCACCTGTGGCAATTCTATTAGGAATCGAATGTACTATTCGCCGAATGCATTGATTCCATCTCCATTGTCTGTTATTGTTGATTCGCCGTTTATTCATCATTTCCTTCGACCGACGATACATGTGCAGCATCACTTGCCGTTTGCTTGTCTGCTGTGTTGTCTTTGGCGACTGATGATGCTCCGATGATGACTGTTCAATGAAAAGTCACACAGAATTGCGCGCATCAACAAAATCTAATTTCCACGCGCGATTAACGTTCAACGTAGTCTGGACTGCACCTGAGCCGACTTAATATGCAATTTGCACATTCCAAACATTTTTTATTTCCGCGCGCGATCAATGCCCCAATTACAAATAAATTAATTCGTGTAATATGCTTACTCCGAAAATTTCATTTCCACGGAGATCATGAACTTTTTGCTGACCACGACATCAAACATGTGACAAGCTGCAATGAACTCTAGGAATTCTCAACGACTCAGCACTAAGGCAATGACCGCGCTACGGACTTTGCGATACTAAAAATTTAATACTTTTAAAAATTGTACTATAAAAGACTTTAATAATAAAATTATGTTATCAGTTGTTCATCAGGTCTTTTTTTGAGAAGCCAGACGAAACGCCGTCTGACTAAAGGGCAACAATTATACATTTGCTTTTTGAACATTTGGTGACCCCGACGTGATCAACGTCATATTTAAAATATTAATCTACTTCCAGCGTCAAGATCAGGATGGAGGAATCACAGTTAGCACTTCTGGCAACCAAGCAGAAGGAGTTGGGAGACGAATTCCAGCGAATAATCAGCAATTACAGAAAGGATTTGTCCAGCCGCAAGACTCCTGAATACCTGAGGGCTAAGCTAGCACAGCTGGGACAGTTGTGGACAAGGTTCAACGCAACCCACCAGGAGTTGCAACCCCACGCAGGGACTTATCCGCAACACTCGTATTTTCAAGCGCAGTATTTCGCCAAGGTCAGCGCGGAGTACTCAAAGGTAGAGGAGAACATGCAACAGCTTCTGCGCACTCTGGAAGCATCATCAACGTCCGCACCAGATGCATCATCAGGATTGAAGGCTGACGTGCAGGGGCCGAAGGACTCCACTGCGTCCGACGTTCAGATCACTAAACAACTCATCAGGCGTTATGGTGTTGTCACGCAATCCATAACTCACCTTATCGAGGGAATCGACAGCATCGAAGTTGGCCAACCTAGACAATTTTATGAAGTTAAGTTGGTCACTCTCCAGCAGTTCTGGGACGAAGCCCGAAAACTGCATCAGGACATCTGTGAGAGCGACAGCGTGACAGCACTTGGCTACACTTCAAGCAACTACCTCAACACCGAAGATGCGATCCAAGAGGCGATAATCTTCCTCAACCAATGTCTGGCAAGAATTCCAGCCACAATTACGCCCGCCACAGTTACGACTGCTACACAGGCATCGGTCAGCTTGCCAAAAATCACACTACCGACGTTTGATGGCGACTATTTTAAGTGGGAACAGTTCCACGATCTGTTCAAACAGATGATTCACGACCAACCACTTGGGAATACCCAGAAAATGTGGTACCTGAAAAATAATGTGACCGGTGAAGCTGAGGCCTAATCCGTCATCTCCACCTTTCTGACGGTAACTATGCCATCGCGTGGGAAACACTACAGGCACGGTACAATAACCAACGAATCTTGGTTTCGTCACTCATTGACAGGCTGGTATCACAACCAACAGTTGTTAGTGAATCCGCTGCATCAATAAAGGGATTCCACGACACAACCAAAGAGTGCTTGTTAGGACTAGCAACCTTGGGCATTTCAACAGGAGGCTGGGACTCCATCATACTTCACCTCCTGCTCAAAAAACTTGACAGAACAACACATACGCTGTACGAGCAAACGCTTCAACGACCTCGTGAAGTACAAACCATCGACGCTTTTCTCACATTCATGGAAACTAGATTTCAGTCGCTGGAGGCTTTAGGCAAGGAGAGACATTCACATCCACGAGTGAAACCAACATCCCTTGTCTCATCTAACTCGGGCGAAAGCTGCAAAGTGTGCACTGGGAATCACAAGGTTTTTAAGTGCAACCAGTTACTTAACCTAAGCCCACACGATCGACTTACTAAAATCAAGGGCCTTCAGCTGTGTATTAACTGTCTCAAGGCAGGCCATGGTGTAAGTAACTGTCCATCAAGAAGCTGCTCTAAGTGTCAAAGCAGGCACAACACATTGCTCCACCATGAGAAGACAATTAACAAGACAAAGAGATCAGCCACGACAACCAGCAGCTCCCAATCGGTTACTCCTAGCGACACCACTTTAGCAGCCCTTACCAAGAAGACATCTGGTAGCAAGTACGTTTTATTGGGCAGAGCATCAGTCAACATCACTAATTATGCTGATGCAACCGAAGTTTGTACAGCCATTTTAGATTCCGGATCTCAGCTCAACTTCATTAGTGCTCGAATGCTAAAGAGGTTGAAAATATCCGGATCAAATTCCAACATCAACATCTGTGGAATAGGGAAAACAGAAACACATGTCTCGAAGAGAGTGAGCATCACCATTTCTTCAAGAAACTCCGGATATTCAACCCGATTGGAGGCATACGTCATACCAACGATTGCATCTACTCAACCGCCGTCATTCATCGATGTTTCTTCATGGCCAATTCCATCGAACATTCACCTTGCTGATTCAAGGTTCAACACTCTGAAACGAATCGACCTACTGTTGGGAGCAGAGTTTTACTGTGAGCTTCTTTCCATTGGACAGATAAGGTTAGGACGAAACCTACCAACCTTACAGAACACCGTGCTCGGATGGATTGTGCTTGGCCGTATCACGACAGGCGATACATCTGAATACTTCTGTGGAATCGGTATCAATAATCTTGAAGAACACATGGAACGATTCTGGGCCATAGAAGAAGCACCGTTGGCAACGACCTCTAGTACTGAAGAGCCTGCGATCAATCTTCGACGAGACGGTGACGGACGCTTTGAAGTGAAACTTCCTCTGTGTCAGAACCCATCCGTGCTTGGCCAATCGAAAGACATAGCAATTAGACGCTTCCTTGCTCTCGAACGGAAGTTCCAAAAACACCCAGATGTCAAAAGGGAGTACACGAATTTCATCAAGGAATACGCCGCTCTGGGTCACATGGAAGAAGTTAAGTCACCGATACCAGAGCTTAACTGTTTCTTGCCTCACCATTGTGTACTCAAGCCATCCAGCAGCACCATTAAGTTAAGAGTCGTATTCGACGCTGCAGCAAAGGCATCTCACTCAACGATATCATGCTGAAAGGCCCGGTTATACAAGATGACTTATTCTCAATCCTTCTACGTTTCAGGAAACACAAATTCGCCTTCTCAGCGGATATTGAGAAAATGTACCGCCAAGTGAATGTAACAACGGAAGACAGCCATTTACAGCTCATCGTCTGGAGAGACAACCCTTTCGATGACCTTAGGTATTATCGTTTAAAGACAGTGACGTACGGGACCACTGCCGCACCATACTTAGCGACTCGATGCCTGATGGAATTGGCCAATACATCGAAGAAGTCACATCCACTAGCGTCCAGGGCTATCAAAGACTTCTATGTGGACGACCTAATGACTGGAAGCAACAGCCTCAAAGAAGCCGTAAAGATTCAGCACGAGATGAAAACGCTTTTGAAGTCAGCAGGGTTTAATCTGCGTAAATGGTGTGCGAATCACGAGCAACTCCTTGCATCAATGCCAAGCAAAGATAGAGAAATAGAGCTCTCGGTCGATGGAGACACAGAGGACACCGTGAAAACATTAGGATTAACATGGAATCCTAAGCTAGACCATTTCCGGATAACTACCACTTGGAACGAGCCAACTAAGGTGACAAAACGGACGATTTTGAGTGACGTATCACGGTTGTTCGATCCATTGAGATTCGTGAATCCAGCAATAACATTGGCCAAGATCTTTTGACAGGAGTTATGGTCACTAAAACTCGACTGGGATGAAGCCATACCAATGGAACTCCACATTCGACGGCTTCAGTTTCGCAAGGAGCTTACAGACCTGAACAGAATTCGGATACCCAGATACTTGGAAACGAAAGATGCCACACTCAGTTTGCATGCCTTTTCCGATGCAAGTGAAAGGGCTTACGGTGCAGTAATATATCTACGTAGCATAAACAGCCGGGGAGACATAAAGACGATATTTCTCTGTTCCAAATCTAGGGTTGCCCCAGTGAAAACCATCAGCTTACCTAGACTGGAACTGTGTGCTACAACTCTCATGGCCCACTTAACGAATCGTGTTAAGAAAATCCTCAACATAAACATAAACACTACACATTACTGGACAGATCCACAGATCGTATTGGCCTGGATCCGATCCATACCGTCATCCTTTCACACCTTTGTGGCCAACAGGGTCTCATCAATACAAGGACTAACAAACATATCTGACTGGTGGCATGTGAGTTCTAAGCTCAATCCTGCAGACTTGGTTTCTAGAGGAACATGACCTAGCGTACTCATCAATTCTGCGTTCTGGTACCATGGACCTGAATTCCTGCGAAAACCCGAGACCCATTGGCCATGTGAAGTTATCGGAGATCCGGGAGAGCTTCCAGAGCGAAAGACAATTCACACCATTCTCACAACCAGCATGATCCAGGAGCATTTTATTGACAGAATCGATCATCGAAACTCCTTCACACATCTTAAGCGAATCGTAGCAACAGTTTTGCGGGCAACCCAACGCTTCAAGGCAAGGAAAGATTCATGGGAAGGAAGATTCCTTACAGTCGCAGAATTAGAAAAAGCTCTCGCACTTATTATTAAATTCATGCAGGCCGGGGAATTTGGAACCGAGATAAAAAGATTACAACAAAAAACACCAATAGTCTCGAAGAGCAAACTCCTCACACTCACACCGTTCCTGGATGATGACTCTATTCTTAGAGTCGGAGGGAGATTACAAAACGCCAATATACCACACACCGCAAAACATCCCGCAATTTTACCTGCTTCACATCCATTCACTAAACTGCTACTCACTGATCTTCATCGAAAGAACTTACACATGGCGACTCAAGCTCTGCGAGCAACAGCACGACAGCAGTTCTGGATCCCTCGAGACAAGCGTTTAGCATCTGCAGTGGTGCATGAATGCGTTCAATGTTCCAGACTAAACCCACAAAGCTTCAAACAAATCATGGGAGTCCTTCCTGATACACGCGTTCAACCAGCCCGTCCATTTGTCAACGTCGGCATCGACTTCTGTGGGCCGGTCTACACCCATTACAGAATTCGAGGCAAGAAACCAACGAAAACATACATCTGCGTGTTTTGCTGTTTCACAACAAAGGCTTGTCACTTAGAGGTGGTTTCAGACCTATCCACCGACGGATTCATTGCTGCTCTGAAGCGGTTTATCGCTAGACGTGGCTGCTGCCAAAACGTGTACTGCGACAATGCTACCAACTTTGTTGGGGCTCGTAACCAATTAGAGGAGCTAGAAAATTTGCTGCAAAATGAGCGTTCTCAAGAGAAGATTCACGCAGCCGCAATTCAGAAAGGGATCCAATTTCACTTTATACCACCGCGCAGTCCACACTTCGGGGGTATTTGGGAGGCGGCAGTCAAATCGGCAAAGAAACTATTACAAAATACTATCTCATCTGCATCTCTAACTTACGAGGAGCTATGCACCGTCACTACGGAGGCCGAGGCTGTGCTCAACTCACGTCCGATATAGCCATTATCAGACGAACCTAACGACATGGCAGCACTAGCACCGGGACATTTTCTTATTGGGGAACCACTCACTACAACAATACATAGTCATGCATGTGACACTAATCCAAACCTACTCACCAGGTGGAAACTCGTGCAGCACATCCGACACGAATTTTGGCGCAGATGGTCAATCGAATACCTTTCTGAACTAGAACAGCGAGCAAAGTGGACTCTAGGTTGTGACAACGTCAAACCAGACATGCTAGTTCTCATCAAGGATGATCATGCCCCTCCCTTGAAGTGGCAACTGGGATGGATAGTGCAAACAATTGAAGGAAGTGACGGACGTTGCCGAGTTGCAGATGTCAAAACTAAAAGTGGCATTTTTCGAAGAGCAATACACAAACTCTGCCCTCTTGTAAAGGCATGCGAAGATTTCAACCAAGCCACGTCAGCCACAACTAAGGTATCCGCAGAAACTCCCAAGCCTGAACAAGTCAAAAAACGGCATCCTAACCAAGGTAGATTCCTTCCAATCAACTCAAGTTCGGGTGAAAATCGGAAGAAGAACCATCCAGAGTTAACAAATAACGAAGTCCCTGTAAAGCATTCTCGCCCTACATCCATGCTAGCAGCAACCTTAATAACCCTACTCGTTCTGCCTGCCATTAGCACCGCATCTCCCCCTATAACTGTTGATCCATTCACGAAGGACCCTGGAATTTACTTCGAAGCAATCGGACAAGCAAAGCTAGTAACTAACGAATGGAATGTAATTACCTTCTATGGTTTAAAACATTACTGGGAAGAATTAGATGGGATTCGCAAGGGTATACTCAACATGAAAAAGCTGTGTGCATCAATCACTATTCAAGGTCAAGTATGCACTCAAACCTTACAGTAGTTCACACACCAACTATCTCATATTGAGCAGCTAAACGAAATCCTTCACAAGGGAGGAGAAGGCAGAAGATACCCTACCAGAAGAAGAAGAGCACCACTGGACATCGTAGGCAACGTCGCTAATAAACTTTTCGGTATTCTAGATTCAGACTACGCAACATACCTTGAAGATGAAATTGAAAAATCACGAGCCAACGAACATTATCTAGACTCACTCATGGAGAATCAAACTTCAATTCTCGAGACACCCACAAACCTTTTTAAGAAAGAGACGTACCATATCCAGGAACAATTTAAGGCAATAGACGATTACTTAACACAACTGTCAGACGGTATAAGCAGTGTATCTCAGCAACAAACTTTCATCACATTTTGCTTCCGCACCATGATGGCACTACACAGTTACCAAGAAACACAAAGGGCATTATGGGATATACTGCTTGATCTACAGCACGGCATCATCAATCCATTATTTCTCACTCCGCGACAACTTCAAGAACAAGTAACGCTCATACGAAAGGCACTTCCTCCAAGTCTTAATATCCCAATCAGTCGAACAGCTGGAGATCTATCATTGTACAAGACGTTTTCGGTACATGCCAAGATGACTAAATCCTTTGTAATTTTTCAGCTGAAGTTGCCACTAATCAATTCCGAAGAATTTCTACTTTTCAATCTGATACCTGTTCCCATTAGACGAGCTCAAGAGTCATATCTCATCCAACCATCTACACAATATCTGCTAGTAAATCTCCAGAGAAACCAACACTATACTACCCGATCAACCAACACGAATTGGATAAATGTACACTCACCAAGGACAACACATTCCTGTGTGCTCAACATCATCCATTGTACAATCGGCGATCCAGCATCAACCAATGCGAAATCACTCTCTTAAACCACGAGGAACCATCTTCTTGGCAATGTATCTGGCTACCTATCAACAACACGAACTTTTGGATCCAAGCCCACCAACAAAACACGTGGATCTATGCTCTACAAGTGACAAGAGTATTTGACACAATATGTGGACAGGAAGTCACCACACAAACACTACAAGGAAGTGGTGTTCTACATCTAGAACCTCAGTGTGAAATCAGACACGATACTATGACGATTAGGGGATTAAACACATTCACGTCAGCTATGAACTACACGTTTACACCATCAGCCAATTTCACACAAATAACCTTCAACAAAACCGACTTCATAAAATCATCATCCACCGACTTCCTTATCAACACAAAGGCTGCTGACTGGAACGAAATCGTAAAGCAACTCTCAACGCATCATTCTCCACAGTTACTACCTTCTGATAGAATAAACAATCATCACATCTGCCACTATACACTCGGCTACATCCTAACAACCGCAACAATTATTCTGATCATCTGGACTGCGTTGAAGAAATTCAGACGAACGGAAATAAAACCTATTCCTACGCAGCGCAAGGTCATCAAAGACGACTCATTTTCATTTGAACTGGGACAGTTCAAGGACGGGGAGAATGTTCAATGAAAAGTCACACAGAATTGCGCGCATCAACAAAATCTAATTTCCACGCGCGATTAACGTTCAACGTACTCTGGACTGCACCTGAGCCGACTTAATATGCAATTTGCACATTCCAAACATTTTTTATTTCCGCGCGCGATCAATGCCCCAATTACAAATAAATTAATTCGTGTAATATGCTTACTCCGAAAATTTCATTTCCACGGAGATCATGAACTTTTTGCTGACCACGACATCAAACATGTGACAAGCTGCAATGAACTCTAGGAATTCTCAACGACTCAGCACTAAGGCAATGACCGCGCTACGGACTTTGCGATACTAAAAATTTAATACTTGTAAAAATTGTACTATAAAAGACTTTAATAATAAAATTATGTTATCAGTTGTTCATCAGGTCTTTTTTTGAGAAGCCAGACGAAACGCCGTCTGACTAAAGGGCAACAATTATACATTTGCTTTTTGAACAATGACAATCATTTGAATCTTCGGTTGGTTTCGCTGGAACAAGAATTTCCTTAGTGCATGTTTTAATTTTTTTCTTCATTAATTTCCTACTTTGATCATACTCATTTGTATGTTTAATTTTTAGCAAATACTACCCGCAAATTATTAAGCCATGGTAAGGCCTTTTACAGAGCCTTATAATGAAACTAGTTTATAATAGGATGAGAACTGCAACAACCCACGAATTAGCAAGTTACACTACAATGTCGCGTCGATGAAGAAACAACCATCTAAATCGGATATAATTGCGGTTTTCGTTGGAATTTGTACTTTGATATCGCGTTGTTGGAAACACCATGTTGTGAAATATTCACATTTAGTCGCAAATGAAGACTCTCCCGGCCGGAATGTGGGATTTGATGTTCGTTTATGTTAAGTATTAAGAGTTTTGTCAATTTATTTTTATGCTGGAACACTTCTTTGACATTTCGTTTTCTAGAACAATACTCACGCATACATATACACATTCTTTTTGCTATTAATATTCGCACACTCAATGTAAATCGTTCATTCCAAAAGTAATATCCGTACAATAAAGACGTATTAAAATAAAACTCAAATAATATTTCTAATTGGTTATGGTGCCCAGTCAACGCAAAACTGTATAGTTCTTTAGACATTCATAGAAAAATCGAGATTTGAAATTATTACGGACGATTGTGAAATTCGGCAACAGAGCGGTAAACGAGCATTCTGGGAAAACAGACACGGACACGTCGTTGCTTGGTTTTTCGGTGTGAATTGCGGATTCGTTTTGAGAACGTTTTGTAGAATTTAGTTCCAAATTCACGGAAATTCGTTGATACGTAATTATTTCTGGTCGATGAAATTACTTTTGGTGGATAAAAATGGCTGAAGTTGGTGAAACGGTTAAAATTGAAAAATTACAACAAGCATCGCAGTGGCCAACATGGCGATTCACAGTGCGCGTAACATTGGTTGCGCATGATACATTCGATGCAGTTTCTGAAGAAGAAAGTATTCCAAATGAAATAGCTGGCGATGAGGCAGTGGTTGCAGAAAATCGGAAGAAATCTTTGGCCTGGAAAAAAAAGATGCGCGTGCTCAAAAGATTATTGCAACGTCACTTGGTGAAAAAACAATTATTCACATTATTAATTGCACAACATCGAAAGCAATGTTGGACAAATTGCACACAGTTTTTGAGCAGAAGCATGAGGCTGGCAAACATTTACTCCAGCAACGTTTCTTTTCATTCGAGAAAGACAAAGGTGATGACATGGCAACACATATTGCGAAACTCGAAACAATCGTACAGCAGTTGAGGGATTTGGGAGTACACATCGATAATAATATGGTTATGACAAAAATTCTCATGACATTGCCGGCAGAGTACGAGCATTTCGTGAGTGTATGGGAATCAACGGAACAACGTTTACAAACGATTGAAAATTTAACAAGTCGATTGATGATCGAAGAAAGCCGTGTGAATTCCAATGAAAAACAAGAGTCATCATCGGAAGCATTTTTTGCGCGTCAGAATAATTTGACAGAAGGAAACAAAATTTTCGACAGAACAGTTCATCGGCTGAAAATAAAAATCAAGCAAATAAACCACAAAGAAGTTTCAAATGTTTCAATTGTGGTGGTGATAATCACTATAAGCGCGATTGCAAGGCACCGAAGAAGAAACAAACAAATAAATCTGGTAATGAAAACAAATCAGAGCAAGAAAAAGAATCGAAGGCATTCTTTTGGGAATCTGGCAAGACATCATCGGATGTAATTTGGTTTGCTGATTCTGGTGCATCGGACCACGTTTGTAATCGTCGTGAGTGGTTTCGTACGTATAATGAATTTGATGTTCGGCGGTCGATGATGGTGTCTGACGGTGGAGCAACATATGCTTATGGCTCTGGTGAAATCGATGTTTTGTCGTTTACAGGCGACAGATGGATAAAGAAAACATTATCAAATGTTTTGTACGTGCCGAGTAATCATGCAAATCTACTTTCAGAAACAAAAGTTTTGGATAATGGTCATAAAACGCGATCGATTAGTCAACTGTTCGAGATTTTGGATGGTGATAGAGTTGTGGCAACTGGTAAACGACATGGATCCTTGTTCAAAATGAATTTTAAAGTGATCCTACATGATCAAAGTAGTGATTTATCGGTAAATATGACATTAAAAACAAATTCTTTACGTGAATGGCATGAACGGTTGGCACATCAAAATAACGCACATGTCAAAGAAATTCTGAAAAGTCGAAACATTTCTTTTCTGGATGAAAGTTTCAATTGTGATGGATGTGCATATGGAAAACAACATAAATTAAGTTTTGAGTCGCGTGACGAGAAATCGAATAAGTGCGGACAAATCATATTTGCAGATGTTTGTGGTCCAATTGAAGAAAAATCATTGAGTGGTTCGAGATATTTTGTTCTTTTCAAAGATGATTATTCACACATGCGCTTTGTGTATTTTCTAAATCAAAAGTCCGAAACCTATGAAAAATTCAAAAATTTTGTCAAAATTGCCGAGAAGGAGTGTGGTCATCCGGTTAAGATTTTGCAGACAGACAATGGTACAGAATTTGTTAATGAATTAATGACTTCATTTATGGAAGAAAACGGTATCCGTCATCGTCGTTCAATACCATACACACCAGAACAAAATGGTAGCGCGGAACGAGAAATGCGGACAATAATGGAGTCTGCCAGATCAATGATTCATGCAAAAGATTTGAATCCAAATTTATGGGCGGAAGCTGTTAACTCGGCAGTTTATGTGATCAATCAAACGGGTACAAGCACAGTTAAAGGAAAACCATCATGGTATGGTAAGAAGCCATCAATTGATCATTTTCGGTTGTTTGGTTCCGAAGTATATGTGCATATTGTCAAACAAAAATGAAAGAAGCTAGATCAGAAAGCAAAGAAATGCATATTTGTTGGCTATGACGAAAATGTGAAAGGTTATCGTGTGCTGGATCCAGATACAAACAAAGTTGAATTAGCTCGTGATGTAAAGTTCCTTATGAGCGATCACGCTGAGGTTTCATTGCCACCAATAGAGGAAAACGATAATGATATCGATGAAAGCGGTAATCTGGAACAAGATACCGAAGTGGAACATGAAAATGAAAATAGAACGAATGAAAACGAAGAAGTTCCTCAATTGGTTCGGCCGGCACCGATAAGACGTCGGCGACCGACTACATTGTCAGACATCAATGTTGAAAATATTGTTCCGGGACGTTTAAGAAGCAGAGATGACCGTTGTTGTTCATTAGATCAATCTTCGTTATTTTTGTCAATTCAATGTGAACCAAATTCATATGAAGAAGCTATGACATCAAATGATCGGAAACGGTGGGAGCGTGCGATGCAAGATGAATTCGATTCGTTGATGGTAAATGAGATTTGGGAACTTGTACCGAAGCCAGAAAAGCAAAAAAAATTGATAATAAATGGGTTTATAAAGTTAAAACAAACCCGGATGGTTCGATTGAGCGGTATAAGGCTCGGTTTGTGGTTCGCGGATTCCATCAACAATTTGGAATAGATTATGAAGAAACATACAGTCCGGTTATGCGGTTCAGTTCATTGCGTGTTTTACTGTCAATTGCTGCGTCGAATAAAATGAAACTGAAACAATTCGATGTGAAAACGGCGTTTCTTTATGGTGACCTGGAAGATCATGTTTACATGCAACAACCGATAGGATTCACCGATAACACGGGTCGAGTATGTAAATTACGGAAGAGCCTTTATGGTTTAAAGCAAGCTTCCCGGTGTTGGAATCAAAAATTCAAATCGTTCATTGAAAAGTTTGGTTTTATAGCTTGTCAATCGGATCCATGTGTTTTCGTGAAATCTGATAGCCAAGACATAGTCATTTTGGCGTTATACGTGGACGATGAGATAATCATGGGAAATAATGATCCAAATATTGAATTGGTGGTTCAACATCTGCAGGAAGAATTCGAAACCAAATTGGTCAATTTTGGTTGCTTTCTGGGCATTCAAATCGAGCAGTTGCAAAGCGGTTCGATTTGTATTCATCAGAATGCTTATGCACGGAAAGTTTTACAGAAATTTGGCATGGAAATGTGCAATCCGGTGAGTGTTCCATGTGATCCAAATCAAAAACTAAGCAAATTCGAAGATGCAGATGTTGGAAAATACCCATATCGACAATTGATTGGCAGTTTGATGTATCTTGCCATTGCTACACGGCCAGATATATGTCATGCTGTTGGTTTAGTCAGTCGGTACATGGAGCATCCAAAAGATATTCATGTGAATGCAGCCAAACGCATTCTGAAGTATATCAAAGGAACTTTGAATCATGGATTGCTGTATTGTAGTGGCAATAAAAATCAATTTTACGGATAGAGTGATTCAGATTACGCTGGTAATTTAGACACGCGCAAATCAACAACAGGCTATGCATTTTTCATCAATGGTGGCATAGTTAGTTGGTGTTCGCAAAGTCAAAAATGTGTCACTTTGTCAACAACAGAGGCCGAATATGTGGCGGCAGCTGAAGCTACAAAGGAGTTGGTTTGGTTAAAACGATTACTCGACGAATTGTTACCAAATCGATTTGGTGAACCGAAGCTGTTTATGGACAACCAAAGTGCGATTCGTCTCGTGAAGAATCTAGAATTCTACAAACGCACGAAACATATCGATGTTGACTATCATTACATTCGTGAAAAATTCAACGAAAAACGTTTTTCTTTGGAACATGTTTGCAGCCAAGATCAGTTGGCGGATTGTTTAACGGTTTGAATATTTACGAAATGCGATGAATATTACATCAATTGCAAATAATTGACTTTTAACGTATCGTTTTTGATATGTGATGTTGATTAATTGATAATTCTATTTCATTATTTAATATGACAAAAAGTGGGAGTGCCAAATATTAAGAGTTTTATCAATTTATTTTTATGCTGGAACACTTCTTTGACATTTCGTTTTCTAGAACAATACTCACGCATACATATACACATTCTTTTTGCTATAAATATTCCCACACTCAATGTAAATCGTTTATTCCAAAAGTAATATCCGTACAATAAAGACGTATTAAAATAAAACTCAAATAATATTTCCAATTGTTTAACCTTGCCATTTGCTTAGAAATCTTTCCCAACAATCATTGGGATTCAAATGTAACTTTCCATGTCTTAGCATTGTGGGCATTATCGACTGATTTAACGCCGACGATGCACTTGCGCCTATTGGGCTCGGTATGTACGATACGATGTGTCTTTAGAGTTTTGGATGTTTCATAATATCTACCACAATCATTGTACTCATGCTTGAGTGCGCCAACATTGCATTGGAATGGAGCGGAATTAGAGTACAAAGCCTTATGACGATGCAATTGCGTGGCCTGACTACATGTTATGCCGCATATGTTGAATGGATGACGAATGTTTCCGCTACCGTCTGCATTTTGCATTTCATTTTCGAGCTCGCGCTGGTGCTTGGTGCTTCCGCCGCTTGCTGCTGGTTGCGTTGTCCATAATTGTGGCGTGTGGAATGGAAGCGACCTAGCTACATGAGTTTAAGTGCATTAAGTTACAAAGCAAAATTACTATGTGGCTTCCTGTTTGTAATTAAAACAATTATTAAGCTTAAAATTATTGTGTGGCTTCTGTTTGTAATTAAAATAATAATTCTTTCGTGAGTGGAAATTTAAATTACTTGTTGATAGTTACATCATCGGAAATCGCGTATGGTAGTGTTCGGTGAGCAGCGCTACGGGGTCTCAATGTTCACCCGTAACAACGGTTCCAGGCTGGGTTCTCGGGTTGACAGGGGAGGTGTTTAGTGAGTGATCTAGTTACCTTCTTGGAAGCATGGGAGTCCCACACTCTGTGCGTAAATGACACTACCACAAAAAATAAACGGTACTCAAACCAATGAGCTTTGACTAGAGCTACTAGTTTTCATCACTCACATAAAAAAACAAAGGATACTATTGCACGTAATGAAACAAAAATGCAATGACAATATTCTTAAATAATATCCTTGATTTCTTTGCAATTCAAAACTTAAAAGTTCAACCCCCATTTCAACCTCATTATCCTATAACGACAAAGTAAAAAAATATGGACAGTCACCCTTTTGAAAATTCTGTTATCATTTCTGTACACTCACCCTCCACAAACGACATAATCCTTAACTCTCGAAATTTTAACCATTATACATATATCTTTATCATCAAGAAATACCAAGTCCCATGAGGAAAATCTTATTAAATATCAAGACCCCTCTTTATTTTGATTTGTTGGTTGAAATGCTTTACTACATTATGATTGCGAAGGAGAAAGAAGGTCAAAGCAAAAGAAGAGCAATAACCATCTCGTAGAGGGTAGTAATTTTCAGGTTCTTGACATTGAGTCATTCAATGTTTGGTATCTTTAATGTCAATATAGCACTTTCGGATTTCAGTTGGTGGAAGGATATGGATGACATCTTCAAATAAATCTATCTCCTTAAAGTAATTTTCTAAGCTACAAGATTTTCAGTTTTTCTCTGAAAGCAAAATGTAATAAATTTTTATAATCTATTTCAATAGAAAACGTGACAATTGCCCACCTCTTAAACTTTTACCCCAACTATCAATTTTCAACGGTTGTCGTGTTGATGGTGAGTGTGAAAAAAAAAAAAAAATAAAATAAAAAATTTCACCTCCTTTCAAATGAAAAGCACATCACATCAATCATACACTATTTGCACTTCTAAATGGATATCATCGCGCTCACAGGATTATGTGAGTTTTTTTATATACGACACACGTTGGATACGTGTGTTGAAAATCTTATGACTTCTCTTCACTTGTGAGACGAAAGGATCACTCTCGTTTTCGTTCGTCACATTTAGATATTTTTGAATGTCTCTTCATGTTCACTCTTTTTGCATTAATATAGGGAAAAGGCAGGTCGTACTTTTCATATATTTATTTATGTTTACTGCTTTTGAGGGTGGGAAGGGGGTTAGAAAAATGTATGCCTAATCTTTAAAGAAGCAATTTTCAACACGGATGAAATATTTCTTATTGAATTAAGAATGTCAACGTTTTATTCGTTTAGGATTTCGCGGGAGATTCGCTTTAATTTAGAATTCTAAGAAAGATGAAACATTTTTAGGAGAAGTTACAAGACATGTCATGTGACGTATGATCATTATGTCTTAGTCCTTAATCTTGGAATGGATTTATACTGAATGTGAAATGATGTCTTATTATTAGGACCATAACCCTTTATTAAAGCAGAAACCCTAGAAATGTTTATTTAATGAACAAACCTTGAGAATGCTAAAGTTTTAGTTTGCTGTTAAAAAAACGCATAGTATTTTATATATTTGGTACAAACGTTAAGGGTGGTTGATGCTCTAAATGTAGAACTACTAAACGCGCAATACTTTTAAAGTTATATTTTGTGTTTACGTCTAGTTAGCACCGTTGAGTTCTCCCAAAGAGAAGGAGTATAACATAGACTCATCCTTTAGTAGACATGCTACCTCGTACTTACTAGCACCTTCTCCTTCAGTAGGCAAGGAAACCATCGTAGGTTAACGTAATTTATTTCCCTAAAAAAGTATTGAACCAATTAAGAATAGCTTGGCTCACAGCTCGTGCTGACTAGGCGATCTACTCCAGTGCGATGGGTTTTTGCATGGGGACTGCCTCTAGATATGGCCTTACATACGACACAGGCGTTGCCACTTCTCTCTCCGCTCGTTGGTGCTGAAGAACTTGATCCGTTCCGTAATAAGAAAATGGTCTTCCGGAGTCTGAGCTATGGACACCTGTCGATATAGTTGGGCGAGTTACGGACGCTCTAATGCGCAAGCACTACCTAAGGGACGCCTGGCTCTTTATGCTGAGGAGGCAGGTGAGCTTGCTAAGAGGCTACCAGCGACTTCCCTTAATACGAGGTCCAGGAGAGTCTTGTTGCCACTAGAATCAAGGGAGAACGGTTGTGGGCTGGACGGGTCGACGAGCCACGAGGGATCTGGGCTGGTCTTAGCACAACTGACTTTAGAGAGAGTCTGGCGTACCACGGTAGGGAAATGGCTGTCCGCTGCCCATGCCGGTAGGTTTCCGAAGAGATTGAGCGCGGCTTTGCTTGTGGTTCCTATATCAGTACCTCCTCTAATGGCGAAAGTGACTAACAAGGTCTAGTGAGCTGATGCTGGATGTTGCTGGTAGTCTTCTGGGGTATCGCAGAAAAGTAAAGCACGTCTACCCAGCGTAGTGCGGTAATCAGTTGGATACGGTGGGGTTTCGGTCTCCTACGACTGGTTGTAGGGAGAAGCTCTACCATAAACAGGGTCTGGAAAATAAACAGAAGCTGCATTTCTGCGGCCAAGCTAGATAAAACACAACCGATTAAAAATGGGGAAAAATCGCAATATGTGCTGGACAATGAGCTTGACGGCTTACAAAAGTGACAAGAAATAATACAGTGGGGAGGTAAACAAAAGAACCCAGTGGGGCCAACCCCGTGCGAATCGCTATCAACTTATACTGTTCAGAGCTAAAAAGACTGTAGAAACCGGCTTGATCAACTTAAGTTTGCACCAACAGTCAACACTAAGCTAAAATCTGGAAAGAAAGTTAAAGAAGATAAGGATGAATCTAGCGTGGTTGACTTACAGTTTTTGCTATCCGCCAACTTTTAGCTAATTCGAAAATAATACGTCCGCCTAATTCCGCTGATTTTCTGCTTATGTTTGTTGACTTGTACTAGAGTGAACATGACTTGGGTGTTTACGGAAGCCATAGGAAGGACGTAGATTTACTTGAGTAATGATGAATTGTGATCCGTTGGGTGGTTTGCGTTTTTGTTACATTAAGCTGTAGGTTAAATGCCATCTTACGGTATGGTGGCAACGATTGATATAACTTGAGTAGTTTATGAAGATGTTGACTTTTATATGAATTAACATTACTTGGGTGTTTACGAAAGATGTAAGAAGGTCCCACAGTATTTGATTTGATTGATGATTGATGAAGAGGGAGGCCAAAACAAGAACGAAGGTAGTGCATCCCTAACAGACCCCGATAAATGACTCCCTTGTCCTTTGATAGTCTAACAGTTTTACACATTACTTCGGGCTTGGCCTCAATTTCTTTCGCACTTCATGTTACAGAAATCTCTTCTCTAGCGGAAAAGGATTGATAGAGCACACATTCATGTATTCATTCATTCCCTGATGGAGGCATATTTCTGATAATAGTTTCTGGAGGAATTGCTTAATTTTTGCTGAAGAAGTCACCACTCTGCTTGTTCCATCATTTGTGAGTAAAACTATGTGGCAGGTGTTGTTTGTCTATCCTATACAAAACACGTAGTCGCCAGACGGTAACTTGCACAATGAAGAGCAGGTTAGGCTGAAAATATTCATGCAAATTCAAAAACTGAGTTGGATAGAAATCAGTCTTACCATGCCTTCGATTGTCCTACAACATCAGGTCAGGGATCGGGTATGCAGTCTATCATCCCCTTGGGTTTCTCTCCCTTAAGGTTGTCACCGATTGCTGACAGAGCCTTGTCTCTCCTTCCTAGCAGCCACCTCCCTTTCTTCTTCGTTCCAGCCCAGGTAGATATTTCAACAATCTTTTACAAGTAAAACGATAGAAGTCTCCTCTGCAACCACCATTACCACTAACCTAGAGACTACTCGGTACGTTTAAGCAATTCCCATCACTCTTTACCCCTGTAACCATGCTAACGGTTATGGTGCACATCGTTGCTGAGAGCATCACCCCATAGTTATAATCTGTATAGTTAGCCCTGTATCGTGTTGTAGAGCAGGCTTCGGTCCTTTTAAGGAACTACCTTAAGGACCGAAGCCTGCTTTACGACGCGACGCAGGGCCAACAAAGGATGGAAATTACATCGGGTGTTACCCAGGGATTTATCTCTGGTCCGGACCTGTGGAACGTGTCTTACGACGGGCTACTGGGACTTGAGATGCCAGATGAGTCACGCTTGGTCGGCTATGCGGATGATGTTGTGGCTCTGGTCGCTGAACGTACCATTGAACAAGCGCAACTTAGGCTAGGTATGCTAATGCACCAAGTGAGGAGCTGGATGACTGCTCGCGGGCTCAGTTTAGCACTGAAGAAAACTGGAGGGGTCATCTTGACAAAAAATATTATCCCTCGAGTAAGGATTATCAGTATTGGAGACATACAAATCGGATCGAAGCCAGCGGTGAAATAGCTGGGGCTACTGATCGACTCAAAGATGAGTTTCTCTGAGCAAATCAGGGCAACGGTCTAGAAGGCTTCTTCGGGAATACCGGCCTTGAGTCGACTTATGGCCAGAGTAGGAGGACACAGCCCATCAAGAAGACGTCTCTTGATGAGTGCTGTAGGGTCAGTGCTATTGTACGCAGCGGAGGTATGGGGCGACGTTCTCAGCAAGGAGGTATACTGAAAACGTTTGGCACAGGTACAAAGAAGAGGAGCATTGAGAATCGCACCTTCATATCCAACAGTCTCCGACTCGGCGGTGAGAGTTATTGCAGGCGTGGTACCTGTCGCCCTCCTTGCTAGAGAGCGCCGCACTATTTACCTGTGTCGAAAAGAGGATGTGAGGGAGATCGTTGTCCGCGAAGAGAGACAGCGCTCGCTCAACGATTGGCAGCAGTCTTGGGTCAATTGCACGAAGAGTAGGTGGACTGCGTGCCTCATCCCGGATGTGAGACCGTGGCTTAATCAAAGGCATGGTGAGACTGACTTCTATCTGACCCAGCTTTTGAGCGGGCATGGGTGTTTTCAGTCTTACCTGCACAAGATCGGCAAGTCACGGTCCCCCGATTGTCAGTTTTGCCCAGAGGAGGAGGAGAATGCCTGCCACACAGTTTTTGCGTATACGAAATGGGTCAGGTTGCGAAGAAACTTCACAGGGAGACGGGAGAGCTCACCCTGTGTAATATAGTTGCAGTGATGCTTAAATCGGTTGACAAATGGAACCAGGTGGCACATTATGTTCGGGCAGTCCTCTAAGATAAAAGGGACTCACAGCAGCTGGAGGCGCTGGGGCTGGGGGATCGCTCTTCTGGCACTTCCTCTTCCCCTCTCCTCTCGCGCTAGGAAAGGGACTCCCCAGCTTGAAGGCGCCTCACGGCATAACAAAACGAGACCTGATCCGAAGTAATGTGTCAAACGGTTCCAGGCTAGATTTTCAGGTTGACAGGGGAGGTGTTTAGTGGGTAGTCTAGTCACGCATGGGAGTCCCACACTCTGTGCATAAATGGCATCCACCTCCCTACCACAAAAAAAATCGGTGGCGTAATACCGACTGTACAGCATTCGTCAGCTCCAGTTTGTGCCATCAGTGTCATTACATGCGCTGCCACCTTATCATCTGAAGCTTTAATCTGCTTGCAATAATTCATCTTCCAGTCTATCAATGTACCTAGGTATTTCACTACTTGTTTCAGTTTGATCAGGATTGCTGCAATATTTATAGTCCTCTATTCTTTCAGGATAACAACATCAACTTTCTCTAGTGCCAGGCTAAACCCGTAAACAGTCCCTGAGTCGTCACTTGGCGCATTGGCGTACCTAGCGTTAATTGTGCTTGATTGACTGGGCGTCCGCATAGCTTATCAAGCATGACTCATCTGGCAGTGCAAGTTTAGTAGCCTTTCATATAAGATGTTTCACAAATCAAGCCCAAGAATGGAGCCCTGAGCAACACCCGTTGTAACTCCCATCCTCTAAAGACTTACCTTCATGCCACGGAGCAGGCTACAGTCCTTCGGATAGTTTCACTAGATCTGTGTAAGATATTCTGATACTTAAAAAGGATTTTCCAACTTTCCAGGATTCTATTGATCTAGCGGATTAGAAAGCGTTTTTAAAGTCAAGAGCAACCACGAGGATAACTCGACAAGTGAAACTGCAATATACGTCCACACGCTGGACCACGTTCACGATTATTCGATCCTTTATGGAGCAGACTACTTGCTCGAATTCAACATTCATAAAAAGTGGACAATCTGCTACAAGTGAATTATTTAGTTTATTTTATATTTGCAGACTTACAATCACGTCTACTTGTCTAACCTTTTGTTGGTAGGCAAGCCTTTTTCTTTTTAGTTGGGGGTTGAATACAGAAAAGCACTAACACCTTCCCTGTCAATTTGAAAGCCTAGCTTGGAATCAGTTGTCTCATTATTTTGGGCCAGGTTTTGCTTTGCTACATCGTAAGGTACATTCAAGCTAGAGAGTCCCTCCTCTAATGGAATGTTAAGGTAGAAGAGGGGTTTCCACACAAGCAATCCCCCAGCTTTGGCCTCCCTAGCTACTGTGAGTCCTTTTTATCTTTTAGGACTGTCCAAATATAATGTGCCACGTGGTACTATTTGTCCACTAAATAAACCATCACCAAAAAATTTAATATGTGGGGTGAGTCCTCCCATCTCTCTGAAGAGGTCTCGTCACAGTTTGTCTTATTTTTTCACACTAAAAGCAGCCCTCTCAGCCGTTGCCCTGATTTGTTCAGAGAAGCTTATCTTCTAGTCAATCAGTACGATAGGTATATCTCTAATACTTGGCATCCTCATTCTTGGGATTCTCTTTTTTATCAAGATAATCACTTCGGTTTTCTCCAGTATTAAGCTGAACCCGGGAGCAATCATACAGTCTCTCACTGGGCGCACTAGCATACCTAGCATAAGTTGCGCTTGTTTAACAGTGCGTACAGTGACTAGAGCTGCAACATTATCCATATAGCTGACCAAGCACGACTTATTTGGCACCTCTTGTGTCAGTAATCTATTATAAGACAAGCGTCACAGTTCTAAACCAAGGATAGATTTCCAGGCAACACCCGATGCAACTTCCACCCTTTTCTGGCCCTGTGACTGCCATAAATAAGGCTTTGGTCCTTCAGGTAGTCCTTTAAAAGCCGCATGAGATATTCTGGAACTTGAAAAGGGTATTCAGCGTATCCATAACATCCACACATCTAGCGGAGTTGAAAGCGTTCCTAACGTCAAGTGTCACCATCATAACGAAACGTCGCTTGGTGCGGCTTTATGTGTTTAGCTTTTGGACTGCGCTCACAGCCTCTGCAATTGCATCAATAGTGGAACGTCATGCTCTAAAGCTGTACTGTCGAAGAGATAGGTCGCCAGCAGTACGAATCGCATCTAAAGTCTCTCCTCGGTGAGTTCATCTATCTTTTTTTCAGCCGTGTCTAGCATGCGTTATGGGCAGGCGTTGAATATGCTGAAAAACATGCCAGGACGATGGTGAAAGACGAGTTGCAACCCCTCAGTTGATATGCTATCTGAACATGAGGCTTTCCTTGTTTATAATGGTAGAACTTCTTCTTCTAGTTCCAGAGGGAACTCGATTGATATTTCATCGTGAATGGTGTCAACACAAATGAGACGGGATGTACGTAAGGCGTCCGTAGAACATCAATCTTTGACATAACTAGCTTGTAGCCAAGGTCACACGGATCCTAGTTTATACAGTACAATTGATCTTCCCAGCGGTGAGCCTTGGTATTGCTCATCAATTTGCGAAAACATTTCCTGGCTGACTTATATGCTGCTATCCGGTTGCATGACTCTTGCGTCACATGCCAAAGTTGTGTTTTTTAGTGATTTAAGTTGACCATCAGCATACTGGGGGCTTGCCCTGCTAAGATTTTTGACGGGGCAAGCAGTCATAACGATGCTCATAGGAGGATTCATCACGTCTTGAGCCGCCAATTCTTCTGTCCCCTGTAAATCACCCTGCAGTGGAGCACCTAATGTGAACACCCCGACTAACCTCTCGACACTCATCCTTCCGATTCTCCACCCTGTTGTAGAAGATTGGATGTCTTTAGGCAACATAATTGATCTCAAGTAGAATGTACACATGACTACTTTCTGAGTAATCCTCTAATACTCACCAATTGTGTATCCTCCGTACAAAGGGTTCTGAGGCAACTGTCACGTCCAGAATAATTCTTTTGCAATCAGTATGGTGAAAAATTAGTTTATTTCAAGTGTTTAGTATGACAAATGCCCTCCTGGCCACCATAAGAAGTCTCTCCCAGTAGCCACGTTGTCATCTGCGTTTGAGACAGTACCCTTTAAAGCACTTTGCTTGGCTTGGAAAGATGATATCAATCCATTTAGCATTAGATGTACACTAAAGAATGTGGTGCTTGAGCACAGTACCCACATGAAACCATTCACCCGTCCATATTCCTCCCCATGAAGATTACTGTTCCGAGCCCAGATGGCGGCAGTACTATTTTTGTGAATAGACTATGATGCAGAACTTTTATCATGATATTGCTCTCTCAACAGCAAAAAGTTTGTTATCATGTGCCACGCAAACTACTCAAGCGGGTTTTGGGCGGTTGAACTGCGGTTTAGGTTTACTTGTAGGATACGGATCATCAAAGAGCTTCCTGGGAAACCCAACATTTTTCTGACCCCAAGAGGTGCCTAAGATCCGGTATTGAATCAGCATCCTTGCATAGGATACAATGTGCCTCCATAATACAAGTTTTTCCTTCATTTCACATTTCACCGCATTTGTAACACAGTAAACTCTTATCGACTCTTTTTTTGCTTGAAAGCCATCCGGCCTTACTTTATTGTGTGAGCAGATGGGGTTTGACTCCTTTGAGCCATCTTCAGTGTCTGAAAGACGTGTTGAAGGGTAGATGCCTCAAAGGAGGCAAAACGCTCTGTTCACAGAACAAAGCAAGGCCCGACGGCTTTTGAAGAAAAAAGAGAATTGGCTTGTGGATATCAAATAAACAAAGTAACTGACTCTAATCGAGTCCTTTGCATACTTGTGTGGTATGATAAAAGCCAAGGCATTTGAGGCCTTAAAAAGGTGCTGCTCTTCACCGTACCCTGCACATAGCCCACCCTATTCTTATTTTGCCCCCATCCAAAAATTGTTCGGCATTCTTTTCGATCAGTCCAGTGGTTTTGATTTTCTCCCTTTCTAAGGAGAAGTTATTGGCTTCCGTTTCCCAGTGCAGTACATAAGCCACATTTTCGACGTTGGCTGTAAAATTACACAACGGTGCTCTATATTTGTTCACTCCATTCTTTTGCTACCATGATAACTTTGTGGAATCCAGGATGATTCTTTATTATTTTTGGATCTAAGATCCTTACCTCGGTCGCTTTGCAAGCGATTACAGCAGTAACCATTGATTTCTTGAAGCTCTTTATATTTTTTTCATTATGCGAACATTTGGTGCGTCCTGCTGAATTCTTTGCTCTTCCTTTCAAAACGTTCTGGCGTTTACATCATAATTTTGTTGCGCCCAAATGATGCAGGAATCTCAGTCTGGAGAGAGCTTTCCGTTTATGTCCGTTGTTCATCCGTCCATTGTATTCATCGTCGTTTTTGTCATCGTTGGTACCATTCCCGATGTGCTGTAAACATCTTGGCCGCAGCCATTGGTTGTGTCGTTGTTGTCGATATTTTTGCTTATTTTTTGGATTGTTTTTATTTATTTTGAGGTTTTTTGGTTGATGTTGTTCTAGTTTGATTAGGTTCCCCTAAGACCCAATAGCTTTGTTCGTGTGTGTTGTCATCTTTTTATTTCTCTGGTTATCTTTGCAGAGCAGGGAGGCCATGCGAGGATTGGCACAAGCCCTCATGGGAATAAGTGCTCAAAGCCAGATCAGCACCAATCGGGAGTCCGTCTCAACCGAACCTACATCATCAATTCAATGATATGAAGATCGAACGTACTCTGAGGCATGCTAAGATTTTATCAGGACGAAAATGGTATGATAGTTTAATTGAAGCCGTTTGCGCACAAGCGTCAGCTCCACACTACCGTGCAAGTAACTAGGTTCTGCCAACGCAAAGCATCAATTCCAGTTCATTGTAAAAAGCGTAGTCCAAATTCAGTCAGGGTCATTACATGTCATCCCAGGAAGGAACTTCATGGTGACCTTCATATCCTCGAGCTCGTGGGAGTGGCACCCAAAAGAATATTCACCTCCAAGAAAATGCCTGTCGACCGGCATTCCAATGGACCAATGGATTGTATACGTTTAACGAACATGATGGCATGTGGTGGTGGGAAAGAGAGGGCGATAACTGGTGAAAACTAATGTGGTCATCCTTACAAAGAAGAATTTCCCCCGAATAAAGACGATCACTTCTGAGGCAATAAAATTTGAATTGAAATCATCACTAAAATACCCGAGGTTGCTGATCGATTCAAGGATGAGTTTCTCTGAACAAATCAGGGCTACAGCTAATAATGTTGCCTCAGACTAATAGGGTGTAAATTGGCTTATGGCCAACGTAGGGGGCCCCAACCCATCAAAAAGGTGACTTTCCATGAGATCTGGTAAGTCGGTATAACTATACGGAGCAGAAATATGGGGTGAGGCTCTTAGCGAGGAGCTGTACCGAAAAACTTGGCACAGGTACAGAGCGGAAAAGCACTGAGGATTGTATCTCCATATCCAGCTGTCTTTGATTTAGCATTAGTAGTCATCACAGGCGTAATCCCCATCGCTCTCCTTGCTAGAGAGCACCGTACTATCCACCTGTGCTGAAACAAAGTTACGAGGGAGACAGTTACCAATGAGGAGAAATAATGCTCACACAATGATTGGTAACAGTCCTGGGAGAACATCACCAAGGGAAGGTGAGTGCGTCTTTATCCCTGATCTGAGACCGTTGCGCAGTTGAACGTTCCATGGGACTGACTTTTACCTGATCCAGCTCTTGAATGGGCATGGGTGATTTCAATTTTACTTCAACAAGAATGATAAGTATATCTTACGCAGGAGAGAAAAACGATACCTCCCTCATATTTTTTACATTCAAACGATGTACCAAGCTATACCAGACCCTCTACAAAGATGCAGGAGAGCTTTCCCTAGATAATATAATTGGGGAGATATTGAGAAATGGAACCATGTAGCACATTATGTTCGGGCAGTCCTAAAACATAATGACTCGCAGCAGCTGGGGACACCGGGGGTTAGGAATTATTTTTTAAGCAATTCCTACTCCTTCCTCTTCTCCCTCTCAGGGAGGCACTCCCCATCTTTAAGGTGTATTAAAACAAGTCAGCCCAAAGTAATGTGTCAAATGTTTCCAGGCTAGTTTTCCACCAAAATTGAGCTTCTGGCATGTAAAGCGATTTCGTCATAGAACGCATTCTAGAGGTATGGATCTAAAATCACGCCTTGGGCCACTTCTACTGTGAGCTCCTGCACCAGTTAGCCCCCGAACGTTTTGTATATTATTGAGCGCTGAGATAGGCAATTATCAAGGATGTTCCTCAGATATACCGAGATTTTCAATGATTTACTGATATCCAACACATCCACTATTTTATCACACTTGCATTTGATGATTTCTTAATGAAATCTGTTTCGATTGGACAAACGTAGCATATGAAAATAACATTAAAATCACTATATTCGCGAATTCATCTCTCCGCTTTGAATATAAATGAGTATTCTTGGCTCATGTACTCTTTAATGAATCGAAAATTTTTGTTTTCCATAAAAAAAACTGTAACTCATAAACATACTAGCCGGCGGTTAAAAAATGGCTTTAGTAGTAAAGCTGTCAAACACATTTTTCGATGCCCGTTGTAGATACGACACCATACTCTCTCATTTTAAAACTCACTATTCTCAACGCCTTTCCTTTCTTGATCCCGAGTGCTTTTTTATGTAGCCCAATCATTTTGTCTTCCTCTTTCGCTATTGATTCATTTCCGCGATCCAACCAACAAACCCTATTTATTATATTGCCACCATCTGTGATTGTTCGTCTAGAGTCTAGTGAATATTTATCATCCTTATTTCCAGCAGACTTTAATTTGATGTAAGAATATACATACTTGCAGCATATGCGTTATCATAAAAAGATCGCCCATCAGAGACTTCAATGAACCAAAGGTGCGCGGTGCATAGTTTCAATATGCTAGTGGTATATTGCTTTGGAATTACAGTTAAGCGTGTATCTTCCAGGTGCGCAAAGAGTGGTTTGTCATCCAGTCAGGGCTATGAAGTTATCAAGTAACTATTTGCCAGCGCCGAAGCTCCGCAATTATTTGGGCTGACAACCAGTGATAAAATCCAATTGCATTTAACTATCCTAGGTTTTTTTTATGAAATTGTTATTGCAAAATTGATACTGATGAAAAGATGTAATAGTTGAGTTTAAAATTTGGAGACTAGTTCAACGGAATAAATAAATTAGAACATAATGAAAATACTCAAATCAATTAGAATTGCAGGATAATTATTGAAAATTATATTTTTTTATTGCCAAGATTTTTTTCATGGCACTAGTTATATTAAATGAATGAACAGAAGAATTGCTCTGACCTTTCTCAGTAACGTCCCCCAGTCACAAAAACGTAAAAAATAGTCCCATATTGCCAAGAAATTAGGCAAGCGTCATTTCTATGAAAAAATATTACCAAGCTTTTACTATAAAAATAATTCACTGACCTATAAGTTAAACGAATTCCCAAGATCAATAAGAAATTTAAGGACTCTTCAGAATAAAATTACAAACTTCAAATCCCTCCCAGCAGCTTGTTCGCCACAACTGATTTCAACATTTACACCGCATAAAAGCTCATTTTCAATTTCATTCATTACCTACGCCTTCTCTCCAAAGTCTCTTCACCATTATTGAATCATCCACACACCCGCCTACCTCTTGAATTACCTAAACCAAAACCTTTAAAGGACACTTCTCGAGAATTCCCAGTTTGGCCAACGTGATTTTAAAAATGTTTTAATTAAAAGGACCGACACTAATGAATAAAACAGTCAACGGCAGGTGCCACTGACTGACCGGTAGACCGAAAAGCCGACCCAAGAAAAAGACATACACAAAGCCACCCTCACTTGAATTGTATCCTTGCCCGATGTGAAAAAAAGCATAACATCGTATTTAGAATACAAATTTGCCTAAAGCCGTAATAGGATCCTTCTTTGCAAGATTTTTTCCTAGTATTTCGAATTTAACTGTTGTTTTTTTTTAGGTCCTTGTCTTTCACCTCATCCCGATTGCGGTACCCGAATTTTCTAATCCTTAATGTTTTCTGAAACCAACAGACCGCCAGGGAGAAATTTCCAAAAGCCAATTTATGTAGAAAGTCTCAAAGTTGATGGAGAGAATGCGGTTGAGTGAAAATCAGTTGGTCGGCTCTTTGGGGATTTTGAAGTGAATAATCAAGAAAGGATATGTTGGCAGTGGAGAATAAAGCAGAGACTTGATTGTGTGTGTTATTGAGTAGACTGACTGATAGGTTGATAGCTGGTTAAGACTTCAAGGTGAAATATAGGGCGTAGAATATGTATGCTTGTCATAATTTAACGCCTGAAGTTTGTACATAGATTTTGTGCGTATTTTTGCTTTTCTTTTGATAGGTTGCGTTGTGTCTACTGAATTAATTAAGGGAAAGTTAAAAAAAATTGTTTCTGTTGTTCATGTTATAGTCTGGAGTATGATACTTGTTTTGATTTTAATATGTAAAGGGTATATAGCTATTTTATGTTAAGTATGGATTTGATGTGTTTTGCTACGGAGTTGGATCTTCTTACTCTTATAACAGCAGCAATGCTCTTTGTTTTGAAATATGAAATTAAATGGACACATATCGAGGTCGCCCACCTCTCATAGAAAGTGAATGATCTTTGCTGGTTCAAGGTTCCCAAGATGCTCTTTAGATAGGCAGTAAGTTCCCAAACTTTCTACCTTCCTCCAGAACAGAGCCACGCTATATATCAGATGACAATCTGGTAATTCATCAGCAAACTTCCAGAACCTGCATTCACCATTTTCCTTAAGGCCCATTTCCCTAAGATGTCCTCCGAGTTTACATTGCCCAATGATAAACCCTTTAAGGACCCGATGCTGATTCTTTAACAGTTTGATGCATAACTTTAACCATTTCTTATAACACGAATCAAGGAACACTTACAATTTCTTGAGCCGAGGATAACTTTTCTAGTGTTCATAGCATTTTTTAAGCTTCTAATCCCTCTAAGTGCTACCAAACTAAGGGTCTTTTGATCACAAGGAAGGATTTAGAATGGATAAAAGCCACTTTTGCACCTTCTCTCAATAGAAGTCTAATTATTCATCACAACTGCATGCCCTGTGACCCAATACAGTGTAACCTTGTTGCTCTCATCTAGTTGATTAAATTTTGTAGAATGTTTTTGAGCCACCTTGGATGCTTTTGTTAATATTTTTAGAGCTTCATAACTTTTAGCCAGGATGGCTATTGTTTTGCTATTGTATCCCTTGTCTATGCACTGCTGTACATTTACTCCAACTATACAGACCTCTACCAAGAAGATGCTTGGCATCATTCCCAGTGGTTCATAATGTTTAGTGTTAGGACCAAATACCCCAATTTCTGTTCCCTCTATAGTCTTAGATCCGTCTATGTACCACTTGATCGCACGTGGCTCTATGAGGGGCACACTGGATTCAGAGTTCCAACTGATCTTGTTACTGAGCTTAGCCAAAGGTGAACTGTTTCACCATGTCATCAAACGGCGTACTAGTCGATGAGAACTGGTTGACTAATTTGACTTGGTTCTTTAGCCCAAACCAAGAGTAACTCTTCTTATCATTGTATAATAAACTGATCTGTCTAACATACCTGCCCCACTACCTTCGAAAAACTTTTAAATAGAAAAAACCTTAAGCAAATTTTTTGCATGCCTTTGGGCTGGGCGGGTCACCCATACCCATTTTCAGAATGAAGATCTATTTTGCCTCTTTCTACCACTTTGGTATGCTTCACATTGCTAGACTACGCTTATAGGGTATGAGTAGGTTTTATCCCTTCTGAATAAGGATTGTATATATTTCATCTTCACCAGATGATTTAAAGGGTTCGAAAAAGTTGTATACCTTTCCGTACAAATGGTGACAGGCTCCTCCTATTTTGTGTGACCGGGCTTCGTTAGCAAATCCAAATTGTCAATCCCTTCATTTTTAATTTGATTCCTTTGGAAGTATGTTTGCATAAGGAGAAAAGCTTTCCCTTAAATTTATCTAGCTAACGTCAGCCCTCTTTAGTGAGACGTTTCAGCTATTTCTTACAATTGCCAAGACTATGAAATTTTGCGACGGCAGGGGTTTTCCTAGCACTTTCATGAAAGGGTCTTAAACTACTACTACGCTATTTACGCCTTTAACGCTCCCAAAAGCGTGAGACTAAAAAACTTCCCTGTTAACCTGAGAACCTAGCCTAGAACTGTTTGACAAATTACTTCGGGCTTCACCATAAGGCACCTACAAGTTGAGGCTTCCCTTTTCTTGCGGCAGGGGAGAAAGGATGAAAGATTACTAGAAAAATGATCCACCAACTCTGACGTTACCGGCTGCTGTGAGCCAATTTTACTTTTATGGAATATCCGAATATAATGTGCTACATAGGTTCAGATGTTTTTCTTTACCATAGTTTTATTAAACCTAATGGTAAGAATCTTAGTTGTTAGTAAGTTTTGCTGTATAGTGCAAATTTTGCACTTTCAATCTGAGTTTTGCCAACCGTCTGCTTCACTAGTAGGGTTCTCTTTCTTTCTGTATGATACAAACGGGATAGCTTTGTTCATAGGCCTTAATTATTTACTCGTTAAGTTTTTTTTTTTACAGTATGCTCTTTTTTCAGAGGATGTCTTGGAGTTTCCTGTACTGAAACGGGTTGCAGGTTGTCTTACAATCTTCACCTTCAGCCCTACCACCTTGTACGTCAGAACTCGGTTATCAAAATTTGAAAGCTCACCCTCTATCCTTTTATCATAGAAGCAATATTTCTTCTTTACTTTTGTGACAAAAATGGGTGTATTTCCCACTTTGAGGACGCTAACATTCAACTCTGTTATGAATTTGAATAGTTCCCCACTTCTTTCATACCATTCTGTATTGCCCCACAGTTGATTTTATGCACTAGCAACACATCCAATAACATCCCGCAGGGGGAATGCCGGTCGACAAGAGCACTCTTGGAGGCTAGCATTTTTGGGGGGTTCCGCCACCACGTACCCGAGGAAATTCCGCAGGGGGAATGCCGGTCGACAAGACCACTCTTGGAGGCTAGCATTCTTTGGGGAGTTCCGCTCCCACGTACCCGAGGAAATTCCCACAGCGAGAAAGCCGGTCGACAAGAACATTCTTGTAGGCTAGCATTCTTTGGGGAGTGCCGCCCCCATGGACCCGAGGATATGGGGGGTGCCGTGAGGTTCCCTCCTGGGATGACAGGTAACGACTCTGATTGTATCTGGACTACGCTTTGGACAACGAACTGGAATTGACGCTTTGGGCTGGCGGATGCGATGGTTTGGACCTAGTTGCTTTGCACAGTAGCGTCGAGGTGAAACTCGTGTGTGAACGGCTCCAATTCAATTTTCATGCTGTCTCCGTCCAGGTAAAACCTTGGCAGGCCTCAGAGTACGTTCGAAGTTTGCACCATTGGGTTGGTGGTGCAGGTTTGGTTGAGACGGACTCCCGATTAGCGCTGGTCTGGCTCTGAGCACTTGTCCCCATAAGGACTTGTGCCAACCCTCGCATGGCCTCCCTGCTCTGCAAAGATAACCATGGGACCAAAAAGGTGACTAGACACACGAACGGAGATAGCGGCTCCGAGGGGGGTCCCAATAAAATGGAGCAAACAAAATCAAAAGATCAAAAACATCCAAAAAGTGAAACCAAAAATAATAACGAGGACGCAACCAGCGGTTGCAGCCACGATGTCAACAGTACATCGAGAGCTGTACTAACCACGAAAAAAACGAAGACTAACACGACGACAGTGACGGTAGAAGAAAAACGGAGAACAGCAGACAGTCTGGTGTGGACTGAGATTCCTGCGGCGTTTGGGCGCAGCAAAAAAATTATGCGAACGCCCGAGCGTCCTATTAAGGAGAAGCGCGAGACTCGGCAGGATGCTTCAGGTGTTCGAGCTGTGGAAGATAACATGAAGAGCACCGAAAATTCGATTGTCACCGCTGCGATCGTTACTGAAGCGACCGATGCAAGGGTCACAAATCCCGACATTGCAACGAAAAATCCAGAAGCAAACGAGGAGATTACGGCACTAAAAGCAAAGAGTGACCAGACACCGCGTGATTGTACCGCCACCGTTGAAAATGTGGCGGAAGTACTGCACTCGGAAACGGAACGCGAAAACTCCCAAGGATGGTTGCAAGGTACAATTGCGGCCCAGCGATACGAAGAGGAAAGACTACTTCGATAAGCGGGAGATGTTCTGAAAAGAAAACAAGCTGCATGCGACTCCCCAAAAATTAGCAAAGTAGCAAAGGAAGGGCTCCTTGAACTAGAGGAGCTCCTAGATCGCATAGGGCACTATCGGAGGAGCTGGTTAAGGGCCAAAGATGAACAGAAGGCTAAAGAGGCGCTTGGGGCAAAATCTAAAGGCGACATGCAGATAGCTCCATCATTAAAAGTCAATAAAACAATGGCGTCTAGCCCAATCGAAAGAGATCGGGATAAAAGAAGGAAAGAAGAGGCACTTGACGGGCGTGGAGCACTAGATCAGGGGTTCTAGACAGTGCTTACAAAAGGAGCGAAGAAAGCCGCA
This sequence comes from Odontomyia ornata, assembly GCA_963969285.1. NCBI lineage: Eukaryota > Metazoa > Arthropoda > Insecta > Diptera > Stratiomyidae > Odontomyia > Odontomyia ornata. The sequence continues at coordinate 37,984,942 of OZ017741.1, forward strand.
AAGAAACTCCTTCAAAAAAAGCCAGAAAATAAAATTCGCACGGACGCCTAATTAGAAAAAGGACCTGATGCAAAACAGGAGAGGCAGAAGCCGCGACGAAGACCCCGGCAGCAGGCACTGCTTGTAAAGCCCCAAGATGGCCGATCCTACGCGGAGGTGCTGCGGGACATCAGGGGAAACGTATGGCCCGAAGACACCAATACTACCATTGAAGTAGTACGACCAACGCGGTCGGGCCACATACTGGTCGAATTCGGAGCGGAGGCCAGCAATAAAGAAGCATTCTGTGACGCAGTTAAGAAAGTCCTCGGCAAAAGTGCTACTATAGCCCCGCTCGAGCCGATGGCAACGATCGAAATACGGGACATTGACTGCGTGACGGATCTGGCCGAGATAGAAGAGGGCATCAAAAGGGAGTTCCCTAGCGTGGGAAGGATCAAAGCGAGACTGACACCAGAAAACAACAGGGGACAACGCATGGCCATAGTTGATATGACCGAAAAGGACGCCGAACAATTCCTGAACAAGGGCAAAGTACGAATCGGGTGGGTTGTCTGTAGGATACGGCAAAGAGCAATGCTCTTCAATGTTTCAAATGCCTTGGTTATGGTCACACCACACAAGTATGCAAAGGACCCGATAGGAGTTCCCTATGTTACAAATGCAGTAAAATGGGACATTAAAGACAAGAGTGTACGAAGGAGGCACACTGTATTCTTTGCAAGGATGCTGATCCAAGACCTGATTTTGGACACGTCTTGGGATCAGGAAAATGCCGGGTGTTCCAGGAAGCCCTAGCCAAGGCCAAATCAGAGCTTCGATGACCCGCATCCTGCAGCTAAACCTACACCGCAGTTCAACCGCCCAAAATCTGCTTGAGCAGTTTGCGAGGGACAGGAAAGCCGACTTCTTTCTGCTGAGTGAGCAACACCATAATAAAAGTCCTGCATTATGGTACTCTGATGAAACTGGTACTGCCGCTATCTGTGCTCGGAACAGTGACTTTCAAGTGGAGAGTTGTGGTCGGGGGGATGGTTTCGTGTGGGTTCGGTGCTCAGGGATCACCTTCTTTAGTTTGTACCTAACGCCTAACGAGCCGATATCATCTTTTCAAGCCAAGTTTAATGCTCTGGAGGGTGCTGTCTCGAACGCAGAGGGTTTAGTGCTCGTTGGGGCGACTTCAATAGTAAAGCAATCGAATGGGGCATGCCTCAGACGGATCCGCGGGGAAAACGACTCCTGGATATGGCGGCCAGGACGGCCCTCGTCGTTCTAAACTCTGAAAATACGCCGACTTTCCGCCGTATTGGCTGTGAGGGAACCATACCGGACGTGACATTCGCCTCGGAGTCCTTAGTACGGAGGATACACAACTGGAAAGTATGAGAGGACTACTCAGTCAGTGATCATCAGTGCATTCTGCTTGAGATAAGTGATGCTATCTCCCGACGTCCGTGCTCTCGGCCTTCTACAACTGGATGGAACATCGGAAAGATGGACGTCGAGAGGTTCATCAAGGTTCTTACAGCAGGTGAGCCGCTGCAGGGAGCTCCGGAAGGGACGGAAGAGCTGGCAGCTCAAGACGTGGTGAACTCTACTATGGGCATAATCACGACCGCTTGCTGCGCTTCTATGCCCCGTCGAAGACCCCAGCACGGTAAGCCCCAAGTATACTTGTGGTCTACTGGAATCGCTGAAAAGCGGAGGGAGTGTCACAAGCTTCGGCGTGAGGCTCAACGGGCGCGGAACCGTGACGAGACATGCAACTGGGTGGCAGCATATGAGTCGGCCAGGAAATGCCTTCGCAAACTGATCAACAGTAGCAAGGCTCGCTGCTGGCAAGACCTAGTGGAAAATGTGAACAAGAATCCGTGGGGCCTTGGCTACAAGCTGGTCATGGGGAAACTTGGTGGCCTACAGAAGCCTTTTATACATGACGCGGAAAAGATGGACATGATAGTGCGGGGACTCTTCCTCGCCCATCCCGTCCGTGTTGGCACTGTCCATGGTGAAACAGCAGTAGAGCGCTCACTCTTCACACTGCTGGAACTGGAGGAGGCAGTCCTCTCCTTGAAAGCGAGGAAGGCTCCAGGTCCAGATGGTGTTCCAGCTGAGGTGTTGCGGCTCGTCTATCACCATTGTCCTGACTTGCTACTCAGCACATTCAACGCTTGCCTACGGGACGGGGTTTTCCCGGTACGATGGAAGGTGGCGAGGCTCGTGCTGATCAGCAAGGGGAAGGGAAATCCCGAATCGCCGTCTGCATATCGCCCGTTATGTATGCTAGACACGGCTGGGAAAGTGCTAGACAAACTCATCAAGGGAAGACTCACTGACGCAATTCGTGCTAATGGGGACCTATCTCCTCGGCAGTATGGCTTTAGAGAAGGACGTTCTACCATTGATGCGATTGCAGAGGTGGGGAACGCGGTCCAAAAGGCAGAGGCATATAGTCGCACCAAGCGACGAATCGTCCTGTTGGTGACACTCGACGTCAGGAATGCCTTCAACTCCGCTACATGGGTGGATATTCTGGACACGCTGGAAAACTCTTTTCAAGTTCCAGAATATCTAATGCGGCTTTTGAGGAACTACCCAAAGGACCGAAGCCTGCTCTACGACACGACACAGGGCCAACGAAGGATGGAAACTACATCGGGTGTTGCCCAGGTATCTATCCTTGGTCCGGACCTGTGGAACGTGTCTTACGACGGGCTACTGAGACTTGAGATGCCAGATGAGTCGCGCTTGGTCGGCTATGCGGATGATATTGCGGCTCTGGTCGCCAAACGCACCGTTGACCAAGCGCAACTTAGGCTAGGTATGCTAATGCGCCGAGTGAGGGACTGGATGACTGCTCGCGGGCTCAGTTTAGCACTGGAGGAAACCGATGTGGTCATCTTAACAAAAAAGAGAATCCCTAGAGTAAGGATGATTAGTATTGGAGATATGCAAATCAAATCGAAGCCAGCAGTGAAGCACCTGGGGCTACTGATCGACTCGAAGTTGAGTTTCTCTGAGCAAATCAGGGTAACGGCTGAGAAGGCTGCTTCGGGAATATTGGCTCTGAGTCGACTTATGGCCAACGTAGGGGGACCCAGCCCATCAAGAAGATGGCTCTTGATGAGTGCTGTAGGGTCAGTGCTACTGTACGGAGCAGAGGTATGGGGTGACGCTCTCAGCAAGGAGGTATACCGAAAACGATTGGCACAGGTACAGAGAAGAGGAGCACTGAGAATTGCATCTTCGTATCCAACAGTCTCCGACTTGGCGGTGAGAGTGATTGCAGGCGTGATAACCTGTCGCCCTCCTTGCTAGAGAGCGCCGCGCTATTTACCTGCGCCGAAACGAGGATGCGAGGGAGATAGTTGTCCGCGAGGAGAGACAACGCTCGCTCAACAATTGGCAGCAGTCTTGGGTGAATTACACGAAGGGAAGGTGGACTGCGCGCCTCATCCCGGATGTGAGACCGTGGCTGAATCAAAGGCATGGTGGGACTGACTTCTATCTGACCCAGCTTTTGAGCGGGCACGGGTGTTTTCAGTCTTACCTACACAAGATCGGTAAGTCACGATCTCCCGATTGTCAGTTTTGCCCAGGAGAGGAGGACAAAGCCTGTCACACATTTTTTTCGTGTACAAAATGGGTCAGGCTGCGAAGGGAACTCTACAGGGAGACGGGAGAGCTCACCCCGGATAATATAGTTGTGGTGATGCTCGAATCGGTTGACAAATGGAACCAGGTGGCACATTATGCTCGGGCAGTCCTAAAATATAAAAGGGACTCACAGCAGCCGGAGGCGCTGGGGCTGGGGGATCGCTCTTCTGGCATTTCCTCTTCCCCTCTCACCTCCCGCTAGGAAAGGGACTCCCCAGCTTAAAGGCGCCCCACGGCGTAACAAAACGAGACCTGGCCCGAAGTAATGTGTCAAACGGTTCCAGGCTAGGTTCTCAGATTGACAGGGGAGGTGTTTAGTGGGTAGTCCAAGGGTATCCTCCATGAGAGTCCCACACTGCCAGACTCAGCGGGCGTAAATGCCTTCACCTCCCTACCACAAAAAAAATTAATAATAAGAAGGTTATTTTCTCACAATGTTCAACCAGCTTTTGAACTTTCATTGGAGGAGTTTGTTTCATGTCTCCAGGGAAGTTTAGCGATGCAATAGCTATGTTGCAAGCGTTATCCTATATTGAAACAGAAGCTCTTATGGGAAGAAATTCTCGCGTCATTCATTCTGAAAGACATACATATACAATTTATGTTGTTCCTGATTATGATACTCACTTTGGATGGGTTCTGTCAATGTAGAGTTCAAACTTCATGGAACTCTAAGTGTTCAAACCTCAAATCTGACCACCCTAGTTCCAGGGTCCTTAAATCAGTACTAACCCTAATTGTTCTTTTGTGAATATTATGGGAAGAATTGTGGAGGTGGCTTTGGCATGACAGAAATTCATCTGGCCTATTTCGTCTCATCACTTCATTATCTTTAGGTAATTTTTGAGCTTTATGTAAGTTTTATGATTATTTAATTTTCTTGAGAGACATTTTTGAAGGACTTAGAGGTTCGTTAACTTTTCTTAAAAAAAATGGTTTTTTGCTTAAGTGAAACTTGTATCTAGTTAAGGTATTGAGGATGATTTATGGCCAACGATTCAAATTGAAAAGACAACGTGATTCGAGAACAAGAAAGAAGTGATATTGAAAAAAAAATGGTCGATAATTAAGGCCTTTATAACGAACCAGCTGCATAAGTTTGTTTATTTGTTTATTTATATATAATTTCTATTTAACGGAAAAAAATCCAATTACAAAACAGATCAAATAATACAAATAGCAAGGTAATAAAAAATGCAAAAACGAGGAGAAAATAAATAAGAAAAATTACTAAGAGTTGAGAAGAAGAAAGTTGACAAATCTTTCATAAACAAAATACGAGAGGGAGAATGGCCCAAGCTGATGGTCATCATGGTTACGAGGTTATCTGAGCATGGGTGAGTGAAAACATACCAAATTACGAGCGAAAGGAACATCAAAGATATTCGACGATCTTGTAGAACGCCTAACGAACCTCATTGAAACCTGGTTGACAAGGCGAGCATTTAGCAAACCACGGCAAAGCCTGTAAAGGAAACATTCATCAAGCTAAAGTCGACGCATTTCCAGCGAAGGAATATTGAGGATAGCTAAGCGTGATTTATAAAAAATGTAGGGAATCTGGAATTTCAAGAAGACAATCCTGGTAAATCTTTTTTGTACACCTTCTAGCGTGAACTTCAAACACTTCAAATGAGGTGACCAAACTGGCGAACAGTACTCAAGGATGGGACGAACCAAACTAGAATATAATTTAACACACGACAAAAGATCGGAAAAAATATGGGAATTTCTTAAGATCAAGTCAGAAATGTGAGAGGCCTTAGAAGTAATTTCTGAAATATGAACATTGAACTTTAATTTAGAATCAAAAGTGACACCCAAGTCCCTGAATTGATAGCTAACAGGGCAACGGTTATTAGAAAATGAAAGATGGATGCACTTAGAAACCTTTAGTGTAAGTTGGTTATGAGAACTCCAAGATACAATGGCATTCAAATCTTCTTGAAGCAAGGCATAGTCATCGGCTCCAGCTTAGGCCATGTATCTTCCCTTCCATACAGAAAGATGGGTCGGAAGAACCAGAGTTGATAGCCAATTAATTTATTGGGGCATAGGCCAGGTGATATAAGGTCAGCTGAATTTTCTTGAGGGGGAACGTTTCTCCAGTGACCACCGTTCGTTAGTTCTTGGATTCTGAGCACTCAATTTGTAAACTGAGGCAATAAAAGAACGTAGCCATGCTAAGACTATAGTTGAGTCCATCTAAAAGTAGATTGGAACCTGCCACTTATGATTCTTTTGGACACGTACTGCCAGTTCCGAACCCACACATAGCTCCATAGCTTGGTGCATAGCAGACTTACAATTATTGTGCCACCCTTTAGTTGCCATCTGACATATGCAGCAGCTCCATAAGCCTGTTCTAAAGTATCGCAGAGAACGTGAAGTTGTCTAGACGTTGGAGTCTTGTGTGCGTATACGTGCCTCTAGACTTTGATGTTCGTTAACTGGAGGAGGCTAGTCCGGAAATGTACCCATTCCTTTTCAATGGTCCCCAGAACGCCGTCATTGTAATCCCAATTTAGTTTTCACAGATCCTTCAATATCATTTTGCCTGTCACAGCGGCAGGGCCAATTAAGCCTAACAGATCAAGCAGATGAACAATTTTTCTTCTCTAATAATTTTTCAGAAAAATTATTATTCAAAATATGCAACTCATTTATATGTAGCTGCAAACAATTCCATAAAAAGTAATTTAAAAAGCTATCGGAGCCATCCGAAAGAGTGATCGATATCCGCGTGACGTTAGATAAGCTTCAAATGTAGAGCAAATTTGTCGTATAGATTTACATTAAGTTGATGTGAAAAGGGTGAAATGATCCAATTAAAAAAGTTCAGCTAATACAGATGAACAATGCCTGACTGGATTTAACGCTTCTTTGGATCCTTAAGGTTTAATCTTGATACAAAATTCGCCTGATGGAGGCAGTCAACTGAGCCCCAGAGTCTTTACTTCATGTTCGCCTTACGGGATGAGCTCTAGTTGCTGGGCTAGTTGGTCCTCGGATAGATCCTTAGTGAAGGCGGAAATCTCTAGCTTTCAGCATGTTGATGAGCTCTTGTTGATTTGTGGTGCCTCGGGTGAGCTGTCCACCCCAAACGTTGCGTCTTCTTGCGTATTGCGTTTTCACCTGCGGGATACGATACGCTCGTTTCTATTGCAAGCCTATGAATCGATCAAATGGCATGGAAAGTAACTTTTTTCTATGTCTGCGCTGCAGACATAGAAATCAATACATGATAAACGCAGAAAAAAGATTTTCCTGTATTTTAGGACGCATGTGGAGGATCTCATTAAGCGCAATGTTTGTAAAGGTTTTCATCGATGCATCAAAAACCATCCTAACCTTAGGGTTGGTGCTGTCAGGTTTAATTACACAGTGGAAGGGCAAATAATAGCCAGTTTAAGGCATGGTAGTGACCTTGCTCATGTGGCCCAATGTCAGGTACTCTTTTACAAATAACTTATATTCACCCTTCAATCCTGGACTACGTTTCAGCTTCCTTTCAATTGCGAAGAAGCGTATAAATGCCACCTATCATGATTTGCCAAGAACAGTTGGTGGCCGCCTGAAAGGAAGTCTCACAATAAATCGGCCATCGTTGGTTTCCTTCACTGATCGTTTATACATTACTTCACACTCTTTTCTGCTGAGTATGAACGGATGGAACTTTAAGTCAACATCTTCCCTTGTGGAGAGGTGACAAATGGCAGAGCTCATACAAATAGTTTTCCTTGACACTACCCACCCGAAGATTATATTTTGTAATGCTAGCCGGTCCTGTCTCAATTCAATGCGACCAAACTTGATCAGGTTGAAATAGTGTTCTGCTCTAATTAGAACGTCAATGGGGCCAGGAACGCCAGTGGTCAACGAGCCCTATATGGCTAGGGTGGTCCAAAGACGAGATATCAATTATCATAGCGGGCTGATCAGTGGTGATGTCCGGCCATATAAACGCTTCAATTTTTTTTTGTGTGTTTGGGAGGTGGAAGCCATTTACGCATGGAGTGTGGGACTCCCATGCTCACAAGAAGGTGACTCTACTACCCAATAAATACTTCTCCTGTCAACTTGAGAACCTAGCCTAGAACCAATTGACACATTACTTCGGGCCAGGCCTCGTTTTGTTACGCCATGAGGCACCTACAAGCTGGAGGATCCCTCTACTAGCGGAAAGAAAGAGGGCAAGAGGAAGTACCAGAGAAGTGATCCCCCAGCCACAACACCCCCAGCTGCAGTGAGTCTCTTTTATTTTTTTGGACTGCCCAATTATAATAAGCCACCTGGTTCCATTTGTCGACTAATTGGAGCATCACCGTGACTATATAATCTGGAGTGAGCTCTCAAGGAGAGGTCTTTTTGCATCCTGGCCCATTTGGTGCACGGAAAAAATGTGTGGCAGGCATTGTCAACCTCTTTTGGGCATAACCGACAATCGGCAGACGTTGACCTACCAATTTCGTACAGGCAAATACCCATGCCTGCTCAAAAATTGCGTCAGATAGAAGTCAGTCTCACCATTCCTTCAATTTGGCCACGGTCTCACATCTGGAATGATGCGCGCAGTCCACCTTCCCTTCATACAATTCACCCAAGACTGCTGCCAATCGTTGAGCGAGCACTGTCTCTTTTCACGGACAACCATCTCCCTTGTATTCTTGTTTCAGCGCAGGTAAATAACGCAGCGCTCTCTAGCAAGGAGGCCGACAGGTATCACGCCTGCAATAACTCTCACCGCCAAATCAAAGATTGTTGGATACGAAGATGCAATCCTCAGCACTCCTCTTCTTTGTACCTGAGCCAAGGGTTTTCGGCATACTGAGAACATCACCCCATACTTCTGCTCCGTACAGTAGCACTGAGTCTGCATCACTCATCAAGAGGCATTTGTTGTATAGGCCATAAGTTGACTCAGAACAAATACTCCCGAAGCAGCCTTCTCAGCAGTTGCTCTGATTTGCTCAAAAAAACTCATCTTCGAGTGGAGCAGTAGCCCCAGGTATACTACCAATGGCTTCGATTCGATCTGTATGTCTACAATACAGATCATCCTTACTATAGGGATTCTTTTTATTTGACAAGATGACCATTTCGGTTTTCTCCACTGCTAAGCTGAACCCACGAGCAGTCATCCAGCCCCTCATTCGGCACATAAGCATACCTAGCCTAAGTTGCGCTTCTTCAACGGTGCGTCCAGCGACCAGAGCCGCAACCTCATCCGCATAGCTGATCAAGCACGACTCATCTGGCATCTCCACTCTCAGTAGCCCGTTGTAAGACACGTTTCACAGGTCTGAACTAAAGATAGATCCCTGGGCAACAGCCCATGTAACTCCTCTCCTTCATTGGCCCTTTTGTCGTGTCTTAGAGCATTCTTCGGTCCTTTAGGTAGTTCCTAAAAAGTCGCATTAGATATTCTGGAACTTGAAAAGGCCTTTCCAACATGTTCAGCTTATCCAACCATCTAGCGGAGTTGAAGGCGTTCCTGACGTCGACAGCGTCAAAAAGATGATCCGTCGATTAGTGTGACTAAGAGGTGGTGGCCTCTGCCTTCTAGACCGCGGCCACCACCTCCGCAATCGCATCAATGGTAGGACGTTCTGCTCTGAAGCCATACTGCCGGGGAGATAGGTCCCCAGCTGCACGAATCGCATCAGTGAGTCTTTCCTTGATGAGTTTCTCTAGCAATTTTCCGCACATGTCTAGCATGCATAACAGGCGGTATGCACATGGCAATTCAGGCTTTCTCTTCCCCTTGCTGTTCAGCACGCACCTCGCCACCTTCCATCGTACCGGGAAGCCCCCGTCCGGTAAGCATGCCTTGAATGTGCTGAGCAGCAAGCCAATATAATGGTGATAGACGAGCTGCAACACCTCAGCTGGAACACCATCTGGACCTGGAGCCTTCCACAGTTTTAGCGAAAGGACTGCCTCTTACAGTTCCGGCTGTGTCCATGTTTCACCATGGACACCGTCAATATGGACGGGATGGGCGGGGAAGAGTGCCCGTACTATCTCGTCCATATTTTCCGCGTCATGTATACAAGGTCTCCGTAGGGCCCCAAGCTTCCGCATAACTAGCTTATAGCCAAGGCCCCATGGATCCTTGTTCACATTGTCCTCTAGATCTTGCCAGTAGTGAGCCTTGCTGTTGCTGTTCAATTTGCGAGGCATTGTCTGGCCAACTTATGTGCTGCTACCCGGTTGCATGTCTCGTCACGGTTCCATGCCCGTTGAGCCTCACGCCAAAGCCTGTGACACTCCCTTGGCTCTTTACTGATTTCAGTTGACCATCAGTAAAATGGGGCCTTGCTGTGCCGGGGCTTTTGACGGGACATAGAAGCGCAGTAAGCAGTCATGATGATGTCCATTGTAGAGTTCACCACGTCTTGAGCTGCCAGTTCTGCCGTCCCTCCGATCCTCCCTGCAGCGGGGCACCTGCTGTGAGCACCTTGACGAACCTGTCGACACTCCAATTGTATAAAGCCGAGGACATGGATGCCGGAGACAACATCGCTTATCTCAAGCAGAATGCACCGATGATCACTGGCTGAGTGGTCCTCTAATACTCTTCAGTTGTGTTTCCTCCGTACTAGAACTCCGAGGCGAATTTAACGTCCAGTATGGTTCCTTCACAGCTAATACGGCAGGAAATCGGCATATTGATGGTGATCAGTTTGACGAACGCCATCCTGGCTGCCATTATCAGGATTCGTTTCCCCTGTGGATCTGTTTGAGGCATGTCCCATTTAATTGCATTCGCATTGAAGTCTCCCCTAACGAAACAGCGCTATCGATTCATTCGGCGTAAGGTACATACTAAAGAAGGTGATTCTTGTGCGACGAATCAGCAGAAAACCATCCCACGTCTACAGCTCTCCGCCTTGAAATCACTATTTTGAACCCAGATGGCGGCAGTACCAGTTTCATCAGGATACCATGATGCTGAACTTTTATCCTGATGTTGCTCAATCAGTAGCAAAAAGTCGGCTTTCATGTCACTCGCAAACTGCTCAACCAATTTTAGACGGTATAGGCTTTTTTTGTGGTAGGGAGGTGAATGCCATTTATGCACAGAGTGTGGGACTCCCATGTGCGACTGGACTACCCACTAAACACCTCCCCTGTCAACCTGAGAACCCAGCCTGGAACCGTTTGACACATTACTTTGGGCCAGGTCTCGTTTTGTTACGCCATGAGGCGCCTTCAAGCTGAGGAGCCCCTTTCATAGCGGGAGGGGAGAGGATAAGAGAAATAGCAAGAAAAGTGATCCCCCAGCCCCAGCACCCCCGGCTGCTGTGAGTCCCTTTTATATTTTAGGACTGCCCTCGCATAATGTGCCACCTGGTTCCTTTTGTCAACCAATTCGGGCATCATTGCAACTATATTATATGGGGTGAGCTCTCCCGTCTCTCTTTAGAGTTCCCTTCGCAGCCTGATCCATTTTATACACGCAAAAAATGTGTGACAGGCATTGTCCTCCTCTCCTGGGCAAAACCGACAATCGGGGGACCGTGACCTACAGATCTTGTGCAGGTAAGACTGAAAACACCCATGCCCGCTCAAAATCTGGGTCGGATATAAGTCAGCCTCACCATGCTTTCGATTTAGCCACGGTCTTACATCCGGGATGAGGCACGCAGTCCACCTTCCCTTCGTGCAATTGACCCAAGACTGCTGCCAATCGTTGAGCGAGCGCTTTCTCTTCTCGCGGACAACCATCTCCCTCACATCCTCGTTTCGGTGCAAGAAAATAGTATGGCACTCTCTAGCAAGGAGGGCGTCAGGTATCACGACTGCAATAAGTCTCACCACCAAGTCAGAGTCTGTTGGATACGAAGACGAAATTCTCAGTGCTCCTCTTCTCTGTACCTGTGCCAAACGTTTTCGGTATACCTTTTTGCTGAGAGCGTCGCCCTTTATCTCTGCTCCATACAGTAGCACTGACCCTACAGTACTCATCAAGAGGCGTTTACTTGATGGGTTATAGGCTTAGCTGCAGGATGCGGGTCATTGAATTCTAATTTCCTTCCTGGAAAACTTGGCTTTTTCCTGATCCCAAGACGTGTCCAATATCAGGTCTTGGATCAGCATTCTTGCAAAGAATACAGTGTTCCTCCTTCGTACACTCCTTTCTTTTATGTTCCATTTCACCATATTAGTAGCGTAGGGAACTCCTATCAGATCATTTGCATACTTGTGTAGTGTGACCATAGCCAAGGCATTTGAAACATTGAAGAGCATTGCTCTTTGCCGTATCCTACAGACAACCCACCCAATTTGTACTTTGCCCTTGTTCAGGAACTATTGGGCGTTCTTTTCGGTCAAGTCAACTATGGCCATGCGTTGTCCCCTATTATTTGCTGATATAAGTCTCACTTTGATCCTTCCCACGCTAGGGAACTCATTTTTGATGGCCTCTTCTACCTCGGCCAGATCCGTGACGGAGTCTATGTCTCTTATTTCGATCGTTGCCATCGGTTCAAGTGAGGCCATAGTTGCGCTTTTGTCAAGGACCTTCTTTACTGCGTCGCAAAATGCTTCCTTATTGTCGGCCGGTGCTCCGAGTTCGACCAGTATCTGCCCCAACCGCGTTGGTTGGTGTTCGGGCCTTACGTTGTCCCTGATGTCCCGCAGTACCTTCGCGAAGGATCGGCCATCTTGGGGTTTTACGAGCAGTGCCTGCTGTCGGGGTGTTCCTCGGGGCTTCTGCCTCTTCAGTTTTGCATCAGGTCTTTTTTCTGATTGGGCGTCCGTGCGAACTTTACTTTCTGCAACTTTTTGAAGGAGTCGCTTTGCGGGTTTCTTCGCTCCTTTTGTAAGGACTGTCTGGAACCCGTGATCTAGTGCTCCACGCCCGTCAAGTGCCCCTGCCTTCCTTCTTTTATCCCAATCTCCCTCGATTGGGCTAAACGCCATTCTTTTATTGATTTTTAGTGGTGGAGCTATCTGCATGTGGCCTTTAGATTTCAACCCCAGCGCCTCTTCAGCCTTCTGCTCGTCTTCGACCTTTGACCAGCTTGTCCGATAGTGCTCTATGCGATCTAGGAGCTCCTCTAGTCAAAGGAGCCCAATTTTTACTGCTTTGCTGATTTTCGGGGAGTTGCGTGCAGATTGTATTCTTTTCAGAACATCTCCCGCTTTTTGAAATAGCCTTTCTTCTTCGTATCGCTGGGCGTCAATTGTACTTTGCAACCACCCTTGGGAGGGGTTATCGCTTTCCGTTTCCGGATGCAGCACTTCCACCACATTTTCGACGTTGGCGGTGCAATCACACAACGTTGCTTGATTTGTCTGGTCGCTCGTTGCTTTTCGTGCCGTAATCTCCTCGTTGGCTTCAGGATGTTTCTTTATCATGTCGGGATTTGCGACCCTTGCATCGGTCGATTCGGTACCGGTCGCAGCAGTGACCATCGAATTTCCGATGCTCTTTATACATATTATCTTCTACCGCTCGAACACCTGAAGCGTCCTGCAGAGTTCCCTACTTTAACTTAATCAGACACTCTGGCGTTTGCACTTTAAATCTTGCATAACTTCAAACTGGTCAACTAGGCCAAATGTGAAATAAAATTGTATAAATCACGCTCATGCTAAGGAAATCAGTCATTCAATCTTGCAGGTAATAGCCACCCCGCAATCGAAAATTCAGTACATACATGAAAGAGCTTATGGTAAAGTGGCCCGTCTAATGGCTGGATGCTAGTGTAACTGCTTTATGATATGTAATGTCCAGATTCAATATTATGTAAAACTCTGAGTGTATATCAAATCAAGTGAATAAATTCTGAAGTGAATTAGAATGGATGAGTATTTTCCAGCATTAATTAGAACTTTAAATTGAGGACATAGACTTGCCATTTTGTACGCCTACTATTCAGAAATCAAATGCCACCACCACCAGTCAATACATTCGTTGAACTTAATAAAACTCGAAAGAAGTAAAAGCCTTTAAAAATAGAAAGCCACTTATGCCAATAAAAGTTTTCTTCTTCTCTTGATACTTTCAGAAAAAAGTTTTGACAATAAAAGTTTTTCTTATTGTTTCGCTTAAATAATTTTTAGCATGGATGATGCTGAACACAAGAGAATGAGCATCAGCGTTTTCCACGGAAAAGTGAGTGGGAAATCGTAACAGATTGGATAATGGTGATTTTTATTTTGCATAACGTGGCATTTTTTTAAGAAATTCAGAAGATGAAGACAATAATGGGTTGAAATTGCGAAATAGATGCTGAGATAAGTATTTCAAAAAAACTTTAACCTTTGAAATTATTTTTTTTTAGAAATTACTCGTAGGAGATGAAGTGTACAAGTTTTTCTTTTCAAATTATATCGACTAAATTTTTGTAGGATGTGCTAATTTTTAGTTGATTTCAAAGCGAAGGTGTAGTATAAAATATCGAATTAATAATGAAAACTTTTTAAAAAGGACTTTGGATCTAAAAGCAGTCTTTACTTATCGTCCTTATTATCTTTGCATACAATGAAAAACAATTTCCTTGCAATTTACGGGAAATTTTTGCATCGTAATACTTTGCAACAAAACAGACAAACATTTCAACTTCCTTCGAAAACTTTATTGCGTGCAATCATCCAACCTTCAAACACATCCTTGCTGAAGTTATAAGAAATAATCAGGAGGTAACGTAGAGAAAACACCTTCCCGGAAATAATCAGTTGGTAGTAAAGCACAGTAAAGTGAGGAATTGAAAATTCTACGAAAACGCATACCATCGTTGATTCACCGTCTTATTTCATCGCAATTATACGAGTATCCTTGCTAAGGATGGAATGTAGTATAGAAACGGTTTGAACGGAAGTTGAAAACATAAGTTATTGGCTAAAGTTGTCAAAACGAGGTGTATAGATGTTAAATTATTTAACGTGTAATTACATTGAAGTGTGCTTTCAAGCAGGGAAGACATAACGGTAACGTCGCGTCGTAAATTTAATGTGTAAGGGATGTGTTTGGCATTTGAAAATTGGAGATGATTTATTTTATTTGATATGGTAGTAGTTCATATGATATTCAATATTAAATCTAAAAGATCGCATGGACTGACTTTCAATTTTTTTATCAGTGATATAGGGTTTTCCATTAGAGACATAACAATTTGGAATCTTCATATAAACGCACCCTTACACTTTTTCAATGAACTTGCAATGTTTAAACGTAAGTTGAAGTCCACATTTTCATCATGGTAAAAGCTCACGAACCAGGAATGTTTGGAAATTATTAAAAATTACTTCCGAAGTTCTGAGTTCGTGGTCACAGTTTGTAGAGCGCTTACTCCAATTTGCGGCCGTAATAATCGTTCCACCCGACAGGCTGTACGTACTGTAGGGACTAAGTTCGAGTCCAAATTTGCATCATTGGACGTACCGGTGCCAAAAAGATATTGTACTATTCGAAGCCAAGGGAATATTGCAGCCGTAATTGCATCGATTCAAAATGACCCAAATAAGTCGATTCCACGTAGTTCTCAAAAAATGGGCATCGCTTAAATGACACTGTGCTGTATTTTGCGAAAAGATCTTGAACTATATGGTTATAAAATCAAATTGACTCGAGAACCAAAGACACTTGATCTTTCGAAATACCGAAACTTCTCCAATTGGGCTCTGGCAAAGCTTGAAGAAAATGAAGAATCTCATCAAAAAATCGTCTTTAGCGATGAAGCTACGGTCCCCAAATTCAAAACGCGAGAGGAACTATCAAGAAAACTATTTATTGGCTAATAATTGTATGAATTGTGACAGACTTATATCAATACTCGATAAGAAAAACTGATCTTAATCAATATGTCCTTCGTAGTTGACTCTCCTAATGCTTGAGATGAAGTGGTTATCGTCTTGTCGACGCAATAACAAATTCCCAACAGAGCGTTCCTATTCACATCATAATCGCTGACCATGCACACGCGCAACCACCAGACATGCTGAGTGGAGCTCTGGTCGAGTAAGTTGATATGGCATGATTATCGCGCTGGCTGAAACATCGGGACAATGTTGCACTGCGTACAAAGTTGCATGCCAACGTGAAGCTTTGGGCAATGTTGCAATGCTTACGTTGTCGCCACACTACTCCCCCCGCAGTGGCTTGGCCACGATACTTTATTCCAAGCGTACGGGCGACGGGATCTTACGTCCACTGCGAGTGGTTGTTGTTGGTTCGCTTGTGCGGGGCCTCGCCTTCGAAGTAGGTTCTGGCGTGAGGAATGCGGGCTTGAGCCTGTCGACCGAAATTGGGGCGGGGTGTCTATTAACGTTGATGCGGATATACTTGTCCTTCCTGCTCAGGACCGGGTATAGACCGTCGTATGGTGGTGTGAGCGGTGATTTTACTTTGTCGTTGCATATGAAGACGTGTGAGCTGCTGCCTAATGCTCGGTGTATGAACGTTGGGGTGGTGGTGTGGTGTGCGGTGTCTCGAGGTCACAGTTTTGTCATGCGTGATCTGAGATCACGCAAGAAGTCCGTTTCGTTGATTTTTGGCTTCGATGCGGTGAAGAACTCCTCCGGAAGCCGTAGGCTGGTGCCGTAGACCATGTCTGCGGGTGTAGTGTTGATATCCTCCTTCAATGTGGCGCGCAGTCCTAGGAGCACAAGAGGAAGCACCTTCGTCCATTTGGCTGTAACGTAACAGCGGATGGCAGCCTTGACTGTGCGATGCCATCTCTCAACAATTCCGTTGGTGGCAGAATGGTACGGGGTCGTCCGCAGGTGGTTGATTCCCAGAATGCGGGTCAACTCGGCGAAGATTTGGCTCCCAAACTGGCGTCCCAGGTCGGTAGTTACTCTTGCCGGCAATCCGAAGCGGCTTATCCATGCATTGATAAGCGCCTCGGTGACTGTTGTTGCGGTGATATTCTGGAGCGGAACGGCTTACGGCCAACGTGTAAACCTGTCTTTGATGGTTAGGCAATAACGATAACCATCGTTCGGGGATAGTGGTGCGATGAGGTCGATGTTGATATGCTCAAACCTGGTATCCGGCGGGGTGTATCGTTGGAGCGGTGACTTGACGTGACGTCCGACCTTGCTGCGCTGGCAGGCCATGCAGCCTCGTACGAAATCATTGATCTCCTTATTCATGTCCAGCCAGAAGAAGCGGTCGGCGATAAGTCGTCTAGTTGCTCGTATGCCTGGGTGTGCAAGGCCAAACATCGTCTGCATGATTGTTTGCCTAAGCTGCTGCGGTACGTAGGGTCGAACCTTGTTTTCGGTGACTATGCAGTGCAGTGGCGTGTCGGACGTAGCAAGCTCCTGCTATTTCCACTCGAGTTTGTTTCTTTGGTCTTCTAACAAAGCCTTAAGCTCTGGATCGGTTTGTTGAGCTAAAGCGAGAGAAAGGATGTCCGTCTTTGAAATTGTACTCACCCGAGACAAGTAATCCACGATGGAATTATTCCGGCCCGGAATGTGGCGGATGTCAACTGTGAATTGGGAGATAAAATCTAGTTGACGTTGTTGCCTCGGTGATGCCTTCTCCGGTGGTTGCTGGAATGCGAACTGTAATGGCTTGTGGTCGGAGAAGACCGTGAAGACCCTGCCTTCCAACATGTATCGGAAGGGCTTGATGGCTTCGTGGATTGCTAGCAACTCCCGATCGTAGGTGCTGTAGCGTCGCTGGGTGTCGTTCAGCTTGCGTATGAAGAATCCCAGAGGCTCTGTTCCAGTGCTCGTTGTCTGGTGCAGGACAGCTCCGAGTCCATCATCCGATGCGTCCACGGTTAGGGACCATGTAGCTGTTGGATCAGGATGTGCAAGTGACAGAACCTTGGCATCGGCAGCATTCGAGAGATGCAACTCGAATGCTGCCGATGCCTCGTTGGTCCACTGAAGCTCCGTTTTATCGCACTTTTTGTTTCCCTCTATTAGCTGTTGGAGCGGGCGTTGGGTCTGAGCGGCATGCGGTAGGAACCTTCTGTAGAAGTTAATCATTCCTAAGAATGACTTTAGCTGCAGTGCTGTCTTGCGCTTCGAAGTCACGGATATGCCTTGCATCTTCTCAGGCAAAGATTTCAATCCGTCAGATGAAAACGTGTGCCCCAAAAATCGAACCTCGTCCAGTCCAAATTGGCACTTATCTTTGTTGATTGCAAGTCCGTACTGGCGTAGACGGCTCAGCGCCTCAGACACATGCTGTTGGTGTATCTGCGGGTCCAGTGAAAACACCAATATGTCGTCTATGTAGACGAATACATTATTGAGTCCCCTTAGCACCTCGTGCATGGAGCATTGGAAGGTCTGGCCCGCGTTGCATAGGCCAAAGGTCATGTAGATGAACTCAAATAATCCAAATGGCGTGATAATCGCCGTCTTCGGGACATCACTCGGCTCGACTGGAATCTGATGAAACGCCTTTTGTAGATTGATCACAGTAAAGACCTTCATCCCGTGTAAAGTAGCGGTGCAGTCCTGTAGGAATCCGATTGGATATCGATCCGGAACAGTGCATGCGTTGAGGGCTCGGTAGCCTTCGCATGGACGCCAGTCTCCGTTGGCTTTCCGTACCATATGTAGAGGACTACTCCATGAACTCTTGGATGGTCGACAGATTCCCAGTGGCATCATGCTGTCGAACTCGGCTTTCGTAGCGGCGAGTTTGTCGGGAGGAAGTCGGTATGCTTTCGCGTTGACAGGAGGGCCTTTTGTCATAATATGATGCGTCGTCGTGCACTGAAAGTTGTGACGAGGTGTTGTTGATGTGATTTCGGGATACTCTGCCAGAATTGCAGCGTATTCACTTGCGATTGTTGCGGATGTCGATGATTGTACCAGTGGTTGGTTCTTTGATGTGGCCTTCACCTCAGCTGCGGTCGCAATTTGTCGCTCGATGAGTTTTTGTCCTCTGATATCCACGAATAGTCCATGATGCTCGAGCAGATCAGCTCCGATGATTGGGGAGCTGACTTCCGCTATGATAAAAGTCCAAGTAACAGGCCTCAGAAGGCCGAGATTTAAAGTCAGCTTCCTCTTCCCGTAGGTGCGAATAACAGAACCGTTAGCAGCTAACAAGCGGGTGCCAGATTCTGAGTTACATCGATCTCAGATGGTAGGTGGGATCACGGACACGTCTGCACCGGTGTCGATCAAAAGCGCGCCAGTGCCATTGTTGTCGCGAATCTATAAGCGATGCACTGATCGCGCGCCGGTCGGGTTTTTGCGGAGAGGACGGTTTTAGTTTTTTTGCTGTTTGCCGAACTTGCATGGCGGTCGGCATTTCGTGGCGTCTGATCCATAATGGGTGTGGTACCAGCAAGCTTCGGTTGGAAGTTTGGGTGACTGTGGGCTTGATTGCGATGGTAATCGTGGTTTCCCTGAATTAGCGGCACATAGGCACGTGCACTCGGTCCTTTGTGCTATGCTCCTGTGGTCTTCGTCTATTCGGCGTGCCAGCCTCACAACCCCTGCCATCAGTTTGGAGAGCTCTGACATGATTCTCGTTGATGACAGAGTGGCTTCCGCAGAGTCGAGATGTGAGATCGATCCAATGGTGTAAGGTTTGGACTCTTTCGTCACTTCATAGACCCTTTCGGCAATCGTTGCCAGGTTCTGCAGCGAGGCGTCGTTTACAGACAGAATGCTGTGCAACGTGACGTCCAGTCTGTTTAGCCACATCTGTTTTAGCGTCTCCTCCGAAATGCTGTCAGCGGCGAGTGTTCGTATTTGGTTCAGCAGCTGTGACGGTCGCTGATCGCCCAATTCGACCTCCGACAACAGTTTCTGGATACGCTGCTGGGCGGACTCCGCAAAGGCTCTAATAATTTCTCGCTTGAGGTTGTCATATTTTCCTTCCGCTGGTGGCTTGGACACGGCACTACGCACCTGCTTCACGACTCTAATGTCCAGGCTGGCGACGATCAGCTGGAAACGCGTTGTGTCTCCTGTTATGCGGCTCGCCCCAAAGTAAACCTCGATCTGTTCGAACCACAGCTCGACGTCCTCCTCCCAGAATGGCGGAATCCGGAAGGTGGCATTTTTCACTCCGCTCATCTCTCCGGCTTCGGGGTCCGCCCTATCGTGCGTGGCTGCCGGGATGTTGTTTTTGTCTTCGTCTGACTTTTCAATTGTTACGGTCGAGCTTGGGGGGTATTCGCTTGCGTGCGTCGCTTTACGCCGCGGACGTGGTCTCTGTACAATATGTACAGTAGGGACGCGATGTTTACAATGAGCACGCACAATAGTGTCGCCTCAAAACGGTCACTTTGCACTGAGAGCGCCGAATTTACCACTAAGGTGTTCGTTACTACACCCGTCACCTCTTTTACCGGCTTCTTTCCCATTCACGTTAACGTGGGAAGACGAGCACTACACACGTGAGATCATTCGTTATGCAACGCCGGGCGCTATGTTCTACTCGCGGCAGGCAGGACGGCCAGAGTTATGGTCCTCAAATTCGAAACTTGAGAGGAACTATCAAGAAAACTATTTATTGGCTAATAATTGTACAAATTGTGACAGACTTATATCAATACTCGATAAGAAAAACTGATCTTAATCAATATGTCGTTCGTAGTTGACTCTCCTAATGCTTGAGATGAAGTGGTTATCGTCCTATCGACGCAATACCAAATTCCCAACATCATAATCGCTGACCATGCACACGCGCAACTCGTCGACGCGATAACAATCTCCAACAGAGCGTTCCAATTCACATCATAATCGCTGACCATGCACACGCGCAACCACCAGACATGCCGAGTGGAGCTCTGGTCGAGTAAGTTGATATGGCATGATTATCCCGCTGGCTGAAACATCGGGACAATGTTGCACTGCGTACAAAGTTGCATGCCAAAGTGAAGCTTTGGGCGATGTTGCAATGCTTACGTTGTCGCCACAAAGCTCATTTCTGACTGTTAATAAGCAAAATATGCGTTATTGGTCAGTACCACACCCACATGCACTTGGGTGCAGTTTTCACGCCGGAGGTATGATGAGACCGTATTTTTTCGTGGATGAAAACGACCGTCATGTTATTGTCAATGGGGAGCGCTATCGTGTTATGTTGGAAGATTATTTGTGGCCAGAATTGGATGAACTCAACATCAGCGATATGTGGTTTGAACAAGATGGTGCCACTAGCCACACAACAAGCCTCAAAATCGATATATTCAAAGGAAAATTTGGGGAACGTGTTATCTCGAAAATGATATGGTCAAATGGCTGCTTCGTCCATGCAATCTAACGCCATTAAATTTCTTTTTGTGGGGCTATATCAAGTCACTGTACTATGCCAACAAGTCACAAACTTTCGAAGAGATTAAAGACAACATCCAACGCAAAATTTCCAACGTCCCGGTCGAAATGTGCGACAGAGTGCTGGAAAATCGGCCATATTTTAATAAAATGTAATGCTTGCACTACACCCACAATGAACTTGAACTCAATATCTCAAATATTCCTGTGTTTTATTAATAGATAAATTTCTTATGTCCTTGTTGGGAAACCCTTTTGCTACTATTGTTGGAGATTTATCTACCACTACCATTCCCGTTGCTCCGTCGCAAAAAGAAACCAGGTTGGCAACCAGTTAGTGTCACTGCGACCTTTGACACGTTTCGTTTGCCTGTACACTTGTATGCGTTTTAGTTCAGTAAATTTGAACTCTGTAAAATAAAACGTACTCGTTTCCTTTTAGATTCTTTCAAAATCCCAAATATTGGTCCATTGAGCTGGATTCTGCTATGGAAAAACTTATACGACAATTGGATATGTGGGCGACACGTATTAAGATGTTTGTCACGAATACCAGAAAACCGCGGAAGTTAGGCGAACGGTGAATTTTCTGCACGCACAAGCAGTTAGTGCAAGATGTTACACCTGAAGAAATAAGTGGGGAGCAAATTCTTAGCGCCCATCGTTTTTTCACAGTCAAGGTGGCGTATATCGAAGCAAAATCTTGATACTTGTAAAAAATTGCCACACCAAACGAGGGCTTCCATATCCAACACCACTAGGTTTCCAAGCCGGGATAAAGCTGCCCAAAATATAACTCCCAACCTTTATTGGTGTGTTTGTAAATTTTCCTTCTTTCAAGGACTTATTCGAGTCGTTGATCCATACGAACCGTCATTATACGATGTGTCGAAACTTCATTATGTGAAGTCAGTTGTTCGTAGTAAAGCGGAACTTTTACTCAAACATGTAGCTGAAACGGCGAACAACTTTGCGTCTGCTTGGGACTCAATGCTGTCTCGTTTTGACAATACAAGAGCTTTGATCAATGCCAATTTACGCGCACTAGTATCTGTGCCCACCATGAAAACTGAGTCCGCCGATGAGATGTGTATGAGACAACTTCAGTCAACACGTAAATTTACTCGAAAATCTCTCTCAGCCGGTTGATCATTGGGACAACTGGCTAGTGTACTTCATGACGGATAAATTAGATACCAACATACGCAAAGACTGGGAAACATTGTTGGCGCATCATACTAAAGTACCTAGCTATAATGGACTCAAAAAGTTTCCTGAGTGCCGCATGCAGGCACTATGCGTCATAAGCAGGGCACATTGCTCGATCTCGCACACATCTCAAATAAAATCTACGTAACCAGTACTGCTAAAATGACTACAAATTGCCACTGCTGCCAAGACAATTACTTATTGCTATTCTGTCCATAATTTTGAGCGAAAACAGTCTATCAGCATACTGCTCTAGCTAAACAAAGCGACCTTTGCTTAAATTGCTTGAGAGCTGGTCATAACGTGACAAGCTGTCTGTCAGAAAAACGTGGTCAACAATGTCAACAACGTCATCAAACAATTATATATGCACAGGGAGGAATAACTTTTTCACATTCAGTATCTACTTCATCAGCTAATCTGCTATCGAGTGTGGTGCCAAAGAGCGTAGTAATGCTGGCGAAGCAATAGTTGAAGTGACAGCAGCTAACGGTCGAAGGTTGAAAGTACGTGTGCTGCTCTATCAACGCTTGGAGTCAAACTTCATGTCACAATCACTGATGAATTCTTTACGACGGTCCAAAAAACAGTTCAGGTGAACGTGTATACTGTCAGGCAACTGAAACCAGGAACTTCGAGTTTCATCGTGACACATGAAACTGCTTCATTGCACTATCCATCAGTACGTTTTTCTATGCGGTTGTAAGTGCTTAGCCAATTAATTCCGCTAAAGTTTGTCGAGAAATACGACTGGATCCACATCAAGGGCCTGAAATTAGCAGACCCGAAATTTAAAAAGCCATCTCGCATTGACTTGATACTAAGAGTGGAAGTTTACTCAGCAATAATTAAAGACGACATCTGAAGAGGCCCTCCCGGAACACCTATTGCACAGGCGACTACTGTAAAAACCGCGGAAATCACCGCAGTTGTCGATATTATGTTTCAGCAGAGGGATGAGTAACCCGAGGTGGCATACTGAGGCCGGCTAGTGCTCAGTCGTGTCGTGGGACTTCCAGGACACCCTCTGCTCGTGCTGAAACACCCTACACATATAAACTAACATGAAGGGATAAGGACGTGAAAGGGGGAGGTCATTTTAAGAAATTAAAAGTATTTTCCCTTACACAAACATGGCCGTTTTATTTCCAAAAAAAAAGAAAATTTATAAAAAGAAAATTCGCAAATTTTACATAAGAAATTAATACATCTAATATAACGAAATATGAGCTAAACGAAAGATAACCTAATATACTATATGAATGAAAATAACGTAATTTGATATAACGCAAAAAGAAAATAACATAGAGAAAAAGTCAAATTTATACTCACCCCTTCTCTTGCAGAACTCCGAGCTCGCCAAAAGACAAACAAAGAAGCGTGGAGCCTCTGTAAATTAAGATAGAAATGTATGTACCGTAAAAAAAAGAAAGTAAAACGGCCACTTTTGTTAGCACCATCCGCTATCTATCCGTTTTTTTCAGTTTTGTAACTCCTGCACTGGCTTGTCTAAACTGTCGAACTTTCCAATTTTATTTTCCGGCACTGTACCTTCGTTCCTTTTCACTTTAGATAGAATGCCTTGGTATTCACTGTTTTTTTCCTCACTCGTTTTTAATTCTTTTTGTTATTTACAGGTTTCGTTTATTTCAGTAATATCTAAGCCAAAATCTTCTCACAACACACTTCGAATTATGATTATGCCTCCATCGTATACTTAAACTTTCGTCCATTAAAACTTTATCCACTAACACCCAAATTAAAAACCTTTTCTCCAAAATCCAAGTAAAAATTCACTTCCAATTCCTAAATTAGAAAATCTTCTTCACATCGCCAAAGAACTTTTTCCTCTTTTCAAACTAAAAAACGAATCTTGTCCCCCTAAATTAACAATTCAAGCACCCCAAAAGCAATCCCTCTTCTTTCTCATTCAAATACGGACTACCTTTTCAAACCCAGAATTTCACACCTCAAACCCGCCATCTTTTCATTCTCAATTCCCGCTGCCGCATCTGGGTAACGTAATCGAAGTTCATTACACTTCGATTCCCTTACTCACACAAACGCAACAATTTCCATTTTGCATATATGGCGATTTGCATAGTCATGATAGCGTTTGGTTGGATGCGAATCGTCATATATATATATATATATATATATATATATATATATATATATATATATATATATATATATATATATATATATATATATATATATATATATGGAAACAATTGCTTCTGCCGATACCCCAAAAGAGTGCTTCCTTGCGCTTGGCTTGGGTCCCAGCGGACCCCCAGTCGCGAATCCACGACGCTACCAACGGAGCCACCTTCTGTTGATTTCCCATTCATTGAAATAGCAACTTCAACTATGCACCTTTCTTAATGGGCATTGAGATGAAATTTGTTAGTAGGGAAATAAAATTTGTTGTTCTTGTATATATATATATATATATATATATATATATATATATATATATATATATATATACATATATATATATATATATATATATATATATATATATATATATATATATATATATATATATATATATATATATATATGGAAACAATTGCTTCTGCCGATACCCCAAAAGAGTGCTTCCTTGCGCTTGGCTTGGGTCCCAGCGGACCCCCAGTCGCGAATCCACGACGCTACCAACGGAGCCACCTTCTGTTGATTTCCCATTCATTGAAATAGCAACTTCAACTATGCACCTTTCTTAATGGGCATTGAGATGAAATTTGTTAGTAGGGAAATAAAATTTGTTGTTGTTAAAATTTTTTAGTGAAGCAAGGAAGAAATTAGGTTTTGCTTGGGAAAATGTATCGAATTTAATTTTCTCAATGAGAAGTAATGAATGGAGTGTTGTTAGTGGGAAAATTAAAATTATTACTATGTAACTATTTTTTTGGAATTAAAAATAGGGTAAGAAGGTAGGATTGAAATGATGGGGAAATAACAATTATAGGAAAATTGGTAAAATGTGAATCAAAATAAATAAATATACAGAGGAAAGGTATAAGTGCCCAAAGGAAGGTGGAAATGTTGCGGCGGCAATTTGAAGTTGCGAATGGGAGAAAGCCGGTATTCCGGAGTCCGCAACATTAGCCTCGGCTACGTTTTATCAAGACGAGCCGAATAGAATGAGCAACTTTCAAGTGAAGCTCAAAACATCGTTAGCATTCAGACGCTTGAAACGCTGGGAGACAAAGGAGCCGCCTAGGCTTACGACATTCATACCTGACGAAGTCGACTGCGAAGAAATTTTTATGAAAACTCATCGATGTTCCCACGATGGCTGAAACGTGGTCCTACTTCCGCTGAAGATCCCTGCAGAGGAACTTAGATCATCTAAAGAGGCCACTACTTACCCGTTACTACTCCTAAAAAACATTTACAGAAGAACGAGCAGTTAAAACGTTCTTACGATGATGTTATTGAGGAACACATGGTACTTAAACATAAAGAGTTCGTTCTTTTGAATGAAGAAGCTTCATTTCCAGCCTACTACCTTCCGCATCGAACGGTGTTAAACAATAATGAATATTACTTGGAAAATGAAACGCATCGTTAAATAAACGTCTAATTTATTATGTGGTCACATCTAAAACACAACGATACCAAAAAAACATGTCATAGTATGTTTCTGTAGTGAGTAGAGAAGAAAGAGTTAGCCTATATTTTCAACACAAACGAACGGTTGTGTGCGATCAGTATAAAAAGGAACTTCTTCAAAATCTGGCTGATTAATGTTCACACCCCGACCGAAGAAAAAGACGAACCAACGAAGGAATCGTTTGACAATCACCTAGAAAGACTGGTCGAATCATTGCCCACAAACGACACAAAAATAATTCTGCGTGATTTCAACGCTAAGGTTGGCAATGAGCTATCTCATCGGGGAACGACTGGAGGATATAGCCTCACGATGAAACAAATGACAACGGTCAGCGCCTGATTGACTTTGCATGCAGCACAAATCTAGCCATACAATCGACTTGCTTCCCACATCGATGCATTCATAAAATGGCCTAGGTATCACCAGATGGCAACACACAAAACCAGATCGATCATGTTTTGATCCAACAACGTTGGGCCTCGAGCATACTTGACGTCCGTACATACCGAGGAGCCAATTGTAACTCAGATCATTACTTGATCAAATTAAACTATCGATGTCGTATGTCAAAGGCATATTCAATGAAGACCAGCCCGCTACAAAAATTTGACATCGAAAGGCTCTAAACTGTGTCTGTGGCCAAAAATTTCACGGAGCCCCTCGACAACCAGCTGGCTCCTATCTTATCAGACGCATCGTTAAAGACGAGCAACGAGCTCTGGATGGCAGTGAAACCGGCTATCAGAACCGTGGCAGAACAGATGATCAGACATCAAGCCCGGCGCAAGAGGAATGACTGGTTCGATGATGAGTGCCAGAATGCGTTAGATAAAAAGAATCAAGCGTACAAAGAATACGTATGTAGGAAAACCAGGACAAAGAGAGAACACTATGAAAATCTCAGAAGAGTAGCGAATAAGATAATGAGCATTAAGAAAAGAAAATACTATGACGACCAATTGAGAAGTATAGATGTAAGTTTAGCAAGCAATAACACAAGACAAGCAAACAAAGTAGTGAAAAGCCTGAAACGTGGTTATCAGCCCAAAACCACGCTCTGTCGTGATGGCAACGGCAATATAATCGCTGATGAAGTCAAGATTAAGGAAAGATGGGCATCACATCTCATGAACCTCCTTAGTCCCCCGCACAGTTCCAGAGCATCGGAACCTGTAGATGTCTGTGGAGAGCTTCCATTGGCCCCACCGACTTTGGATGAAGTTTGTTCCATCATCAAAGCCCAAAAGAATAATAAATCACCGGGAGATTCCAGTGGAGCTCATCAAATATGGTGGCAGTAGTGTTCATCAAGCTATTCACAAACTCATCCAGTACATTTAGCAACAAGAACATACGCCGAAAGAGTGGAGTCAATCAATTATATTCCCTATCCACAAAAAGGTGACAAGCTACAGTGCGAAAATTATAGGGGCATATCACTACTTTGTACGGCTTACAAAATATTTTCTAAAATCTTAGAAAATAGAATTGGATCATACGGCAACAGTATTATTAGGGAGTATGAAGGTGGTTTTAGGGCAGGTAGATCAACAACAGACCAATTGTTTACAGTCAAGTAGGTACTTGAAAACTGTTGGGAGTTCAACATAGACGTACACCAAATTTTCGTTGACCTCAAGCATGCATACGAAAGTATTGATCGTAACGTACTGTACCAAATAATGCTTGGTTTTGCATCCCAGCCAAATAAGTCCGTCTTACCGAAATGACAATAACATCGACAACTTCCCAAGTACGCAGCAATAACCAACTCACCGATGCCTTTGGCACAAATATCGGATTAAAGCAGGGAGATGGGCTGGCCCCATTGCTATTCAATTTGGCTCTGGAGTACGTCATACGGAAGCTACCTGTCGATGCCCGAGGTACATTCCTATACAAGTCGAGCCATGTAGTGGCCTATGCGGACGACATCAACATTCTGTCACGGTCACTAACAACTGCCAGAGAACTCTTCCTGAAATTTGACAGCAAAGCAAAACAAGTTGGGCTACAAATCAATGAAAATAAAACAAAGCTCATGCCGCAGTCAAGGAAAATACCCCAACATACACAAAATAACACATTTGGCGAATACAGTATCGAAAATGTTAGCAAATTTGTGTATTTAGGCG
Source organism: Odontomyia ornata (assembly GCA_963969285.1). Lineage (NCBI taxonomy): Eukaryota > Metazoa > Arthropoda > Insecta > Diptera > Stratiomyidae > Odontomyia > Odontomyia ornata. The sequence continues at coordinate 38,012,785 of OZ017741.1, forward strand.
CCAAAATAACGAAAACGGGCAATGAAAGAGACGAAATACGCCGAAGACCAGCTGCGTACATAGGAAAACAAAGCTCCGAGTATACAAATCTGTGATAGGACCAGTGTTATGCTATGTGTGTGAAACATGGACCCTAATCCAAGCATCCGCAAATATATTGAACGCCTTTGAGCGACGGGTCCTGAGGCAAATAATCGGAGCGAAGCTAGACGGGGACCAATGGCGAATTCGAAACAACCATGAGCTGTATGAAATTTTCGACGAACCGGAGGTCTCAAGGATTGTAAGAATGCGGACGCTGCAATGGGCTGGACGCATGAATTGTATGGATGAACAACGAATACCCAAGAAGGTATGGGAGAACTGAAGGCCGGCGGCCAGTGGGGTGCCAAGGAAACGCTGGTCTGACTCGGTCAATGAAGACAGTTCATCGCTGCTCGGATTTTGGAACTGGAATACGCGGTCAACGGACCGAGACAGTTGGAGGCGCTATTTGCAGGAAGCGAATGCCCGAAAGAGGCTGTAGTGCTACGAAGAAGAAGAAGAATATATTTGCAACATCTTTAGCTCGCAGTTTGCTTTGCAACTCTAGTGGATAAATCATCTGTATCGGACGACGAATTGTTGAGCCATCAGCCAGTTTTAACAAACATGCGTGGATTTGTTTGTCCCGGCCCGGATAAACGCTTTCAATTCTAGCGAATCTCCAATGGATTCGCGGTACGGCAGGATCGCATAAAAGGATACCATCTTCTTTGTTAACAAATGATTGGAAGAGTTGTTTGCAATGATGGTGTGCACGAAGTACCTTTAGATATCCGTTTGCCCATCGCTTGGACAATGAAGGCAACGATTTCAACCTAGACTTCTAGATTGCTTGTAACTCCTCATTCATTGCATTTGTGATTTTTCTGTTTTCGTTGCTAGACCTAACTGGCGATGGATAGCATTTTTGGAATGAATTAGGTGTTAATGGTGTCATATCAAGGGGGTTGTCGCTAGCATATGTTAATGGTCTTGAATTTACCACATCTTCAATGAGCAATGTTTGCAATTGTTCATAGTTTAACTTTGCTCGACCAATTGATATCTTCAAAATATCATTAACCACATGAAATAATCGTTCCCAAAATCCTCCCCAACAAGGGGCTCGTTCAATAATAAACTGCAATTTTATTCGCCTTAAGCTAAGATATGCTTGAAACTTTTCGTTTTTCAAAATTTTTTCGAGACCCGAGAGCTCAAAGGATGCTTTTTTAAAAGTTTGAGCATTGTCTGAATAAATGATAAATGGGTTTCCTCTTCTTGCAACAAAACGCCTTATGGCTCAAAGGCAATTATCGGTAGAGAGACTAAGCACACTTTCTAAATGAACTGCTCTCATTGCTGCGCAAGTGAAAACTACATCATCTCGATCCTTTAAGTTCGATATATATAATGGGCCAGCAAAGTCCACACCTGTGGCCTCAAAGGGCCTAGAAAGGCCGATCCTATCGCGGGGTAGTGGGGCAAAAGGTTGATCCGTGTGCTTAGAGTACATTCTTTGACACAAAAGGCACTGGTAGATTATTCGTTTAACCAGCTGTCGTCCCTTGAAAATCCAAAACCTGTCTCGTAGTTTTGTAAGCACGATATTCCCACCTCAATGAAATGTTCGCTGTTGTACGTCCACCACAATCAATTTTGTAAGATAAGATGAATTAGGTAGAATTATTGAATGTACCGCATCAGGAAGTTCATCGGCCAATTTCAGACGATCGTCAACACGTAGTAATCCTTCGTTGTCTAGAAAGGAGCTTAGTGTTAACAAATTTGAAGCACGGTCAATTGGTTTGCCTCTCTGCAAGAGACAAATTTCGGTAGAAAAATACGAAAACTGTATGAAACTTAGCCAATTTCTTTCTGCTTCGAAAAGTTCCTCTGGGTCTGGAAATTGATGACTAAATGACGAAATTCTTTTCAATTTCAATTTAATAAATCGAATGACATAGCATGTAATTCGCAATATTCTGTTCAAAGAATTGAATTTTTCATAGTTTAATATTGGTTTCTTGGCTTCTCTGTCTTGACCTAGATGCGTACTAATCGTGAATGGCGTTATCAAATAGATTGTATTGCAACCGTTTCTTGGCACATCCATCTAGTAAAAAGGCCACCCCGAGAAATTTCTCCTTAACCAATCAGGTCCATGAAACCAAGCATCGCTGTTTAGAAGTTGCTTTGCGGAAATTCCCCTAGTGAGTAGATCAGCTGGATTTTCTTGACCTGCACAATATCTCCAGTTGGTTTTATTCATCAAACTAATAATTTCTTGCAATCTATTTGCCACAAAAGGTTGTCACTTCTTTCCTTCACCAATTCTCCAATATAAAGTTATTTTGGAATCGGTCTATAAGAATGTCTCATCAAACTTCACATTCACTGCAGCGGTAAGTTCCAAACACGCTAAACTTAGCTCTTTTGTTGAATTAGCGTTATTAGATTCCAAAAAATTCGTCTTTATTTGCTTAAATGGGGCGAGTCGACCTTTTGCGCACATTAATTGAACATCAATGTGCTGATTACACTCGCTTCAAATATACGCTATTGCACCAAAAGCTTTCAAGCTAGCGTCAGCAAATATATAAAGCTGCTTGCTAGTCACATTTGCTATTCGCAAAGCACATCGAGGAAGTATGAAGTATGCCAAATAATCCCCAAAACCTTCTGTTGGCTGGTAGTTATTTCTTCATTAAATGTATCTTGCATTTTCCTCGCATTGGTAGTCTACTTACGAAGTGTCATTCCAGCATTTGCTAGAATCTTCTTTGAATCGTTGTAGATTTTTTAGGCGCTCGAAATATTGTTAACACTTATGATAAGATCATCCATTTAAAAGGAATTTTTCAGAATTTTCACTGCTTCAGGATATGTTGACATCTTGTCATTCAAATGCTTCCTTATTGTCGCAGACAATCGCGGACATTAGAAATGGGCTGCAAGTGACTCCAAACGTTACACGAGTAATGCGATAAACGTGAATACGCTCGAGATCAATCTCATTCGAGTTATCTTTGGATTTGAAGCAAAAGAATCTGTGGCTGTCTCTGTCTCTTTCTGCAAGTAGAATCTGAAGGAAAGCCTTTTCAATATCTGCGACGAGCCCTATACTACCTACACGAAATCGTAATTCTATTTTCAGAACGCCTGGTAACAAGTTTGTTCCTGTATGCAATTGGTCGTTAAGAGACGGCATACCATACACTCGAATTATTGTAGTTTCTTTATCGGGACGATAGAATGGACGATGAGGTAGATAAAATTTATTGGAACCTTGGCCTTCAACTTCAACCGGCTTAGCAAACCCTGCGTTAATAAACTCCTTGACCGCTTTATTCTACTGGAAAAGTTCGTTTAGATTCTTCGATAAGCAATGAACAAGCCTTCATAGCCTTTTTAATGCACCTTCTCGATTAGAGTCCAGTGCTTAGCCCGTAGTTTTCCAGGGCAAAAAAAAGTTTTGTATTGGCAACCAACCTTCGTAATGCAGCTTTCTTGCAATAGATCTGTGACGTTTGTGGCTTCTTGCAATTCAGATTTAATTCCTAAAAGCTCCAGATTCCACAAGTTAACGAAGGTTTTTTTATCGATTGCATTAGAAGACTACCTGGTTATTGTGCACATGTTCAGTGATGCTGGACCTTTAATAGGACCATGCAACGTCCACCCAAATATAATTTCGAAAGCTGCCAGTTTTTCGGTTAATATTTTATTCAAACCAGTCACCACTGACCAATAAGAATCAGTACCAACCAAAATGCTTAGGTCATCTAGTTGCTCACCTCCATTCACGTTTGAATCTGCTAATATTATTTCCTTAAGCTCATTGCCCATATCTCTAGGGTCTTCGAGCACGTCTACACATATTTCTGCAACAACTAGCGCAGATATTTTAACTTCTCAGCGTCACAAGAACCTTTTGCATTATTTTAAATTCGGAAATTTTGTCATCCCCGAAAGCGATCAAACTCATTTTCTACGTTCCGACAACTGGTAATTTCAATTGATTTTCCTATTCCACCAACAGCTGCATACAAAGTTGTGAACTCTTTGTTCAGAATACTATTGTAATTGGTTGTTGGTCGCTTTGTCTCGTGTGTATGTAAAGAGCCGGGGTCACACATAGTTGTCGCATGTCGACGCGAGCAATTTGTGCATATCATTGTAATTCTACACTTATGCGAGACGTGCCCTCTACCAGTACAGTGAAAGCAGCTACCGTTCCGTTGTAGAATGAATTTTTTGTCTTGAATCGACAATTTAGCATCACAATTTCTTGTGTGGTGGCTATTCGATAGACAAAAAAGGCACTCCACTTTATTGCTTACAGTCACTAAACCAGCAGCAGTAGATACTCAAGACTTAGTTTTGTTAAGTGAAACATGTTTGATTGCTCTATTTGGTGATGCTCTTTCCAGTGACGTTTACAGATTTGTAGTCATTGTCTTTGATATCTGTTGGGGCTGCATCCATACTAGCTCGCCGGTTATCTATAGATTCGGAGTATTCGTGATAGTAAAAATAACCAGCCCTCAATTTATTCGGTAGTGCTTATATTATTATGGATTTTAGCATTATAGAATAACTGTCAAGTGGGACGTCCAATGCAGTTATACTTATATAAGCCACGTAGACTTACAATATCTGTCTCGTTCGTCACTGGCGATAATGACATGAGTTATCGGAACACGTTGTCAATCAATCTTTGCGTATCACCATGCTCTTCTTGCAAGAGGGCGATAGCACTATTGTAGCACTCTTCCGAAGCATTAAAGCCAAAAATAGTTTTTTCCGCGTTCCAGGTTAAAACTGATTGCAAGTACCGAAATTTCTCTGCACCAGTCAATGTAGAATTTTCATGAACAGCAACTTTAAATTGCTGCCAAAAGGGAAGCCATTCCGAATGATTGCCAGTAAACTTCTTAAGTTTTAATCATTCTAATCTCGTTGATCCCTCCTGTTAGCTTTATGAGGTAGATGGTAAGCATGGCAATATCATATGCATGATAATATTGTTAGTATGGCAGTCCTGATTGATGTGACAGAAGAAGTGTGCGCAACTGATGTCCTGTCACTTAAGTCCATTCGTAAGTTGGACTGCATCGTGATAGGATTGAAGGTGGGTAGTGTAGGTAGTCGATGTGTGTGAACGGAATGGCCCCATGAATCTCATGATCCTGTGAGTCCGAGTTTGTCTTGTGACTGGATCTCCGTGTGTGTCGCGGAGGGGTGGTAGACTGTGTGTGTGTTTGTGTATGTTTGCTTTCGCGTGCCTGGACTGTTCACTGAGTGATGACGCTCACCTCCCTTTGTTTTTCTATTACAGACAGAAGCGTCAGCGGTGAATAAGTGAAATCGTGGACAAGTGAATTAAGATATATATGTCCCTCTTTAATTATGTTATCTTTAGTTAAAAAAGACTGTGTTTGAATTAAGTTAATAAAGACTAATTGGACTGTTTTAAACCAAGACTGTGTTTAATACTCCTTCTTTGTCGGAATTGCATTTCCCGCATTAACAACCGCCGATTTTTGCCATTTTCTTAAAATTTCTAACCGGCACTCTAGACACGATAACGCATTGACCGCGAGGTCTTCATATTCGACGACTTTCTCAAATTCTTCCGTCTTCAAAAGATTTTTCCCCTATATCTCACGGTTAGCAATGTGGAGGTTATCATGCGCTGAAGTAAGACGTTGAATAAAAGAATTAAGTTCCTCCACAATTTCGTCATGTTTGGAAGTGTTTTCTATAGACCCATTAGATTTGGAGGTAGCTAAATAATCGTTCGCAACATTCGTTACCTTTTTCACTTGACTACGAGACGTTATACGCGCCGTTATTTCCATTGTTCGTTTAACTTATAATATAAACTATTCGAATGTTTCTTCAATTTAAAAATCCGGCACTTTCTAATTCCCAGGTTTCGACACCAAAATGTTAAATAATTATATACATAACATGGAAAATGAAACGCATCGTTCAATAAACGTCTAATTTATTATGCGGTCACATCTAAAACAAAAAACTTAAGTATAATTACAACGATACCAAAAATGCATATCATAGTATGTTTATGTAGTGAGTAGAGAAGGAACAGTTAGCCTATATTTTTAACAAACGGTTTTAAGACCAACTTGCATACCTACCAAACTTCGGATTGTGTCCAGAGTGTCACAAAAAACTACGTCAGGAAAATCCCTAAACGATATTCTTCACAGTGGTCTCAAGCTTTTGAACGGTATTTTGGCAATCCTCATACATTCGAGACTATTTCCGTTCGCTCTTTGCACTGATGCGGAAAAATTTTTTCTGCAAATTTGGATTGATAAGAACGATGTCAATCTCTAGCGTATCCTATATAGACGCCACTTTTCAGATCCAATCCTCACCTTTCGAATACTCACCGTGTTATTTGGATCAACATGGGCTACTTACTTAGCGTCCAAAGTGATGCTGCAACTAGCAACAAACCATAAAGCAACAGACTCTGAAACAGCGTGAACTATCAGGAAAAACTTGTACTGTCACGACGCATTGTTTGGTTCCTCCGACGTACAGGCTAGCATTCAAGTTCGAGATCAAGTTATTGCTCTAAGAAAGTGATTGGCTTATAGCATACATTGCACCGAAAGCCGTCGAACAGCGTGCGACTCCAAAGGTTGTTCACGATGGTGACATCAAGGCTCTAAACATAATCTGAAACTCGGAAGCAGACCGTTTCCAATTTTTTGTAAGTCTTGATCTTTATCAGACTCCTGTAACGAAGAAAACCGTTGTATAGGACGTTAATCAAATATTTGATCCATTCTGTCCAGATGGTTGGCGCCAGTTACCATAAAGTCAAAAATCTTCATTCAATGCTTGTGGCTGGAGGAAAAAGACTGGGATGATAATTTGCCTAAGAAATTAGAAAAACAACGGCTAAAGCTGCGCGAAGAACTTATTAAGTTCAACTACTGTGTTAGCACCACCAAGTTGCAGTTGGGCCTCAAACTACATTGGTTTTGTGACGCTTCTTTGGACGCGTATGAAGCTGCTGTATACCTGCGAGTCATAACCGACATCCAGAAGATCATGGCGAGTTTCTTGACCGCTAAAACGGAAGTTATCCTGCTGAACATAGTTTCACTACCCAGACTAGAATTATGCGGGGTGGCCCTCTTAGCTGACCTCGTAGTCACAGTTCGCGGCAAACTGAACTTCAGCAGCATACATCTACACCTATGGTCCAACTCTACTATCACCCTGTACTGGCTTAAGAAACATCCAAACAAGTGGAAAGCCTTCGTCACCACCCAAATCTCAATGATACACGAGAAGCTACCTCACGGTATCTGGCATTACGTGCCGTCCAAGAAAAATCAAGCTGATCACATAGAAGGAGCAATTTCTGCAACTGAACTCAGTATCTGCGAGTCTTGGTGATTTGGACCTGTCTAGTTCAAGAAGCATTCTAATTTCTGGCCAAAGTCATCACATTTGGTTGCAGCAAGGTGGCTGAACATGTAATGCGAGTGTTCCAAAAGACTACTAGCTACCTCACAGACCCGGACATCGAGCTACTGGTGAACTACTCCTCGTTTTTGAAACATATTTGGATCACGGCTCACTGCATGCAATTCTACAACAACGCACGAGCCACGCACGCTCAGTATGACAGAGGTCGACGCCGCTTGTACTATTTTGACGAAAATGATTCCGTCCTCATTCCTTGTAAGCGAAATATCCCATGTTACTAAGCAAACACTCTTGAAACTCAGGTTGTTCATGAATCAAGATCAGGTTTTAAGTGTCACAGGACGATTCACGCACTCACAGCTGCCGTACGAGGAGAAACACCCGATCATTCTTCGGAAGGGGAGCAACTTTACACGATAGTGTCACATTACAAGCACATAGTGTCACATTACACAGCTGACTATGCAATATCTTCAATCAAGATACTGAATTATTGGAGAGCGTAGTTTAGTTAAGCAAACTATACGGCATTGTGTAGTGTGCTGTCATCCACGAGCCGGTACGAAGCATCAGCTCATGGCTGATTTTTGAATCGATCGAGTGATTCCTGCCAAGCTATTTCTTCACCCAGACACAGACTATACCGGCCATTTCTTTGTGAAACTACGCAAGAGTAGTAACCAAATGGTTTTCAAAACTAACGTCTGCATCTTTGTCTATTTTGTCACCAAAGCAGCGCACTCAGAGCTAGCTTTTGACCTCACGGCAGATGCCTTCATAGCAGCCTTACACCGTTTCGTCAGCCGTCGAGGATGGTGCGCTAAGCTTTACAGCGACAATGGACGTAACTTCGTGGCCGCCAACAAGCAACTCACTAAACATATCAAAAAGCAAATCAAAGCATCTGAGACATCGGAGGTTCTGTTAAGGGAAGGTACTGAATGAGACATCGGAGGTTCTGTTAAGGAAAGGTACTGAATGGAACTTCATTCGATCCAGATCACCACACTTCAGTGGTATTTGGGAGCCTGATGTGAAGTCCTTCAAACACCACTTCAACACGATCATCGGGACCCACATACTTGATGTAGAGGAGATGCTGACTCTGATCTGTCAGATAGAGGCATGCCTCAATTCACGTCCGCTGTTGGCCGTTCCGACTCCATCTACCATGGAGTGCCCAATTAATCGACTCAAACGATGGCAGCTGGTCCCGAACATGCTAGAAAATATATGGCATGCTTAATGACACGAGTATATACATCATTTTTAACTACGGCATAAGTGGTAAAATCAACAAGCTAGTTATATTAAAGGACGAAAATCTATCGCCCACTCAATGGGCTCGGGGCAGGATCACAAACGTATATCCCGCAGCTGATGGTCTAACATGTGCAGTTATGGTAAAATACGCTGGCGGTAGCACAAAACGCGCCGTCGCCAAGGTCTGCGTAGTTCCAGTCAATACTTCAGCCAAACAGATAGAAGTTTCACTAAGTGATGCCATACCTTTAATCAGCTAAATCAAGTTGGGTAGACAGACCTATGCTCATGTCAGAAGGGTTTTGTACTCAACTTACAAAATGCAGTAACCAGCAACGAATAAAATCAAGAAACATGTCAAAGACGATTTTATTGGAGAAAATGTGAAATTCGAGGATCATACTATTATTAACAAAGTTGAACGAATTTTGAATTCTGAGGTATTTGTTATAGTTATACCGATAAATATCTCCTTTCATAATTTTTTCAGATTTTTTAGATCACGGGTGTCCATTCGCGAGGGAGGAAACACATTTTTCAAGTATTTCCCCCCCTGTGCCCCCACAGAAGCAAAAACTGTCAGTTTAAGAACTGTTTTGAAAAGCTCTCATAGAGAACTTTCAGCTGATACTCATGTCGGCTACCTTTCATGAAATGTTTTTTCAGGGGCCACTCCTCTGTACTGTAATCATCGATTCATGGCCAATTTTTTCGAATCCTAGAATGGCTACAAAGCCCTTTTGCTAGGAGCTCTCTCCTGCTTCCTCGACTTGTTTCAATTGTATGTACTCATCTTCATGATACCTTTCATTCCTGAAATTTTCATGCAAATCCTAGCAAAGCTGTAGTGTCTAAGTCGGTAAAAAGCGCATATGGCTCCATAGCCATATGTTTCCATAGTAATACAGGGCATATGTTTCCATAGTAATACAGGAAAATTCAAATCGCTATAATTTCTTTACGCACGATTCGATCTTTATGAAACCTTCAGAAAAGATCAAACTTATAAATAGTCATCTCTTTGCTAAATTTTATTGAGTTTAAAGGTACCGTTTGGACTTTATTCAAGAAAACACAAAATCGATAAATCATACTATTACTAACAAAGTTGAGCGAATTTCGAATTCTCATGTATTTGTTGTTGTTGTACTTATGAAGGCCTATATTCATGATTTTTTTCAAATGAAAGGTGTCCAATCGCGAGGAGAGGTACGCGAAAAGTTCGTACATTTCCCCTTCCCCTGCCCCCTCGTTATTTATAAGGCAATTTTAAGACTTGTTTTGAAAAGATCTCATTGAGACCTTTCCAATGACACCCTATTCGACTACCAATGGTGAAATTTTTTTTTTTGAGGGGTCACCTCCCTATATGGGGAGACCCCCCTTAAACGCCTTCAAAAAATTTTTCCACCCTTGAACTTTCAAGAGGTCACCACTTCTGACCTTTCTACAAAGTTTCATGGCTGTAGCCTCTATAGTTTCGGAGAAAAAGTGCTGTGACATACAGACGGACGGACGGGCAGACGGACACAGGTCGTGATTGCAATAGGGTTTTGTATTTTAGTACAGAGCCCTAAAAACCAGCAGCCTCATAGCGGGCCAAGTCTTTGCATTACGCATTTTTTCATGCTTCATATGAGGCGAACGGAATGTTGGAGATTTATCTACCACTACTATTACCATTGCCCAGTTGCAACGAGAAAGCAGTCAGTCCCACAACAACCTTCGACATGTTTGGCTTGCTCGTGCGCTTGCATGCTTCTTAATTTAATAAATTTGAATTCTGTAATATAAAACGAACTCATTTCCTTTGAGATTCTTTTAAAATTCCAAATGACTGTGTAGGTTCTTAGCTACTATCCTTTGGTAATTCCAATAAAAAATCGATAACACGATATTGTTGAGAAACTGACCCTATAAATCTTGGAGAAGGTGACAAAAATTAAAGTACCTTCCACACCAGACGTACCTTCTGTAGGTTCATAATAAATTCGTTACGTCTTACAAAAATGGGTATAAATTAAGTATTATAGCCCATATATTGAACACAGGTGATTTCATCTTTGCACAAGAATGGCTTGAGTTCAATTATGTATCACAAAGCCTTACCTAAAACCAGGACTAGAGATCAGACACTTGGATTAACCTCCTGAGGAATAGAACAAAAAACCTTCATTTTCAAAATCATCAATTTCGCTTCAAGGATGCTTGAAAATAATGAGGCTGCTCTTACAGATTCCAATTTTTCTACAACGTATAATTTCATCCTTTCACTCTCCAGGGGAAGTAGAAAAAAAATCACAAAAAGGGCCATATACTATATGAACAACAAACACGATACCGGCGTGTTACAAAAACATTACGTTTCTTAAAAGGCAATAAACATATGTTGATACGAGAGACCGTACTACCCTAATTGGACGTCATTTACTTCTAAGATATTACCCTTAACAACTTACACCTGAGCAGGCTAATGCAATTATCCTTCCATGCCTGCCTGACTGGCTGCTAGCTAGCATACCATCTACACATGTATACTATGCGGTATCGACACATTCTAAAACGTATGTCGCACGAACATCCCTACACGCTTCTCCATCTCTCCTCTTCCTGCACCACCGAGCCTATTACTCATTGTCCTTCCTTCCTTCCTTGTCGTCATCATCTACATCCTGCCTGGCTGCCGTCATCCATTTCCTATTTCCATTGCCCATTATCCCTGGAAACAATTCACGCCTCTTTTTCCCTTTTAACACTTGAATGTATTTTAACAGGACTTCACTAGCTGAAAGTAGAGTAACAGTAACACCAACAAAAAAGTCAGCGCCACATTCAACGATCCGAAGAATGAAAAGCTTATGGGGGTGGACAAGGGTAGCAGCTGGAATATGACGCGTCATCCCATTTACGGCTCGTGTGCATTATATTGCGGATCAATGAAGCAAGGATTGTTGTTTGGCTCGCATCACATGTTGAAATGCTAACGTGATGCTCAAATTATGCACACACATAAATGATTGTATGCTGGTGTGAACGCCTCCCGGTGGAGTTTCAATTGATTTTTTGCGTGTTTTCAGGTTGTAAAGGATATTGTTAATCATAAACATTGTAGTAGGTTTTCGGTGGCATGTTGAAGATTCGTTACTCAAGCAATTCTCCCTTGTTGTGTTTTTTTTTTAATCACAGCGGCAAGTGTTAATTCTTAAGGGATATACAGGATATTGAAGGTGTGATTTGATGGTACTTGAGGGAATAGTAAAGAGATGTGTATAGATTTTCAAAATATTATTCATATTAAGTTAGAGGAGATTTTGCTAAATAATGGTTGACTTTAAGCAAGCATACATCAGTATTTATCATAATATACTGTACAAAATAATACTTTGCTTTGATAATCCAGCCAAATTAGTTCGTCTCACCAAAATGACGTTGACGTCCTCCCAAGTCTACATTGATAACCAACTCGTCGATGCCTTTGACACAAATATCGGACAAAGGCAGGGGGATGGGCTGGCCCCATTGGTATTCAATCTGGCTCTGGAGTATAGTGCATCATAAGGAAGCTACCCGTTGATACACGAGGTACACTACTATACAAGTCAAGCCAAGTAGTAGCCTATGCGGATGACACCAACGTTATGTCACAGCCACTAATAACTGCCAAAGCAGTCTTTCATCTGAAGCAAAACTAGTCGGACTACAAATTAATGAGAGTAAAAAAAAGCTCATGATGTAGTCAAGGAAAAATACCCCAAATACACAAAATATCACACTTGGCGAATACAGCATCGAAAATGAGGACAAAACTTTTGTATTTGGGCGCCAAAATACAGCTCGCAAATAAAAATTATTTAGTTTTGAAGATTTTGAAGACCAGCTGCATACACAGAAAAAAAAAGTTCCAAGTATACAAATCTGTGATAAGATGGAGACCAACGTCAAATTCCATTCAACCTTGAGCTGTATGAAATTTTTGATGAGCCTGAGGTCTCAACGATTGTAAGATTGCGAAAGCTGCAATAGGTTGGTCACGCGAATCATATGGACGAACAATGGATGCCCAAGAAAGATACAATATTAGTGGAAGAACTTATGGACGGAGACCAATGAGGGAACCAAGGAAACGCTGGTCTGACTCGGTCAATGATGACAGTTCATCACTGCTCGGATTTCGAAATTGGAAGACGCAGCTGATGGAACGAGACAGTTAAAGCCGCTATCTGCAGGAAGCGAAGACTCGAGAGTGGCTCTAGTGCTACGAAGAGACAGAAGAAGTCTTATGCAAATGTACTCGTATATCTCCACAGTATGCTCTTGTCATTTTTTAATTTGCAATGGGCTGCAAGTTCGTATTTCAAATCAATTCAAATATTGGCGTTACGCTGCAAAAAGTCGAATATGTAAAGGAACGTGCCCTGAGTAGCGCCTCATGATATTCCTTCAACTTTCGGTGCCACAGAGAGTTGGGGAAAGGGTCAAAAGTCCAACGGAATACAAAAAAAAATATAAGAAAAATCCAAAAATGGAAACAAAATTAACAATAATGGCGTCGCAACTAACGTCTGCAGCCACGATGTTCACAGCATATCTAGAACGATACTAATGATGACAAAAACGACGATGAATACAATGATAATGAAGACGGGCAAAAGATGGAGACTAACAGACAGTCTTGTCCAGACTGAGATCCCTGTGGCATTCAGGTGCAACAAAAAATTATGCAAACGCCAGAACGTCCTAAAAAGGAGGAGTGGCAAACTCTTTAAGACGAACCAAATGTTTAAGCAGTGGGGAGGGAGTATAAAGAACATCGAGGATGTGATGGTTCCTGCTGCAACCGCTACCGAAGCCACTAAAGCAAGGATCTGAAGCTCCGAAATAAAAACAAACCATCCTGAAGTCCACAAAGAGATCACGGAAGGAAAAGAAAGGAGTGACCAGACAAATAAAGCGCCGTCATATCATTTCAAGGCGGTTGCAAAGTAAAATATCTGCCTGGTGACATGAAGAAAAAAGGTTAATCCAAAAAGCAGGAGATGTTCTAAAAAGAATAAAATCTGCACGAGACATAAATCAGCAAAGGAGCAAGATTGAGATCTTTGAACTGGAGGAGCAGTTAGACGGCAAAGAACATTCCCGAAGGAGTTGTTAATAGAGCAAAGATGACAGAAGGCCGAAGAAGGGCCAAAGCCTGAAGGAGCACTGAGGTCTAAGCCTTAATGGCACGCACAGATCAACTCACCAAAAATCAATAAAAGAATGGTGTAAAGCCCAATCGACGGAAATTGGGATAAAGAAGGAAGGAAGAGACACTTGATGGGCGTGAAAGACTAGATCAGGGCTTCAGATAGTTTGAAGAAAACGGCAAAGAAACACCTTCAAAAAGTGCCAGAAAAAAGTGTTTTCACAGACCCCTAGCAAGAAAAATGTTCTGATTCGAAACAGTAGCAAAAAAGCTCTGGTGAAGGTCTCAGTAGCAGACACTGCTCACAAAACCCAAGATGGCCGATCTTACGCAGAAATGTTGCAGGATATTGAGAAAAACATAAGGTTTGAAGATACCAGCACTGCCATTAAAGCAGTATGACCAACGCAGAGGGATCGCACACTGGTGGAACTCGGAGCAGGGGCCAACAATAAAGAAGTATTCGGCGATACAGAAAAGGCCATTCTTGGAAAAAGCTTGAGCCAAGGACGAAGATGGAAATACGAGCCATTGATCGCGTTGCGGATCTGGCCGGGGTAGAAGAGACCATCAAAAGAGAGCTCCCTAGCGTAGCCAGGGTTAAAGCGAAGCTGACATCAGAAAACCATAGGTAACAAGGAATGGCCGTCGTTGATTTAACCAAAAAGAACGCCGAACTTCGCCGTAGACGATCTCAAGTCTATTTGAGAAAGGTGGAGGGAGCCTCTTGTTTCTCAAACCCGAGATGCCAAGATTCCTTATCCTAAAACCCACGATTAAATGGTAGTAAATGTTCTCGGGGTCATACATTGGGCTTACTGGTTCCCCAATGATGGGACACTAAACGACGAGAAATGCTAATAACTATAAAAACATCTACATTTCTGCAACTCAATCCTACTTACACCTCATTTTTGGGGACATAAGAGGGTGAAAGCATCTTTCGCAGCTGAGAATGGAATCGACGTAATAACCATGCCGCCAAAATTGAGTTTGGGTGACGGGTTAGCTTCCCGTCCCTGTAAAACCCTACAATGTTTCGAAACCTGCAGAAGAGCCTAAGGACGGATTGGACCCACGGCAATGACCTCGCAAACGAAAAGGACTTATTTAAAGTCAACAAAAATTTGGTGTACGTCTATGTTGAACTCCTAGCATTTTTCAAGTACCTGCCAGACTGTGAACGATTGGTCTTTTGTCGATCTACCTGCTCTAAAACAATCTTGATACTCCCCAATAATGCTGCTGGCGTACGATCCAATTTTATATTCTAAGATCTTTGAAAATATTTTTAAGCCGCGCAAAGTAGTGATTTGCCCCTATAATTTTCGCACTGTAGCTATTCACCTTTTTTGTGGGTATGGAATATAATGATTGGCTCCACTCTTTTGGCCCATATTCTTGCTGCCAAATGTGCCAAATGACTCTCACCGATGTCCGGCGCTTTACTATTCCTTTAGGGCTTTGATGATGGAACAAATTTCATCCAGAATTGGTGAGGCCAATGGAAGCTCACCGCAGACATCTATAGGCTCTGATGTTCTGGAGCCGTGTGGCGGACTAAGAAGTTCTTGAAATATGATACCCATCTGTATTTAGTCCTAGTTTCATCAGCGATGATATTGCTGATATCATCACGATAGAGCGTGGCTTTGGACTGATAACCGCCTTTCAGGCTTTTCACCATTTGTCTGCTTATCTTGTATGGTTGCTCGCTAGACTTACATCTATATCTCTCAATTGGTCGTCAAAATATTTTCTTTTCTTAGTGCTACTTATAATATTTGCTACTCTTCTGAGATTTTCATAGTGTTCTCCCTTCGTCCTGGTTTTGCTACATTTGTATTTTTGTACGCCTGATGCTTTTTGTCTTGCGCATTCTGGCACTCATCACCGAATCAATCATTTTTCTTGCGCCGAGCTTTATGTCCAATCGTCTGTTCTGCCACGGTCTTAATAACCACTTACCTTCCATCCAGAGCTCGTTGCTTGTTTTTAACGATGCGTCTAATAACATAGGATCCTGGAATATCAGATCGCTCAATTATCCTGGCGCTGTTACGGACCTTTTACAACAGGCCAGTCAATATAAATCAAACATACTAGCAGTCCATGAAATAAACTGGACTGAAAATGATTTTCAAGACATGAGATCGCAGACAATATCCAAAATTGGGGAGCCTACTGGAAAACAAAAACTCGCAGTGGCCTTTATAGTGAATACGGGGTTCAAATCGCACGTTATTGATTTTAAGGCAGCCAATTAATGGTTGTGTGCGACCCGTATAAAACCAAAACTTTTCAAAATCTGGCTAATAAATGTTCACGCGCCATCCAAAAAAAAGGGCGAGGTAATACAGGAAAAGTTCTACAATCACCTAGAAAGACTAGTTGACTCATTGCATACAAACGACACAAAAATAATTCTGGGTGATTTCAACGCTAAGGTAGGTAATGAGATATCTCATCGGGGGACGACTGGAGGATGTTGTAGTAATCTAAGAACTATGGCTCTAAAAGCAGCGCTGACACAGGCACACAGCACGAACGCAATTTAATAAGGATTCAGTCGATTCAGTCACCTTCCCCATCGCAACACTCGTTTTTTTTTCGCAGGAATAATAAGTGGAAAAATTTCCTTTGTACTTAACACCCGGGAAACAAAATTCTAAAAATGTTTAAAAATTTCTAATGTGTAGTATCTTATTACAATATCTTTTGAAGATAATTTAACGAATTGCGGTGTAACGCGGTATGCAAATGCTTAGAACGAAACGGTTAACCCCTTTTAATTATGAATGCTAAAATCATTGTATCATTTAACCTGTTAATTATATGAACGCTAAAATCATTGTATCATTTAAACCCCTTAAAATTTGTCTAATTCTTCCGATTTTTCCCACCTAATTACGCCTAATTATCATAAACGACAAATTGCCTTCAATTGATAACTTAATTGAACCTACAAAAGACAGTGAAAAGGGAAATTGCAAATACCGCCGTCATAAACTACAAATGATAAGGAAAAAGTACATTTGATAGCAACAAAAACCTTCAATTGTGTGATTTCCCCCTTTCTGAATGGGTTCGTATTGTTCTACTTGCCCATAAAGTGTCGTAGTTGCTTGAGTGTGGAGAATATTAAATTGTGCTTGCGAAATTTGCATGCTATTGCGTCGTAAATCGTGAAAATGGGTGATAACTACATAACAACATTGGAAATTGGAATTATCGGGGAGAGTGGCGCCGGCAAGTCGAGTCTGATGCTTCGTCTGACAAACGAGGAATGGGATGGAGATCAGGAGTCTGCTCGAAACCGCCAGACAGCGCGGACGCCGCGTAAAGAAGAAGCGAGTTGGGAGTGAGAGGAGATTGCGGGCTGATCAGAATATCGCCGAGACACGTGGAAAAGTTTCTCGCGTAAAAGACAGTGAAATATTGTAAAAAAAAATAGACGATAAAGTTATCGTGCAAATTGTGAACACCTTGTTAGTCGTGTGGGTTAGCGAAAAGTGGAATAAAACTCGTGTTCCGTCAAAATCTAGTGGAAGTGTTTTCGCTTGGGTGTCCAAAGGTTTCTCCCTCCCTTAAATCATTTGTCGAAAAGTTATTCTTTAGTTCCCAGAAATAATCAGGTCCCCAAAGGAGATATGAAACGAAGAAACAATTTGAAAATGTGGAAAAAGGCGTCATTGATTTGCCCCCGAATTTAGTAACAATTAGTTACTCAATGCACTTAGCATGTAACGGATTTGTAATTAACCGTTAGCTCTTTTGTCGGAAATTTTTCGAAATGCTGTGATGCAACTTCGCTTCATCGATTAAGGAAGTCGGTTCGCGTGGAATCGTTGTTGTTAATGTACTGTACATGTTCCAATACAAATTCGGAAACTCCTCCACAATACTTGTTAGAAGAAGCGTGCACACAGAGATGAATCGTGAGAATACAAACAAACTGGAACGTTTCACAGAAGTACACAGAACACTTTCATGGAATAATTTCTGTGTTTGAATGGTGCATGCTTGGGGTGAAATGAACTAGTGAAGGATCAGAGAGCAAGTCTTCGAAGAAAAACCGGCAACCCGAACAAAATAAATACGCGTTTGATCGACAAATATCTCTTCGAATCTTCTCACGTTTCCCTATGTGGCAACGAAAAAGAAAAGTACGGTAGTTCGCAAATGTAGATTTAATTAGACACAAGAGAAAAAACTAGTAAATACACGGTGGATATTTGCGTGGAAAAAATAAAAGTGCGTGTGTGGTCGGAGTAAATTGATCGCGATAGAAATGCACAAAGTAATGCTTGCGAAGATTCTGTAGCAAGAAGTGAAGTGAAGGCCCAAATTTAAAGCACGTCGGCCAGTTGCACTAAACAACAAAGTGATAATAACGGTCCAGACATTGCAACACAGCACGCTCACCGTGGAAATTGATCCTAGCAAAACGATCAAAGAGCTGAAGCAGGAAATCGAGGCTGTCCATGCTTTTCGGGAATTGCAAGGAAAGGTTGCAGAATTGTCGGGAGAAGAGGAGGCTTTCACATTATTCGGCGCAGACATAACTTGAGTAGTTCACATTATTTCAAGTAATAGAAAATTCATATTAGCTTTTGCATGCATGTTCATTTTCGCGTCTTATTGGAATCCCGTATGAAGTTCAAGTCACAAAACCTTAGAATTAAAAGCGTCGATTGAAAGTGTAGTTGTAAGAAAAGCTTATCAGTCGTGTTCAGATACAAGACGACCTGAGCATTAAGAAACATAATCTTGAAGAGATAATTTTCTCTATAGAATGTTATGTGGCATTCAATGAATTTTGTCGAAATATTTTTGGATAAAGTTCGCATGAAAATTATAGCACCATGATGTAATCAATTGCATATAGAACTTTGCTATCACACGATTAATTTGAATGAATCTGTCTGAGTTCAGAGCGATTAATTTGCATGTATCCATTTTTATACTGATTACGTTGTGCATCCAGAGATTACGCCTGGTTTTAGTAATTCTTGTTCGTGAACTTCAATGTATTTCTTGCTATAGATTTTTTTTTGGCACTCTCAAATATCTGCACTTTACTAGTTTTCGATACCGGATATGTAAATGAGCATACTTATTGGTCTAATTTTGAAGGCTTAATTTTATATTCATACATATTTTAATCAGTTCTTGAAAGTGAACATTTTTTTCAATTTCATGAAAAATTTTGGATTTTTAATATAATAAAGAGTATGTTCAGTTTACGCTTTGTCGATGTACTTGAACATCAAAGGCATTATATCATTTGCATTTAGTGATACTCCGTTAAAAGTTCCCGAAATTTGAATAAAAAAATAAGATAACATTACCTTATTATTTAATAATAATAATTATAAAATAATACTGATTCATTTATTTAAATAAACAAATTTACCTAATTATTTACCCTATAAATCTTTCTACTACCCATTTATATGACAGCACTGATTCAAATTCTTAGTAAAATTAAACCATAAGATAAAATATCACACCTAAAATAATAGCCTAAACCCATTCAATAAAAAGAATAACAATTTGAAATGATAAAAATCAAAGACAATATAAACAATAAATTTTGCACCATTCAAAAATATAAAAAGGTATTATAAATGACAGATAAAAATTTAGATTAAATTCGAAGCTTTTGTGTTTAACGAGAGTTAATAATGATGTAATTTCTCAACTGGGATTTTAGAATGACAGTTCAGGTAAAATACAAGTATAAACGAGTATTTGTTGCAACAAAAAGAGATAATTATGGGACATGCAAAATAATCACTTGCAACATCGTTGTTCTGGCATTTTCCGCAGAAGTCTGTAATGTAACAGTATCTGAACATTATTCTTATAATTAAAAGTCAAAAATTTAATAAAGGGCGATAATTTTAGTCTATTAAATCGCTCTCTAAGGGCTTGGAATTAATTCTCAACCAGAGATTGCAATTTTGAAAACCCTGTTAACATCGCTCGTCAGAAAGGTAGATTGGAATTGAAACATTTCCTGTGTTGAAGATTATCTTTCTCAAATTGATTCATTACTTAAATTCTGCCTTTTATTTAAGTATTATTTATCACCATACAAAATGTACATAAGTGTAACATAAATAGTTCATTTATATTCAAATTCCAAATAAGATTTTGTGGTCAGCTATAGAGTATCAGAAAATGTGTAATACCGGAATTTAACCTGTTAGAAACCAATAAGTTAGATTAGGTATAGATGATCTAATGAATTGATTGAAAATTGAAAGAAAAAAAATAAAAATGAATTAAAAACGTACCCGAGGGTCTTTCCTTTCCTCCATTTCTAACCGGGTATAGGACCCGGTACGGTGGCAGGCTTCCCCCTCAAAATATGAGCCAGTCACCGGGTACAATTTAATCCTTTTTATTTCAGGTGACTTAATGGGTTGAGTGGCCCAAGCCAAGTGCCTTTTTATGGCATAAAGTTATGCAATTCCATTGTATAATTCTATGACATAAATTGGTCACCGGGGTACTCCCCTTCTGATGGGAAAGCTCATATAATTCAAGTTGTATGAGTTTTCCACTCAGAAGAGGAATACCTGGCCACCTCAACGATTTAACATTGGATTTATTCCGGTTGGGTGGGCATGAAGGGGCTCCACCACCACCCGGTTGCCCCTCTTTCATTTGTGGGCCCTGAATGTATTTGGGTAAAGACGAGGTCAACCCCAAATTAGTCTTTCTTGTCAGGTTGCACTTGTTCTCGCAACAAGTCGTAATTCCATCGTGGAGGTTACCTACTGATTTGCGACTTCGGTCGTCCTCTCGAACTCTGCAAGCAATTCGTGAATGCGAAATGTTTTGTAGTGAGTCCTCGTGCCGGGGAAACGAACCCGCCCCACGACACCGCAATGCTAGCCTGCCAGCGCATTCACGCGTCTCCGGACGAGGGCATTCTCGGCAGGAATCAACACCTTCCTCTGCCGAGGCAGCAGAACATCGCTGCGGTCCTTCACGGACATATTGAACACAATTATTCACTACAAATGGCGCCCAACGTGGGGCCCGAAAAGCCCGGCTGTATCATCAGTCGTGAGCACGAGACAGTCCATCGTCTCTAGGTGTCCCCACAAGGTGTTAGAAATTTTGGCGGGTAGATAACTCCCGAGGGTTTTTGCACTAATCGTGCCCCAGCAGCCGAGTAACTTCCGAACGTGTGTTGTCTTCGGACATCAATATCGTTTGGTCCTTCTTTTGATTTATACCTTGGTGGTTTACCACCATTGTATAACTAGTAAGGCCAAATTATATTAGAGTCCCTTTTTGTGTTCGGAGGTTATTATCCCAACATCTATTTTGCGGAGGATTCTGATCCGCTCCCCAAACCAGCGGTGCCTAAGTGTCTTAAATTACATGGATTTTGATTTCATGTGATTGGCTGATTAGCTAATCCATGACTATCCATGACAAGACACGCGCTGCTTGTGGATTAGAATCCCACCCTGGGCTGACAAGCTGTAACTTGAGAAGTTTGCTAATGAGGGATCACTTCGGAACCCTGATTTTCATGGTGCCACAAGAGAGTGTCCCTGAAACGTTTTAGAAGGATTGTGCCATGGTGTCCATACTTGGGAGGAAGGACGGAAAGGAAAGACCGATTATTTTTTTTGATAACTTAAAACTTTTTTTGAAACTTTATCATACATTTTTTTTTTTTGTGAGGTTCGACTATAGTTCGCCACTGACGGCCACTTACAAATCATAAATTTTGCATCATTTTTTTTCACATTTTCATTATTTATATATATATATTTATTTAGGTTTTTAGTTAGCAATTTAAATTTCTTTTAGCATGCCCACCAAAAGAACTCCCGAAAGGAGAAAGTTGCGGTCGGATGCCGGACCAGCTCTATTGTGTTCCATCTGTCACGAGGACATGGACGAAACTACAAGCCAGAGGTTGCAGTGCGGACACAGGCTACATCAGCTGTGTTTGGCACAACTGCGGCAAACTTCATCCACGTGCCCGCTCTGTCGACAGCCTTTGGAAATCGCACAGCCAGCAACAGAACGACCTCAGTCCTCCAGTACAAGTGGAGCTGTCCCCAAAAGCGGACCCCTTCCATCCACTACAAGGAGTGCACGAGACGATGACTACAGGGCTGAAGCAGTTCCGCCTGCAGAAGAAGCGAGTCCACCGGTGGCTGTGGAAGCCACAGTTCTACGAGATCTAATGGCGCTCGTACAGGACATGTCCACCCGGCTCGCCTCTCTAGAGAGCCAGAGAGAGAACCCCGCACCATCCCGGCCAAGAACTCCTCCTATGTGGGATTCGGACCCAAATCCGTGGGACTTCCCAGTAGACTCGCGGCGTGATCCCGAACGGATCCGGCCAGGTACAGCCATGAATCCGTTGGCTCCAGTTTACCGGCCCCGATTGAGCCAAGCACCGCCACCAAATCAGGCTCCCGTGATTCCGCCGGACCAACGCTTCCATCCACACGACAGGTATCGGCTGAAGCCGACACAGATCCCCAGCATCATCCAGGGATGGAATCTACATTTCAGTGGGGAACCCAATACGATAACGGTGGAGGTTTTCATAAGTCGGGTGGAGTCACTGATTGAGCAGATGCTAGCAGGAGACCGCACAGCGCTCGCAGGATACCTGCCAATGCTGCTTAGGGGAGCAGCCCTGGAGACATATTGGAGGATACATTCAGCTCCACCATCCATACGCTGGTCACGGCTGAAGGAGGTACTCCGCATGGAATACCCTACGGTCGACATGGACGAATTAGTCCTGGATAAGATGAATGCTAGATGGCAGCGTCCGGACGAGTCCTTCCATAAATATCGAGCCGATATCCTTCGGTTGAATGACCAGCTGTCAGAGCCATTGTCTTCTACCCAAATTCTTCGCCTGCTAAAGCGCAATCTAAGACCGGAGATTCGTCGGCATATCGTGAACTCCGATCCACAGAGTATGGAGGCCCTGCTGAGAAATGTGCGTCGTATAGAAGGGTTTGAGGAAGACCTACGGGACCGGCCATACTTACTAACCAGGACGGGTCCTCGACGAGGAATCGCGGAATTGGCCCCAGATTATACCACCCTAGATCTGGAGGATGATTTGGACCCAGACCAGCTTGCTGTAGCGGCAGTGGGAAGTCTTACGACCTGCTGGAATTGTCACCAAACCGGACACCGGTTCATTTCATGCCGCGCAGAACGTAAGGTTTTCTGCTACGGTTGCGGCAAGCCGGACACTTACTTCCCGGACTGTTCTGAATGTGCCGCACGAAAAAACGGCCAAAAGAGTACCCGACCACCTCAGCGGTACTCGAAACCCCAGCAGTAGCTCCTCAGTCAGCGGCTCACCCCAACCAACCTGACGTTAACCCACCAGCCATAACCATTACGACTGCGGATGTTCACTCTCTTCCGGAGACCTCACCAACGACAATATTAAAACGACCATCGCAGTCACTGCCAGAAGAACCGCGGCAGCCTCAAGTACGCACTCTAAAACCTTATCATGTTAGACTGCAGGAATATCGGGTGGCTCGAGAGCGAATATTTGCTTCCGAAGTTGTCACTTCCCGTCCGTGCACGACAAAATGGTCAACCCGTCGTTGGCGGAATTTCCGCAAGAGAGTGCGCACCTGCCGTCAAACCGTAAACTCTTGTAACATCTCGGAGGTTGCTGAGAATGAGATCAGACCTTATCATCCAATTAAAGTGTTGGGCGAGACCGTGTTTGCATTGATCGACACGGGTGCCAGTATCAGTTGTCTTGCCTCGAGCTTTGGCTCGAAAGTGCTCCAAGAATACCCGAACTTGATTAAATCCTGGCGCACTGAAATCAGTACAGCTGATGGCACCAAACACCCTATACGAGGTAAACTAACAACACCCGTGACGTTCAGGGGTCAGACGAAGGATATTACCTTCTACATTATCCCGTCTTTGACTCAGAACGTATACCTTGGTGTCGATTTCGTCCTTCGCTTTGGACTGGCCTCCGATTTATTCACCGATTTGTCTTTAAAAACCAGAAATGTCAACGAAATCACTTCTACTCCCGATAGGCATGACCTGACGTCTAACCAACGGCAACGCCTGGAAGCATCCATTGCTGCTTTCCCATCTTACGCTACCCACGGCCTTGGCCGCACCACCCTAGTCTCACACGCCATTGACGTTGGCGATAGTAAACCGATTAAACAGAGACACTACGCCATCTCGCCAGCCATGGAGAAATTGGTGTATGCGGAATTAGATAGGATGCTCGAGTTGGGGGTCATAGAAGAGTCCCAAAGTGCCTGGTCCTCACCGGTAACCTTGGTTGTAAAGCCAGGTAAAGTCCGCCTCTGTCTTGATGCCCGTAAGGTAAACGCGGTTACCATCAAGGACGCGTACCCTCTTCCACTCATCGATGGAATACTAGGGAGACTGCCGAAAGCCAATTATATCACCAGTCTCGACCTAAAAGACGCCTTCTGGCAAATTCCACTCGATGAGGGCTCGAGGGACAAGACCGCCTTCACAGTGCCTGGACGACCATTATATCAGTTCGTCACAATGCCCTTTGGCCTGTGTAATGCGCCGCAAACGATGACCCGGTTGATGGACAAGGTCATCCCACCTCACCTGAAACACCAAGTGTTCGTGTACCTCGATGATCTTTTACTCATCACGGAAACGTTCGATCAACACCTCCTACTTCTACAAGAAGTAGCCCTGCACATCAGTAAGGCGGGACTCACCATCAACGTACAGAAAAGTAAGTTTGTCATGAAAGAAGTCCGATACTTAGGCCATGTCATAGGACATGGCACTATCAAAACGGATCCAGACAAAACGCGTGCGATTGATGAGTTCCCCTTACCAAAAACTGTGAAGCAGCTACGACGTTTCCTTGGTGTGTGCGGTTGGTACCGAAGGTTTGTTCGGAATTATGCAACAGTTTCAGCGCCCCTGTCAGACATGTTGCGGAAAGGGAAGTTCGTTTGGACCGAACTCAGCCGAAAGGCATTTGAAGAGCTTAAACAAGCCCTCACATCAGCTCCTGTCTTGCACAGCCCCGACTTCACGAAGCCCTTCTCCATTCATTGTGACGCAAGTCAACATAGAGTAGGAGCCGTGCTGGTGCAATTGACCGACGAAGGGGAGGAAGCTCCCATCGCCTTCATGTCCAATAAGCTGAATTCGGCCCAAAGGAACTATACTGTTTCCGAGCAAGAATGTTTGGCAGCGGTAATGGCTGTGAAGAAATTCCGAGCTTATATCGAGGGCCACCAATTCGAGATCATCACGGACCACGCGTCACTACAATGGTTGATGAACCAGGCAGATTTAAGTGGACGCCTAGCCAGATGGGCTCTTAAACTGCAAGGGTTCAAGTTCTCCATCAAACATCGGAAAGGAACCCAGAACATCGTACCCGACACTCTCTCACGGATGTTTTCCCCAGAGGGAGCCGAAATAACAATAAATGACGAGGACCCCATCGAAATAGATTTGGACAGCCCACATTTCGAATCAGATAGCTACAAAGAGTTGAGGCAAACCATAGCGACCCAACAGACACAGCTGCCTGACTTGAAGGTAATAGACGGCTATGTGTATAGACGAAACGAATACGCCACTGGTGATCCATGGCAGGAAGAAGAGTCTTGGAAACTCTGGGTACCGGAGGAAATGACACAACAGCTGATCCTCCGCGCACATGATCATCCGTTAAGTGCCCACGGAGGTTACGGTCGAACACTACGGCGACTAAAAAAATACTTCTTTTGGCCTAAAATGGCATCCCAGGTCAAAGACTACGTGAGCGCCTGTGATACCTGTAAAGGCACCAAAGCGCCCAACCAGCCTCTTCGACCTCCTATGGGTCAACTCAACGTCCCAGAACGCGTGTTCCAGCGTCTATACATCGATCTACTCGGTCCATATCCTCGGTCTTCCATGGGACACATCGGAGCTATAGTCGTTCTAGATCAGCTCTCAAAATTCCCAATGGTGGAACCTATCCGTAAATTCACAACTCCATCGATCGTGAAATTCTTAGAGAACCGGGTATTCCATGTGTTCGGAGTTCCAGAGAGTGTGTACTCAGATAATGGAGTACAGTTCCGGTCTCGGCAGTTTAAGAGCCTACTTGAGCAGTATGGCATTGAACACCAACTGACGCCCATATACTCTCCTCAGTCCAACGCGTCAGAACGGTTGAACCGCACCCTATTGGCCGCGATCCGTTCCTACGTCCACCCATCTCAAAAGGATTGGGATCGGCGATTGTCTGCCATCACATGCGCCCTGCGATCCTCGTATCATTCCGTCACCGCTGTCGCCCCTTACTTTGCCGCCTTTGGACAGCACATGATTTGCCACGGTAAATCATACCGACTGTTACGGCAATTAAAGTGTTTGGGAGACCCGGTCGTTGCGCTGGAGCCCCACGAACGTTTAGGAGACCTCCGCCAACAGATCGGACGGAAGATTAAGGCCGCAGGTAGTGCAAATGAAGCGCAGTACAATCTCCGGTCACGATCTGCTAATTTCAAAGAAGGAGATGAAGTTTTCCGGCGAAATTTCCGCCAAAGTGACGCCGCGGGGCATTACAACGCCAAGCTGGATAGGCGATTCCTGAAAAGCCGCATAAAGAAGGTAATGGGACCTAACCGTTACTTGATAACGGATCCATCGGGAAAAGAAGTGGGGATATACCACGCGAAAGACCTGCGCCGATAGATAATTGGGCACGTCTGTTTGTCCGTCCGCATATATTTTCAAAAACGCGCAAAGATTGTATACTTCCAGGCAAACATAGACATAAGTCAGTCCGTCCGTCTGTTAATTGTGTTCTTTTATTGTTCGTCATCTCTAGTCCCGACGCCGGAGGCAACCCGTGAGACACAGAAAGATCCTTCAGCTCCTTTTTCGTAATCCGCATTGCCTTGGGATCACGAGAAAATTAGCTGCCCTGTAGTAATCTAAGAACTATGGCTCTAAAAGCAGCGCTGACACAGGCACACAGCACGAACGCAATTTAATAAGGATTCAGTCGATTCAGTCACCTTCCCCATCGCAACACTCGTTTTTTTTTCGCAGGAATAATAAGTGGAAAAATTTCCTTTGTACTTAACACCCGGGAAACAAAATTCTAAAAATGTTTAAAAATTTCTAATGTGTAGTATCTTATTACAATATCTTTTGAAGATAATTTAACGAATTGCGGTGTAACGCGGTATGCAAATGCTTAGAACGAAACGGTTAACCCCTTTTAATTATGAATGCTAAAATCATTGTATCATTTAACCTGTTAATTATATGAACGCTAAAATCATTGTATCATTTAAACCCCTTAAAATTTGTCTAATTCTTCCGATTTTTCCCACCTAATTACGCCTAATTATCATAAACGACAAATTGCCTTCAATTGATAACTTAATTGAACCTACAAAAGACAGTGAAAAGGGAAATTGCAAATACCGCCGTCATAAACTACAAATGATAAGGAAAAAGTACATTTGATAGCAACAAAAACCTTCAATTGTGTGATTTCCCCCTTTCTGAATGGGTTCGTATTGTTCTACTTGCCCATAAAGTGTCGTAGTTGCTTGAGTGTGGAGAATATTAAATTGTGCTTGCGAAATTTGCATGCTATTGCGTCGTAAATCGTGAAAATGGGTGATAACTACATAACAACATTGGAAATTGGAATTATCGGGGAGAGTGGCGCCGGCAAGTCGAGTCTGATGCTTCGTCTGACAAACGAGGAATGGGATGGAGATCAGGAGTCTGCTCGAAACCGCCAGACAGCGCGGACGCCGCGTAAAGAAGAAGCGAGTTGGGAGTGAGAGGAGATTGCGGGCTGATCAGAATATCGCCGAGACACGTGGAAAAGTTTCTCGCGTAAAAGACAGTGAAATATTGTAAAAAAAAATAGACGATAAAGTTATCGTGCAAATTGTGAACACCTTGTTAGTCGTGTGGGTTAGCGAAAAGTGGAATAAAACTCGTGTTCCGTCAAAATCTAGTGGAAGTGTTTTCGCTTGGGTGTCCAAAGGTTTCTCCCTCCCTTAAATCATTTGTCGAAAAGTTATTCTTTAGTTCCCAGAAATAATCAGGTCCCCAAAGGAGATATGAAACGAAGAAACAATTTGAAAATGTGGAAAAAGGCGTCATTGATTTGCCCCCGAATTTAGTAACAATTAGTTACTCAATGCACTTAGCATGTAACGGATTTGTAATTAACCGTTAGCTCTTTTGTCGGAAATTTTTCGAAATGCTGTGATGCAACTTCGCTTCATCGATTAAGGAAGTCGGTTCGCGTGGAATCGTTGTTGTTAATGTACTGTACATGTTCCAATACAAATTCGGAAACTCCTCCACAATACTTGTTAGAAGAAGCGTGCACACAGAGATGAATCGTGAGAATACAAACAAACTGGAACGTTTCACAGAAGTACACAGAACACTTTCATGGAATAATTTCTGTGTTTGAATGGTGCATGCTTGGGGTGAAATGAACTAGTGAAGGATCAGAGAGCAAGTCTTCGAAGAAAAACCGGCAACCCGAACAAAATAAATACGCGTTTGATCGACAAATATCTCTTCGAATCTTCTCACGTTTCCCTATGTGGCAACGAAAAAGAAAAGTACGGTAGTTCGCAAATGTAGATTTAATTAGACACAAGAGAAAAAACTAGTAAATACACGGTGGATATTTGCGTGGAAAAAATAAAAGTGCGTGTGTGGTCGGAGTAAATTGATCGCGATAGAAATGCACAAAGTAATGCTTGCGAAGATTCTGTAGCAAGAAGTGAAGTGAAGGCCCAAATTTAAAGCACGTCGGCCAGTTGCACTAAACAACAAAGTGATAATAACGGTCCAGACATTGCAACACAGCACGCTCACCGTGGAAATTGATCCTAGCAAAACGATCAAAGAGCTGAAGCAGGAAATCGAGGCTGTCCATGCTTTTCGGGAATTGCAAGGAAAGGTTGCAGAATTGTCGGGAGAAGAGGAGGCTTTCACATTATTCGGCGCAGACATAACTTGAGTAGTTCACATTATTTCAAGTAATAGAAAATTCATATTAGCTTTTGCATGCATGTTCATTTTCGCGTCTTATTGGAATCCCGTATGAAGTTCAAGTCACAAAACCTTAGAATTAAAAGCGTCGATTGAAAGTGTAGTTGTAAGAAAAGCTTATCAGTCGTGTTCAGATACAAGACGACCTGAGCATTAAGAAACATAATCTTGAAGAGATAATTTTCTCTATAGAATGTTATGTGGCATTCAATGAATTTTGTCGAAATATTTTTGGATAAAGTTCGCATGAAAATTATAGCACCATGATGTAATCAATTGCATATAGAACTTTGCTATCACACGATTAATTTGAATGAATCTGTCTGAGTTCAGAGCGATTAATTTGCATGTATCCATTTTTATACTGATTACGTTGTGCATCCAGAGATTACGCCTGGTTTTAGTAATTCTTGTTCGTGAACTTCAATGTATTTCTTGCTATAGATTTTTTTTTGGCACTCTCAAATATCTGCACTTTACTAGTTTTCGATACCGGATATGTAAATGAGCATACTTATTGGTCTAATTTTGAAGGCTTAATTTTATATTCATACATATTTTAATCAGTTCTTGAAAGTGAACATTTTTTTCAATTTCATGAAAAATTTTGGATTTTTAATATAATAAAGAGTATGTTCAGTTTACGCTTTGTCGATGTACTTGAACATCAAAGGCATTATATCATTTGCATTTAGTGATACTCCGTTAAAAGTTCCCGAAATTTGAATAAAAAAATAAGATAACATTACCTTATTATTTAATAATAATAATTATAAAATAATACTGATTCATTTATTTAAATAAACAAATTTACCTAATTATTTACCCTATAAATCTTTCTACTACCCATTTATATGACAGCACTGATTCAAATTCTTAGTAAAATTAAACCATAAGATAAAATATCACACCTAAAATAATAGCCTAAACCCATTCAATAAAAAGAATAACAATTTGAAATGATAAAAATCAAAGACAATATAAACAATAAATTTTGCACCATTCAAAAATATAAAAAGGTATTATAAATGACAGATAAAAATTTAGATTAAATTCGAAGCTTTTGTGTTTAACGAGAGTTAATAATGATGTAATTTCTCAACTGGGATTTTAGAATGACAGTTCAGGTAAAATACAAGTATAAACGAGTATTTGTTGCAACAAAAAGAGATAATTATGGGACATGCAAAATAATCACTTGCAACATCGTTGTTCTGGCATTTTCCGCAGAAGTCTGTAATGTAACAGTATCTGAACATTATTCTTATAATTAAAAGTCAAAAATTTAATAAAGGGCGATAATTTTAGTCTATTAAATCGCTCTCTAAGAGCTTGGAATTAATTCTCAACCAGAGATTGCAATTTTGAAAACCCTGTTAACATCGCTCGTCAGAAAGGTAGATTGGAATTGAAACATTTCCTGTGTTGAAGATTATCTTTCTCAAATTGATTCATTACTTAAATTCTGCCTTTTATTTAAGTATTATTTATCACCATACAAAATGTACATAAGTGTAACATAAATAGTTCATTTATATTCAAATTCCAAATAAGATTTTGTGGTCAGCTATAGAGTATCAGAAAATGTGTAATACCGGAATTTAACCTGTTAGAAACCAATAAGTTAGATTAGGTATAGATGATCTAATGAATTGATTGAAAATTGAAAGAAAAAAAATAAAAATGAATTAAAAACGTACCCGAGGGTCTTTCCTTTCCTCCATTTCTAACCGGGTATAGGACCCGGTACGGTGGCAGGCTTCCCCCTCAAAATATGAGCCAGTCACCGGGTACAATTTAATCCTTTTTATTTCAGGTGACTTAATGGGTTGAGTGGCCCAAGCCAAGTGCCTTTTTATGGCATAAAGTTATGCAATTCCATTGTATAATTCTATGACATAAATTGGTCACCGGGGTACTCCCCTTCTGATGGGAAAGCTCATATAATTCAAGTTGTATGAGTTTTCCACTCAGAAGAGGAATACCTGGCCACCTCAACGATTTAACATTGGATTTATTCCGGTTGGGTGGGCATGAAGGGGCTCCACCACCACCCGGTTGCCCCTCTTTCATTTGTGGGCCCTGAATGTATTTGGGTAAAGACGAGGTCAACCCCAAATTAGTCTTTCTTGTCAGGTTGCACTTGTTCTCGCAACAAGTCGTAATTCCATCGTGGAGGTTACCTACTGATTTGCGACTTCGGTCGTCCTCTCGAACTCTGCAAGCAATTCGTGAATGCGAAATGTTTTGTAGTGAGTCCTCGTGCCGGGGAAACGAACCCGCCCCACGACACCGCAATGCTAGCCTGCCAGCGCATTCACGCGTCTCCGGACGAGGGCATTCTCGGCAGGAATCAACACCTTCCTCTGCCGAGGCAGCAGAACATCGCTGCGGTCCTTCACGGACATATTGAACACAATTATTCACTACAATGTAGCCTCCACGATGAAACAAATGACAACCACCAGCGCCTGATTGATTTTGCATGTAGTAGAAATCTAGTCATACGTTCGACTTGTTTCCCACATCGACGCATTCATAAAATGATCCAGGTATCACTGGATTGCAGTACTTAAAACCAGATCGACCATGTTCTAATCCAACGACGTTGGGCATCAAGCATACTTGATGTCCGTACAAACCGAGGAGCCAATTGTAACTCAGAACATTATTTGCGCAAATTAACCTACCAATGTCGCCTGTCAGAGGCATATCCGACGAAGACCAGTCCGCTACAAAAATTTGATATTGAAAGGCTCCAGACGGCGTCTGTGGTCAAAAATTTCACGGAGAATCTCGACACCAACTGGCTCCTATGTTATTAGACGCATCGTTAAAAACAAGCAACGAGCTCTGGATGGAAGGTAAGTGGTTATTAAGACCGTGGACGAACAGACGATTGGACATAAAGCTCGGCGCAAGAAAAATGATTGATTCGGTGATGAGTGCCAGAATGCGCTAGACAAAAAGCATCAGGCGTACAAAAATACGATGGTAGCAAAACCAGGACGAAGGGAGAATACTATGAAAATCTCAGAAGAGTAGCAAATATTATAAGTAGCACTAAGAAAAGAAAATATTTTGACGACCAATTGAGAGATATAGATGTAAGTCTAGCGAGCAACCATACAAGATAAGCAGACAAATGGTGAAAAGCCTGAAACGCGGACTAAATACAGATGGGCATCATATTTCAAGAACCTCCTATTTCGCCACACGGCTCCAGAACATCAGAGCCTATAGATGTCTGCGGTGAGCTTCCATTGGCCTCACCAATTCTGGATGAAGTTTGTTCCATCATCAAAGCCCAAAAGAATATTAAAGCGCCGGACATCGGTGAGAGTCATTTGGCACAATTGGCAGCAAGAATATGGGCCAAAAGAGTGGAGCCAATCATTATATTCCATACCCACAAAAAAGGTGAATAGCTACAGTGCGAAAATTATAGGGGCAAATCACTACTTTGCGCGGCGTAAAAATATTTTCAAAGATCTTAGAATATAAAATTGAATCGTTCGCCAGCAGTATTATTGGGGAGTATCATGATTGTTTAAGAGCAGGTAGATCGACAAAAGACCAATCGTTCACAGTCTGGCAGGTACTTGAAAAATGCTAGGAGTTCAACATAGACGTACACCAAATTTTTGTTGACTTTAAGTAAGTATACGACCAAATAATGCTTTGCTTTGGTATCCCAGCCAAATTGCTTCGTCTTACCAAAATGACAATGACGTCGACAACCTCCTAAGTGCGCATCAATAATCTACACACCGACATCTTTGACACAAATATCGCACTGAAACAAGGAAATGGGCTGGCCCCATTGCTATTCAATTTGGCTCTGAAGTACGTCATAAGAAAGCTACCGTTCGATACACGAGGTACATTACTATACAAGTTGAGGCAAGTAGGAGCCTATGCGGACAGCATCGCCCAACGTGTTTGTAGTTTTAAGTGAGAAAGTCGGAAGTGATAAGTGAAACCAGTGTGGAAAACGCCAAGTGGCAGTGTGAGGTGAAAGAGTGAATTCGCGGAAATGTGGATTTTGGTGCGAAAAATTGAAAAAGAAGAGAGTGAGTTCGCGAGAGTGTGAATTTTGTTAGAAACAGTGCAGTAGTGTTCATATTATTTTTTTGTAAATTTGAAATAAAGAAAAATCTGTGGTGTTTTTATTTAGCGCATAAGATTATAATTCATATTTAGAAATGTCAAAGACAGCGAGTTATTTAGTGAATAGACTCTCAAAAAAGGAATTGGCGTGCGAGTTGGTTATACCCGACTTGCCAACGGGCATAGTAGATATAATGTATACAAAATCGCGGGATGCTTTACGTGCTGAGGATGAGGCTAATGAGTCGCTGCTATCGAGGGAGTACCCAATACCGTACAAGGGGGATCTGTCGGTGATGAATGGCAAGGCAGCTGAGGTCGAGAGTTTGACTGCGGTGAAAAGGAAGCTGAGGGACATTCAAAAGATTTGGGTGAAAGTGACTTTTAGGGTTTCTCTTCCGGTATTGGACAAGTTGCAACAAAGACTATTGATGGCCCTAGGGTATCTTTTGTGGATCGCCATCAGCACCAGAGGTAGAGAAAGCTACAAATGTGCAGACCCAACAAATTACAGCAAAAGTGAAGGCAACGGGGAGTCTTTAAGAGCCCAGTTCGTGTTCTACGCTTCGATTTGGCAACCTGGATGCGAATCAATACTTTGCTGAAAAAATCGAGCATAAGTCAGACGCCACTCCTGCTTAGTCGATCCCTAGTTCAACAACCCAGCTGGGAGTAGAGAGGAACAAGCTGGAACACATCACCAAGTGGGGAGTAAAGTTCACCGGGGAAGCACCCAGCTTCGTGAGTGCTTTTCTAGAGTGCAAGGAAGGGCTTCAAATCACCAGGGGACTACGATCGACGCAGTTTCACAACGTGGCAGTACAGCTTTTAAGGGTAAGGCTCTTATATGGCAAAGAGCCAACAGAGACCACTGCCTAAGCTGGGAAGACCTGCGACAAGAATTGCGGGCTGAGATTCTCCCAGCTGACTATGATGACCGCCTATAGGAGGAGATACGACTCCGGACGTAGGGAAGGGATGACTCAATGGGGATGTTTGTGTCAGCCATTGAGGGGTCATTTCTACGTCTTTTTTCTGCAACGTTCGGAGGCAGAAAAGCACGGGAAACATAGCTCCCTTCCGCAAAATGGACTTGGACTACACGATGGTAAACTCTCTATCTCAACTAATTGAATATGGCCATGAATTGAAAAAGACTGGTACGGTTGTGGAATCATTTGTACCTCCTCCCGACCCAAGAACACATAAGCTCTTAGAGCCTGACCACGCTTTTACTGAGGTAACACGAGCCGTAGCTCCCAGGCAGGAAGCTCCTTGAGGCCTGCAGTGTTGGAACTGCCGCGGTGCTGGCCATATTTCTCGGGGGTGCAGGGAGCAGAGGAGGTGTTTTGGTTCCGGGCAAAGTGGGGTAGTAAAATCGGCATGTCCCAACTGTAACTCGGCACGTGGGGGTTTGGGTAATTGGCGGTCGCGAAATAGACAGCGTGATCAAGCGCTGACGGAAGATTGGGTAAATGGCAGATCTGCGGGAAATGAGACCGGAGCTCAGTAGAGGGCATTGTGAGTTCCATCAGGGGTGCCTGAGGCTATAGATGGGCCGCCAAAAATAGAGCACTGGCTGGAAGTGGAAGGCGGAGATTCTCGACTACACTTGATGGTACAGGTTTTCAATGCGGATCAGTCGATTCTGGAGCCACATACTCTATTATTGAGGGGAAAGGGCACCTGGAGGCAACTAAGGACTCAGGGTGTGGAGTTACATGAAGCCAGTATCCCGTCGATTCGATTAGCGAATCATGCTCGGGCAGCAGTTATCGGGTCTATTTTAGCACCGGTGACCTTGGAGGGACGGACTCGGTGCTGCGTATTTTTGGTAGTTTCTCCAATAGCGCATGAACTGATTCTGGGGCTAGACTTCCTCTGGACCTTTGGAGTTCGAATCCACGTAAGGGAGGGATTAGCAAATCATGCTCGGGCAACAGTTATCGGGTCTATTTTAGCACCGATGACCTTGGAGGGACGGACTCGGTGCTGCGTATTTTTGGTAGTTTCTCCAAAAGCCCATGAACTGATTCTGGGGCTAGACTTCCTCTGGACCTTTGGAGTTCAAATCCACGTAGGGAAGGGAGAGTGGGACTTCTCAACCTGCATAGAAATGCCAGGAGTAGAGGCGTTGCAGATGCGGACTAGACTGACTCGACCAAAAGAGCAGCAATTGGAGGACATGAAAATTAGTTGCACCTTAATGGTGGAACGTGTGATAAAACCCGATTCAACGGAATAGTTGAGCCTTCCTCAAATCTTCGGTCCTCACCTATCCTCTTGATAGAAAAGGATGGGAAGTTCCACTTCTGTGTTGATTTTAGAAAACTGAGTCGGGTCTCCAAGCGTGACGGGTATCCCCTTCCGTACGTCTCCACGACCAGGAACAAGTTACGTAATGCACGGTACTTATCGACAATGGATACAAAGTCGACCTATTGGAAGGTTCCGATGACAGAAAAGTCGATGAAGTACAGTCCCTGGCCCTGGACTGTTCTACTTTCGGAGGATGCCGTTTAGCTCACAGATCGCTCCAGCAACCAGATCGGGTGTTAGGACCACAGCTATAACCAAACGTCTTTGTATATTTGGACGACGGCGGATTTTAACCAATATCGGAAGTTTCTTCGCGAGGTGTTCCGTCGCCTGTAAGAGGTGGGACTACGGGCCTCCCGTGAAAAATGCGAATTTCGCCGACACGAACTGAAATATTTAGGGTATGTGGTGGAAGAGGTAAGTCTTCATGTAGACCCAGAGAAGGTTGAGGGGATACTTAAGATACCTCGTCCAACCAACGTCAAGAGAATTCGACAATTTCTCAGAATGATCTCGTGGTACCCCCGCTCCATACTGGATTTTGCCACTCTAATGGCTCCAATGGTAGGAACTCTCAAAAGAAACAAGAAGTTTGTGAGACGTATGTGCGTACCCGACGAACGCCAGTTGGGGGATCGCTGATGCAAGTCAGGACCGCAATTGAAAGTTCAGTTGCCCCGAAGAGAAAAATTAACGGCTTGCCGGTTGGAGCCGAGCTGACGAGGAACCAGCGGATGAAGGACAGGTCTCTTTTGGTGGACGAAGATCGATAGAGGAGGATCGACAGTGCGACGAAGTATCCAGCACGTGAATCCTAATCAGGAGCTCAACGGAGGAATAGTAGATAATACGGTGGAATTTTCATCAGCGATATGGAAAGTAGGCAGTGGAAGTTTGTCGAGTGGTGCACCGGAGAGATAACTTCGCAACGTGACTTAATTTGGGGGGGCCCAATCAGGAGATTAGACGTAAGGACAAGTATTGTGGATACATTCTTTGTTTGAACTTAAATTAAAGGGTAAATTATATTTTGCGATTTGTTTTCTTCTTTGAAACACAGACTCATTAGTTTGAGTAAGTTATTCTTGTGTGAATTGTACAGTTGGCTCGTGTGTGTTTCAGCCTCCGAAAAAACTTTCAGGGAGTTTTCAATTCGTCTTACGTCAGGTGAACACATACCGAGAAAAGAGTGCAAAGCGGCCGCCCAGTCCTTGAATAATTGCTCTTTCTGCGTAATTCCTATCGAACAGGCTACGCTGGTAGGGTAAAAGGTCTTGAGTCTAGCTGAAAGAGGGGTGTTTTGGCGGCCGCGTTTCTCGCTTGGTGGCTCCTTGAGACGAAGGCACAAGCATGCGGCACCACCAATGACCGTCTTTGACGGTCAAACCGGGTCCGAAGTTCCAAACCAAAGGATCCTCAACGTGGAGGGTAAAATTTTGCCACGGTCATTAACAAACACCAAAAAAAAAACTCTTCCTGAAACTCAACAGTGAAACAAAAACTAGTAGGGCTACAAAGAAGTGAGAATAAGGCAAAACTCACGACACAGTCGAACAAAAGTACCTCTAATACCCAAAATATCACACTTGTTAAAAATAACATCGAAAATGTGGTCAAATTTGTAAATCTAGGCGCTCAAATAACAAGAATCTGTAATGAATGAGACGAAATATGCCAAAGAATTCACGCTAATGGAATTTTTTGAATCAATTGTGACGACCTTGAAGACCAACTGTATAAACAGAAAAACAAAGCTCCAAGTATACAAATCTATGATAAGACCTGTGTTATGCTATGGGTGTAAAACCTGAACCTTAACCCAAGCATCTGCAAATCCATTGAACGTATTTGACCGACGGGTGCTGAGGCGAGTAATTGGAGCGAAGCTAGATGAGGACCAATAGCGAATTCGATACAACCATGCAATGAAGTGGCCACATAGATCGTATTGATGAAGAACGGATACCTGAAAGAGTATTTTTTGGGAGAACTGAAGGGTGGAGACCAGTGGGGAAACCAAAGAAATGCTGGTCTGACTTGGTCGATGAAGATGGTTCATCGCTGCTTGGATTTCAAAATTGGAGGATGCAGTCAATGGAACACCGCAGTTGGGCTGCAGTGTTACAAAAAGAAAAAGAAGAAAAGAACGCATAACAATATCTTAATGAGGGTAAAGTAAGAATGGGTTGGGTTGCCTGCAGGATACGACAAAGACCAACATCTCGTCAATGCTTCAAATGCTTGGCTATGATCACACCACACAAATGACAAAAGACACAATAGGAGTGCCCTTTGTAACAATTGCGGTGACTTCGGAGATAAAAGAAAAGAGTGCTCGAAGAAGGTACACTGCATTCTTTCCATGGACACTAATTCAAGACCAGATTTTGGGCATTTCTTGAGGTCAAGCAAATTTTCGGTTTTTCAGGAAGCCCTTGCTAAGGCAAAATGAGAGCTTCGATGAACTGTATCCTGCAGGTAAGCCTACATCGCAGTTCTACCACCTGCTTGAGCAGTTTGTAAGGTAAAATGAAGGCCAACTCTTTGTTGCTGATGGAGCAACAGCTCGTTTAAAGTTCTACATCATGATATCGTAATGAAACTGGACCTGCCACCACCTGGGCTCAGAACAGTGATTTCCAGGTGAAGGACTGTGAGCAGCAGGATATATCATGAAGGTTTGGTGCCCAGGGAGCACTTTCTTCAGTGTATACCTAACGCCGAACGAGCTGATATAATCTTTCCAAGCCAAACTTAATACTTTGGAGGGCACTGTCTCAGACAAAGGAGGTAGCGTACTCATTGGGTGAGACTTCAACGCTAAGGCAATCGAATGGTTCGTGCCTTTAAACGAAAAAGAACCCTAGAAAAAGCGGCCATGCTGGACATGAAATTTGTCTCGGAGTCCTTCAAAGGGAGGAAACACAATTGGAGAGTATTAGAGAACTACTCAGTTAGTGATCCTCAGTGTGTTTTGCTTGAGATCATTGATGTTGTTTCATAATGTCCGTGCTCTCAACTTCCTACAATTGAGTGGAACATCAAAAGGATGGACGTCAAGAGGTTTGTCGAGGCAGGTGCTCCGCTGCAGGATGATTCAAAGGGGATAGAAGAGCTGGCAGCTTATTACGCGGTGTACTCAACTATGAGCATCATCACGATTGCTTGCAGCGCTTCTATGCACCATCGAAAACCCTGACACGTTAAGCCTGCAGTGTACTAGTGGTCAACTGAAATCACTGAATAGCAGGGGGACTATAAGAAGATTCAGCGTGAGGCTTAACGGATACGGAACCAATGATAGCAGCATATGAGCTTCCCAGATAATGCTTTTGTCATCTGATTAACAACATCAAGGCTCACTACTGGGGAGATACAGAGAAAAATGTAAACAAGGATTCGTGGGGCCTAGATATAAGCTACTTATACGGAAAATTGGTGCCCTACAGATGCCTTGGATACATGATGCGGAAAAGATGGACGAGGAAGAGCAGGCACTGTTTCCTGCCATCAAGTCTATGTTGACTATGGAGAAACAGCATACGAGTGCGCGTTTTTCACACAGTTGGAGCGTAAAGAGACAGCCCGATCATTTAAAACATGGAAATTACGGATCACCGTCTGCATACCGCCAGTTATACACACGAATCGACGTTGAGCACACCTACAAATACGCTATAAGTGGATATTCTGGATACGTTGGAAAACTCATTTCATGTTCTGGAATATCTTACTCGGCTTTTAAAGGACTGAAACCTGCTTTATAAAACGACAAAGGCCCAACAAAGGATGCTAACCAGAAAACATGTTTTTCAGGTGTCTGTCCTTGGTCCAGATCTGTGAAACGTGTCTTACGACAGCCTACTGAAACTGAAGATGCTAGATGAGTCACGTTTACTCGGCTATGTGGATGGTGTTGCGGCTCTAGTCACTAGACACACCGATAAATAAGCGCAATTCAGGCTAGGTATGCAATGTGCTGAGTGACAACCAGGATGACTGCTCACGGTTTCAGTCTAGCACTGTAGAAAACCAAAGAAAATCCTGGAAGTATGGACAATCAATATTAGAGATATTCTAATCGAACCGAAGTCAGCAGGTAAGTATCTGGGCCTACTGATTGACTCGAAGATGTGTTTCTCTGAGCAAACCAAGGTGATGGCGATGGCGTATCGGCTCTGTGTCCATTTTTGGCAGACCTAGGGGAACCTAGGTCAAAACACGGCCGCAAGGGAGACAGTTGCCCGCGAGGGACAGTGGTTGGTCTATAATTGGCAGCAGTGTTGGGTGAATTGCACGAATAGAAAGAGAGGAAGACGATGTCTGCCACGTGTTCACTTGCGAAGATTGGGATGGGCTGTGACGAAAACTCTACAAGGAGGCCTTAAAACTCACCCTGAATAGTAAAGTTGCCGTAATGCTTGGATCAGTTGACAAAGGAAAGCATGGGGCATAATGAAACCGTTTGGGACTCACAGAAGTCAGAGACGTCAAGGGTGGGGGATCGTTTGTCAAGTAATTACTCTTTCTTTCTCTCCTTTCATCGTAAAAGGTACCTCATGGAGTTCAAAACGAGACCTGCCCCGAAGTAATGTGTCAGACGGTTCCAGGCTTGGTTCTCAGATTCACAGAAGAGGTGTTGAGTTGGTGGTTTAGTCACTTACGTGCATGGGAGTCCAAGAAACATCGTTACCAAAGGTTTTTCACATGTTGAGATGGTTGTAGTTTAACAGACTCACTGTTTGAGCTGTCTGCAAGGCCCAGGTCATAGATAGCTAGTTACTGCACCTTCAGGAAAGCCTCCAGAGCACTAGCTGAATTCAATGGTACTATCAAACCATACTTGACAGCAGTACTTCGCTGCTAAGCTTTCAAACTCCAACAGGTGTGCTATTGTCAAGCGCATAGCACTAAAATCATGCAGGCTGTGTTTGTGAAAAGATGTGTTTCGCTGAGCTAAGCAGTTCAAACCATGCCAGCGATTGCAGATCCAACGCCACAAGCACACTAACTTGGTAGTTTCGTTCATTTTGGCAATATCCACGTAGACTTGATTAAGCTTCCCCAGTGTGAGGGCTGCAACAACTGCCTTATCATCATTGACTGTTATATTTGCTGGCCTTCAGCAACACCAATACACGACACTAAGGCTAGAACCATTACGAGGGTATTATTTGACCACTGAATCGTTACATTTGCCACGCCACTCAAGATCAGCTCAGAGCAAGCCCGTCAGTTTGTGGCCGACCTCTTAGACCAACTTGGTCACCTTCTGCAAGCTAGCCACGTCCAGACTACACCCTACTACCTACATGCCAATGGCATAATGGAATGGATGCACTGGACTCTCAAGAGTGTCATAAAGTGTATTCTCCGACACCTTGGCTGGAAACAACTCCAGCGATTTCTTAGGGTTACGCGCCCCGTTCAAGGAAGATCTGCAAGCCTAATCAGTGAATATGTTCATCAAATTGTCACCATGAATCCCGGGTGAATTCACCGCACCCCACATAGTACAAGCCAGCTGTGCGCTGAGTTTTATCATAGATCCCTCCCATCTGTTCAAGGGAATGTTTTCGGTTTTATAACTTAGACACATTGAATATCATCCGTTCTGTTTCAAAGACTTACCTGTATTTTGCTGCACTGACATGGTTAAGAAGCCACTTGAATAGCCGTACAAAAACCTCACCGTCTCATCGAATGTATCTTTGATCACTCTTACGTCACGTATGTAAACGGCGTCACCATGACCCCTTCCACCAACAACCCCCTGAAATCAGCTTACTAGAAGCACTGTGTAGTCAATAATACATCACTTATTGTCACCTCAGCCAACCTCACCACCACTGCATTCACCTAAGCCACAACCTTGGTTGCTCCCGTAAGTGGTTCAACTTATCCACGGCATACCAGCCGCACATCATCATCAGGAATAGGTAGTATTATCACTGCCACTACTGCAAGCAAAGGTCAGTGGAGAAGAGGTGACTGTGACATCTCGGAACTCTATGCAGGTTTTCTCTTGCCAGCCAAATCTCCTTTCAAAATGATGGCATAATGACTTCTAGCTCCATCATCGAGCA
Organism: Odontomyia ornata; assembly: GCA_963969285.1. Taxonomy (NCBI): domain Eukaryota; kingdom Metazoa; phylum Arthropoda; class Insecta; order Diptera; family Stratiomyidae; genus Odontomyia; species Odontomyia ornata. The sequence continues at coordinate 38,054,338 of OZ017741.1, forward strand.
GACACACACTTGCGTGGCGACGGAATACACACATACATATGTGGAAATTGTATGCAGTGTCCAAGTTCGGGCACTTAATACCTGAGTTCGGACTATTCCAGACGTGCCACCTTGTATTTGCTACGATCGCAAGCAAAAAATCTTGTGTTAACGTTTATGTCACTTCTGTTCCAACAACAAACTAAGGCCCAACAGGATTTAAAAAAAAAGAGAATAGGCCTGCGGATATCAAATATAGAAAATAATTCAAAATAAAGTTTATTCTTGTGTTCTAAGGCCACGCCTTGTTAAAAGACAGAACTGCAGATACGCCGCAAACATAGTCTGCATAGATCCTTCTGAAATTTCCAGAAGGAATTAACCTTATAAATAGTCGTCTTTATATTATATTATAATGACTTTAATTGTACTCTAACGATTTTATTCATGAAAATGTAAAACTGATAAAACATACCTAACTATCAAAATTTAGCGAATTTAGGCTCCTGAGGCATTTGTTCTTGTTACACTCATAAAGAAACAATTCCTTGATTTTTTCAAATATTCCGGTCTACACGCGGCAATTTGCAAGGAGGGTGGAGGGTACATATAATTTTTTCGTGTCCTTCTGCTGCTGCTGTTACCAGTGTTATACTTTTAATATCTGATATCAAAAGATCTCACCAAGACCTTTTATCCGATATATATTCGACTATCTTCGGTGTAAACGTTTTTTGGGGTCACATCCCAATATGGGGAGATCCCCTTCGACTAAGAAATTTTCATTTAGCAGAAACTTTTGAACCATTCACAGGATTTGATGGATGCAGCTTCTCTAGTTGCTGAGGAACCCTGTTATGACGTAGTAACGGACGGATGGACGGACGGTATGGTGCCGATATAATAGGGTGTTGGAAAAAAAATGTTTCCAAAATCCTGAAAAGTTGGGTCGTTATGAGACACCCCATTATAAGAAAAGAAAAAAAATGCAATTGAAAGAAATTAGTATGATTCAATATTACAACGTGACGGCAACAAGTTTAGAAATTGGATTAAGTTAATTTACTTGGAGAGTATATAGATTAATGTAAATATTTCAGTTTTTTAATTTTTTTTTAAATGTTAGTAGTTAGAGCCTTAGCTGTTTATGGTACTTTTCACTAGTTCAAATCAACCTGACCGGAAAAAGGTATTTCACAGAAAGTTTTCTTTGGATTCATTAGATATTGATCCGAAGTTGGATAAGAATCGAACAATCAAGTTGTATACTTTCCATATTACCTTCTAGAGTGCCATTCTAGTTAAGAATGTGTTATAGTAATGCCTTAACAATGAGGTAAGAACTGGACTATTGTCTGAGGCATTATTGTTCGGAATGTCATTTTAATCCATAGTGCCTCATATTCCCCTGCTACTTGAATTATTTCAGTTGATCAAATTTCCCTAACAGCTCACTCACCATTTTTTTGAAAGCATTCCTCAATTTTTCAATATTTTTCAATTTAACTGACCATTCAACGAATTCAAGAACGGGTTGTTGAAAATTTATTCACAGTCTGATTCGTGGTCTGCTCGATGAAAAACCAAAGAATTTCCCTTTGAATTATTTATGGCTATCGATTGCGGGAGACTTGCTGGAGGGTGCAGAAGCAAAAAAAATAAAGTATAAATTGAAACATTCGGAAGAAAGTCCGGAAGTCGAAATAGTAGTCGTTGGACGTTTTGTCCATTCCAGGAAGGTGAAAAGGGATAAGTTACCCATATTGAATAATTCATGAAGTATTTTATCAATTCCGTTCTTGATTTCATTTTTTTTTTCTTTAACTCTCGTTTAGGACATTTCAGGATTATTTTTTTTCTTTACTTCGCTTAGTCTGAGTGGTGGACATTGGAGAGCGATAAGTAGAAAAGTTGAATACAGGCACTTTGAATTGAGACAAAATCTGTTAAAAGGATTGAGACAAGTGGATTTTGTTTATTATGTTTGAAAGTTGAAAAATGGTTTTATAGATTGGAAAATTATGTTGATGAGTTGCTTAAGGACAATAATAAATATTGGAATGTAGCCTGGTTTTCACTGAATTTAGCCATTTTGCCGAAAATAAAGCATTGCACTGTGTTCATAGAACAATTCTTAAGAGAAAAGATACTTGTTGGATACCATAAATTTAAATGCAAAAAGTTAAAAGGTAGGATCCTGCTACAATCTGAAAATTATGTACCATTAATAACTACGAGCGATAAGATAGAAGGTAAGCTTCGGAACTCATCGCGTGGCTTCGGATATTATATATTGGTTTGATATCGTCTAAAATAAGATTTTGTAGGGAAAATATGTATTTATACGTATCCTTAGGGCACTAGGTCAGTAGGCTCTGTAGACAGAATATTACAATTTAGACAATTGGAAAGTAAACTCTTAAAACTTTAACAATTCTGAAAATTGTTTCTATCGCTGATTGCTAAACGTTGAGTGAAATTTCTGAAATTTTACTTTTAAGCAATCAAAGCTTGGTAAATCAAGACATTTGATACTGCAAAAAATAAATATAGGGTGAAAGTTAATTTGAGTTTTTTTTTTACTATAATTGTTTAAATAAAGATAATAGGTAAAAAATTAACATTGAAATTTGTAGCTGAAGAGTTTGTAGTAATTAAGAAGTTGCCTAGGAAAACTGCTTGAAAAAATTTGCGGAGAAAACACCATTTCCTGTACTACAACCCACCACAGCCATCACTATTATTACCAGAAGAATTACTACCCTACGCAACAATTTAAAAAAACCAAATAAAATAAAAATCACACAAACAAACAAAAAATTAGATGATGACAACCCCTTTGCAATGTAATAAAGCAAAGAATTGCAGTTTTATCTCGTAGAGAAAAACCACCGTTGCCACCATGCAAGGGGCTCGCCGAGAAAGCCTCCGTTGCTGGCACGCGGGAGTCTTGTCGAGATAAGCAAAGAGATTGCTTCTCGACTTTCCGTGTGGTTCGGTTTATATATTTATTTATTTATTTCAAAAAAATCAACTTACAGACTAGCAGTCCAAATATAAGTCAATTAATAGATAAATACAAATATACGAATTCCAAATGCAGAAGAAATTAAAGAAAAAAACTTCACAATACGATATGAAAAATTAAGACTTATAGGAGTATTTATAAATTTGATTTTTCACTGAAGTTTTGAATACGCTAAGAGACTATGGTAGAGGACCAAGACTATACAAGGTAAGCATAGTAAAGGAAAGTGGAAGAAGATGTTAGTACATGCATTCGGAACCTAAAATTGAAGCGAGGATCTATTAGGGTGAGCAGCATTGAATGTATTAATTTGCATGCATAGATTTTGAGATTAAAAGACTTTGATAAAGCATGGACAAAAGACATTCGTCAAGGAAAGATTGTCTGGACTCGAGGCTGGAAGGGTCAAAATCTAGTAGTCGGTCATAAAGGGAGTAAGGCAGGTTGAATTTGAAGAATAGAGACTGTGTGAATCTGCGTTGAACTGATTCAAGAGCATCGATGTGCTTCCTGTGGTACGGGCTCCAAATATTGGAGCAGTACTCCAAATTACGACCTACTAGTGAGAAGTAAAGACACAGACAGGATGTGATATATTGGAATAACGAAGCGGATTGTAAAATAAATCCAGTTAACCGGGAGGCTTTCCTAAGAATTAGAGCAATGTGGAGATCAAACTTCAGTTTACAATCGAAAAGCACACCAAGCTCGTTAGAGGAGGTTACATTGCTCGAAGGGATGCCAACAAGCCTATACATTGAGAGAAGAGGAAATTATTTACAGGAGAGTGTCATCTTATGTCATTTGGAAACATTTAATGAGAGTTGGTTTGATTTACGCCAAACACTAAGATGCTGAAGATCAGTTTGAAGGATATCCACGTCTAAAAGGGAATCAATAACTTGAAAAATCTTGAAATCATCACCATAAAAGAGACAGGGGGATGTGATAACAGAAGCTAGATCATTGAGAAAAAGTAAAAATAGTATGGGGCCAAGTATTGAACCTTCCGAAACTCTTGAGCTCGGGTGAAAAGAAGAAGAGGAACAAGAATTAAAAGTGACCACACATTGACGAATAAAGACATAGGAGAGAAGCCAGGAATAGAGACAAATAGGGACATTAAACCCCAAAAGTTTCTCAAATAGAAGAGACTGATCCACTGAATCAAAGGCTTTAGAGAAATCCGTAAAAATATCTTCCACTTGTTGTTGCTGGTCGAGGGCAGCTGCAATATAATGGGTAAAAGAAAGCAAATTTGTAAGTGAACATCTGCCTCTGACAAAACCATGCTCTTGATCTGCTATAGATGGAAGGACAAGTGGATGCAGCACATCAAAAACTATCTTTTCAAGAATTTTACCAAAACAAGGAAGAAGGGAAATAGGACGATAGTTTGAGACAATATTATAAAGATAGGAAAAATACGGGTAATTTTCCATTGGGAGGGGTAAGCCCCACAAGATTCACTGAAATTTAAAAAAAAGTTGAAAAGGGAACACAAAGTGAAGAAGATAAAGATCTTTCTAGAAAATTTGGTATGCCATCAGGGCCCACGGTGGTACTGTTGTCAAGATTATTTAAGAGAAGCTCAACCTGCAAGGGGTTTGTAAGAAAAGTAGGAGAGGAAAAAGAGCAAGAAGATTGGCTAAAGAAAGAGAAATGCTCAGCCCTGCCGAAAAAACAATAACAATAAGAAGCAAAAAGTTTACAAGATTCTTGAGGAGTAGATGATTTCACACCATCCAGACTAAAATTATCTGGGGCATGATGAGAGGTCCTTAAAGATTTTATGCACGACCAGAACGCACGAGTTTGATTCGACATTAACGTAGTTTCAATGTGATTAACATATGCATGAAGTGTAGAGGTGGTAATTTTCTTGGCCGCGGCGCAACGCTTTTTGAATTTAGCGAGGTCAATTGGAAGGCTAGTGTTTAAGAATTTTCTGCGGGCAGCATCTTTAGCTTTGATTGCAATGGCAACATCTGAATTAAACATAAGAGTATCTTTTGGTCTTCTTGCTGGAAACACAGGAGTAAATTGCAAGATTAAGGACAAAAGAAATAATATAGAGCTTATCAACACAATCTTCAGTGTAGAGATTGCTGAAGCAGGAATATGAATTCACAGCATTAAGGCTGGCTTCCACGCTTGATAAAACGGGATTTAAAAAATTATAGCGGGAAGGTAAGGAATTCTTCAAGGAACGAGAAGATGTGATAGCAAGCTCAATAGAGAGCGATGAATGGTGGGGATCAGTTTTGACAAAGGATGAGAGTGCCACCTATGCGGACAGAGAAGACGGTGACAAGTTGGAAAGAACAAGATCAAGCAATTGTTGTATTAGGTGAAAGAAAAGAGGGAAATAAAAGTAACAGCAACAGCTCTTGAGAAGTTCGAGAACTTGCGCGACAAAAACTCGGATTTGACGGAGTTTTGAAAAATTTGGCAGAAAAGTGTGTTAGCCCCTTAGATTGCTAGTATTCAGTAGTTCAGTGCATCAAGTAGAATAGAGGCAATAGCCATGCACGACTTTACGGCCACCGCCGATGACAAATTCAGCTTCAAAAAGTTACAAGTTCTAAAGGATACAAATCTGAAAGGAGGCATCTACTCGATTTTACGACAATTCTTAAACAACAGGATGTTAGAGTGTGTTCTTGTGTTTTTTCCGTCGTGTCCCACTGCACTCGGTGTGAAGAATTTTTCCCCGACCATAATTCATCAATCTCAAAGCCGAAACACAAATGGTCAAAAAGTTGAGAAAAAAATAAATATTTCTAATCGGGGCTCTAGTGAAAGCTAAATTTCGTGCATAATTTGAAAATTTCGCAATAGTAAGTGTATTTGTGTAATAGCAGTTTCGATAGTAAGAAAATTTTTATGCACATTGCCGTCGTCGTCATCGTTTGCAATCTGATTTGAGTCATATATGTCCGCAAATCGAGGGCAGTTTCATGCAAATGCGAAGCAGTGTGATCCGAGTTATTTTGCCATCGAAAATATCGAGGAATCCATAGACAGCGAGCCTGTTTTTCCTGCAGCAAAATATTTTTGCCAACATCATCCAGACAAACCACATATAAACCCGGGCAGGAGAACGTTTTTTTTTTGTGTTTGGGAGATGAATGCCATTTATGCACAGAGTGTGGGACTCCCATGCTCGAAAGAAGGCAACCGAACTACCCACTAAACACCTCGCCTGTCAACCTGAAAACCCAGGCTGGAACTGTTTGACACATTACTTTGGGCCCGGTTGCATTTTGTTATTCCGCGTGATGCCTTCAAGCTGGGAGATCACTCTTCTAGCGAAAGGGAAGAGGGGAAGCGATCGCCCAGCTCCAATGCCTCCGGCTGCTGTAAGTCATTTTTATCTTTTAGGACTGCTCGAACATAATGTGCCACCTGGTTCCATTTGTCAAGTGATTCGAGCATCACCGTAACTACATTATCCGGGGTGAGCTCTCCCGTCTCCCTGTAGAGGTACCTTGGCGGCCTGACCAATTTTGTGCACACAAAAATATGTGGCAGGCATTGTCTTTCTCCCCTGGGCAAAACCGACAATCGGGGAACCGTGACTTATCAATCTTGTGCAGGTAAGACTGAAAACGACCATGCCCACTCAAAAGCTGAGTCAGGTAGAAGTCAGTCTCACCATGCCTTTGATTTAGCCACAGTCTCACATCTGGGATGAGGCGCGCAGTCCACCTTTTTTTTTTTTGTGGTAGTCCACCTTACCTTCGTGCGATTTACCCAAGACTGCTGCCAATCGTTGAACGAGCGCTGTCTCTCCTCGCGGACAACCATCTGCCTCGTTTCCTTGTTTCGGCGCAGGTAAATAGCACGGTGCTTTCTAGCAAGGAGGGCGACAGGTATCGCGCATGCAATAGCTCTAACCGTCGAGTCAGAGACTATTGGATACGAAGACGCAATCCTCCGTGCTCCTCTTGCCTGTACCTGTGCCTAACGCTTTCGGTATACTTCCTTGCTGAGAGCATTGCCCCATATGTCTACTCCGTTCAGTAGGACTGACTCTACAGCACTCATCAAGAGGCATCTTCTTGATGGGCTGGGTCACCCTACGTTGGCCATAATTCGACTCAGAGCCGATATTCCCGAAGCAGCCTTCTCAGCCGTTGCCCTGATTTGCTCAGGAAAACTCATCTTCGAGCCGATCAGTAGCCCCACTGATGGCTTCAATTCGATTTGTATGTCTCCAATACTGATCATCCTCGCTCAAGGGATTCTCTTTTTCGTCAAGATGACCACTTCGGTTGCCTCGAGTGCTAAACTGAACCCGCGAGTAGTCATCCAGTCCCTCACTCGGTGCATTGACGTACCTAACCTAAGTTGCGCTTGTTCAACGGTGCGTCCATTGACCGGACTCGCAACATCATCCGCATAGCCGATCAAGCGTGACTCATTTGGCATCTCCAGTCTTAATAGCCCGTCACAGGATATGGTCCACAGGTCCAGACGTAATGTAAGATGTAATTTTCATCCTTCGTTAGCCCTGTGTCGTGTCGCAAAGCAGGCTTCGGTCCTTTAGCCAGTTCGCATTCTGGAGTTTGAAATGGGTCCACTCATCTAGCGTCGTTAAAGGCGTTTTTGTGGTCGAGTTGTAACCAACAGCACGATCAGTTGCTTGGTGCAAATATGTGCCTCTGCCGTTTGGATTGCTCCCACCACCTCTGCAATTGCATCAATAGTAGAACGTCCTGCTGTAAAGCCTTACTGCCAAGGAGATAGGTGCCCAGCAGCACGAATCGCATCAGTGAGTCTTCCCTTAATGAGTTTCTCTAGCACTTTCCCAGCTGTGTCTAGCATGCATAACGGGCGATATGCAGACGGCGACCCAGGACTTCCCTTACCCTTGCTGATCAGCGCGAGTCTCGCCACGTTCCATCGCACCCGAAAAACCCCGTTCTGTAGGTAAGCGTTGAATGTGCTCAGCAGCAAGTCAGACCAATGGTGAAAGACGAGCCACAATACCTCAGTCGGAATCCCAACTGGACCTGGAACCTTCCTCGTTTTCAATGAGAGGACTGCCTCCTCCAGTTCCGGCTGTGTGAAAAGTGGACTGTCAACTGCTGCTTCTCCATGGACACCGTCAACACGGGCAGAAGGGGCGGAGCAGAGTGCCCGCACTATATCATCAATATTTTCCGCATCATGTATACAAGGCTTCCATAGGGCGCTAAGCTTCCGTAGGGCACCAAGCTTCCGCATAACTAGCTTGTAGCCAAGGCTCTACGAATCATTGTTCACATTGTCCACTAGGTCTTACCAGCAGCGAGCCTTGCTATTGTTGATCAATTTGCAAAGGCATTTCTTGACTGACTTATATGCTGCCACCCGGTTGCATGCCTCGTCACGGTTCCATGCCCGTTGAGCCTCACGCCGAAGCTTGTGACTCTCCCTTCGCTTTTTAGAGACTTAAGTTGACCACCAGTACACCGTGGCTTGTCGTGCCAGAGTTTTCGATGGGGCATAGCAGCGCAGCAAACGGTGGTAATGATGCTCATAGTTGAGTTCACCACGTCTTGAGCTGCCAGTTCTTCCATCCCCCCCAAAGCTCCCTGCTGCAGCTCACCTGCTGTGAGCACCTCGGCGAACCTCTCGACGTCCATCCTTTCGATGTTCCATCCAGTGGTAGAAAGCCGAGAGCACGGACATCGGGGGACAATATTACTGATCTCAAGCAGAATGTACTGATGATCACTGGCTGAGTAGTCCTCTAATATTCTCCAATTGTGTATCCTCTCTGCTAAGGACTCCAAGGCAAATGTCACGTCCGGTATGGTTCCTTCACAGCCAATACGGGGGTAAGTTGGCATATTTCCGGTGTTTGGTACGACGAGGGCCGTCCTGGCCACCATTTTCAGGATTTGTTTTCTCCGTGTATCAGTTTCAGGCATGCCCCATACGAATGATTTAGCGTTGAAGTCCCCCTCAACAAGCACGTTACTCTCTCCGTTCCAGACAGCGCCCTCCAGAGTATCAAGCATGGCTTGGAAAGATGATATCGATTCGTTAGGCGTTAGGTACGCACTAAAGAACGTGGTCCCTGAGCACCGAACTCACACGAAACCATCCCCCTGTCCACAACTCTCCGCTTGGAAATCACTGTTCCGAACCTAGATGGCGGCAGGGCCAGTTTTGTCAGGATACCATTTTGCAGAACTTTCATCATGGTGTTGCTCACTCAGCAACAAGAAGTTGGCTTTCATGTCCCTCGTAAACTGCTCGAGCAGAGTTTGGGTAGTTGAACTGCAGTGTAGGCTTAGCTGCAGGATGCGGGTCATCGAAGTTCTGATTTTGCCTTGGCTAGAGCTTCTTGGAAAACCCGGGCATTTTTGCGATCCCAAGACGTGTTCAAATCAGGTCTTGAATTAGTATACATGCAAAGAATACAGTGTGGCTCCTTCATACACTCTTTTCTTTTATATCCCTTTTCAACGCATTTTTAACATTGGGAAGTCACATCGGGTCCTTTGGATACTTGTGTGGTGTGATCATAGCCAAGGCATTTGAAACATCGAAGAGGCGTTGCTCTTTGCCGTATCCTACAGACAACTCACCCCATTCGTACTTTGCACTTGTTCAGAAATTTCCGCCAAGTCAACTATAGCCTTGTGTTGTCCCCCATGGCTTTCTGGTGTCAACCTCGCTTTGATCCTTCCGACGGTAGGGAACTCCCTTTTGATAGCCTCTTCTACCTCGGCCAGATCCGTGACGCAGTCAATGTCTATTATTTCGATCGTCGCCATCGGCTCGAGCGAATCTGCAGTTGCACTTTTGCACAGAGCTTTCTTTACTGCATCGCAGAATGCTGCCTTATTGTCGGACCCTGCCCTGAGTTCAACCAGTATGTGGCCCGACCGCATTGGTCGTACTGCTTTAAAAGCAGTGTTGGTGTCTTCGGGCCTTACGTTTCCCCTGATGTCCTGCAACACCTTCGTGTGGGATCGGCCATCTTGGGGTTTTACGAGTAGTGCCTGCTGCCGGCGTCTTTGTCGGGGCTTCTGTCTCTCTTGTTTTACGTCAGGTCTTTTTTCTTGTTGAGCGTTCATACGGGCTTTACTTTCTGCCACTTTTTGGAGGAGTTTCTTAGCGGCTTTCTTCGCTCCTTTTGTAAGCACTGCTTAAAACCCGCGATCTGGTGCTCCACCTCCATTGAGTAGGTCGTGGCGCTATTTGCACGTGGCCTTTATATTTCGCCACAGCGCTTTTTTGACCATTTGCTCTTGTTTTGCCTTTAATCAGCAACTCCGATGATGCCCTATGTGTTTTAGGAGCTCCTCTAGTCCAAGGAACCCAACCTTTACTGTTTTGCTGATTTTTGGGGAGTTGCATGCAGATTGTATTCTTTTCAGAACAGCTCCCGCTTTTCGGAATAGCCTTTCTTTATGTCGCTGGGCAGGCATTATACTTTGCAACCATCCTTGGGAGAGGTTATCGCTTTCCGTTGCCAAATTAAGTACTTCCGCCACATTTTCGATGTAAACGATGCAGTCACACAACGGCGCTTTATTTGCGTGGTCGCTCGTTTCTTTTCCTGCCGTAATCTCTTCGTTGATTTCAGGATGGTTCTTTATTATGTTGGGATTTGCAACCCTTGCATCGGTCCCTTTGGTAACGATCGTAGCAGTGACCATCGAATTTTTGATGTTCTTTATATTTTCTTCCACCGCTCGAACACCTGAAGCGTCCTGCAGAGTCTGGCATTCACATCATTTTATTGCTGCGCCCAAACGCTGCAAAAATCTCAGTCTGGACCAGATTGTCTGCTAATCTCCGTTTTTTGTCCACCTTCACTGTCATTGTATTAATCGTCGTTTTTGTCATCGTCAATTTGGCTCTGGAGTACGTCATATGGAAGCTACCTATCGATACGAGAAGTACATTACCATACAAGTCAAGCCAAGTAGTGGCCTATGCAGACGACATCAACATTCTGTCACGGTCATTAACAACTGCCAAAGAACTCTTCCTGAAACTCGATAGCGAAGCAAAACTAGTAGGGCTAAAAATCAACGAAAATAAAACAAGGCTCTTGACGTAGTCGAGGAAAAACACCTCAAACACCCAAAATATCACACTTGGCGAATACAGTATCGAGAATGTTAGCGAATTTGTGTATTTAGGCGCCAAAATAACGAAAACGGGCAATGAAAGAGACAAAATAAGCCGAAGAATACAGCTTGCAAATAAAATATTCTATTCAATATTGACGGTCTTGAAGACCAGCTGCATGCACAGAAGAATAAAGCTCCAAGCATACAAATCTGTGATAAGACCTGTGTTATGCCATGGGTGTGAAACATGGACCTTAACCCAAGCATCTGCAAATAAATTGAACGCCTTTGAGCGACGGGTCCTGAGGCAAAAAACGGAGCGTAGCTAGACGGGGACCAATGGTGAATTCGATGCAACCATGAGCTGTATGAGATTTTTGACGATCCGGAGGTCTCAACGATGGTAAAACTGCGGAAGCTGCAATGGGCCGGAGACATGAATCGTATGGATGAACAGCGGATACCCAAGAGGGTATTTGTTGGGAGAACTGAAGGCTGGCGGCCAGTGGGGAAACCGAGTCTTGGTCTGACTCAGTCGACGAAGACAGTTCACCGCTGCTCGGATTTTGGAATTGGAAGACAGGGTCAACGGACCTTGCGCTGTTTGCAGGATGCGAAGGCCCGAAAGGGGCTGTAGTGCTAAGAAGAAGAAAAAGAAGAAGTACCGCTCTTGATGTACTGTTAACATCGTGGCTGCAACCGCTGGTTGCGTCGTCGTTGTTATTATTTTTATGTCTTTTTGGTTTCTTTTATCTTTTTTAAGTGTTTTTATTTGCTCCAGTTTTATTGTGTTCCCCCTCGGAGCCGCTATCTCTATTTGTGTGTAGTTGCCTTTTTGGTCCCATGGTTATCTTTGCAAAGTATCAAGGCCAAGCGAGGGCTAGCATGAGCCCCTATGGGGACAAGATCAGAGCCACACCAGCGCTAATCGGAAGACCGTCTTAAGCGAACCTACACCACCCACCCAATGGGCGAACTTCGGACGTACTCCGAGGCCTGCCAAAGTTTAACCAGGACGGAGACGGTTATGATAGTTGAATTGGAGCCGTTCTCACACGTGTGACACCACGGCGCTACTGTACAAAGCAACTAGGTTCAAACCATCATATCCGCCAGCCCAAAGCATCAATTCCAGTTCGTTGTCCAAAGCGTAGTTCAGATCCAATCAGGGTCGTTACTTGTCATCCCAGGGGGGAACCACATGGCGTTCCCCATATCCCCAGGTCAGTGGAGTCAGTGCTCCCCAAAGAATGCTAGCCTCCAAGAGTGCTCTTGTCGACCGACATTCCCCCTGCGGGAATTTCCTCGGGTACGTGGGGGCGGAACTCCCAAAAGAATGCTAGCCTCCAAGAGTATTCCTCACTTTGGCAATGCATATTGTGTGCACCACCTAAACAAAAACTTCTCACTGAGTTGATGGAGAACTTACCAGCAAACAGAGTACAAAGATCGAGGCCATTTCTCCATTTTGGAGTCGACTTTTGTGGTCCAATTAAGGTGCACTATAAAATTCGTGGGTATCGTCTGGACAATGCCTACAGAGCACACTTTGTAGGCTTTTCAACAAAGCCCATCTACTTCTAGCTAGTCTTTCATTAGATGCCTTAAGCGGTTCATCATAAGGTGAGGACGTCTTGTGAAAATCTTTAGCGACAACGCTACAAATTTTTGTTGGAGCAAACACGGAGCTCCAGGAACTTACTTTACTGTCTAACCAACAGTTTTCACAAATTTAGGATAGCTGTGCCAAAATGGTTGCGCATATCGCCATGCTCCATCAACTTCATGGGTTATGAGAAGCCGGAATCAAGTCAGCTAAATACCATTTGAAACGAATGGTAGGATGCGCCTCCCTGACGCATGAAGAATTAAATACAATAATTTGCCAAATAGAGGAGATACTGAATTTTCAACCAATCAGCTAGATGTTACTGGATCAAAATTATGTACAGGCACTAACGTCAGGTTATTTCTTAATTGGTGAGGCATTAACGAAAATTCCAGATTCTCAACTAGACCCTGAATCTATCCTTCCTTCAGATCGGTAGAAATTGGTGAGAGGTCTTCACAATTATTAGTCATGCTAAAGGAGAAGAACTGGCCACCCATTAAATAGCGCTTGGAAAGGATAATCAATGTACAAACGAGATCTGATGGCAGAGTAAGAGTGGTTGAGATAAAAATCGCTACTGGAATTACCTCATGAGTAATAAATATGATCAGTTCACTGCTAAACATCGGAGAGCCTTTCACAACAGTGTTTAACACTAACAACGACTTCACCGGACATATATCTCTCCGGTCGACACTGATCTCATTGACGCAATTAAAGGCCAATATTGGAAATACTTCTTGTAATTTTAGAGAGATTTTATAAAAATCATCTCTACTTTTACTGCACTATGATCTTCAGCCAATTTTCGAGATTTTCTTTTGAAATTTCTTCACTCCCATTCTATGAAGGCAAAATGTACTTCCATATAACGAACTCTAACATACCTTGATGTGGTTGGGAAAATTGCCAATTAAGATTTTTCCCAATATAAGTTTAACAGAAGCTAACAGTGAATATTCCCTTTTATCCATTCACTTTCTACCTCTTTCAATTTCTCTCGTGATTGCATGAAACTTTCCAAAAGTGTTTCAGACAAAGTTTTCATTTCCATTCATCTGACATACACTCTGTCTATTTTCTCTTCTAAAATGTCCTCTAAGTCCTGAAATCCCTCAACGATGGTATTGCCGCCGTTTGTTCGTTCGTTTATTTTGTTCATTCGTGTCTAGTGGTATATGGCTCTATACATCACGAGTATATCTGATTCTATGATAGCTTTTATTGTTGCTACTCTATGGTCCTAGCAGTAGCATTGTTGGTTGTTTGTCGTTTTGTCTCTTAACCTTTTTAATGGGGGAAAATTACGTGACAGGCAATCATAATTGGCGTAGTTAAGTCAATTAGATGATCTAATAGCAATTTTCGTGTGAATTAATGTGCCTTTGTGAATTTATAGGTTAAACATTGAAAGCAATTAGAGTATGTAGTTGTATGAGAATATTTAGAAAGAGGGTAGACAGACCTATGCTCATGTCAGAAGGGTTTTGTACTCAACTTACAAAATGCAGTAACCAGCAACGAATAAAATCAAGAAACATGTCAAAGACGATTTTATTGGAGAAAATGTGAAATTCGAGGATCATACTATTATTAACAAAGCTGAAAGAATTTTGACTTCTGAGGCATTTGTTATAGTTATATCCATAAATATCTCCCTTGATAATTATTTCAGATTTTTTAGATCACGGGTGTCCATTCGCGAGGGAGGAAACACATTTTTCATGTATTTCCTCCCCTGTGCCCCCACTGAAGCAAAAAATTGTCAATTTAAGAACTGTTTTGCAAAGCTCTCATAGAGAACTTTCGGTTGATACTCATATCGGCTGCCTTTCATGAATTTTTTTTTCAGGGGCCAATCCTCTGTACTGTAATCATCGATTCATGGCCTATTTTTTCGAGTCCTAGAATGGTTACAAAGCCTTTTTGCTAGGAGCTCTCTCCTGCCTCTTTGACTTGTTTAAATTATATGTACTCATCTTCATGATACCTATCATTCCTGCAATTTTCAAGCAAATCCTAGCAAAGTGTAGTGTCTAAGTCGGTAAAAAGCGCATATGGCTCCATAGCCATATGTTTCCATATAGCCCAGTCATATTAGGGCTTTCACCTCGGAATGAAAGATAATAAGCTGCAAATTGGTATGAACCTTTGTTTTGTCATTCTAAATGTTGTCTCAAAAGTCTAAATCGTTATCGTGTTCCCGTCTCAAGATATTCAAGGTCAAAGGTCACAAAAATCGGTTTTTCGCGAATATCTGGCTTCCTATCGGTTAAATGAGATTTGCATTTATTATAAAAGTTGTAGGCTATAAAATTCCCTACAACTTTTGTTTAAACTTTTTTTTCATACGACCAACCGTTTTGAAGGTAGAGCGCGAAGAGTGCACATCGTACAGTCATATACGGCCTAATGCAAGGTCAAGCGTGAGTTATGGTTATCAGTACGTTATAAAGTCAATTATTTACTTGGAAATTATAATTATTAAACAATGCCTATTATTTATGTACTAACTATTAATTATTTATATTTAATTAAAGTAAGTAACTTGATTATTTATATATAATTATTCATATTTAACTATTTGACAAAACAAAGGTTCATACCAATTTGCAGCTTATTATCTTTCATTCCGAGGTTGACCCCTTTTTAGGGTTTTGTACTAAAATACAAAACCCTATTGCAATCACGACCTGTGTCCGTCTGTCCGTCTGTCCGTCCGTCCGTCCGTCCGTCCGTCCGTCCGTCCGTCCGTCCGTCTGTATGTCACAGCACTTTTTCTCCGAAACTATAAGGGCTACAGCCATGAAACTTTGTAGAAAGGTCAGAAGTGGTGATCTCTTGAAAGTTCAAGGGTGGAAAAATTTTTCAAAGGCGTTTAAGGGGGGTCTCCCCATATAAGGGGGTGACCCCTCAAAAAAAAATTTTCACCATTGGTAGTCGAGTAGGGTGTCATTGGAAAGGCCTCAATGAGATCTTTTCAAAACAAGTCTTAAAATTGTCTTATAAGTACCGAGGGGGGCAGGGGAAGGGGAAATGTACGAACTTTTCGCGTACCCCCCCCTCGCGATTGGACACCTTCCATCCGAAAAATCTGAAAAAAATCATGAATGTAGGCCTTAATGAGTACAACAACAACAAATACATGAGAAGTCGAAATTCACTCAACTTTGTTAGTAATAGTATGATTTATCGATTTTGTGTTTTCTTGAATAAAATCTAAACGGTACCCTTAAACTCAATAAAATTTAGCAAAGAGATGACTTTTTATAAGATTGATCTTTTCTGAAAGTTTCATAAAGATATAATGGTATTTACCGAAGTTATAGCGATTTGAATTTTCGTGTATTACTATGGAGCAATATGCCCTGTATTACTATGGAAACATATTGCTATGGAGCCATATGCGCTTTTTACCGACTTAGACACTACAGCTTTGCTAGAATTTGCATGAAAATTTCAGGAGTGATAGGTATCATGAAGATGAGTACATACAATTGAAACAAGTCGTAGAGGCAGGAGAGAGCTCCTAGCAAAAGGGCTTTGTAACCATTCTAGGATTCGAAAAAATAGGCCATGAATCGATGATTACAGTACAGAGGAGTGGCCCCTGAAAAAAAATTTCATGAAAGGTAGCCGATATGAGTATCAACTGAAAGTTCTCTATGAGGGCTTTTCAAAACAGTTCTTAAACTGACAGTTTTTGCTTCAGTGGGGGCACCGGGGGGGAAATACATGAAAAATGTGTTTCCTCCCTCGCGAATGGTCACCAGTGATCTAAAAAATCTGAAAAAAATATCAAAGGAGATATTTATGGGTATAACTATAACAAATACCTCAGAAGTCAAAATTCGTTCAACTTTGTTAATAATAGTATGAACCTCGAATTTCACATTTTCTCCAATAAAATCGTCTTTGACATGTTTCTTGATTTTATTCGTTGCTGGTTACTGCATTTTGTAAGTTGAGTACAAAACCCTTCTGACATGAGCATAGGTCCGTCTACCCAACTTGTTTTACCTAATATGACTGGGCTATACAACTTTTCAAAAACTTTGGTGAAAGTTGGAGCCGAATTGCGACCTCTAACGTGGTCAACAATCTCGTTATATACATACACACATATACAGATATATCCATATATATGCATATATATATACATATGTGTATATATATATATATATATATATATATATATATATATATATATATATATATATATATATATATATATATATATATATATATATATATATATACATATATATATATATATATATCTATATATATACACATATGTATATATATATGCATATATATGGATATATCTGTATATGTGTGTATGTATATAACGAGATTGTTGACCACGTTAGAGGTCGCAATTCGGCTCCAACTTTCACCAAAGTTTTTGAAAAGTTGTGTAGCCCAGTCATATTGGGTAAAAAAAGGGGTCAACCTCGGAATGAAAGATAATAAGCTGCAAATTGGTATGAACCTTTGTTTTGTCAAATAGTTAAATATGAATAATTATATATAAATAATCAAGTTACTTACTTTAATTAAATATAAATAATTAATAGTTAGTACATAAATAATAGGCATTGTTTAATAATTATAATTTCCAAGTAAATAATTGACTTTATAACGTACTGATAACCATAACTCACGCTTGACCTTGCATTAGGCCGTATATGACTGTACGATGTGCACTCTTCGCGCTCTACCTTCAAAACGGTTGGTCGTATGAAAAAAAAGTTTAAACAAAAGTTGTAGAGAATTTTATAGCCTACAACTTTTATAATAAATGCAAATCTCATTTAACCGATAGGAAGCCAGATATTCGCGAAAAACCGATTTTTGTGACCTTTGACCTTGAATATCTTGAGACGCGAACACGATAACGATTTAGACTTTTGAGACAACATTTAGAATGACAAAACAAAGGTTCATACCAATTTGCAGCTTATTATCTTTCATTCCGAGGTTGACCCCTTATTTTACCTAATATGACTGGGCTAATAGTACCTGTAATACAGGGCATATTGTTCCATATTAATACAGGAAATTTCAACTCGCTATAACTTCGTCAAATACTATATGATCTTTATGAAACTTTCAGAAAAGATTAATCTTATAAATAGTCATCTGTTTGGTAAATTTTGTTGAATTTAAGGGTACCGTTTAGATTTTATTCAAGAAAACATAAAATCGATAAATCATACTATTACTAACAAAGTTGAGTGAATTTTGACTTCTCATGTATTTGTTGTTGTTGTACTCATTAAGGCCTACATTCATGATTTTTTTTCAGATTTTTCGGATGGAAGGTGTCCAATCGCGAGGGGGGGGAGGTACGCGAAAAGTTCGTGCATTTCCCCTTCCCCTCTCGGTACAGATAAGGCAATTTTAGGACTTGTTTTGAAAAGATCTCATTAAGACCTTTCCAATGACACCCTACTCGACTACCGATGGTGAAATTTTTTTTTGGGGGGTCACCTCCCTATATGGGGAGACCCCCCTTAAACCCCTTTGAAAAATTTTCCCGCCCTTGAACTTTCAAGAAGTCACCACTTCTGACCTTTCTACAAAGTTTCATGGCTGTAGCCCTTATAGTTTCGGAGAAAAAGTGCTGTGACATACAGACGGACGGACGGACAGACGGACACAGGTCGTGATTGCAATAGGGTTTTGTATTTTAGTACAAAACCCTAAAAACCGAATTCATTTCTTTCGAGCATTTGGAAATCACTCGTTCCAAAATTTCATTCAAAAGTTCTCTTAACAAGTATTCAATATGAAGAGTATTCAGAAGCGAGAGAATATTATTCTGCCAACTAAGAAGGAAATCTGACTAAGCAATACCTATGAAGCACTGATTCGTGTCGACGATTTTTGCTGTGTACTTTCTGCCCGTGCTGGGCCGTTCACATTAAGTAACACACACAAAAAGGAAAAATAATCTCTATTTTTTACAGTTGAAATCCAGGTTTGTTAAGATTTGCTCGCTCCAAACTACCATATACATGATGTTGAAACATTTTAATTGATAAAATATTGAGCCGATCTGGACTAAGTTTTTCAATAATGTAATTATTTAATGCGAGAAAGAGGTAGTAACTTTAATTATTTAGTTAAAATTTCACTGAAGGTAAGATGAGTTAGCATTTTGTTTTGGGAAATGACGCAAGAAGTAGAGTTAGAGAAGTAGGTTGCTTCCAATTCGCACGCCGCATTATAAACGATGTTAGCAGCAATAATTGCCAAAAGCAACATCATCGCTGCCACTTCCAAAGAATGGCCTTACTTGTTGAGATCCAAAAATATCAGTTCCTGATTATCAATTTGAATGTGTTCGACAGCTCTCTTTTCAACTGAATCATCTGGAGAAGGCAACAAATTGAGAGATTAGTCACTGGATTAAGACGGATCTACGTGTAACGCTATTATTATCTCTGGTCCAGGCATGGTGAGTCTTCTCAATGAAACTGAAATATATTTCAGAGCCAACAAAAAAATAAGCGTCGTCTGTAACTATTTCCTCACAGACCTATGTACGTGAACAGCTATGTACATTCCCATAGATGGCTACCCGACACTAACCTAAATACGGCTCTGACATATGAATTTCCATAGAAATTATTTTTGCTTACCTAAATACGATATGTTACACTCTAACTAGTGAAATTCCATAAAATTTTCCTTTGCAGTATTTCACCTGCATTGTTCTATTCTAATTTTTCAAATAGTTTCCAGTAATTACTAAGATTATACAATAATTATCGACTTGTAGCTCAATCATAATCTAAATCTGTTGCGATAAACTTAAATTTAAATATCGCAACTTTTTCTCCGCATTAGATTAACGGTTGACGTAAGTGGCGCACTCGATGATGGATGTTTCAAAATCATAAGGCATGTTCGAAGGACTCGAAAGCAAAAAATATGCAGTTACGCATTCTGCTCGAATCCGTCAAAGAATTATCGAATCAAGAAGACTGCTCCACGACTCTATGTTTATGAAGATTTCTTCTTCTTCTTTGTAGCACTACAGCCCCTCTTGGGCCTTCGCTTAGAGATAGTTAGAGTATCTAATTTTCATGACCGTATTGATTTTGGTTTGGTCGGTACCATGCTCCCGTGTGCCTGCTCAGCTATGATATGATCTGATTTAATCAGTACATATCACCACTGAACGAGCACTCATAGTCTGTCCGAAAAATCCCCTGAACAAAATCACGCTGCTCCCAACAAGATTTGAACCTGGGACCTTCGGCTTATGCGTCTCATGCTTTAACCACTAGACCACACAGACTACTTATGAAGATTTACCGGATATACAATACCTTACGCACTGAGTGCGGGACTCCTATGCTCGCAAGTGACTAGGCTACCCACTAAACACCTCCCCTGTCAACCCAAGCACCCAGCCTGGAACGACTTGACACATTACTTCGGGCCAGATCTCGTTTTACTACGCAGTGAGGCGCCTTCAAGCTTGGGTACCCCCGTTCTAGCAGGGGAAGGGTAAACGAGGAGTAGCCACACAAGCGATCCCCCAGCCCCAGCTCCACCACCCCCGGCAGCTGTGAGTCCGTTTCATCTTTTAGAACTGCCCAAATATGGCGTTCCACATGGTTCCATTTGTCTACCGATTCGAGCATCACCGCGACTATACTGTCGGCAGTGAACTCTTCCGTCTTCTTGTGTAGGTTCCTGCACAGCCTGCCTCATTTGTACACGCGAAAAGTGTGGGGTAAGCATTGTCTTTCTCTCCCTGGGCAAAACCGACGATCGGGGAACACTGACTTATCAATCTTGGGCAGGTAAGACTGAAAACACCCATGCTCACTCAAAAACTGGGTCAGATAGAAGTCAGTCTCACCATGCCTTTGATTTGGCCAAGATATTACATCCGGAATGAACCACGTGGTCCACCTTCTTTTCGTGTAATTCACCCAAGACTGCTGCCGATCGATGAGTGAGCGATGTCTATCCTCGCGGACAACTATCTCCCTCAAGTCTTCCTTTCGATGCAGGTAAACAGCGTGGTGGTCTCCAACAAGAAGGGTAACAGGTTCAAATCCACCGTATCAACGACTATTGGATATGAAGATACAATCCTCAGTGCTCCTCTTCTCTGTGTCTGTGCCTGACGTCTTTGCTATACCTTCTTACAGAGAGCGTCGTCCCATATTTCTGCGTTGTACAATATTACTCACCCTGAAGCCATAATCAAGAGGCATCTTCTTGATGGGCTGGGTCCCCCTACATTGGCCATAAGTCAACCCAGAGCCAATACTCCTGAAGCAGCCTTCTCAGCCGTTACCCCAACTTGCTCACAGAAATTCACCTTTGAGTCGATTAGTAGAGCCAGAAACTTTAATGCTGACTTTGATTAGACTAGTAAGTCTACAATACTCATCATCCTTACTTCAGGGATTCTTTTTCTTCAAGATGACAACTTCCGTTTACTCCAGTGTTAGGCTGAATCCACGAGCAGCCATCCAGTCTCTCACTCAGCGCATCAGCATATTTAACTTAAGTTGCGATCAAGGGTGACTCAGCTGGCATCTCCAGTCTCAGTAGTCCATTGTAAGGTACGTTCCACAGGTCAAGACCAAGGATAGATTTCTGGGCAACATATGATGAAAGTTACATCGTTCTTTCAGATATTAAAAGGTATTTCCAGCATATCCACCTATGCGGCGGAGTTGCAGGCGTTCCAAACATCGAGTGTCACCAACAGGACAATCCATCGCTTGGCGCGGCTATATGCCTCTTCTTTCTGGCCTGGGCTCATTACCTCTGCCATCGCATCAATGGTGGAGCGTCCTGCTCTGAAGAGCACAAATCGTGCCAGTGAGTCTTCCGTTGATGAGTTTCTCTAATACCTAAGCATGCATAACAAACTGTATGCAGATGGTGATCCGGGGGCTCCCCCCCCCCCCCCTTGCTGATAAGTACAAGCCTCTCCACCTTCCATCGTACCGGGAAAGCTCCATCCTGTATACAAGCATTGAATGTGCTGAACAGCAAGTCAGGACAGTGGTGATAGACAAGTTGCAACACCTCAGCTGGAACACCACCTGGACCTGGAGCCTTCCTCGCGCTCAGTGGAAGGCCTGCCTCGTCCAGTTCTGGCTGTGTGAAGAGTGGACACTCGATGGCTGTTGAACCGCAAATAGCGTCAATATGGTCGTGGTGGACGGGGAAGAGTGCCCGTACTATCGCGTTAATTTTTTTGCATCATGTGTGTAATGTATCCGTACAGCATCAAGTTTTCGCATAACCAGCTTGTACTCAAGGCTCTGTGGATCCTTGTTCACATTGTCCACTAGCTCTCACCAGTAGCGAGCCTTGCTGTTGTTAATCAATTTGCGAAGGCATATATGTTGATCCCCGGTTGCATGTCTAGTTGCCGTTAGGTTACCGTTGAGCTTCGCGTCATAGCTTGTTACACTCCCTTCGACTTTCAGTAATTTCAGTCGACCAACAGTATATTGGGGACTTGCCGTGCCGGAGTTTCCAATGGGGCATAGAAGTTTTGCAAGTATTCATGATTATTCTCATAGTTGAACCATGACAAACGGAACAAGGTGGCACATTATACTCGGGCAGTCTTAAAATATAAAAGAGACTCACAGCAGCCGGGGGCGCTGGGGCTGGGGGATTGCTTTTCTGGCACTTCCTCTTATCCTCTCCCCTCCCGCTAGGAAAGGGACTTCCCACCTTGAAGGCGCCCCACGGCGTAACAAAACGAGACCTGGCCCGAAGTAATGTGTCAAACGGTTCCAGGCTAGGTTCTCAGGTTGACAGGAGAGCTGTTTAGTGGATAGTCCAGTCGTGCATGGGAGTCCCACACTCTGTGCATAAATAGCATTCAACTCCCAACCAAAAAAAAAATAGTTGAACCACATCTTGAACTGCCCATTTTTCTATCCCCTGTGAATCTCTCTGCAGCGGAGCACCTGCCGTGACGTTCTCAATGTCTATCCTTTTAATATTCCACCCAATTATAGAAGGCCGAGATTACGAACGTCCGAATATAACATCACTAATGTCAAGCAGAATGCACTCCAATTGTGCATCCTCCATACTAAAGACTCCGTGGCAAATGTCATGTCCAGTAGGGTTCCTTTGCCGCCAACACGGCGGAAAGTCGGCGTATTTCCAGTGTTTGGTATAATGAGTGCCATTCTGGTTGACATTTCTAGGATTCGTTAACCCCGTGGATCTATTAAAGGTTTGCCCTATTCGATTGCTTTAACGTTGAAGTCACCCCCAACGAGCACGTTACCGTTTGCGTTTGAGACAGTACCCTTCAAAGCATTACGCTTGGCTTGGAAAGGTGATATTGGTTCGTTCAGCGTTAGGCGCACACTAAACAAGTTGGGTAGACGGACCTATGCTCATGTCAGAAGGGTTTTGTACTCAACTTACAAAATGCAGTAACCAGCAACGAATAAAATCAAGAAACATGTCAAAGACGATTTTATTGGAGAAAATGTGAAATTCGAGGTTCATACTATTATTAACAAAGTTGAACGAATTTTGACTTCTGAGGTATTTGTTATAGTTATACCCATAAATATCTCCTTTGATATTTTTTTCAGATTTTTTAGATCACTGGTGACCATTCGCGAGGGAGGAAACACATTTTTCATGTATTTCCCCCCCGGTGCCCCCACTGAAGCAAAAACTGTCAGTTTAAGAACTGTTTTGAAAAGCCCTCATAGAGAACTTTCAGTTGATACTCATATCGGCTACCTTTCATGAAATTTTTTTTCAGGGGCCACTCCTCTGTACTGTAATCATCGATTCATGGCCTATTTTTTCGAATCCTAGAATGGTTACAA
The DNA here is from genome assembly GCA_963969285.1 of Odontomyia ornata. NCBI lineage: Eukaryota > Metazoa > Arthropoda > Insecta > Diptera > Stratiomyidae > Odontomyia > Odontomyia ornata. The sequence goes on from OZ017741.1 coordinate 38,077,894, forward strand.
AGCCCTTTTGCTAGGAGCTCTCTCCTGCCTCTACGACTTGTTTCAATTGTATGTACTCATCTTCATGATACCTATCACTCCTGAAATTTTCATGCAAATTCTAGCAAAGCTGTAGTGTCTAAGTCGGTAAAAAGCGCATATGGCTCCATAGCAATATGTTTCCATAGTAATACAGGGCATATTGCTCCATAGTAATACACGAAAATTCAAATCGCTATAACTTCGGTAAATACCATTATATCTTTATGAAACTTTCAGAAAAGATCAATCTTATAAAAAGTCATCTCTTTGCTAAATTTTATTGAGTTTAAGGGTACCGTTTAGATTTTATTCAAGAAAACACAAAATCGATAAATCATACTATTACTAACAAAGTTGAGTGAATTTCGACTTCTCATGTATTTGTTGTTGTTGTACTCATTAAGGCCTACATTCATGATTTTTTTCAGATTTTTCGGATGGAAGGTGTCCAATCGCGAGGGGGGGGTACGCGAAAAGTTCGTACATTTCCCCTTCCCCTGCCCCCCTCGGTACTTATAAGACAATTTTAAGACTTGTTTTGAAAAGATCTCATTGAGGCCTTTCCAATGACACCCTACTCGACTACCAATGGTGAAAATTTTTTTTTGAGGGGTCACCCCCTTATATGGGGAGACCCCCCTTAAACGCCTTTGAAAAATTTTTCCACCCTTGAACTTTCAAGAGATCACCACTTCTGACCTTTCTACAAAGTTTCATGGCTGTAGCCCTTATAGTTTCGGAGAAAAAGTGCTGTGACATACAGACGGACGGACGGACGGACGGACGGACGGACGGACGGACGGACGGACAGACGGACAGACGGACACAGGTCGTGATTGCAATAGGGTTTTGTATTTTAGTACAAAACCCTAAAAAGATGGCCTCTGAGCACCGAACTCATATGAAACCATCGTCCATGGCTGTCCGCCTGAAAATCAATGCGTCTGTAGGGCACCCAACTTCCGCATAGCTAACTTATAGCCAAGTCTCCGTGGATCCCTATTCACACTGTCCACTAAGTCTTGTTAGTAGCATGCCTTGCTGTTCTTAATCGATTTGCGATGACATTTTCTGGCCGACTTATATGCTGCAAGGTTCAGTGCCCATTGAGCCTCACGCGGAAGCTTGTGACATTCCCTTCACTTTTCAGCGCTATCAACCGACCAGCAGTAGAACACCTGCAGCGGAGCATCTACCGTGAGCCTTTCGACGAACCTCTTGACGTCCATCCGTCCAAAGTTCCACCTATTCGTAGAAGGTCTAGAGCATGGACGTCAGGAGACAACATCAATGAGTTCTAGCAGAATTTATTAATGGTCATTAGCTCAGTAGTCCTTTAGTACTGTCCGGTTTCGTATCCTTCGTACTAAGGACTCCGAAGTGAATGTCACGTCATGGTACAAAATGATTATATTGTTGGTGTTTGGTTTCGATTAGAGTTGATGCAGCAAAAGTACTGCCGAGTACACAATGCAACTGGTATGTTTCCTTCGCAGCCAATATGGTGGAATGTCGGCCTATTTCCGATGTTTACTATGACGAGCGCCATTCAGGGCACCATTTCCAGGGCCCATCTTCCCCGCGAATCTATTGAAGGCATGCTCCGTTTGATTGGTTTAGCATTGAAGTCCCCCCCAACGAGCACCTTGATCTCTGCGTTCAAGACAATGCCCTCCAAAGCATTAAGATTTGATTGGATATATGATATCAGTTCGTTCGGCGTTAGGTACATACTAAGGAAGGTTTTCCTGAGTTCCAAATCCATACAAAACCATCCCCCGTCCACAGCTCTCGGCTTGGAAATCCCTATTTTGAGTCCAGATGGTGGCAGTACCAATTTCATCAGGATACCATGATGATCATGGTGTTGCTCACTCAGCAGCAAAAGTCGGCGATGTAGGTTTAGCTGCAAGATACGGGTAATCGAAGTTCTGATTTTGCCTTGACTAGGGGTTCCTCGAAAACCCAACATTTCCCTGATCCCAGGTCATGCCAAAGATTCGGTCTTGGGTTAATATCTTTGCAAAGGATATAGTGTGCTACCTTTGCACACTCTTTTCTCCTATCAGGCCTTTTGCATACTTATGCGGGCATTTGAAGCATTAAAAAGGTGATGCTCTTTACCGTATCCTTCAGTTAACCTAGCCTATTCTTTATTTGCCCTTATTTAAAAACCGTTCGGCGTCCTTTAGTTGCGCTCTATGATTTTCTGGGGTCAGCCTCGCATTGCCCACGCTAGAGAACTGCCTTTTGACAGCCTGTGCTACCTGTGCCAGATAGGTGACGTAATCAATGTTTCCTATTTCGGCTGTTGCCAGTTCCTTCAGCGAGGCTACATTTGCACTTTTACCGAGGACTTTTTTACTGCCATACAGAACACTTCTTTATTGTCGGCCTCTGCTTCGATTTTGACCAGTATGTGGCCCGGCCGCACAGCTTTAATGGCAGTGTTGGTTTCTTCAGGCCTCACATTTTCCCTGATATCCCGCAACACTTCTGCGTAAAATTTTCTGCAGACTATTTTAAAATGCAAAAAACTGTAAGAAGGATCTTAAATTTTCTAAATCGGAGGAAAGAGGTTTGAGTGTCGACGAATTTGTTCATTCGTGTACAAAAAATTTATCGCGCATATGAAATAAATCGTCGCTTCGTTCTTTTTATGAGAATTATCAGTGTTGGTTCAGGAGGTATTACAAATGTTAGTGGTTCCATGGATATCAGATTAAAGTGGGGGCAAGAAATATATTATAGTGCTGTCTGCAAAAAAGACAACCTGTTAACGCTGTTCAGCTTCTGAAAAATAAAGCTTCTAACGAAGAAAAAGATTTGAATAAAGCCGCTGGTGAAATTGAAAATATTTTTGCAATGTCAAGTGAAGGATCGTGGGCAAAACGTGAATTTACATCTCTTTTGGGACTGATTTCTTTGATTGGGCAGCAAACCGGTAAAATAGTCAATCTCATCGTAAAATCTAATTATTGTGAACTCTCCTCTACGTGGAAATAAAAAAAAAACACTGTAAAGTTTGAAAATTTTTACGAAGAACACAAATAGAGCTGCACAACCAATTATGAATGTTCAGCCGGCAAAATGGAAGTCAACGCCATTTTTGAAATGTTCAAAAGGTCTGAAGACTTAAATGAAGCGCGGTTTAAATATCATATTAGGGATAGTGACACCAGAAAGTTGAAAAGTCTATTGGATGTGCAGCCTTATTGTACTGACTTGTTAATTGAAAAAAGAGAGAGTTTTGCACGTTAAAAAAAGAACGTTTAGTCGAGCAAAAGTAGTAAAACAAAAAAGGCTACCTTGGCAAAAAACAAAATAAAATTTAATGAAAAAGATGCTTCTAAAAAAGTGTAAAAACTCCAAAAAAAGGTCCGAAAAAAGTTCAACTAACACTAAAATTTATGAAAAATTTATCAATCAACGTGTACGTGTCATTACTGGAGTCGGTCGTGTGTATTTTTCACTGCTCTTATTTTTCAAATTTATATTCTGATATTGGCGTATAGGCTATCGAATGTCATACCGCTTGAATCTTTGCGTGCCGCGGTTCGTAACAGTGATTCTGTTGGTGTGATTCTATGGGTATCGCATCTGTGCTAATTAATTTTCATGTTTATTTAATATCTTGAAGACAAATTTGTTTACATTGAATCTGACAGTGATCATTCAGTGCCACCTATCATGTAATTGCCTTTCACTTTTACACTTATACTTAAAAGTGCTTTCATCGAAAGGGTGTGTGCCTTAGCTGAAAAGCTTATTATAGTGTATACGATTTTAGTGATTACTTTTTAATACATTTCATTTTTACGTGTTGATCCGTGGTCCAAAGTCGAAACTCTTCTATTATATTAAATAAAACTTTTTGTGCAAAGTGTGCTATTGAAGTTAAAGCCACAGTGAATAAGCGCGATTGCATAAGATGTGCTTCATTTTGTGAGCGAGTTTTTCACCTACAGTGTGCCAATTTAACTGATATTCTCTTTAATGCTTTGAACAGTTCGCCTAATCTGTTCTGGCAGTGCAATTCTTGTGTTATGCTGTCTGACTTGAACACTTTTAAAAAGTTTGAGCTACTCTCCACTCAACTAAAGGAGTTGCATATTAAATTCACGAAATTTGACTCTAAACTTTCCGATGTTGCTACTTGGACCAAGAAGTCAACGAGCTATGCATCTGCGCTGCAAGAGGAACGCAAGAGAGGAATGAAGAGTGTACCTACTAATGATGTTGATAGTCCATCAAACTTATCTTTACCGATTACTGCCACATCTGCCATTTCTGAGAACGATATAGAGCAGATTGTAGATACTATTGGCGAAAGATCTACTGCCAAAAATCGGACAACAGTTGGCAAAAAACCAAAAATCCGATCCATAAATAAGAGTAAGAACGTTTTCGGTACTGCGGCAGATTGCGATACTCTTAATGTGGTGCATACAATGAAATACTTGCATGTTTCTAAACTTAGTATCCAAACTGAACCGGAAGCTATTCGTAATTACGTATCCAACAAACTTAACGTAAATGCAAATATGCTTACTTGCTACAAGCTCATTAAAAAAGATGCGATCATTTCGAATCTACGGTTCATCAACTTCAAGCTAGGTGTGCCATCTTCTTTATATAGCAAGGTTATTGATAAGGAAATTTGTCCCATTTCTGTAAAATTGAGTCCGTTTATCACATATGATAAGCCAAAAAACGTAGAGAAATCTCCAACGACTCTTCCTCCATAACATACAGAAGAGACTTTATTGCACTCTCTCCAACCTGGGCTGGATCTTTCTCAGACATCACTTCAACCAGAAACAATAAAGCGTTCCCTTCGCCCAAAAAACAAATAATTATCTCTTCAAATTCTTCGACATCTGCTATGAACAATATTGAAGTCACGGCTTTATCTTCACTGAGGACCTACTCCATCTACTATCAAAATGCTGGTGGTATCCGAACAAAAACATCGCAGCTATTACTCGCTTTGCATCTGCGTGAATATGATATTATTGTTCTGATAGTATTTCGACTGCAGAAATTTTTAGTAGTTATTACCATGTCTATCGTTGCGATCGTTGCCCACTTGCTACTGGACTCGTGAGAAGTGGAGGTGTTTTAATTGCGGTGCGAGCTGATTTCAATAGTTCAATCGTTCAGCTACATATAAATAATGCTACCGTTGAACAACTTTGCGTTTGCCTAAATTTCAATGAAAAGCATGCCGTAATTGTTTGTGTTTCTTATATTCTTCCAAATAGTCATATAAGTGTATACAAGAATCATTTGGATAACTTAGAGTTTATAGTTAATTCATTAGATTTAAATATTCATTGTATTGTTCTTGGGGACTTTAATTTAGGTGATGTATTACGGGCTCATGATGATGGAATTTTATTGCCTCTAAACATTAAATCAGATATTGAATCCATGGTAATGGGCTATTTTTTATCTAATGATTTTCAGCAGATCAAAAGTACTATAAATGACTTAAATAGAATCTTGGATTTAATATATATTACAAATGATTTAAAATGTTCTTGCAAAACTTCACCAATATTCAATAACAGTATACATCACACAGCACTTACAGCAAAATTCGAGTTTTAAAATTTGATGAAACTAACGATGATGATATTTTTGATGAACTTGATTTTTCAAAAGCAAAGTTTGAAAAGATTATTGAAATGTTTAAAACCGTTGACTGGTCGGTTTTAGATTCATTCGCTGACCCAAATGATGCTTACAAATTTATTTGCGATAAGTTCTCTCATGCCATTTCTAATTTTGTCCCTAAAAAACATAAAGTATTAAGGAATAAACCTCCTTTGTTTAATTCACACTTAGCCAACTTAAAAAATGTAAAAAACAAATTATTCAAAAAATTTAAAAGATCAAACTCTGAGGAAGATAGATTATACTTTTTTCAAAAACGAAGCGAATTCGATTATTTACACAATTTTCTATACAATCAGTACTTATTTAAGATTGAGAGTAATTTGAAGGCAAATCCTTCATCTTTTTGGCATTATATCAATTCTAATTGCAAAACAAATGAATTTCCGTCGAGCATGGAGTTTAATGGCGACAAGTCTAATAATTCACTTGAGTCATGTAATCTTTTTGCTAGGTTTTTTCAGGCTGTCGATGAAAACTATGATGGGTTGTCTTCCACTTATTCAATAGCTAGTTTTGACTATTCTAACGTCGGTATCTTAGACAATGTTGATGTTTCTACTGAGGATGTTCTTTGCACTATATCAAATTTAAAACATAGTTTTAAGTTTGAACGTGGTGACTTCCCCCCAATATTTTTTAAACGTTGTGCTAACGTTATAGTTAAGCCCATTGTATTTCTGTTCAATCTTTGCTTTAAATCAGGTATTTTCTTAGAGTCCTGGAAAACTTGTTATGTTATTCCGATTTTCAAATCTGGTGACCGTAATATCATAACTAATTACAAAGTCATTGTCAAACAATGTACTTTTTCGAAATTATTTTATCATATAATTAAGAACAAATTATTTGATCACGTTAAAAATGCAATATGTGACTGCCAACATAGATTCTTGCCGGGAAAGTCAACTTATACTAATTTGGCATTAATCTCAGGCGACATTGTTGATGCATTAGAATGCTATATACAATTAGACGTTGTCTATACTGATTTCTCCAAAGCCTTTGATAAAGTTGATCACAATATTCTACTTTTAAAATTAAGTAAATTGGACTTGTCTGATGTTTGGCTTAGATTTATAAAAAGCTTTTTAGTTAACAGAAAACTTGTCGTGAAAATAGGTAAAACAACTTCTGAGATTTTGATAGATGCCACCTCTGGCATTCCTCAAGGCACACATTGTGGGCCACTCCTTTTTCTGATTTTCATTAATGATTTACCAAAATGTTTTAAATTCTCCAAATGTTTAATGTTTGCTGATGATGTGAAACTCTTCCTCAAAATTGCACAATCATTTGATTGCCACAAACTTCAGAGTGACCTAACGCGTTTCCTTGATTGGTTTACTCTTAATAATCTTACTCTGAATTTCAACAAGTGCTCTGTTGTAACATTTTCTAAAAGCATAAAGGCTATTTCCTATAATTACATGCTCAGCGATAACGCATTAATACGCAAGCAAGAAATGAAAGACTTATGTGTATTATTCCACTCTAATTTTAGTTTTAACTTTCACGTTGATTATATTATTTCAAAATTTTATGCTATGATCGGGTTCATAAAGAGAAACACGCAAAACTTTAAGGACCCAATGACAATCAAATCACTTTATGTAGCATTGGTTCGCAGCGTCATTGAATATTGTTCCATCGTTTGGAACACTTTTTATGTTAAATATTCGAATCGGATTGAACGACGCAGTGGCGGATTTAAGGAAAAAGGCCCGGTCGGCAAAATTTCATTAGGGCCCCCCCCCTATTAAATTGTGTACACAAGAATTTATTTTGGCTCAAGTGTTTCATTGGAAGTGATAGGTATCTGTTTCAAGAAATTGATAGATATAAAATAATTTCGGTTTATTCATCGAGTATTTTGAATGTTGGATTTGTTTTTACATTGAGAACACTTACATATTTTTGAATTCTCTTCTCGCTTTCTTCTCCGCGAAAACTTCGATAGTAGCATCCAAATCAACTTGATTTGCGACATGCTGTTCGATGAAAAGTATGCTGAAATCGTCTAATGCTTCTGCACTCATTGTGGAAGGTTGACGATCTTTGACTTTCTTCAATGAGCTCATTGTTCGTTCGGCGCTGGCTGTGCTGACGGGAAGTGTCAATAATAAACGCAATAAACTGCAACACTCCGGAAAACTGCTCATCAAATTTTTTTCAACGATGAAGTTCAAATATTGCAATGGACTATGCCCAGTAGAATCTTTTTCTTGGGAGAAGTACAAATCTTCAAAACTGATTAACTCATACTTCAGGGCAATTGTGAAAAAAGTTGGATATTTTTCTATCAAGTTGCAAACATTTTTTGCATCTTTTTTCTCATCCATGTTTTTGAAGAATTCAGGTTTAAGAAATCCGAAAAGTGAGGTTATCTCATGAAAACCTTCGGCTCTTTCTTGTAATTCGCTGCACATCCTGTCGAGAACTTCGGAGTATGCAATGCGATGTTTCGTTGCGATATCCAGAGGACTGTCGTCAGCTTTTTCACCGGGCATTTTTTTCGTTCGTCGTCGTCTGGTGCTCGGAAAATCCGGATTCTTCCATCCCATGTTCTCCCATTGAGACTTTGCTTTCGACACAAAAAAATCGTACTTGCTTTCTGCGCGCAAGTTTTTCAAATTCTCCATTACATTCTCAAGACAATTTTAGGCCATCAAAAGATCCACTTCTTTTTTCTGTAATTCAACTTCAGCAACGTCGATGAATGATAAGACTGAATGCCACCACGTCAGGTTGAGTAAGAAGAGCCAATCGATCGCCGAAAGTAGAGAATTTGCGTCCATTATATCTTCTCCAGTAGCCTTTTCTCTTGATGTTTCTCGTTCTAAACAGTTGACAATACAGTCAAGATTTTGGATAACCACTTCTACTGCTTTCACTCGTGCAGACCAACGAGTCCCGCTCAATCCTTTGATGTGGAGTCTTCGTTTTTGTGACAGCGCCTCACTCTCGAAATCTTCTAATGGCACATGAAACTGCCCACCCTGTGTCTCTCTTCCACAGTCAGAATTTGTCGCGAAAATTTCTTTTTTCAATTCTTCCAGAAGTTGAATGCCGAAAGATTTTTTATTTTGGGACAGATTTTTGCTTTCTTCCAAAAGGTTTTCCCATCGCCGATGAGACTGCGAGAAGTAGTTGAAAATTCTCTGCAATGTTGCAAAAAATACTTTGATTGAAGGGCTGGCAAATTTTTCAGCTGCATGAGATAAAACCAGGTTGAGTTGATGCGCTGTACAGTGAACGTATGGAACGAAGGCCTTCTCTCCAACATATCTTCTGATGAGAGCTTGCAATCCATTCAGCTCTCCTGACATGACGGGTGCGCCATCAAATGCTTGACCACATAGATGAATCTTTTTGAATAGATATTTTTCAAACAAGACTCCAATAATTTCATGAGAAATTGACACAGAATCCCCTTTTTTGATACGGATGAAACATAAAAAACTCTCTTTGATGCATAGTATCTTGGCTCCTGTCTCATATTTTTGAATCGTGACGTACCGCAATAATATAGCCATTTGGTCCAAGTGAGCAACATCCGTTGTTGAGTCAGCGATCAGTGTGAAAAACTTTGCTTCTTTGCATTCATTGATGATAAAATTTCGTGTTTGATCGGCCAAGATATTTAATAATTCGAATGTTATCGTTTTGCTCAAATACTTTATCCGATTCGAAGATTCGATGTGATCACGTAAAGTCGAGTTGTGTCGAGAGATAAGTTTGATGATGAACAAATATATACCAGGACTTCCTTTATCTATTTTTTCACGATGACCTCGAAATGCGACACCAAAGCCAGACAAGGTTCTTATAGCATCAAAAAAAAAAAATGTTGAGAACGTAACGCCATTTTTTCGCTTCTTCGCTGATTTGTTGATTTAGTCGGTGACTTACATCAGCTTTCTTGAGAAAATTCGCTGCCGCAACTGCATTCTGGAGATGGCTCTTGCTCAAATTGTGTATCGAAACGGATTTCTGGAAATGTTTCCAATCCGTGTAACCAGTGCACCATTTGCCTTTTTTTGTATCCTCGTTTCCAAATAGCCAGCAATAATGGCAATAAGCATAATGTTGAGTCGGTGAGTATGATAACCAAGGGCAAAGATAATTTTCTTCAAAAGGCTTCTGCGTACGTTTGTGAGTTGAAATGGCGCCCATTATCTGTATGTTTGAATTTGCCATTGGGCATATCAGCTTCTGTAGGTTGACAAGGGCCAGCGAGCAAAAGCATCCTTATCTGATCTTCGTTTAAAATTTGAGTGCCATAAACTCCTTTGTCATTATTGAATTTAGAAAGTATCAGCGGTGCATTCGCGAAAAATGATGATTCAGGTTCGGAAACTTCATCAAATGAATCAGTGGATGCGGAATTATCTTTTTCTCCATCATCAAAAAACGGTTGATTATCAGCACTTCTGTCGACGGAAGATTTTTCTTTTCCACCACTAGTCTCAAGTTCAGTTCTGGTCAGTTCATTGTATCCACTCTCCATTTTCTTGTTTTCCATGTTTTCTGTAACAATGCAAATATAAAATTATAAAACAATTCTCTGAAGTAGTACGAAACCCCTAGTCATATTGAATCGCACAGGCTGTATGACTCTCTAGAAATCATTTTTGTAGAAATTGAGTAATAATATATATGTAAATTCATATATTTACCATACCTTCGTCATTATTGATTTTCGGGTGAATCAGCGGTAATTCTGTAGATTGATTCGATGGGGATTATTTTTCTGCTGCACGAAATACGATGTCCGGAGAGTTCCTATCGTCATCGTTTTGAACTTCAATTGATGTTGACTTTGGTATTGGAGTTGAAAAGAATTTGCTGACTTTGGTCTGTTTAGGGTTGATCCCAGCATTTTCCAATTTTCTTTTTTCTCTAATTTTTCGCTTTTCGAGTGCACTTTTTTCTTTCGTATTTTCCATGACTTCTAGAACCTTGAAAAGCTAACTAAAATACGGAGGAACAACTTTTTGCAGTGACAAAATATTCAATATATTATATTGCTGTAAAATGTAGTGATTTTTGAACGGTGAATGATCACAAACATTCATGAATTTCGAATTGGATGCAAGCTAATATATTTGTTTTTGGAAAATAAATTTTGGAGTTGCTGTGCTTAGATTCGACTTTCTACGTGGCAAAAAAAAACGAGATGGAATGATCCCACAGCGACTTTAATATTTTTCTTGATAATAATTTTTTACAATACAAAAACTCTAATTTGCGAATTTTCAAATCTTTAAACAATATTTCGCATGGTTTCAATTTTTTATTCTAAAATGTATGATCAAATGATAGAAGCACTGATTTTTGTGACACTGGTGACAGAAAATAACAAAGCAAAGAATAAATTATTAGGTTATGTTATGGTAAACAAACTTTTCACACGGAGCAATATTCAATGAACATACCTTGAAATATCTGGAGCCAGAGTTTTTTTCTTGGATATATGCTCAAATATTGAACATGGCAAACAACTGCGGCACTTGTCCGTAAACACTGCAGAAATGATTGACGAAGTAGTACGAACTCGATCGACACGAAACTCTGCGAAGAAGTTTTGTTACGAAGGGTACATATACTGATTTAGTATCGTGATGATTCCCGCGCATGCGCGGTGAATCCTCATTATTCGGCGCGGCAATTTCAACTTTCGGAACTGACTGTCATTTGACAGTCAACTGAATTTTGATACCCGGGGCCCCCGGGGACCCCTCAGAACGTTTTTGACGAGTCAAAAATATTTGCCGAACGTGATTAAATCGTAGATGCTTTTATTAACTGATTAATTACACAACTTTTTTAATTTTATATTGAATTTATGATTATTACGAAGCATTGCAAGTGTTTTGATAACAGAGGCCCATGAAGAGAAATTTGTCTCGTGCTGTCTAAAAAAGACTCACTGAAACATTGAAAAAAAAAAACAGGAAGTGTAACTTTTAGCAAGAGGGGCCCTTAATGCCTCCTGTCGGGGGGGCCCAGTCAGCAAGCGCGCTTTTGCCGACCTGTTAAATCCGCCACTGGAACGACGGAACGGATTTCAACTAGATACGCTCTCAAAAAAATGTATTGGCCCAATTATCTCCCAGCTTATGATGCTCGACGTAAGCTTCTTGGTTTGCAATCTTTCACTGACAGATGAACCTCTTATTCTCTATTATTCGTTTATAATATTCTTTCAGGTAAAATAAATTGTAGTGAATTACGAGATCATTTCGGTTTTTATGAGCCTCCTAGATCACTGAGGACTAATAGACTGTTCGACATTAAAATTCATAAAACTAATTATGCGGCTAATTAGCCTATCAATAGATGCATTCATCTTTGTAATAACTTTGCAAAAGATCTTGATTTTAATTTAAACGAATACCGTTTTAAAATAAATCTGTTTGCTTTGTTTAATTAATTTATGTATCAGTTATGATATTTTTGTATAGTCTGTAAGATATTGCAATCCGTAGACCGAATAATAATAAATAAATAAACATACGATATAACGGAAATTTTGGGCAGCATATTTTCGACTGTTGTTGTCTTGTTGGCGAAAATATTTGATGTAACTGGCGCAAAGCGAAGGCAGCTGTTGGTAATGCTTTAAAAAATTTGAAGCATTCACTACCTTTAGATGATGAGGTACAACAAATTTTAAAGCATGTTTATGAAGACTTATCATCAGAAGATTTATTCAAGCGCTGCTTGGGCAATTTTATACCGAATAATAATGAAAGTTATGACTCTCGCATTTGATATAACGCCACTTAACATATTTTTTGTGGAATAAGTACCATAAATATGGTTACAAATATTTCTACACGCACATTTGTTGAAATACTAAATACAAGGTCAATGTCATTTTACTTTCTGTTTATTTCTTTATATACTACATACTAAATGAACTCTCACACACTTATGTAATTTTATACACAAATGAAATGAATTAATAAACTGTATGTCAGTCAGTCACTGATTAACTGTCTGACCTTGAGCAATTTTTCATTAACGTGCATTGTTAGTAAAGTTTCCAATTTTGAGACCGTTTAACCCTGAACAATAAATTAATAATTATGAGCATAAAGTGCAGCCTTCCGAAGTATATTGCATTTGACAATTCGTTCAAATCTGTCACATACAAAGGCTTTTGTAATAGATGGCTTCATGCTGCATGCATGGATGCACCTAGAGATTGGTACCATCCATGTATGGAAAATCATTTTATATGTAGTGATTGCCAGGGATTCAACAAAACCCTAAAAAGCATGTACGATGGGCTGATAGGCTCCATCGAAAAATTAAACGAAGGAAAAGACCAACTGATCTCGCCGCAGCAAATACAGTCTCGTGTCAACGACGAAAGCTTCAAGGAAATGGCATGCAGTCCCGATTAACCAGCTGCCAGAATTTCTGAAATCAACTTAAAAGTGAGTAGAAATGTTAAAATATTTGGATCACAGATCATATCCATCAAAGAGGCTGTTTCGTGCCAATCCTCGAAGGATAGTGAATGCTGCAAGAATTATTCGTATCTTCATAGCACCATCGTGAAAACTTTCGATGAATATGAAAAAAACTTCGAGAAATTGGCTTCATCTTTAAACAAGGCAAATTATCAAGAGGACAGAAGAGGAAGAGAAGTGCAACAAAGTAATGAAAGGGCAACAAAAAATTCAGAAAGAGCAACATAAAACTCATAACGTGCCGCAGATTGCCTGTTCAATTGATACGCAGCCCAGTAGTCTACTACCGCCAATTCCAAAAAGACAAAAATACATCTACAAACTTGGAATGGGAGAATCGTTTTAAAAGATTTGCGGATTTAAAATGAGCTGGATTTCAACCATGAAGCAAACTTCTGCATTTTCTTTGTGAAAGGAAGCAGAAAGATTTGTAATGAGGCCATAGTACGAAAAACTATGGCCTCATTACAAGAAGATGCCCTTCTTATCAGTGGAAGCAAAGTTTGGGAGCTACCCTTCCGCAATGAGTGAAGACGTGGATTCAAGGTTTTTATTCCAATGCAATATGCCTGGCTCTTCAAGGAGTTTAAGAAGCAGAATGCCATGATTTTTAAGGAATGGAATAATAAACTTGCGAGCCCTGGATCCAAGTATAGCGGAAAAATAAATAGCGCTAAGAAAATATGTTGTCAGGAAAACTAGGAGATCGTACAAGAAGAAGAACACAAAAGTACAACTTGTCTCGACAGAATACAAGGAAGAACTGAACTTGACAACTATCGTTGTGTTAGATTAAGAACAAAATATAGGTGGCTCCACAAGCGATTAAAAGGGAATTACAAAAGGGCGGTTCGATTTGAATATAAAACAAAGGATAAAAGTACTGATTTAACACTCCCCCTCAAAGCGATAATCGTCTAAACATTCTGTTTTTCGATGCCCATGTAATTTAGACAGTTCCAATATTTGGGACTGGTTAGACCTTTGGTGAGCACGTCTGCTGGCATCTTCTCAGTAGGTAGGTACTCCAGATTGATCTCGCCTGCGGAAATAGCCTCTCTCACAAAATGATGTCGTGTATCGATGTGTTTGGTTCTCGTGTGGTGCACAGGATTCTCTGCCAACTTCTTCGCACCCTGGTTATCGATGTTGTTTAGGATTCAACAGCAACTTCCACAGTCGACTATTCACCCACTCCCATCACGAATAGCCACACAGTCGTCAACGCGTCGTTAGCATCAACATCATCATCCTGACACGGCAACAAACCCCAATGCAATTAACAATACAAACACAGCAACTGATCTTTGCATAATTTATCGAGTAATCTGCGCTGGCGAGCAAGTGCGGACGGAGCAGGCAGTTCGTGAGCAATCGGTGAGGACGACAGTCGAGTGATCATCAAAGGTGTAGAGATAATTATAGTTGAAGTTTGGTCGAAATAATTAATGAATAAATACTGTGTCGTGCGTGACAAAAAAATAAGTCTTTGCTCTTATCTTGTCAATTTTCAAATTGGAATTCAAGTGCAAAACTTCGTTTGCCGTATCCATCATCATACAAACATTTTTTGGTCCGTCGAGCCGGATTGTTGCGCATAGGCAACGATAGTTAATGTGTGAACCGTGCAATTTGGTAAGTACGATCATTCCTATACTTGTCATACATATCCTCTTCCAAATTCACGTGTGTGCAAATCCGGTGGCATTTCATTGAAAAGCGGTGGTCGTCAAACCGGGACCTCGTAACGGGAGTACAATTCCCACATTCAAGCACATGGTGGCTAACAGCCCAAGACGTGCTTATAGGCAATCCTCAGCACTTTGCGACGCAATCAAATTAAATTATTTACAGGGAGCATCCCATAACTGCTAGCCACTATCACGTTCATCAGTTGGTAAAAGGGGTGTAAGTGTGAGAAAATTGATGGATTATAAAGTGAATATGATTGCATCAAGTCATTTGTGGGCATTTAGGAAGCATCGCATACAAGACGTCGCTATAGCATACAACAATCGTCTCTTCTGTCGACGAAAGCACTCGCATTGATTGCATCAAGTCATTTGTGGGCATTTAGGAAGCATCACATACAAATCGTATCTATCGCATGCAACAATCGTTTCATCTTTCGTTGGAAACACTGGCATTGGTCGCCTCTCAAGTCATTTGTGGGGAGTTAGGTGCAATCAGTGCATACAAAACGTGGCTATCGCATGCAAGCAGTGCATTATTTAATCACAACATAGTTCATCAGACATTTAGCTGTACAAAAGTTCGCTTTCTAGGAAACACTCTATCACACATTACATAGTTCCAAATCACAGAAGCATGAACCGACTAATTGTGCAGCAAAATCTCTCCTTGGAGCAATTGAATAAAGTAATTAGTAATTATAAAAAGGACTCAAAATCACGGAAAACGCAAGTTTATTATGAAAAACAATTGGACAGGGTGCAAACCTTACATCAGGAGTTTGCGGAAACCCATCGACACATCATTGCACTGCTCACGGGCATGGACGAAGAGCCCTATTTTGAAGAAGATTGGTTATCTACGTTCAACGAGAGCTACATAGTAGTCTACGCCGAACTAGCCGACTTTTTGAAGGAGGCACAACGGGCAAATCCACCAGAATCCTCGACTCCGTTGGAAGAGTTACGGTTGCCAAGGATTACATTACCCAAATTCAACGGCAAATATGATATGTGGGCGTCGTTCCGAGATCTGTTCACATCGCTCATTCATAATCGTAAAACATTGTCAAAGGTTGAAAAGCTGCATTATCTCAAGTCAAGTTTAGAAGGAGAGGCAGCAGGATTAGTGAAACAGTTCGCAGTAACCGATGCAAACTACGACGGAGCGTGGAAAGTGTTGGTAGAACGATACGAAAATGCAAGTGTCTGTTTGACCGCGCAGTTGAAAACCCTCTTCAGCATTGGAAATGCTAATGAATCAGCCATGTCGCTTAAAACTTTATTGGATCGATCTGTTGAGAGTGTCCAGATTATTGAAAACATGAATGTGAAAAACTTGAGGGAAGCCATGGTGATTTACATGACAGTGCAACGATTCCCACATGAAACGCGTCAATTGTGGGAACAACAAAGATGTGAAGAGAAAGAATTGCCGTCATTCAAAGACGTGTGTACCTTCCTACAAAATAGATTCAGAGCATTGGAGGCAGCAGGAACCGTGCGTCCCCCGGTATCGCGAATGGCGAACACCACACGAAGTGTACATGTGGTGAAGAACCAAGTGACGATAAAATGCCCTTTATGCAAGCAGCATCATTTCTTGTATCAGTGCGATCAATTTATTCGCAGTGGTTTGAAGCAAAAACTTCAGACAGTTCAACAATCGCGTGCTTGCCTCAACTGTCTATCCAGCAAGCACTTCGTGGTAAGGTGTCCCAGCCAATCTAAGTGCAAGAAATGTCAACGGAAGCATCATACCTTACTGCACAAAGATGAAGCCACTATGAGTCAACGAAGTCCAAAGGTAACCAATCCCAACACTACCGAAACTCAATCCTCAGGACCAGGAGCGATTGACATCAACGCGCTGAACTGTGAAAGGAAGAACGAGGTACTTCTGGCTACAGCGTTAGTCAGCGGGGAGGCACCCCATGGATGCAAAGTCTTGCGGGCTTTAGTCGATCAAGGGTCGCAAGCGTCTCTTATAACAAAAGCTGCAGCTCAACAATTGAGCTTAAAGCGCAAGGCCACCAATATCAAAATTGCGGGAATTGGGGCAGAATCCAGTCGAGCAAGTCGAGGCATGATCCATGCACAGATTAGAACACATGCGAATGAAGTCATACCCTTCAAGGCATATGTCTTGGACAAATTAACGAACCCACTACCACCGCAGACGCTGGATACTGCAGAGTGGGAGCAATTGAAAACAGTTCAACTTGCTGATCCTTCTTTTAATAGACCAGGTAACATTGATATGTTGTTGGGAGTAGAAATATATGGCAAAATTCTGATGAGTGACATGTTTAAATTACCGGCGGGGCCCGTGGTACAAAGGACAAGATTAGGATGGATTCTGTCTGGCGAAGTACCAGTGCATTCCACAAGGGATCGAACATGGCACAGTTGCACGGTAGAAGCAAGTGATGAACCGAACATCAATGAGTTATTGCAGAGATTTTGGGAGCTGGAAGAAGTGGCATCGCATAGAATAACATCTGATGAAGAGCAAGCATGTGAGGAACATTTTCGAAATAATGTTCAAAGGGGAGTCGATGGACGATACACGGTCCGGTTGCCATTCAAGCAGGGCATGAAACAAGCCTTAGGTCAATCGAGGCATCAGGCAGTAGCAAGTTTACAGGCAACAGAGAAACGTTTAGGAAGGACGTCGCAATTAAGGAAGGAATATGATAAGTGTTTACAAGAGTACATTGATATGGGACATATGCAGTTAGTAGCTGACCAGCCAAAATACATCAGACAAGAAGGCCGATCGATAAGTACGGCACTGTACTTGCCGCACCACGCAGTCATCAAGGAAAGTAGCACAAGTACCAGATTACGTGTGGTATTCGATGCATCGCGAAAAACTAGCTCCGGGGTCTCCTTAAATGAAGCTTTAATGACGGGTCCAGCTATTCAAAATGACTTGAGCGCTGTACTATCGAGATGGAGATTGCATAAATTTGCATTTGCAGTAGTCATCTCAAAGATGCATCGGCAGATCAACGTACATCACGATGACGCTGAGTACCAACGTATAGTCTGGGAACCGCATCCAGAGAGTAACATTTGTGACTTTCGTCTAAATACAGTCACATTCGGCACCACATGTGCTCCTTTCTTGGCAATTCGAACTTTGCATAAGTTAGCGGACGATGGCAAAGGGGAATACCCATCGGCGTATAAGGTAATCATGGACGATTTTTATGTGGACGATGTTCTGTCGGGTGGTGAGAGCCTGCAAGAGACTATCATGAAGCGTAAAGAAGTAGACGCGCTACTACAAAGTGGAGGCTTTGCACTCCGTAAATGGATTGCTAACGACCCGCAAATTTTATGTGGAATTCCTGAGGAAGACGTGGAAATGAAACTTCACGTTGAACGACACTGGGATCAACAGTTTAAGTCACTAGGCATCGTTTGGTATCCCATATCCGATTGTCCGATTGTCTATTTAATATCACGAAACGAGTCCGGGACACATTCACGTATCGTCACGGCAAAAACCAAGGTTGCACCTGTGCGTCCAGTAACTATTCCACGCCTCGAGCTATGTGCAGCAGCATTGCTCTCAAAACTGATGGTCCGAGTGAAAGATACGCTAAAATTACCCATCACACACGAATCGTTATGGACCGATTCGCAGATAGTTCTGGCGTGGTTGGAAGGTCATCCCACTCGATGGAACATTTTCGTAGCCAATAGAATGACAGAAATCTTCAACCAAACTGGTAACACTCTTTGGCGTAACGTTCCGTCGCCACAAAACCCAGCAGATCTAGCCTCACGTGGCGCAGAAGGTGCAGAACTATTATCAAATCCATTACGGTGGAATGGACCAACCTGGTTGGTGAAACCGTCGGATCAGTGGCCCAAATCCACGACTATAAAGAGTGCCAAATTGGAGAGGAGAAAAAATATCAAGGTATTCCTACGGACAATAACAAACGCAACTGAAATCATTGCGAGATTTTCGCCATTGACGCGGTTATGCCGATGACTGCGTATTGTTTACGTTGGCGTAAATGCATACCAAAATCCATCACCCCAACCCCATTACACAGCGAAGAGATAAAACAAGCATTAGACATTTGGATAAAATTTGCACAACAGTCTGAATTTGATCATGAAATCAAAACCTTAATCAAGACGAAGGAAATTCCGAAACAAAGTAAGATTGCAAATCTGAACCCATTCTTAGATAGCGACGGAGTACTACGCGTCGGGGGACGTTTAGGACATGCGACATTGTCTTACTCTGAAATCCATCCGATTATCGTTCCAAGATCTGGCAAGTTCACTGACTTATTGCTACATCAAATACATCAAGTTACTCTACATGGACAGACCCAAGCGATGTTGACACACTTGAGAAGAACGTTTTGGCTGATCGACGCTCGTAGGGTAGTCAAGAAAAGTGTACACCAGTGCATCAAATGTTTTCGCGCGAATGCGAAGACTTCCTCACAGCTCATGGGCAACCTACCAGCACCGAGAGTTAACGTTGCTCGCCCGTTCACTCACGTCGGAGTTGATTATTGCGGTCCCTTCGAATTACGACACCGTCTAGGCCGTGGAAGCTCGACTTACAAAGGATACGTCGCCATTTTCATACGTCTGACAGTCAAAGCGATTCATATCGAAGTGGTTAGCGATTTGACGACGCACGCTTTCCTAGCAGCGTTTAAACGATTCTGCGGACGACGCGGTATGTGTAGCCACGTGTACAGTGACTGTGGAACAAATTTCGTGGGGGCCGACACACATCTAAGAAAGGTACTGCAGCACCACAAAGACGTTGCGGAACTTCTCACTAACCAAGGGATTATATGGCATTTTAATCCTCCGGCATCACCCCATTTTGGAGGACTCTGGGAGGCCGGCGTCAAGTCGACCAAGTTCCATTTACGAAGAGTGCTAGGAAATGCGACGCTAACTTTTGAAGAGCTAACGACTACGATGACGCAGATAGAAGCCTGTCTTAATTCGAGACCGTTGTTCCCGCTTTCAGATGATCCGATGGACACTACGGCACTTACGCCAGCACACTTCCTGATTGGCGACACGTTGTTAGCACCTCCTGAAGCAGACCTCACGGAAACTAACATCAACCGACTCGATAGATGGCAACTGACGCAACGTCTAGCACAAACGTTTTGGCGAAGCTGGAGGAGCGAATATCTCACCAGACTACAACAAAGACCGAAGTGGACTCATCGACAACACAACCCCAAGGTCGGAGATTTGTGCTTACTCAAAGAGGAGAAATTACACCCATACAAATGGCCATTAGCCAGGGTGACTGCTTTACATCCCGGGTCAGATAACCTAGTACGAGTGGTCACACTGCACGCAAAGGGCAACACATATAAATGCGTAATCACCAAGATAGCATTACTGCCTACCCCAGAACACACTTAGCCGATTTGCACAAACCCCTAACACTCTTTAACTACCGTTAATAACCTCTAATCGAATTCATACAACCCATCACCACACTCCGTTTCCCCAATTTGCACGGTTCAATCTCCAGACACCCGGACTGCCTGAACGTAGCAGCGGTGAACAGCCAACATCATTGGTGGAGCTTCACCTTGTTATTCCGAGCACCGTATGTTGCAGATTAGTGGGAAATTACGGTAATCAGCGGATGCAACCTAGCTGGACAGACACGGAGTTCAACAGTTCATATGTGTTAACAAATCATTTATTTCTTTTTATAATCATAGGACGTTCCGCGCCTTACGGTCGCAGCGGGGGGAGTATGTTTAGGATTCAACAGCAACTTCCACAGTCGACTATTCACCCACCCCCATCACGAATGGCCACACAGTTATCAACGCGTCGTTAGCATCAACATCATCATCCTGACACGACAACAAACCCCAATGCAATTAACAATACAAACACAGCAACTGATCTTTGCATAATTTATCGAGTAATCTGCGCTGGCGAGCAAGTGCGGACGGAGCAGGCAGTTCGTGAGCGATCGGTGAGGACGACAGTCAAGTGATCATCAAAGGTGTAGAGATAATTATAGTTGAAGTTTGGTCGAAATAATTAATGAATAAATACTGTGTCGTGCGTGACAAAAAAAATAAGTCTTTGCTCTTATCTTGTTATTTTCAAATTGGAATTCAAGTGCAAAACTTCGTTTGCCGTATCCATCATCATACAAACAGATGTGAATGTCGATTTTCTTCGGTGGACGAGCGCCAATATCTTCGCTCAGTCTCTTCAGGTGCATCGCCTCCTTGGAAGCCTCGGTGAGTGCCATGTACTCGAATTCCGTCGAGGACAGCGCAACTGTGCGCTGCTTCCTCGACTCCCAGGAAACAGGACCGCCGCTCATCGTGAATGCGTATCCGGTGTATGACCTCCGGTCATCAATGCAGGCAGCCCAGTCGGCGTCCACGTAGCCGGTCAGGCATCCTCCCTTCGCACTGTAGCTTAGACCCACGTCGAGCGTACCTTTGAGGTATCGCAAAACTCGCTTTGCAGCTTGAACTGGCTCAGAGCACTCGTAGCATGTGCAATGTCCGGGCGTGTGCACACGGACAGGTAGAGAAGGGCGCCGATGAGTTCTCGATATGGTGGTTTCTCCCCGTCTTCCTCACTCCAGATGTCACCCTTTGACAGTGGCGTTGCAACTGGCCGACAGTCTGACATCCCGAAGCGATCGAGTATGTCCAGCACATACCCACGTTGACTCATGGTGATCGTCGACTCGTCCCGAGCAAACTCAATTCCCAAGCAGTATGACACGTCGCCCAAATCGTTGATCTGGAAGGACTTGCTCAGAAACTTGTAGACTCCGTCGATCCTCGTGGTATCACGTGACAGGACAAGGATGTCGTCGACGTACACAACGATCAGCAGTGGATCGTTGTCTGCGTCCTTTACGTAGACGCTCGCGTCTCTTGACGTCGGTCTTGCCCCAAACTTCACCAGTTCCGAGTCCAGACACTGATACCAGCATCGTCCCGCCTGTTTCAGGCCGTATTGAGCCTTGTGCATTTTGCACACCTTTTCCCCGGACGATAGTTGGGACAGCATCTTTGCAGCCTTGTTGACCACTTCATGGGAGCCGTAGTTGTTCTCGACGATGAACTTCAGGACATTACTTGCGTAATGTGGCAACTCCATCCAGAACTCCTCGTCGATGACACCGTTCAGGAAAGCGGTAGAGACGTCAAACTGTCGTACATGCATGCCGTGTTGTGCCGCAAATGCCATGGCGAGGCGAAATGAGCTGAATCAGGCCACAGGAGCGTAGGTCTTGGCGAAGTCCATCCCGGAGCATTGGGTGAATCCCCTGGCCACGACCCTAGCCTTCCGTTTGGTGACTGCTCCATCAGCTCCGTACTTGTTTCTAAGTACGATGCGGCTGCCGACAGTTGTGCGATTTTTCGGGCGATCCTCCAAGGTCCAAGTGTTGTTTTTCAAAATCGATGAAAATTCGTCTGCCATCGCCAGCATCCACTCGTATTCCTCTGGCCCGGAGACTGCTGACTTCAGTGGAACTTCCGCGATGAGGGCAGTATCTTCTTCTCCGGTTGCATAGTCCTCATCTCCACTCGCGTCGTCCTGTACAGCATCGTTCTGTACAACATCGTTCTGTACACCGTCGTTTGCCTCTATCACGTCGACACTTTCTGCAACATCGTTCCTCCGCGCGACCTCATTTCTCTCCGTGACAGGATGTTCCCTTGGTCTACCAGGACGACCCGTGTAAATATTCCTCGGTCTGCCTGATCCGCCCTTCGTCGTTGGAGTTTGTCCGACTGGACCTGGGGCTGGAACTTCAACTGGCTCAAAAACTTGGAGAGTTTCGTCGTTTTTGCCAAACATGGCCGGTTGCTGCTGTTGTTGATCTGGTTGTTGGACTGTTCTTCTCGTTGAGCGATTCTCTCCTAGTACAACGTCGATGTACTCGTCCGACGATGTGGCAGGACCCTCTACATCCTGCTCGATGTTTGGCTGAACATCCGCCTGTTCCGGGAAGAACTCCTCGTACTGGTCGACTTTGTTTTCTGCTGTTATTTTCAGGAACTGGACATCTCGTGAGATCTCGACACGTCGCTCCTCAGGTATCCAGACTCTGAGTGCCTTCGAATCTGTAGCGGAGCCGAGATAAACGCCTTTCTGGGCACGAGGTCCAAACTTTCCGGTATCCTTGGTTCGGTTCAGGCAGTAAACCGGTGCTCCAAACTCCTGAAAACTGCTCACATCCGGGACCTCTCCCATCCACAACTCGAACGGAGTTCGGCCGTCCAATGCTGAAGTTGGACAGCGGTTGCTGGTGAAGTTCGCGGTACACACTGCTTCTGCCCAGAAGGTAGGAGGAAGACCGGACTGGATCGACAAACAACGAGCCATCTCGACCAGAGTGCGGTTCCTCCGTTCAGCTATACCGTTTTGTTCCGGATTGTTCGGAACGGTTAGCCGACGTTCGATCCCAGAGCGCTTGAGGAAGTCATCGAATTGAATGTTCGAATATTTGGTGCCATTATCGGATTGCAGGCACTTAATCTTCTAGTCGTGCTGCGTCTCGACCATCTTCTTGAACGCCTGGAACTCGGAGAAAGAATCGCACCTCGCCCCATCGAGTAGCGTCATGTATAAAGGTGACGAAATACCTGGCGTGACCGTTGGATTGCATGCGCATCGGTCCGTACACATTCGAGTGTATCTGCTCGCCTGGAGCTGACTTCCTCTCGGAGACCTTGGGGAAGGGCTGGCGTGTCATCTTCGCCTTGATGCACACCTCGCAGTCCACCGTTGCATCGTCGTCGCTCAAATCAAGTCCTCGGAGAACGTTGTTTTTGGATGCCTCGCGAATGTCCTTCACGTTTAAGTGACCCAAAGCCTTGTGCCAATCTATCAGAGACTTCTCGTGATCCCGGCTGGCAAGCGCAGCGCTCGGCTGCTCGGCAACGCGCGAGTCGTTCACAAAATAGAGTCCATTGACCCGCTCCGCACACAACACCTCGCGATCGTCCTTCTCGCTGACGACTTCCGCCGAACGTTTGCAAAAGGTCACTCGGTAACCTTTGTCCACGATCTTCGCGACCGATAACAAGTTCATGCGTAAATCTGGCACGTACAACACGTCACTCAAGTTAACTGTCTCATCGTCTTCGTTCACTCGGGTAACCAATCGCGCGACACCCTTAGCACTGATTTCCGTGGAGCTAGAATTGGCCAGGTTCAATGAGTCTGAAAAGTTCTCATCTACACTCTCGAAACTGTCAATGTCACTGGCCATGTGCGCGGTACAACCACTATCTAGACACCACCGTTTTTGCGTCGAATAAACCAGCATGGAACTCTCGTCACCAGGCGCACTCGATTCCACAGCAGCGTACAGGGTAAAGCTACCAGTCTTCGTCTTGTCCTGATCGCTCTTCTTCTTGGATCGACAACCTGCTGCTTTGTGACCCGGCTTGTTTCACTTGAACGGAAATTTGCTTCCGTCGCGTTTCTCCGATTTACCCGTTTTCTGTCGATTCAACCTGTCCGCTACCATCGCGTTCTGCACTGGTCCATTGTTCTTTCACGCGTCACTTTCTTCCACGATTTTGATTCGCAGTATTTCCGGAGTGGGGAGCTCGTCATAGCAATCCGGAAACTGTTGATGTTGGCCGATAAACTGTAAAGCAACAGTATCGACAGTAGGTCATCGTTTATCGGCACTTCCATGTCGCTCAGTCGGTCAACAGCGTCAAATAATTTTCGCAAATGGTCGCGAACGTCGTCGCTTTTGCTCATCCTCTGTAAGACGATTTGTTTCAACAGGTTCGCTTTCCTCGCGGGGCCCTTAGACTGGTAAACAGTCTCCAACTTTAGCCAAAGTTCTCTCGACGTCGCACAATCTTTGACCTGTTTCAGTTCCGAGGATGAAATCCCCAGGAAAATGTCCGACATAGCCTTGCTATCGCCCGTTTCCCATCCTTCTATTTTAGCGTTGTTCTCTTCGCCTGGCTCAGGCTTTACCTTTGAGCCATTCACGTAGCCCCACGCGTCATTTTTTTATGAGTAGGGCCCTCATGTTGATCTTCCACGTGTCAAAGTTGTCCTTTGTTAGAAGTTCGATGCACGTCATGGCGGTGGTAGCCATCTTGAATTTTTTGGTTGCTTCATCGAACGTTCGAGAATCAAACACAACCTCACTCTCGCGTACCGATTTCCGATCAATCTAACTTATTACAGTTTCTTTTATTTCGCGCCGCGTGACCTGGGCCCATAACCTGTCAGGAAAACCAGGAGGTCGTACAAGAAAACTGTTCAGGTTTATTGACCAGTAATAAAGATTTATTAGAACACAAAAGTACAACTTGTCTCGACAGAATACAAAGAAGAACTGAACTTGACAACTATCGTTGTGTTAGATTAAGAACAAAATATAGGTGGTTCCACAAGCGATTAAAAGGGAATTACAAAAGGGCGGTTCGATTTGAATATAAAACAAAGGATAAAAGTACTGATTTAACATATGTAAACTCGTTACCATTACTAAGAATTTATTCTTTACTTTTAACATAAATCCTAAACCTCAATCCCCATTTTCTTTGGAACGCTTGAGTGAGTGTAGCACTTCGTTTGTTGACCCAAAATTATACAATGTTAGTGGTAGTCAACTTGAAGCAGTCTTAGACTCTGGACGTCTTCTGCACAAAAATTAGAAGCAGCTTCCTGTTGAATTCAATTTGAAGGTGCTATGCCTCCAGAATACGGAAAGTACGTATTGATATGAAAGGCATATTACTCTACAAATTTACCTTATTTTAGCTTATGCCCATGACATCAATATTTTGTCACGGTCCTTTTCATCTACAAAAGAAATCCTGCACAAACGAGGCAAAGAAGCAAAGCGGGTAGGGCTACAAATTTACGAGTTTGAAATAAAAAGTATGATTCAAACCAGGAAAAATATCCCTGGTGAATAAAACGTAACAATCAATGAATATAACCTAGAAAATCTGGACAAATTCGTTGATTTTAACTTTAAGTTAGGAAGTGTAGGTAGTATGGTAGTAAAATGGCGAAATAAAGCATAAAATTGAGCTCAGATAGCTGTAGGTGACTCTTATGGAAGGCATGGCCCCAGACGGGCTGCATGGCTATCCTGAGAAAGTTAACGACTAGTAATAACGAAGTTGAAAAAATTTTCATTTTTAAACGATTTCCTGTCCTAGTACTCATAACGATCTACCTTCATGGGTTTTCCCAGATTTTTGAGCTCAAAAGCATTCAATAGGCGGCATACAGTTTTCCTGCATTCCCAATGCGCGAATTGACTCTTTTTGTTTTTGATTCCGAACGCTCTGTTCAAGACCTTTTATTTGATACTCTTCTCCACTACCAATAAAAATAAAATATTTTAAGGACACTAGTATGAAGGGGACCGACATCCTTCAAAACTTTCTAAATTTTCGATAAGACCTAAACTTTCAAGAGACTGGCATTCTATCCTTCCCGCATAGTTCGCATATTGTAACATCTATAGTTTCCAAGTAAAATTGTCGTGACGTGAGGACGGGGCGGAAAATTGGGTGATCTTTGGAAAATTTGTTTAACAAATCCTTAAAAATTATTATCTCTAGAAACTTTATTATAAAATTCTCTGGATAAAACCAACTTCTGATTTCAAAATTTATTGAATTAAATCAAAAACCAACTCTTCCTTAGATAGAATGAGAGAGCATTTTGAAAAACTTTCTTTCAGTTTCAATACGGCTAATAAATAAAACGCAATATCAAAACAAAATAATAAAAATCGAACTCATAAAACAATTCAATTTAACTTTTCCTCTTTTATTCACTCAAAATGATATGCATTTAGGAGTCTCACTAAATCATCCCCATGGGATTGTTTTTATAGGCGAAACACGTGCGGAAAGCTAAACACTCCTGCCAACATTATACTCTTATTTGTTGAACGTTTGCCGATATCCATGAGTGAGGATGTTCAATTGAGTCAAAAAGTGCCATTCAACCAAAAAAAAAAAAAAAAGTGAAAGTCATTCAACTCGTACATGCGTCGCATAACATATATCGTAATAGTGTGGGATATCCTTGAACATAATTTAGACACAGCACGTTCAATTGTTGAATTTTATTGCTTACAAATCGATAGACACGATGAAAGTTAATTGGAAAAGAATGAAATTGCAATGCAGTGTAGTAGTAGTCAATATTGAATAGATGAGTGTCCTTACATCGAAATGATTAGACTAGAGTTTTGATGTTGAACGCGCGAGTCAACTCGTTTATTGGTAACGATGTGATACCGAAATACGAACGGAAAATAAATACTCATATATGACACAACGGTGGTCTTTCTGGACAATTCCTCGAATATAAAAAGAAAATTGTTATCAGTAACAGCCTCATAATATTTGAAATGTAATACCAAGGTTTGTGGATAAACTACACAAATACGAGGGTGTAGCAAATATAAACGGTAATTTAGCTATTCTGCTTAGCACACATCTCCGAACTAGATGATATACTATGGCGAATGATAGTTCGTTTCTAAGGAGTTGGGAAACCAACTTAATTAACTGTCACGCTTGGTTCTATCCTCAGTATAGCCATGACTGAGCAAGAAGTACATCCGTTTTTCGCGCAATGCATCATCATAAAGCGTTTAAACAATGAAGGTGTTAAACCGTCGGAAATTTTTACTCATGTGAAGGCGCAGTTTGGGGATACTAAATTGTCTCAGAATTGAGTGCATATGTGGGCTAGGGAATCTAAGGCTGACCGAGAACATTGTTGTATATGTTCACTAGCATACATATTCATTATTCATACTATTTACAATAAGTATATTCCTACAAGTGGAATGTCATTCAACATCGCTCATATTGCATAACATATTTTTATTCAATGTCTACTATTCATTCATTCATTCTGCACGTAACATCCTCAAGCTACGAGCAAACGAAATTATAAACAAAGTAACTTCTGTCGTAAACATTCATTCTTTTCTTCCCTATGGCACACGACCAGATGATTTGACGCCATAATTTCTCATGGATTTGCGTATTGCACACCAATGACCTGAATCCAATTACATGTATACAATACGTGTCAACGTTCACCAAGCGAAAATGAAATCGGAAAAAGTGAATTGAATAATATTGATGCCACAATTTGTGTAAGAACTAGGTTAGAAAATAAGTATTTACGAGTAAGCTTAATGAATTTGTTAAACAAAATTATTTTTTGAAGTTTAAACGCTGGTGTATCCACTTAATAAAATCGGGCTGTGTATCGCAGCAATTCCATAAGTAATTACTAGTGTTTAAATTCGCATTTGAATCTTTGCGATCCACTTCAGTTTAGTAACCACAGCCAAGAATTCTATTATGAGTTCCACGCTATTCTATCTGCGGTCCAACCACTTTGTCGTTTCAACGTGAACGCCAATACTCGAGTCTCAGCCGGGAAAGTGGTTACAACGATTTTTTTGACTCGAAGGGAGTTTTAATCATTGTTTTTCTTGAATGAAGCTTACTTTTGCCAGTTGTTACAGTCAGCGAAAACCTTCTACTGAAATAAAAGACGAGGTACGTCCATAAGAGCGGTTATCCTACCCAATGACAACGCTGGACCATACACCACGGCTTTGACAAAGGATAAACCGGAAGAAATGGGCTGCGAAACATTCGAACACCCACCTTATAGTCCACACTTGTCCCCGTGTGAATACTTTTTACTGACACCCCTGAAAGAATCATTTTCATTAAAACGACTTGAAAGGGATGAAGAAGTCGAGGAGTACGTCCGCAATTGGCTGACAACTTGTCCTTGAACTTCATATGAACAAGCAATATTTAAACTTCCAAAACGATGGCAAATATGTGTAGACAAAGTAGGAGACTACATCAAAAAATGTTGATGATATGGCTTGTGTGTAATATTATTCAATAAATACATAATAAAATTACCGTTTACATTTGACCGAGATGCTTTTGAGCATTTTTGAGTCAGCGGAATTCGACGGCATTTTGAAACCTATAAATTCATTTCATGCAAGCCACTTAATTGAACCATCCAACCTCCCAGTAAGGATCTGCGGCCATCCTTTATCGCGGCTTCCCGTTGAGTCCTCGGTTTTCTTGCTGGACATCTACGTGTGAGGGCTACAAGATTTGCCTCACCATCGTCAAACGTTACACGCGTCGACACCATCGCCGAGCCGTATTTGACCACTGAATCACCATATTCAGCACGCCACTCAAGATCATCTCATACCAAGGCCATTAGTTTAAAGCTGACCTCCAAAACCAATTCAGCTGAATTCTGGGAGCAAACCATGTCCATAACACACTCTACCCTATACGCCAATGGTATGATGGGACAGATGCACCGTTCTCTAAAGAGTGCCTTAAATGATACTCACAAGACACTTTTCCTGCAAGCACTTCGGGCAATTTTGTTGGATTTGTGCACAAAGCTCAAAGAAGAACTGCAAGCCTCACCAGCAAAGATAGCCCTTGGAACATCATCATGGATCCAGCTGACTTAATTGCACCTCAGATAGCACCAGCCAGCTGTCCAAAGGACTTTGTTACAGACTACCGCCAACTACTCAAACTGATTGGCCCAGTTCCGCCAGCCAGATACACTTGACACCATCCGTTCGCTTTCAAAGACCTGAACACTTGCACCTATATGTTTCGCTGCATCTGTGCGGTCAAGAAACTGCTCTCCCATCCGTAAACTGGAACTCACTGTGTCATCGAATGCATCAACCAACGCACCTACGTCATAGATGTAAACGATATCACCAAAATCTTCTCTACCGGTCACTTGAAATCAGCCTACTGTAGTGAAGCTAAGAATAAATCTGTGGCCAAACTAAATTGTAGGACATAATTGACGCTAAAGTACATGTTCTAAGTCAGTGAGAAGATTATGAAAGTTTAATATACTTAGTTTGACCTCTCAACATGCTGGGGTTTGTCAATCTGCTCTCGATAGGACGTTTGGTGCAATCAGTAGTGCTGATGAAGACTGCGGAAGCGGCAAAGGGTCACATGAATCGTATGGACAAACAACGGATACCCAAAATGGTATTCGTTGGGAGAACTGAAGGCCGGAGACTAGTGAGGAAACCAACGAAACACTGGTCTGACTTGTTCGATGAAGACAGTTCATCGCTGCTTGGATTTCCAAATTGCAAGACGCGGTCAATAGATGGAGACAGTTGGAGGCACTATTCACAGGAAGCGAAGGCCCAAGAGAGGCTGTAGTGCTAAGAGGAAGAAGAAGTAGTGCTAATGTTAGAGCACCAAGGTCCTTTCAATGTAGGATGTTGATGGAGTACCTTTGAGCCGAAGCTCGAAGTAAGGCAGCTAAAACGTTCATCCGTGTCAATTGACGCGACAGTGATTTCGGCCAACGCTTTGATTGGTGTATAAGGTCTGGTGTCATTCTCGGAAACCTCCGAGATGTTACATATGATCAGGATTTGGTGGCAGTTGCACACTCTCTTACGGAAGCTCCTCCAATGACGATTTGACTATATAGTCTTGTGCTGGTGTCTCTCCTGAAGCGAAAATTTACTCTCGTGCCACAAGATATTCCTGCAGCCTAATGAGATATGATCTCAACGTACGAGTCCGTGGCTGTCGGGGTTCTTCAGGCAGTATCTGAGGTGGTCGCTTCAAAAATGTCTTTGGAGAGGCCATCCGGAAGAAATGTGTCATCTGCAGCATCATGAACCAGCAGAGGGGTCAGTGTGTTTGTATCTAGGGTATTTTCTGGCAAAAAATCGTCGTAGTGGAAATACTAGTAGACGGAACGGTGTGACGTCCGTGTGCTGTTGGCTATCGAGAGCACTCGCTTGTAAGTTTTTTGGCTTTTTGCAATTGGTGCGATTCGGTGCATATGTATCTGGCTTACCACAATGGAAACAAAAGATGCTTGCCTCTGCTTGTCATGCGGTAAAGCAAGGTCCCGTCTGCCAGCAGTTTCAACATGTGGTGAGTCGTGTCTTAGGTGCCAGTTCATGGACTTCTGCTTGATGCTTTTTGTCCAGCTCAGTGAATGAGAAAGAGACGGTCTTCGAAGCGCTGTCTATTATGGGTGGTATTAGACAAGGTGGCGCAGGTAGGGAAGGCACATCGTGTTCAAGCTCAGCTACTGCGCGTCGTTCCGGTTACTCCCTTCGATCACGGAATTTACTTTGGTGTGTTGATCACTGGGAATATTGCACGATGTCCAGCTCTTTTACTGAGGCGCAAAACGCATGTACATCATGGTGAGGAACAAAGGCAAACCGTTCTCGTAACTCCGGCTTGATTGCTTCTCAAAAGAGACTTAGGAACTCTGACTCCGGCATGGGGCTCATTAATTGTTTCAACAGGCAATATAGAGCTTTGTAGTAGCTGTCTACTGTTTTCTAAGCCCGTTGGCCTCCACTTTGTAGCCTTTGTTTCAATTTCTCATCACTTTCAACTGATGTGAATTCCTGCAATGCAGCATGCCTCAAAGTTTTCCAAAATGACAAAATGCCAGAACCATTAGAAAAAACATCAACTTCCAGCTAGTTAGGATGTGTGCCACTTTAGATGGTTGAATAGTGCATGGAAAACGATTACGTTTGCCGTTAGGTAGTCAAAGCACTGTCTCATTTCGGTACGTGTCCTTTCCATTCGACGACATTCTCGCTGAGTTGATGCCGGAAGATCCCAGGTGTATGATGGCATCGGGCCACGGTTATGGTCTGTCTGTTCAAATGCAACAAAGACAAACTGCTAACGCTGTTCAGCTTGTGAAAAATAAAGCCTCTAACGACGAAAAAGATTTGAATAAAGCCGCTGGTGAAATTGAAAATAATTTTGCAATGTCAAGTGAAGGATCGTGGGCAAAACGTGAATTTACATCTCTTTTGGGAGTGATTTCTTTGATTGGGCAGCAAACCGGTAAAATAGTCAATCTCATCGTAAAATCCAATTATTGTGAACTCTCCTCTACGTGGAAATAAAAAAAACACTGTAGAGTTTGAAATTTTTTACGAAGAACACAAGTAGAGCCGCACAACCAATTATAAAGGTTCAGCCGGCGAAATGGAAGTCAACGCCGTTTTTGAAATGTTCATAAGGTCTGAAGACTTAAATGAAGCGCGGTTTAAATATCATATTAGGGATAGTGACACCAGAAAGTTTAAACGTCTATTGGATGTGCAGCCTTATTGTACTGACTTGTTAATTGAAAAAAGATTGAGTTTTGCACGTTTAAAAAAAAGAACGTTTAGTCGAGCAAAAGTAGTAAAACAAAAAAGGCTACCTTGGCAAAAAACAAAATAAAATTTATTGAATAAGATGCTTCTAAAAATGTGTAAAAACTCCAAAAAAAGGTCCGAAAAAAGTTCAACTAACACTAAAATTTATGAAAAATTTATCAACATATGATATTACGGAAATTTTCGGCAGCATATTTTCGACTGTTGTTGTCTTGTTGGAGAAAATATTTGATGTAACTGGCGCAAAGCGAAGGCAGCTGTTGGTAATGCTTTAAAAAATTTGAAGCATCCACTACCTTTAGATGATGAGGTACAACAAATTTTAAAGCATGTTTATGAAGACTTATCATCAGAAGATTTATTCAAGCGCTGCTTGGGAAATTTTATGCCGAATAATAATGAAAGTTATGACTCTCGCATTTGATATAACGCCACTTAACATATTTTTTGTGGAATAAGTACCATAAATATGGTTACAAATATTTCTACACGCACATTTGTTGAAATACTAAATACAAAGTCAATGTCATTTTACTTTCTGTTTATTTCTTTACTATCATACTAAATGAACTCTCACACACTTATGTAATTTTATACACAAATGAAATGAATTAATAAACTGTATGTCAGTCAGTCACTGATTAACTGTCTGACCTTGAACAATTTTTCATTAACGTGCATTGTTAGTAAAGTTTCCAATTTTGAGACCGTTTAACCCTGAACAATAAATTAATAATTATGAGCGTAAAGTGCAGCCTTCCGAAGTGTATTGCATTTGACAATTCGTTCAAATCTGTCTCATACAAAGGCTTTTGTAATAGATGGCTTCATGCTGCATGCATGGATGCACTTAGAGATTGGTACCATCCATGTATGGAAAATCATTTTATATGTAGTGATTGCCAGGGATTCAACAAAACCCTAAAAAGCATGTACGGCGGGCTGATAGGCTCCATCGGAGAACTAAACGAGGGTAAAGACCAACTGATCTCGCCGCAGCAAACACAGTCTCGTGTCAACGACGAAAGCTTCAAGGAAATGGCATGCGGTTCCGATTAACTAGCTGCCAGAATTTCCGAAATCAACCCAAAAGTGAGTAGAAATGTTAAAATATTTGGATCACAGATCATATCCATCAAAGAGGCTGTTTCATGCCAATCCTCGAAGGATAGTGAATGCTGCAAGAATTCTTCGTATCTTCATAGCACCATCGTGAAAACTTTCGATAAATATGAAAAAGCTTCGAGAAATTGGCTTCATCTTTAAACAAGGCAAATCATCTAGAGGACAGAAGAGGAAGAGAAGTGCAACAAAATAATGGAAGGACAACAAAAAATTTAAAAAGAGCAACATAAAATTCATAACGTGCCGCAGATTCCCTGTTCAATTGATACGCAGCCCAGTAGTCTACTACCGCCAAGTCCAAAAACGACAAAAATACATCTGCAAACTTGGAATAGAAGAATCGTTTTAAAAGACTTGCGGATTCAAAATGAGCTGGATTTAAACCATGAAGCAAACTTCTGCATTTTCTTTTTGAAAGGAAACAGAAAGATTTGTAATGAGGCCATAGTACGAAAAACGATTGAAGATGCCCTCCTTATCAGTGTAAGCAAAGTTTAGGAGCTACCCTACCGCAATGAGTGAAGACGTGGATTCAAGGTTTTTATTCCAATGCAATCTGCCTGGCTCTTCAAGGAGTTTAAGAAGAAGAATGCCATGATTTCTAAGGAATGGATTAATAAACTTGCGAGCCCTGGATCCAAGTATAGCGGAAAAATAAATAGCGCTAAGAAAATATGTTGTCAAGAAAACCAGGAGATCGTACAAGAAAACTGTTCAGGTTTATTGTCCAGTAATAAAGATTTATTAGAACCCAAAAGTACAACTTGTCTCGACAGAATTCAAAGAAGAACTGAACTTGACAACTATCGTTGTGTTGGATTAAGAACAAAATATAGGTGACTCCACAAGCGATTAAAAGGGAATTACAAAAGGGCGGTTCGATTTGAATATAAAACAAAGGATAAAAGCACTGATTTAACACTCCCCCTCAAAGCGATAATTGTCTAAACAATCTGTTTTTCGATGCCCATGTAATTTAGACAGTTCGAATGTTTGGGACTGGTTAGCCCTTTGGTGAGCACGTCTGCTGGCATCTTCTCAGTAGGTAGGTACTCCAGATTGATCTCGCCTGCGGAAACAGCCTCTCTCACAAAATGATGTCGTGTATCTATGTGTTTGGTTCTCGTGTGGTACACAGGATACTCTGCCAACTTCTTCGCGCCCTGGTTATCGATGTGAATGTCGATTTTCTTCAGTGGACGAGCGCCAATCTCTTCGCTCAGTCTCTTTAGGTGCATCGCCTCCTTGGAAGCCTCGGTGAGTGCCATGTACTCGGATTCCGTCGAGGACAGCGCAACTGTGCGCTGCTTCCTCGACTCCCAGGAAACAGGACCGCCGCTCATCGTGAGCGCGTAGCCGGTGTATGACCTCCGGTCATTAATGCAGGCAGCCCAGTCGGCGTCCACGTAGCCGGTCAGGCATCCTCCCTTCGCACTGTAGCTTAGGCCCACGTCGAGCGTACCTTTGAGGTATCGCAAAACTCGCTTTGCAGCTTGCCAGTGGCTGGTTCCGAAGGAATCGTTGAACTGGCTCAGAGCACTCGTAGCATGTGCAATGTCCGCAATGAGTGAAGACGTGGATTCAAGGTTTTTATTCCAATGCAATCTGCCTGGCTCTTCAAGGAGTTTAAGAAGAAGAATGCCATGATTTCTAAGGAATGGATTAATAAACTTGCGAGCCCTGGATCCAAGTATAGCGGAAAAATAAATAGCACTAAGAAAATATGTTGTCAGGAAAACCAGGAGATCGTACAAGAAAACTGTTCAGGTTTATTGTCCAGTAATAAAGATTTATTAGAACCCAAAAGTACAACTTGTCTCGACAGAATTCAAAGAAGAACTGAACTTGACAACTATCGGTGTGTTGGATTAAGAACAAAATATAGGTGACTCCACAAGCGATTAAAAGGGAATTACAAAAGGGCGGTTCGATTTGAATATAAAACAAAGGATAAAAGCACTGATTTAACACTCCCCCTCAAAGCGATAATTGTCTAAACAATCTGTTTTTCGATGCCCATGTAATTTAGACAGTTCGAATGTTTGGGACTGGTTAGCCCTTTGGTGAGCACGTCTGCTGGCATCTTCTCAGTAGGTAGGTACTCCAGATTGATCTCGCCTGCGGAAACAGCCTCTCTCACAAAATGATGTCGTGTATCTATGTGTTTGGTTCCCGTGTGGTACACAGGATACTCTGCCAACTTCTTCGCGCCCTGGTTATCGATGTGAATGTCGATTTTCTTCAGTGGACGAGCGCCAATCTCTTCGCTCAGTCTCTTCAGGTGCATCGCCTCCTTGGAAGCCTCGGTGAGTGCCATGTACTCGGATTCCGTCGAGGACAGCGCAACTGTGCGCTGCTTCCTCGACTCCCAGGAAACAGGACCGCCGCTCATCGTGAGCGCGTAGCCGGTGTATGACCTCCGGTCATTAATGCAGGCAGCCCAGTCGGCGTCCACGTAGCCAGTCAGACTCGTCCCGAGCAAACTCAATTCCCAAGCAGTATGACACGTCTCCCAAATCGTTGATCTGTAAGGACTTGCTCAGAAACTTGTAGACTCCGTCGATCCTCTTGGTATCACGTGACAGGACAAGAATCTCGTCGACGTACATAACGATCAGCAGTGGATCGTTGTCTGCGTCCTTTACGTAGACGCTCGCGTCTCTTGACGTCAGTCTCGCCCCAAACTTCACCAGCTCCGAGTCCAGACACTGATACCAGCATCGTCCCGCCTGTTTCAGGCCGTATAGAGCCTTGTGCATTTTGCACACCTTGTTCCCGGACGATAGTTGGGACAGCATCTTTGCAGCCTTGTTGACCACTTCACGGGAGCCGTAGTTGTTCTTGACAATGAACTTCAGGACATTGCTTGCGTAATGTGGCAACTCCATCCAGATCTCCTCGTCGATGAAGCCGTTCAGGAAAGCGGTAGGGACGTCAAACTGTCGTACATGCATGCCGTGTTGTGCCGCAAATGCCGTGGCGAGGCAAAATGAGCTGAATCGGGCCACAGGAGCGTAGGTCTCGCCGTAGTCCATCCCGGAGCATTGGGTGAATCCCCTGACCACGACCCTAGCCTTCCGTTTGGTGACTGCTCCATCAGCTCCGTACTTGTTTCTAAGTACGATGCGGCTGCCGACAGTTGTGCGATTTTTCGGGGGATCCTCCAAGGTCCAAGTGTTGTTTTTCAAAATCGATGAAAATTCGTCTGCCATCGCCAGCATCCACTCGTATTCCTCTGGCCCGGAGACTGCTGACTTCAGTGGAACTTCCGCGATGAGGGCAGTATCTTCTTCTCCGGTTGCATAGTCCTCATCTCCGCTCGCGTCGTCCTGTACAGCATCGTTCTGTACAACATCGTTCTGTACAGCGTCGTTTGCCTCTGTCACGTCGACACTTTCTGCAACATCGTTCCTCCCGCGACCTCATTTCTCTCCGCGACAGGATGTTCGCTTGGTCTACCAGGACGACCCGTGTAAATCTTCCTCGGTCTGCCTGGTCCGCACTTCGTCGTTGGAGTTTGTCCGCCTGGACCTGGGGCTGGAACTTCAACTGGCTCAAAAACTCGGAGAGGTTCGTCGTTTTTGCCAAACATGGCCGGTTGCTGCTGTTGTTGATCTGGTTGTTGGACTGTTCTTCTCGTTGAGCGATTCTCTCCTAGTACAACGTCGATGTACTCGTCCGACGATGTGGCAGGACCCTCTACATCCTGCTCGGTGTTTGGCTGAACACCCGCCTGTTCCGGGAAGAACTCCTCGTACTGGTCGACCTTGTTTTCTGCAGTTGTTTTCAGGAACTGGACATCTCGTGAGATCTCGACACGTCGCTCCTCAGGTATCCAGACCCTGAGTGCCTTCGAATCTGCAGCGGGGCCGAGATAAACGCCTTTCCGGGCGCGAGGTCCAATCTTTCCGGTATCCTTGGTTCGGTTCAGGCAGTAAACCGGTGCTCCAAACTCCTGAAAACTGCTCACATCCGGGACCTCTCCCATCCACAACTCGAACGGAATTCGGCCGTTCAATGCTGAAGTTGGACAGCGGTTTCTGGTGAAGTTCGCGGTACACACTGCTTCTGCCCAGAAGGTAGGAGGAAGACCGGATAGGATCAACAAACAACGAGCCATCTCGACCAGAGTGCGGTTCCTCCGTTCAGCTATACCGTTTTGTTTCGGATTGTTCGGAACGGTTAGTCGACGTTTGATCCCAGAGCGCTTCAGGAAGTTATCGAACTGGTTGTTCGAATATTCGGAGCCATTATCGGATTGCAGGCACTTAATCTTCCAGTCATGCTGCGTCTCGACCATCTTCTTGAACGCCTGGAACTCGGAGAACACATCGTTTTTCCGTCGCAAGAATCGCACCTTGCCCCATCGAGTAGCGTCATCTATAAAGGTGACGAAATACCTGGCGTGACCGTTGGATTGCATGCGCATCGATCCGCACACATCCAAGTGTATCAGCTCGCCTGGAGCTGACTTCCTCTCAGAGACCTTGGGGAAGGGCTGGCGTGTCATCTTCGCCTTCATGCACACCTCGCAGTCCACCGTTGCATCGTCGTCGCTCAAATCAAGTCCTCGGAGAACGTTGTTTTTGGATGCCTCGCGAATGTCCTTCACCTTTAAGTGACCCAAAGCCTTGTGCCAATCCATCAGGGACTTTTCGTGATCCCGGCTGGCAAGCGCGGCACTCGGCTGCTCGGCAGCGCGCGAGTCGTTCACAAAATAGAGTCCGTTGACCCGCTCCGCGCACAACACCACGCGATCGTCCTTCTCGCTGACGACTTCCGCCGAACGTTTGCAAAAGGTCACTCGGTAACCTTTGTCCACGATCTTCGGGACCGATAACAAGTTCATGCGTAAGTCCGGCACGTACAACACGTCACTCAAGTTAACTGTCTCATCGTCTTCGTTCACTCGGGTAACCAATCGCGCGACACCCTTAGCACTGATTTCCGTGGAGCTAGAATTGGCCAGGTTCAATGAGTCTGAAAAGTTCTCATCTACACTCTCGAAACTGTCAATGTCACTGGCCATGTGCGTGGTACAACCACTATCTAGACACCACCGTTTTTGCGTCGAATAAACCAGCATGGAACTCTCGTCACCAGGCGCACTCGATTCCACAGCAGCGTACAGGGTAAAGCTACCAGTCTTCGTCTTGTCCTGATCGCTCTTCTTCTTGGATCGACAACCTGCTGCTTTGTGACCCGCCTTGTTTCACTTGAACGGAAATTTGCTTCCGTCACGTTTCTCCAATTTACCCGTTTTCTGTCGATTCAACCTGTCCGCTACCATCGCGTTCTGCACTGGTCCATTGTTCTTTCACGCGTCACTTTCTTCCACGATTTTGATTCGCAGTATTTCCGGAGTGGGGAGCTCGTCACGTGACTCGATAGCAATCCGGAAACTGTCGATGTTGGCCGATAAACTGTAAAGCAACAGTATCGACAGTAGGTCATCGTTTATCGGCACTTCCATGTCGCTCAGTCGGTCAACAGCGTCAAATAATTTTCGCAGATGGTCGCGAACGTCGTCGTTTTTGCTCATCCTCTGTAAGACGATTTGTTTCAGCAGGTTCGCTTTCCTCGCGGGGCCCTTAGACTGGTAAACAGTCTCCAACTTTAGCCAAAGTTCTCTCGACGTCGCACAATCTTTGACCTGTTTCAGTTCCGAGGATGAAATCCCCAGGAAAATGTCCGACATAGCCTTGCTATCGCCCGTTTCCCATCCTTCTATTTTAGCGTTGTTCTCTTCGCCTGGCTCAGGCTTTACCTTTGAGCCATTCACGTAGCCCCACGCGTCATTTTTTTATGAGTAGGGCCCTCATGTTGATCTTCCACGTGTCAAAGTTGTCCTTTGTTAGAAGTTCGATGCACGTCATGGCGGTGGTAGCCATCTTGAATTTTTTGGTTGCTTCATCGAACGTTCGAGAATCAAACACAACCTCACTCTCGCGTACCGATTTCCGATCAATCTAACTTATTACAGTTTCTTTTATTTCGCGCCGCGTGACCTGGGCCCATAACCTGTCAGGAAAACCAGGAGGTCGTACAAGAAAACTGTTCAGGTTTATTGACCAGTAATAAAGATTTATTAGAACACAAAAGTACAACTTGTCTCGACAGAATACAAAGAAGAACTGAACTTGACAACTATCGTTGTGTTAGATTAAGAACAAAATATAGGTGGTTCCACAAGCGATTAAAAGGGAATTACAAAAGGGCGGTTCGATTTGAATATAAAACAAAGGATAAAAGTACTGATTTAACATATGTAAACTCGTTACCATTACTAAGAATTTATTCTTTACTTTTAACATAAATCCTAAACCTCAATCCCCATTTTCTTTGGAACGCTTGAGTGAGTGTAGCACTTCGTTTGTTGACCCAAAATTATACAATGTTAGTGGTAGTCAACTTGAAGCAGTCTTAGACTCTGGACGTCTTCTGCACAAAAATTAGAAGCAGCTTCCTGTTGAATTCAATTTGAAGGTGCTATGCCTCCAGAATACGGAAAGTACGTATTGATATGAAAGGCATATTACTCTACAAATTTACCTTATTTTAGCTTATGCCCATGACATCAATATTTTGTCACGGTCCTTTTCATCTACAAAAGAAATCCTGCACAAACGAGGCAAAGAAGCAAAGCGGGTAGGGCTACAAATTTACGAGTTTGAAATAAAAAGTATGATTCAAACCAGGAAAAATATCCCTGGTGAATAAAACGTAACAATCAATGAATATAACCTAGAAAATCTGGACAAATTCGTTGATTTTAACTTTAAGTTAGGAAGTGTAGGTAGTATGGTAGTAAAATGGCGAAATAAAGCATAAAATTGAGCTCAGATAGCTGTAGGTGACTCTTATGGAAGGCATGGCCCCAGACGGGCTGCATGGCTATCCTGAGAAAGTTAACGACTAGTAATAACGAAGTTGAAAAAATTTTCATTTTTAAACGATTTCCTGTCCTAGTACTCATAACGATCTACCTTCATGGGTTTTCCCAGATTTTTGAGCTCAAAAGCATTCAATAGGCGGCATACAGTTTTCCTGCATTCCCAATGCGCGAATTGACTCTTTTTGTTTTTGATTCCGAACGCTCTGTTCAAGACCTTTTATTTGATACTCTTCTCCACTACCAATAAAAATAAAATATTTTAAGGACACTAGTATGAAGGGGACCGACATCCTTCAAAACTTTCTAAATTTTCGATAAGACCTAAACTTTCAAGAGACTGGCATTCTATCCTTCCCGCATAGTTCGCATATTGTAACATCTATAGTTTCCAAGTAAAATTGTCGTGACGTGAGGACGGGGCGGAAAATTGGGTGATCTTTGGAAAATTTGTTTAACAAATCCTTAAAAATTATTATCTCTAGAAACTTTATTATAAAATTCTCTGGATAAAACCAACTTCTGATTTCAAAATTTATTGAATTAAATCAAAAACCAACTCTTCCTTAGATAGAATGAGAGAGCATTTTGAAAAACTTTCTTTCAGTTTCAATACGGCTAATAAATAAAACGCAATATCAAAACAAAATAATAAAAATCGAACTCATAAAACAATTCAATTTAACTTTTCCTCTTTTATTCACTCAAAATGATATGCATTTAGGAGTCTCACTAAATCATCCCCATGGGATTGTTTTTATAGGCGAAACACGTGCGGAAAGCTAAACACTCCTGCCAACATTATACTCTTATTTGTTGAACGTTTGCCGATATCCATGAGTGAGGATGTTCAATTGAGTCAAAAAGTGCCATTCAACCAAAAAAAAAAAAAAAAGTGAAAGTCATTCAACTCGTACATGCGTCGCATAACATATATCGTAATAGTGTGGGATATCCTTGAACATAATTTAGACACAGCACGTTCAATTGTTGAATTTTATTGCTTACAAATCGATAGACACGATGAAAGTTAATTGGAAAAGAATGAAATTGCAATGCAGTGTAGTAGTAGTCAATATTGAATAGATGAGTGTCCTTACATCGAAATGATTAGACTAGAGTTTTGATGTTGAACGCGCGAGTCAACTCGTTTATTGGTAACGATGTGATACCGAAATACGAACGGAAAATAAATACTCATATATGACACAACGGTGGTCTTTCTGGACAATTCCTCGAATATAAAAAGAAAATTGTTATCAGTAACAGCCTCATAATATTTGAAATGTAATACCAAGGTTTGTGGATAAACTACACAAATACGAGGGTGTAGCAAATATAAACGGTAATTTAGCTATTCTGCTTAGCACACATCTCCGAACTAGATGATATACTATGGCGAATGATAGTTCGTTTCTAAGGAGTTGGGAAACCAACTTAATTAACTGTCACGCTTGGTTCTATCCTCAGTATAGCCATGACTGAGCAAGAAGTACATCCGTTTTTCGCGCAATGCATCATCATAAAGCGTTTAAACAATGAAGGTGTTAAACCGTCGGAAATTTTTACTCATGTGAAGGCGCAGTTTGGGGATACTAAATTGTCTCAGAATTGAGTGCATATGTGGGCTAGGGAATCTAAGGCTGACCGAGAACATTGTTGTATATGTTCACTAGCATACATATTCATTATTCATACTATTTACAATAAGTATATTCCTACAAGTGGAATGTCATTCAACATCGCTCATATTGCATAACATATTTTTATTCAATGTCTACTATTCATTCATTCATTCTGCACGTAACATCCTCAAGCTACGAGCAAACGAAATTATAAACAAAGTAACTTCTGTCGTAAACATTCATTCTTTTCTTCCCTATGGCACACGACCAGATGATTTGACGCCATAATTTCTCATGGATTTGCGTATTGCACACCAATGACCTGAATCCAATTACATGTATACAATACGTGTCAACGTTCACCAAGCGAAAATGAAATCGGAAAAAGTGAATTGAATAATATTGATGCCACAATTTGTGTAAGAACTAGGTTAGAAAATAAGTATTTACGAGTAAGCTTAATGAATTTGTTAAACAAAATTATTTTTTGAAGTTTAAACGCTGGTGTATCCACTTAATAAAATCGGGCTGTGTATCGCAGCAATTCCATAAGTAATTACTAGTGTTTAAATTCGCATTTGAATCTTTGCGATCCACTTCAGTTTAGTAACCACAGCCAAGAATTCTATTATGAGTTCCACGCTATTCTATCTGCGGTCCAACCACTTTGTCGTTTCAACGTGAACGCCAATACTCGAGTCTCAGCCGGGAAAGTGGTTACAACGATTTTTTTGACTCGAAGGGAGTTTTAATCATTGTTTTTCTTGAATGAAGCTTACTTTTGCCAGTTGTTACAGTCAGCGAAAACCTTCTACTGAAATAAAAGACGAGGTACGTCCATAAGAGCGGTTATCCTACCCAATGACAACGCTGGACCATACACCACGGCTTTGACAAAGGATAAACCGGAAGAAATGGGCTGCGAAACATTCGAACACCCACCTTATAGTCCACACTTGTCCCCGTGTGAATACTTTTTACTGACACCCCTGAAAGAATCATTTTCATTAAAACGACTTGAAAGGGATGAAGAAGTCGAGGAGTACGTCCGCAATTGGCTGACAACTTGTCCTTGAACTTCATATGAACAAGCAATATTTAAACTTCCAAAACGATGGCAAATATGTGTAGACAAAGTAGGAGACTACATCAAAAAATGTTGATGATATGGCTTGTGTGTAATATTATTCAATAAATACATAATAAAATTACCGTTTACATTTGACCGAGATGCTTTTGAGCATTTTTGAGTCAGCGGAATTCGACGGCATTTTGAAACCTATAAATTCATTTCATGCAAGCCACTTAATTGAACCATCCAACCTCCCAGTAAGGATCTGCGGCCATCCTTTATCGCGGCTTCCCGTTGAGTCCTCGGTTTTCTTGCTGGACATCTACGTGTGAGGGCTACAAGATTTGCCTCACCATCGTCAAACGTTACACGCGTCGACACCATCGCCGAGCCGTATTTGACCACTGAATCACCATATTCAGCACGCCACTCAAGATCATCTCATACCAAGGCCATTAGTTTAAAGCTGACCTCCAAAACCAATTCAGCTGAATTCTGGGAGCAAACCATGTCCATAACACACTCTACCCTATACGCCAATGGTATGATGGGACAGATGCACCGTTCTCTAAAGAGTGCCTTAAATGATACTCACAAGACACTTTTCCTGCAAGCACTTCGGGCAATTTTGTTGGATTTGTGCACAAAGCTCAAAGAAGAACTGCAAGCCTCACCAGCAAAGATAGCCCTTGGAACATCATCATGGATCCAGCTGACTTAATTGCACCTCAGATAGCACCAGCCAGCTGTCCAAAGGACTTTGTTACAGACTACCGCCAACTACTCAAACTGATTGGCCCAGTTCCGCCAGCCAGATACACTTGACACCATCCGTTCGCTTTCAAAGACCTGAACACTTGCACCTATATGTTTCGCTGCATCTGTGCGGTCAAGAAACTGCTCTCCCATCCGTAAACTGGAACTCACTGTGTCATCGAATGCATCAACCAACGCACCTACGTCATAGATGTAAACGATATCACCAAAATCTTCTCTACCGGTCACTTGAAATCAGCCTACTGTAGTGAAGCTAAGAATAAATCTGTGGCCAAACTAAATTGTAGGACATAATTGACGCTAAAGTACATGTTCTAAGTC
Organism: Odontomyia ornata; assembly: GCA_963969285.1. Lineage (NCBI taxonomy): Eukaryota > Metazoa > Arthropoda > Insecta > Diptera > Stratiomyidae > Odontomyia > Odontomyia ornata. Next base: position 38,121,850 of record OZ017741.1, read on the forward strand.
AGTGAGAAGATTATGAAAGTTTAATATACTTAGTTTGACCTCTCAACATGCTGGGGTTTGTCAATCTGCTCTCGATAGGACGTTTGGTGCAATCAGTAGTGCTGATGAAGACTGCGGAAGCGGCAAAGGGTCACATGAATCGTATGGACAAACAACGGATACCCAAAATGGTATTCGTTGGGAGAACTGAAGGCCGGAGACTAGTGAGGAAACCAACGAAACACTGGTCTGACTTGTTCGATGAAGACAGTTCATCGCTGCTTGGATTTCCAAATTGCAAGACGCGGTCAATAGATGGAGACAGTTGGAGGCACTATTCACAGGAAGCGAAGGCCCAAGAGAGGCTGTAGTGCTAAGAGGAAGAAGAAGTAGTGCTAATGTTAGAGCACCAAGGTCCTTTCAATGTAGGATGTTGATGGAGTACCTTTGAGCCGAAGCTCGAAGTAAGGCAGCTAAAACGTTCATCCGTGTCAATTGACGCGACAGTGATTTCGGCCAACGCTTTGATTGGTGTATAAGGTCTGGTGTCATTCTCGGAAACCTCCGAGATGTTACATATGATCAGGATTTGGTGGCAGTTGCACACTCTCTTACGGAAGCTCCTCCAATGACGATTTGACTATATAGTCTTGTGCTGGTGTCTCTCCTGAAGCGAAAATTTACTCTCGTGCCACAAGATATTCCTGCAGCCTAATGAGATATGATCTCAACGTACGAGTCCGTGGCTGTCGGGGTTCTTCAGGCAGTATCTGAGGTGGTCGCTTCAAAAATGTCTTTGGAGAGGCCATCCGGAAGAAATGTGTCATCTGCAGCATCATGAACCAGCAGAGGGGTCAGTGTGTTTGTATCTAGGGTATTTTCTGGCAAAAAATCGTCGTAGTGGAAATACTAGTAGACGGAACGGTGTGACGTCCGTGTGCTGTTGGCTATCGAGAGCACTCGCTTGTAAGTTTTTTGGCTTTTTGCAATTGGTGCGATTCGGTGCATATGTATCTGGCTTACCACAATGGAAACAAAAGATGCTTGCCTCTGCTTGTCATGCGGTAAAGCAAGGTCCCGTCTGCCAGCAGTTTCAACATGTGGTGAGTCGTGTCTTAGGTGCCAGTTCATGGACTTCTGCTTGATGCTTTTTGTCCAGCTCAGTGAATGAGAAAGAGACGGTCTTCGAAGCGCTGTCTATTATGGGTGGTATTAGACAAGGTGGCGCAGGTAGGGAAGGCACATCGTGTTCAAGCTCAGCTACTGCGCGTCGTTCCGGTTACTCCCTTCGATCACGGAATTTACTTTGGTGTGTTGATCACTGGGAATATTGCACGATGTCCAGCTCTTTTACTGAGGCGCAAAACGCATGTACATCATGGTGAGGAACAAAGGCAAACCGTTCTCGTAACTCCGGCTTGATTGCTTCTCAAAAGAGACTTAGGAACTCTGACTCCGGCATGGGGCTCATTAATTGTTTCAACAGGCAATATAGAGCTTTGTAGTAGCTGTCTACTGTTTTCTAAGCCCGTTGGCCTCCACTTTGTAGCCTTTGTTTCAATTTCTCATCACTTTCAACTGATGTGAATTCCTGCAATGCAGCATGCCTCAAAGTTTTCCAAAATGACAAAATGCCAGAACCATTAGAAAAAACACCAACTTCCAGCTAGTTAGGATGTGTGCCACTTTAGATGGTTGAATAGTGCATGGAAAACGATTACGTTTGCCGTTAGGTAGTCAAAGCACTGTCTCATTTCGGTACGTGTCCTTTCCATTCGACGACATTCTCGCTGAGTTGATGCCGGAAGATCCCAGGTGTATGATGGCATCGGGCCACGGTTATGGTCTGTCTGTTCAAATATCTATCGATCTGGGCTCCAGGCACGCATGTTATTCAGGTGGTACGGGTGTCAACTTGGGACACTTACTCTGGGCCTATATTCTGACGCCATTGGGTTCATTTTTCTGCTGAGCCTTGGATGTGCTGGGTCACTAGCTAATGTTAGCGGTAGCTCTGCAGTCTCTATATTGTCAACCCTTGATGGTAGCATAGAAGGCTGGACGTGTGATTGGGGGACTGACAGTTTTTCCAATTACTGCCTCATTTGTTCTATACTGACAGTGATTATCTGTATGACGGCCAGCAGCTGAGCTATCTCGGAAGTTGATGGTGCGGATTGAATAGTAGGTGCAACTGGTAGCAGGGCGCCTGCTGCATCTGTGTCGTTAGCACACCCATTGGGTTTGATTGGCTGAGCCCACTTTTAGACGCTGCTCCACAAGCGATGGGAGGCAGATGTTGTCTTAACTCGGCGGGTGGTGGTTTTAGGGGTGGACGGCAAAGAGGGCATGTCGACAAAGTCTGACGTAACAGGTGCATACACATTTGGTGGCGACGATGACCACACGGAAACCTCTGGCTCGACAACTCGTCCATGTCCTCATGACCTATAGAACACAAAAGTGTCAGCCCGGCATCCAACTTAAGTCTTTTTCTCTCTGGAGTTCTTTTGGTGGGCATCTTTCTCCTAAGAAGTTATATTATTCAGAAAAAAAAAACTATTATTAAATTAATGAAGTGGCCGTAATAGGTGAACGTTACACAACTCTCAAAAAAATTAATGTTAAATGAATATTACTAAATATATATTACGAGTAGTATTTAAAAAATAGATTTAAAAAATATAATACATATTTTTTTTATAAATATCAAACTTAGTTTTTCTATTTACTTTCCTCCGTCGCAGGCAGGGACACCAATGGTAAGCTCTCTCTACACGTTACGTTCTCTTGAGGCACCGTAAATATTATAGCTTACAAATGATCTCTTGTTCACCTTCGTTAACCAAGGACAGTTTGTTAGCCTAGGATTGATTCCGATCCGCAAGCAGTGCGTGTCTTATCACGGGTAGTCATGGACTAGCTAAGCAGCCGATCCGTGAAATCGAAAATCCATGTACTGGAAGACACTAATGCATCACTTGGTTTGGAGTGCAGAACAGAATCCGCAAAATGATGTTATGTAACCACTTCCGAGTACACAAAGGGATTCCAATATAATTTGCCCTTGCTAGTCATACAATGATGGTAAGCCACCAATGTATAAATCAAAGTCCGGAAGTTGTTGAGGATGCTGGGGTACGTTCAGTCCAATATCCTTCAGTAGTTACATACCCGCCAAAAATTTGGATACCTAGTAGGGTAACCTAGACTCGATTATCTGGCTCAGGCCCTCGACTGTTGATACAACTGTGATTTTCTGGCCCCACGTTGGCCACCATTCTGAAGTGAATTGAAGGAATATAAATCTCCGTAAAGGACTACAGCGTTGGCCTGCTGCCTCTGCGAATGAAGATGCCTGTACCCGTCGGAATGGGTCCTTGTTGCTGGAGAAGAGAACCCGCCCCATAACATCGTAATGCTAGCCTGCCAGCATATTCATACGCCCTCAGACAAGGTCAATTCCGGTGAGCTCCTACATCTTCAGTCACCAAGGCAGCAGACGATCGCTGCAGTCCTTTACGGACATTTATATTTCCTCAATTCACTACACTACTTGGAACAATCCAATGCCCAGTCAACGACATACTAGCTACCGTCACCTCAGCCACACTCATCGCCACCACTATTTACCTGTGAGACAGCCTCACTTGCCCTTGCAAGTGGCATACAGCAGTAGCAGAGTAAGCCAACATCACCAGCAAGAAGAGGGTAACGTTTCACTCCCTCCGCTGCCCGCGAATGTTATTGGGGAAGGAGTGACTGTGTGTCTCGGAATTCCCCAATGCCGGTGCATCCATCGCGGCGCAAGCAAACTTTAGCCCATTGACATGTTTTCTCTTGCTGGCGAGACCCGTTTTCTTTATAATGCTGGTGAGAGCCACTTCATTATAATTCTTTATACAATATTTGGCTTCTAAAGATTTGAAGGATCGAAACTTACGGGATCTTCAAGAAACTCGACTTTGCGGCTGGTTGTGTCAATATTGGATGTATATTCATTCTTTAAATTCATCCAAACATAAACTCACTTACATTTTTAACCAACTAATATACTTGGATTTGAACCCATTTATCACAGAACACGTGGCTGAAGCGCTCGCTTTGAGCCACGGGATATGTTACTTTACCCTTAAACATCATTTACATGGGACTTATTCAAATATTTGATGTTTGTGGTGGTTATCATTAGAAATGCTGATTGGTTTAGAAATTTTGAATAATTTACACAAGTTTCTAATACATTTTACCTAGCGCAGGTTTATGTATGCTCCAGTGTAATCGACTTATTTGTCTTTTAACAATCGAGATAATGAAGGTTTGGCTCTTGTTTGCAGTCCTAAGAAAAAGCTCACAAAAACGTATATCTTGAAATTTAATTACCAATTGATATTTTAGTTATTTTGAACTTAAATGATTTTAGTCTTTGAATCTGAATCATTCTGTTTTCTTTTTGCCAAACAACAAAACGTAATTAAAATGCACGCCTTAGAGTCGTTTTATGTCCTCTTTTCTAAATTACAGTATTTTCAATGAACATTCAACTGCTCGCCTTTCTTCCTATCTCCTTCCCCCACTGCTTTCAATTTCTATGATAATTTTTGAACAATAGTTCGCTAATTTACTTCAGTAATTGAATTCAGCACAATTTGCAGGATGTGCCTGAACAAACAAACGTAAAACCAATTGAAATCCAGTCTTGCATGAAAATCCTTTGCATGCAAACATACATATTTAGACTTCTGCATAAATATTTCCAAAGCGCCGACAAAAGTCCACTGGTATTTTGCATACTTATGTATATCTTCTTGATTCGTGAGGCTATTGTTCTAATAACTTGAAGGAAAACGCGAGAATAAGAACAAGAAGTAGCAACAAACAGAATTGGAAAGCATCACTGTGTTGAAATTTATTCTGTAAAAGAAAAAACTATTCACAAATCAACCCACCAATCCACCAACCAACCAAACAACGTAAGAAAGACGATATCCTTTTGGATTTGTAAAATTTAAGAGGATTTGTTGTGAAAATAAACAGATTTATTAGCAAGTTTTGGAGTAATGGTAAACGTTGGTTTCTAGGTGTGAGAGGAATCAGAATAATGAATCAAATAGATTTAAGGATATTTGAGAATTTTTTTTAAGGAAAGAGCGCGTCAATTTTCGGTTGCAAGGATGGACTAATGACTTTTGATAATAAAGCTCAGTTTTCATGGGGTAAGGTTGGGGGCAATTCTTTTAACAGTCTTTGATGTTAGAGTTTATCTCAGTTGTGCCAACCATAACTTAAATATGTAGGGTAAGTATTAATTGTATTCCTTGTAATATGCTCAGTAGGGTGGAGGACACATTTCATTATTGGCACTCCTGATATTCTGTCACCAATTGTAAGCATCAAGCCCATGTCTTATGTTGAGATTTTTTATTATTTGAAATGGTTATAAGCATTACGTGAGGATGGGCATTTGAATAAAATGAAGAAATTAATTATAATTACAATAGGGTAAAATTTTATTTCAGGCGGTAACTGCTTTAGGTGAAAAGAAAAAAATGCATAAAAAGTATTTTTGGACAAAGTATGCCATGCAATATAGATTTTCGTGAAAGCGAAAAATGTCTTTGAATCGAAAGCAATTCTTATTTGAAATTTGAATGATGTAGTTATTTTGATTTATTGCCTAGTGCCTGCTATTGTTGTTTTGGAAGGCAACTTGCACTGCTTAACTTTAAAAGTCTTGTGAAAATGCATTACTCACAGTCCAACAAATATTGTTTCAAAACTGAAAAATATCCATACCTTCAGCGGGTTTCAGTCGTGAATTTAAATGAAACACAGAATAATCAGATATTCCGTTGAAATTTGTATCTTTCATTCATATGTAGCTTTCAAGTAAGGATTTGGATCCTGCTCATACAAGAAGGTGGTTGTAACGTAGAAGAAAAATTACTTATGATTTTGCTTGCTATTCGTAAAATGCAACTGCAAGTTGCAAAGATTATGATAAAATATCAATAAAAGTAATACAGATGAAGGTAAAAAGACCACAAAGACTAGCGATAACTATGAGCCAGTTGGTGAACAGGTTACTTAAAAGGTCTGGCAAAAGGGATCGATTGCATCTTCAACATCCGATCCTACTACAAAAGGGTTCAGCGCCTTTGAAAGGAGTGAGACACTCAAAAAAGGGTTCGCAAAAGCTTTTGCTTTATTTTAAAAATGTAAGGGTATAGTCTTTGGCGAAAAGTGGTTGCAGGAAAATAATAAGCCTTAAAAGAATCTTAGTAGTTAAAATTGGCCACTAGTAAAGATGGAAGGGTGCTGGTACAATAAATTCACACTTAGCCAGGGCCTCACACTTACTTTGATGGTTAGTTTGACTTTATATATGGTGATATTAATCTGTTGGATTTGAATTGAAGCCATATGTAGGAAAAATAAGAAGACACAATTCAAAAAAAAAGCACATTAAGATTAATATTTGAATGAAAGACCAAATCTTTTTTTAAGACAATATAAAATTAAATGAAAAGATACAATATCACGTGCCAAGCTACCAAATCACGGCAAATATACACACGGTATATGCTGCAAATGAAATTTGATCTTTAACTCTTCTGAATTGTGGGACTTATAAGGTTCATATAAAATCGTGTTGGGGAAGTATTTTTCTTAATTTCTACATGACCGGAGAAAAACCTGGTTTAAAAATGTTCTAGGCAGAAATTAAGACACTGGCCAGAGGCTTCGATATGTTAGCCCATTAGAATGGGGCTGAACGGCTTCCGAGCCCATAGTAGGCAAAATATTATACTTGCGAGTAAGAAATGGATTGGGACATGCTAGTATCAAAAGTTATCGGAGAGGAAACGGGGAGGCACCTTAGCAATCTTTTAAGTATAAAAATTTGGGTGTACAAATGATCCATTTGGCAAGAGCCGGTGTGAAACACACAGCCAAGGTGCCATTAACATACAGGTCTCATTCAATCATAGTGCAATTATGAAAGCGAATAAAAGCTCTAGTCTATAAGCTATGCAAAAACGTGAGTGAATACCCTTTGTTTTTCAAAACTTTGATCTATCTTTGGTAACTTTGGTTGATAAAAAGTGCTTAGACCGGGGCTAAACTATGGTTCCCCAATTAGAAAAAGCAACGGAAACCTCTGTGTACCTTCCATCTTCGGAGTAGATGGGATCCAAGATTTAAAAAGGTTGATTACAGAACCTAATTTCACTGGAATCTTAGATATTCACTTCATCGGACTTAATCTTAATTCTAAGTCATTGATGTAGGTGAGGGTATCTCCTACAGTATCACAATTATTAAAATTATTAAAAAACTCAAATTCCTTCCTCTTGTCATTTTAAACATTGCATTTGAAGTATTTTTGATCTAGGTCCTCAACTTTATTGCAGAGACTGCACACATGCAAATTAACATATTTTGCTTTATGCAGTCTTAGATTGTTGTAGCTCTAGTTGATAAGGACTCTATTAGAGGACTTGACTGCAAGACTGCTTAAAAGTAGAGACTAAAACCATGGTTTTCCACCCTTTAGATGGTGAATTCTTTTCCAAATGCCATCGGAGAGCTACTGTACTTTTACTTGGCAAAGATTTGTCCAATTACGTTTCAGACTTGTAACTATCATGTTCATAATGTTTTTTTAAGCAAAGTGATCAAATTTTGCCAGTTCATCAATCTCTTTATGCTCAACAATCCAAAAGAAATTGAAGAATAGCGTTTAGTCTAATCGAAAGAGATGGGGATGGAAGTAGGAGAAAAGAGGCACTTGATAGGCGTGGAACGGAAGATCAGGGATTTCAGATAGTGCTGACAAGAGGAGCAAAGAAAGCTGCAAGAAACACCTTCAAAAAGTGCTAGAAAAAGAAAGAAGCCCTGACGAAGACCCTGGCCAAGATGGCCAACCCTATGCAGAAGTGCTGTGGTATATCAGAAGAAATGTGAGGCCCAAAGATACTAACACTGTTATTTAGGCAGTATGACCAACCTAGTCGGGGCACGTACTCGTCGAGTCCGGAGCAGAGGCCAAAAACAAAAAAGCATTCTGTGACATTTTAAGGAAAATCCTCGGCAAAAGCGCAACTGTAGCCTCTCCCGATTGAAATGAGAGATCTTGACTGCGTTACGGACCTGGCCAAGGTAGAAGAGGCAATCAAAAGGGAGTTCCCTTGCGTGGCCAGGATCAAAGCGCGGCTGACACGAGAGACCCATAGGGGATAACACATGGCCAACATCAACTTGACCGAAAAGGACGCTGAAAAATTTCTGAATACGGGCAGAGTAAAAATAGGGAGGGTTGTCTGCAGGATACGACAAATAGCTGTGCCTCTTCAACGTTTCATATGCCTTGGCTATGGTCACACCATCCAAGTATGCAAAGGACCCGTTACGAGTTCCCTATATTACAAATGCGGTGATATAGGATATAAAAAAAGAGTGAACAAAAGGGGCACACTGTATCCGTTGCAAAGATACTGATCCAAGCCCGGATCTTAGACCCGTCTTGGGATCAGTAAAATGTCGGGATTTCCAGGAAACCCTAGCCAAGGAAAAATCAGAACTTTGATGACTCGTATGCTGCAGCTAAACCTACAATTTGCAAGCGACATAAAAGCTGACTTTTTACTATTGGGTGAGCGGCACCATGATAAAATTTCTGCATCATGTTATCCGAATGTGGTGCTGCCACCATCTGGGTTGCGATTTCCAGATGGAGGGCTCTGGACGAGAGAATGGTTTTGTGTGGGTCTAGTGCTTAGGGTGTGTATCTAACGCTGAATGAATCCATATCATCTTTCGAAACAAAGCTTAATGCTTTGTAGGGCTCTGTCTCAAATGCAGATGGCAACATGCTCATCAGGGAGACCTCAACGCTAAAGCAATCAAATGGGGCATGCCTAAAACAGATCCATGGGAGACACGAATCTTACAAATGGCAAACATGATGGCGCTCGTCGTACTAAACACCATAAATGCGCCATACCCGACGTGACATTTGCCTCGGAGTCCTTAGTACGGAGGATACACAATTGTAGAGTATAAGAGTACTACCCAGTCAGTGATCATTAGTGCAATCTGCTTGAGATCCGTGATGTTGTCTTCAAACGTCCGCGCTCTCGACTTTCTACAATTGGGTGGAACATCGGAAGGATAGATGTCGAGAGGTTCGTCGAGATACCCACAGCAGGTATTCCGCTGCAGGGAAATTAGCAGGGCTCAGAAGTACTGGCAGCTCAAGACGTGGTGAGCTCAACAATGAGCGTCATCATGACTGCTTGCAAAACCTCTATGCCTCATCAAAACTCTGGCATGGCAAGCCCCCAGTGTAATATTGGTCGACTGAAATCGCCGAAAAGCAAAGGGAGTGTCGCAGACTACGGCGTGAGGCTCAACGGGTGCCCAGCCAAGACGAAGCATGCAACTGGGTAGCAACATATAAGTTGACCAAGAAATGTCTTTGCAAACTGATTAACAATAGTAAGGCTTGCTACTGGCAATGTGAACAGGGATCCGCTACAAGTTAGTTATGTGGAAGCTTGGTGCCCCACGGACGCCTTGCACACATTATGCGAAAAAGATGCACGAGATAATGCAGGCACTCAGAACTGCACATCCCGTCCGTTTTGATACTGTCCATGGTGAAACAGCAATCGAGTGTCCACTCTACACACAGCCGGAACTGGGACAGGCAGTCCTATCATTGAAAGTAAAGAGGGCTATAAATCCGGATAGCGCTCTAGCTTAGGTATTGCAACTTGTCTATCACCATTGTCCAGACATGCTGCTCAGTACATTCAACGCTTGCCTACGGCACGGGATTTCCCCAGGTCGATGAAAGTAGGTCAGGTTCATACTGAACCGCAAGTGGAAGGGATATCTTGGATCATCGCCTGCATACCGTCCATTATGCATGCTTGACATGGCTGCAAAAGTGCTAGGGAAATAGATCAAGGGAAGAATTATGCGCGTGAGTTGTGCTGCTAGGGACCTTTATACTTGGTAGTATGGCTTTAGAGCAGGATGCTCTACCATTGATGCAATTGGTGGCGTGGCAAACGTGGTTGAAAACGCAGAGGCATATAGCCACACAAAGCAACGGATTGTTCTGTTGGTGGCACGATGCTTTCAACCCCACTAGATGGGTGGGTATTCTGGATACGCTGGAACCCCTTTTCATGCTCAAGAATATCTGATGCGGTTTCTGAGGGACTACTTGAAGGACCAAAGCCTACTTTGCGACACGACACAGGACCAACGAAGGATGGAGGTTACAAAGAGTGTTTCGCAGAGATGCATCCTTGGCTCAAACCAGTAGATCATATCTTAAAAAGGGCTACTGAAACTGGAAATGCCAGATGTGTGATCAGCTATGTGGATGATCTTGCGGCTCCAGTTTAGTCTAGCACTGGAGACCACAAGAGTGGTCGTCCTGACGCAAAAGAGAACCCTTAGAATAAGGATGAACAGCATTGGAGACATACTAATCGATTTGAAGCTAGTGATGAAGTTCCTTGGGCTACTAATCGGTCCAAAGATGAGTTTCTCTGAGCGACTCAGGGCAACGGCTGAGAAGGCTGCTTGAAGGGTATTGGCTTTGAGTCAACTTAGAGCCAAGAAAGGGTGACCCAACCCATCAAGAAGATGCATTTTGATGAGTGCCATGGGGTCAGTGCTATAAACGGAGCAGAAATAAGGGGTAACGATCTCAGTAAGGAGGTGCATCGAAAAGGTTTAAAACAGGTACAGAGAAGAGGAGCACTGAAGATTGCATCTTCATATCTAACAGTCTCTGATTTCACGGTGAAAAATAACGCAGGCGTGTAAACTATTGCCCTCTTTGCTAGAGAGTACCACACTTTTTACCAATGGTTGTCCATGAGAAGAAACAGCACTCACCAAACGGTAGGCAGAAGTCTTGGGTAAATTGTGTGAAGGGAAGATGGACTGCGAGGCTTATTTCGAATCTGACATTGTGGCCCAATTGAAGGCATGACGAAATTGACTTCTATCTGACCCAGCCTTTGAGTGGGCATGGGTGGTTTCAGTTCGACCTGCACCGAATTGGTAAGTCATGCTCCTTCAACTGTCAGTTTTGCCCAGCAGAGAAAGGCGATGCCTATTACACATTTTTGCATCCAGTAGGATAGATTGTGACAGGACCTTTACAGTGGATGGGAGAACAATGTGGTGGCACATTTTATTGAGGCATTTCTGAAAGATAAAAGGTGCCCACAGCAGCTGAGATCGTGAGTTTGGGGGATTGTTTTTCTGGCAATTCCTTTTTTCCCTCCCTTCTTACTGGAGAAGGGGTCCACCTATGTGAAGGTGCCTGATGGCGTAGCAAAACAAGACCTGGCTCGAAGTTATCTGTCAAGCGGTTCCAGGCCAGGTTCTCACGTTAACAGAGGAGGTTGTCAGTGGAAAGTCCAGTCTCTCGTGAGCAAAGGAGCTCCACACTCAGTGCTTAAATGGCGTTCGCCTCCCAACAACAAAAAGTGTGTTTTGAGATCTGTTAAGGACAGCAGCGATATTTCCAACCTCAGCGATCCAAGATTTGGGCTTGCTGGAATTACTTTGCCTGATTACTTGAACGCCAGCTGGCAACTAGCTTCTGCATTGTCATGAAGTGGGTTTTTTTCACTTGCACAAAGCAAACTACAAAGAATTTATTCGTGCATACGATTTCAGATCTACTTTGGCCTGACAAAAACCAAAGAGGGTATATGATGGCTGCCTCCTCTACTGATGACATAAGTTATCCTTCTGTTCTCTACAAAGAGACTATCAAATACTTGAAAAGGTCCTGACATCCAACATGACACAGCATCATTGGGATCTTACCCGGAACAAGGCAGAGAGAAGACCATTTTTTTTATGTATAAAATGGTGAAAAAACATTCAGCTGTCCTTAGTCCCCGAAAGGTAAATGGTGGCACATTCATTACAAAGTATTTGCAAGGGCGAATGGATAGTGTGTTTTCTCCAAGCCCAGAAAGTTACCACGGAAAGGAACCGAATGAGCTTCCAGATTGCGACATGTCCTGCTATCCAACAAGAACTCTCACCATAACAGCAGCTTGTATGGGCCCTGATGAAGGTCTTCCAGGAGTTCAACGATCAAAATTACATTTAAGCGTTAAGTCTGATATTGATTTCATTGATACAAACTATGACCAGGAATTGGAAGTTCACAAAAGCTCAGTGAATCATCATAAGAATAAATACTATATCGCTAAGTATCGCTCTGATCAAAATACCAATAAAATATAAACACGAGTAATAAAGAAATCACGTTCTGCTGATAGCTAAGTGGGTAGCGTGGACGGGAAGGGAGAAAAAACCACGTCACTATAGTGAGAGCAAAACGTAACCGGGATATTGTATAGGAAATGATTCGACTTGAAAACACCAAAATGAAATTAAACCAATTTAGGCGAAAGAAAAACACCAATGCATTACCTTCGGGGATATCAAGATCCTACGAGTCACTTGTACTACTCGTATACACTCACTGGGCTTTGTTTCTTTGTTTTACAAATACTTTCATTTGAACTGTGAAATGAAAACACGTTTTAAAAAAAAAACTTTAATTTGGACCGAAAAACGAAAACACTCCTCGGAGTAAACAAACAACCAACTGTCATTTTGACGTCGTACTTTCCAGTGATATGACAATGGCCATAAGATGGCGGATCATGGAGACTCCCCATAATTATAACGTAGAAGTGCCCAGTGGAAAGGTTTAACCCCGTAATTTCCAAAAAATACTTTTCGCCGCGGACAAGCTCATTAACGGCCGTCCAGTTGACCTTGGAAACCGGCCTTTCTTTAAGGAGATTAAGGACGGTTGGTCAGTGGAACGGCCTCTTTTTTTATCAACGTGAATCCTAGGAGGAAAAAGAAGGCGACCAGAACAGCGAAAGCGAAGAGGCAATTGCTAAGTGGAACGTAGGACTGCGCTGCAACAAGTGACTTCACAACGGAGTTTGAAAGTGCCTGGAGATTAGAGCAAGGTGGACATTTCAGCGGAATGAAAGTCAAAGGAAGTTTATAGTTCTGGTGGACGCACCGCGCAAAAAAAAGGGGCCCCTCAACCTTGAAAAAAGCTTAAGTTATGTATTTTTTTGGGGTTTTGTAAAATAATTTTACAAAACCCTTCTAAAATCGCGTCCTGTCTGTCCGTCTGTCTGTCCGTCCGTCCGTCCGTGTGTCACAGCAGTTTTACTCGGAAACTACTTAAGCTAGAAGCATCAAATTTTGTGTGTAGGTGTAAAGTGGTGCTCTCTTCAAAGTTCAACTACAAAAAAATTGTATAAGGTATTTAAGGGGGGGTCTCCCCATGCAGGGGAGTGACCCCCCGAAAAAAAAATTTCATTGAAGGTCTTTATGAGAGCTTTCCAAAACAGGTCTTAGTTTGGCGAAATTCGCTTCGAGGGGCGCACAGGAAGGGGAAATACATGAACAATTTGTGTCCCCCCCCTCGTGATTGGACACCTGTGATCCGAAATATCTGGAAAAAATCTGGAATGTAGGCCTTGATGAGTACAATATCAACAAATACGTGAGAAGTCGCAATTCACTCAACTTAGTAATAAAATGATTTATCGATTTTATGTTTTCTTGAATAAAATCTTAACGGTACACATATGACTATTTATAAGATTGATTAACCCTGCAAGTTTCATAAAGATTGAATCATACCGAGCGAAGTTATAGCGGTTTGAATTTTCCTGTATTACTATGGAACAATATGCGCTGCATGTATTACTATGGAACAACATGCGCTTTTTACCGACTCAGACACTACAGTTTTGCTGGGATTTGCATGAAAATTTCAGGAATGATAGGTGTCATGAATATCTTTGAGAATCGGTTCAGCTAGTGGTATCAGTAATCGTTAAACAAAATAGTAGCTGTTTTAAATGCGAAGATTGAAGAGTTTTGAGTTATTTTTTCCCAACTTCAACGTTTAAGGTGCATGCTTTGAAAACTTAATTCAATTTAATGAATGACTGAAGATGAGTACCTACATTTAATACCCATAAGTGAAACAAGTCAAGGAGGCGGGAGAGAGCTCCTAGCAAAAGGGTTTTGTAACCATTCTAGGATTCGAAAAAATTGGCCATTAATCGATGATAACAGTACAGGAGAGTGGCCCCTGAAAAAAAATTCATCAAACGTAGCCGATATGAGTATGAAATGAAAGTTTTCATGGGAGCTTTTCAAAACAGTTTTTAAACTGTCAGTTTTTGCTTCAGTGGGGCACAGGGGGGGAATACATGAAAAATGTGTTTCCTCCCCCGCGAATGGACATCTGAAATAATCATCAAGGGAGATATTTATGAGTATAACAATAACAAAAACATCAGAAGTCTAAATTCGTTCAACTTTGTTAATAATAGTATGATCTTCGAATTTCATAGTTTCTCCAGTAAATCGTCATTGACATGCTTCTTGACTTTATTCAATCAGGTGACTGCATTTTGAAAATTGAATACAAAACCCTTCTGACATGAGCGTAGGTCTGTTTACCCTTGGCTTGGAAAGGCAAGTCGAAGTAAAAGTATATTAAACTTAAGTGAGACTAGTGATATCGAAAGTCAGAGTATTCGGGGGTGGTGTAGTGGTCCCGGCGAAGGTTAGTGCTAGGAAGAAGTAGAGGAGTACGGTTGTGCAGGTGTAGAGTTGGAGTGAAAGTCAGAGTGTGCTTGTTAGATAGGGGTTTGGCGGAATAGCGTCGTGATTAATCCGGCTAGCCGCATTCTCGCGTGGTGGCTAATTGGGGCCTTAAGAGACAAGCGAGTGGCGCCCCACGCCCCTCTCCGGACGAGCTAACCGGGTCCATAAGCCCCGCCCGAGCACCCCAATTTCCCTAAGGGCCATAGTGGCTCTCGTGGAGTAAAAAGCAGGTGTAACACTCGTTTTGCACCCCGGCATAATGTTCCTGCACTCCGTACTTTTGCAAATGAATTAGAGGCAGGCCAGTACCATCGAATGTTGGCACACCAGCATAAAAATGATAATAGAAGCGATCAACAGAATCGGAGGTATGTAGCAGAGATGGTTCCCATTTTACCAGCATTACCTACACCATCCTACTTAGCACAGTCCACAATAGACAATTTAGATGAGACCATTTTTCTATCACATACTAAGTTAGGCGATTTCCATCAAATGGAAGTCCACAAACTGGCACCAAATATACGACTTATTACCTATGAAAATCGTTCGCATACGGAACATTTTTTTATGGCCTGTCCGGTCGATGCTACAATTTTTTTGTCTGGTGTGGCAAACCAGACACCTATGCCCCAAATCGTACCAATTGCAGGAGGCCGAAAAACTTGCAAGCAAGAGTTTAAGACAGCCAGTAGCACTCGAGATCCACACAGCTATGGATCGTAAGCTAGTACCATTTATTGACGATTCTGGCATGATCAGCTCTTCGTCAGATGGATACAGAAGGCTAGATACCCCAATTCACTTGCTTAGTCAAATTGCAAAGGACACCCCATCTTTTCCAGGGATCTCTCCGAAGATTGTGTTATTGCCGTTGAAGGGTGTTCTGGAGGAGAATGCAAGCCCAATGAAAACATTTTATCGTATGTAATATCAATTAACCCACGGATTATGATACCAGACCGTGCGCACCTATCAAGCTACGTGGGGAAATCGTTATTGGCTTAATCGACACAAGCCCCACATTAGCTGTCTTGCTTCTAGCTTGGGCACCAACATTATGTCACATCTCAACCTTGTATGGCCTATGCACTCTAACATCAGCACTACAGCTGATACCAAATACACCATTAAAGGAGCAATTGACTTCTATATTATACCATTATTCAGTCAAACCTTTTACCTTGGAGTCGGCTTTGTCCATGAATTTAGTCTGGCTACAGATCCATTCATGGATGCGAACATTAACATTCGAACAGTTAATGAACATACGACGTCAACAAACCAACGGCGTTGAATAGAGGCCAGCAACAACAATTAGAAGCTGCTGTGGCAGCTTTTCCATCGTATGCTATAGGGGACACAAGCGTATTACCCTGGTCTGTCACAGTATCGTCGTCAGAGATAGTAAGCCGATCAAGCCAAGCACTACGCCATTTGGCTAGCGATGGGAAAATTGGTCTACGCTGACCTCGATCGAATGCTAGAGCTAAGAGTTATTGAGGGATTGCAGAGCGCTTTGTCCTCTCCTGTAACTTTAGTGGTGAGACCCAACAAAGTTCGTATTTGTCTTCATGCCAGAAATGTTAATACGGTGTTCTCGTTTATCTTCGAAATGGGTAAGGAACCACCACGTGAGGGGATACTCTTTCTGATGTAAACCCTATAGGGTTGCCCTCATTCTTCGTTGGTGTGAGGAGCTTTCACACCATGGGATGATAGATTGCTGAAGATGAACCTAATCATCGAGATCTCGATCCGGATTGGAGGGAGCGTGAAGCACCAAACCTATCCAGTTGCTCAGGTATTAATGAGCTTCTCCGTTGAAACTAGTGTGTCACTAGTAGGGTAGGCAATCTTAATAAACCCCCTTTGGTTTTCGTCAGGCCGAAGTAGATCTGAAATCGTACGCACGAATGAATTTTTTGTAGTGTGCTTTGCGCTGGTGCATTGTCAGGCAAATTCATTTCAAGAAGCCAAAATCTTAACTCGTTGAGGCAGCAGATATCGCTGCTGTCCTTAACGGGCCTCAAAATACACTTTAAATACAACAAATCTTGCACAATTGTTAACCAGCCAATGATTATGATGTTACTTAATTAGGCGTAGTGTAGGAAGTTGTCTTTTTTGATGATTTCAACAAAACGTACGAATAGCTTGACTCACTTCTAGTAAAATCCATCAACTTACCCCAAATTGGTAAACTTAAAGTGGTACAACTTTAATATCCTTTTCATGAAACATTTCCATCCTTGTTAAATTGATACTAATCTTTAAAATACGCCCGGAGGATATATCAGAGTAACTTGTCAATGAATTTCACCACCAAGATAGATAATCCACTATACTTGCTTCTGCCGCTTATCCTTCGTTCAACGCCTAAAGAATTTTTCGTGGCCTTTCTTGTTATCTTACAAGCTTATACTTTTAAAAAAAGTCTATCTCTCGTTCTCCCTTTCTTTCACACTCTTGATTCTGAAAATTTATTTTTGAAAACGACGACAAAGTTCGTTGTGAGTGGTTCCTTAATACGACTTTTTTTTCTGGTTGATCCTTTTATTTTTTAAGGATTCTGTTCTATATTTAGCAAAGGTTCTTATCTTATCTTAAATTGTGTCGTAAACTATAATTTTCATGGTCAAAGTTGGATAGTGTAAGTTGTTATTATAGAAGGGGTGTTTTATTTGATTACGTTTTTTCTTCCGAAAGAGGCAATTGCCTTTTTCAGTTTTTTTGAACTTTTACAAATTCATGCTATTGTTATAGCAAAAAAGATTTTATCATTTGTTATATCTACAATTGTTTGAATGGTTGTTGGATGAACACATTTCTAGGAAAATGGATGAAAAGATGCGTTGACCTTTAACCGGACAACGGGTTGTAAAAGATTTTAATCACAAGAGAAGGATGCTATTCTTGTGGTAAGGTTGTTAAGGAAGGAATATTATCGTTACAATCTCGATATGAAAAAAGCTTGGGTTAAAAGGATTTAGAAAAAAGTGTGCAAAAAATTTAATATTAGAAAGTTTATTTCTAAACGACAGGCAAAGTCCCAAGTGGAAGTCCGATTTTTTTTCTCTTTTTCCTAATCTTCTACACTTCTTTGAAATTATTTTTAAAGTTTTTCTCTTTTTGAATGAATCAAAGCCTAACACAAATTTTATTCGCTCATTGCAAACCACTTCGGTGCCCATTCTAGATGAATTACTATATATACTATATACAATATACCTAAAATCATGCTCATATTCATGTGTTGTTCTACTGTAAAATTTTAATCACTCCGCTATACAACGATTAGCATTAATTCATTAAATTGTAACTTACAGTCGCTTGATTTCCATACAAATTGGATTTTAGGATTAATTCATAGTGTCCAGTAAGTTATTTGCATATCTCGCTGGTAGTTAGTTAGCTATTATCTATTAGCTGGAATTTTGGACATTTTCTAAACATGTTATCGCTGCAATTTGGATTTAGATGGATGTTATATTTTTCATCATTATACAATAACTAAAGAGGGAAATGCTAATGAATTTAGAATGGACCATACTTGATTCATGTTTGGGTATCCATTGAAAAAATTCAAATTAAAAACATACTATACATATTGTCGCGTGTTACGGTTCGCGGGGAAGTGAAAACACGCTGTCTTTTAAATTAAGTTAAAAGAGTTTATTTACTAAGAATGCACAATCATTAATTTCACTATTTTACAATTTGCATTTTAATTTAATTTTCACTGTCTTATCAATTTATATTTCAACTGCCCGTATCACAAAAATCACTTCACTTTCAATCAATACCGCCTTTAATTTGCGCTCCACTCTTGTCGCAGTTTTTACTATTACCCCTTTCCAATTCATTCAGTTCGGCTTTATATAGGGTCTCTAGTCATTCAATCCATTTCTCGTATATTGGCGAATTTTTTGACGAGAACTATCTGGAATATTCGAAAAATTCTGAATACCCCTTAGTGTCGTCACTTTCAGATATTGATCATGCTTGGTCGATTCTTATGCTTTCGAGTACATCCGTTTATTGATCATGGTGTTATTAATAGTTGCGACAACAATTGCGACAGAAGCTCTGAAAATTGTTTGGACATGTAACACTGCACCCACATCAGTTCTTTTCGCCCCGACAAGATGTGTCGCCAGTTGTAGTTAACTCTCTCTGGTTGTAATATCAGACAAGATGGTCCAGGTGCACGATTTCAGTTTGGTTCTTCGCTTACGGTTTTCTTGTATGCGATATATGACGTCATTGGTTCGCTTTGTAACTCGATCTGGTTCCTCCCAGTTATGCTGCAACTTCGGAGACCTACCCTTCCGCCGTTGTGGGCTATACAGCCACACCAATTTATCTTGCTGGAAGCCAGTCGAATTTGCCTTTAGGTCAGACCTAATGTTCATGCGGTCAGAAGCCGATTCGAGGTGTTTTCGCACTGCCTGATGTTTCTAGTTCAACCATCGCCTTTGCTTACCTGCGAACTCCAAGATCGTTTGGAGTTTCTCAGGGGGTGTTCCGAACTTTATATCAGCCGGCAGACGTATAGCCTTTCCAAAAATGACTTTTGCTGAGGCTTTGCCCGTCAATGTACAAGGTTATCCATTTCGTGGTAGGAAAGTATAACCCTACCATTTAACATTTGCCAGAATTAAATGTCATCCAATCGTGTTTTTTTTAGTTGAAGATTTGCCATTTAGAAATATGGGTCATTTAACAGTCGAAAGACGCGTTACAATTGAAGGGGTTAAAGTCAAAGTGGTGTAAGTCACTTTATCATCGTTTTTAGGAAATTAGCATAATGCGAAATGTATTGTAGCAAATTCAGTAGACAAGTTTTTGAGATGGTATTGTTTTAGAGGGTTAACGTAGGTCCAAACTTAGTGCTTAGGTTTGATTTGAAATTTTATTTGCTCAAAAGTTGTACCTCACACACTAACCAAAGTCACTTGCACCACTGTGCCTTACCAAAGCCTGTGACATACACCACTGTATGACCTAAAACCAAAAACTTACACCACTGTGGACATCAACAAAATGATGTAAAGTTGACTTGCACTTCTCAAAAACATTTTTATTGAACATTACACAAAGTATAAGAATAATACAAACAATTTAATTTTTTATCACAAATGGATTCTTAATTTTTTTAACATGGCAAAACGGATTCAGTCTATTTCATCAGAATTTGTGGTTTCCACAATTTCCAGAGGTCCAACATCTACAAGCTCCTTACTTTCTTCAATAGTGGTTCGCAGGGAAACGAAGAAATCATGTTGCACTGGTGGAATGTATCGCAGAAGATCAAGCATATCTTTCTTTTTAGCCTCGGTAACAGGCCTTCCCCTTGGGTACAAAACATCTTGAGAAACGTTTGCCAGAGAATGTCGCCCACCGGGCCTTGCTGCCTTTAGATTTAGTTTAGAAAATGGGAAATCCTCATTCACAGTTTCTTTGTAGAAGAGAGTGTTTCCTTTTAAAAGAGAGTGTAAGGTTGATCTATCAAAATTCGTATCCATTGAATTTTCAACCAATTAACAGCAATGTTGTTCTCATTTTTCTTTCTTCGCGTGATACAATTTTCCAACTTTGCAACAGATTTGAAATCCTCTCGGCCCATTTTCATGAACATGAATGGATTGTTCCTTCGGCACATCAGTATGATACTGTACCAGTCGTCTGTAGTATAAATCAACTTATTCTTGGCGTACAATTCAATTGATCCAAATTCAGAGTCGTTGGGTAGAAAAGAGTGGCCACTTACCATAAATTTATGATCAATAATTTCTACATTGCTTTGAAGGCCCTGTATTTACTTCATGAGGTACAAAGAAAACTTAATATTACGGTTTTTGCCCGTACATGCGTCACTGTGCAATACTATGTGCATAGCAGATGACGCTCTTGCTGCAAGATTTTTGACGATACAGAAACCAATCTCTTGAGACCCACGAGAAGCGATCGTTTCATCCCAGCAGAACATGGAGCCTAAACCTGTTCCAAGTTCATGGCAGCCAAGGTTATAACAATACATATTCCGCTTATAGTAAGCCACGGTCGTCGTCAAAACAGGAAATGCCAAAGCCTTTTCGAGGTCAAATGTCAGACCGTAGACAAATTCGTCTTCCCGTGCTCTCACTGTATCCCGATCTCTAGCCTCTCTCACCTTTTCGGCTTTTCTGAGGTGTAATTCTTTTTCAGCCTTCAGCTTTGTAGATTCGTCTTCATCTTCACACACTTAAATCTTCTTGTCAAGTACATCGTCTCAGTAGCCCGTCGTGAGACATGTTCCACAGGTCCGGACCAAGGATAGATCCCTGGGCAACACCCGATGTAATTCCCATCCTTCGTTGGCCCTGTTTCGTGTCGTAGAGCAGGTTTTGGTTCTTTAGGTAGTTCCTCAAAAGCTGCATTAGATATTCTGGAACTTGAAAAGAGTTTTCCAGCGTGTCCAGAATATCCACCCATCCAGCGGAGTTGAAGGCATCCCTGACGTCGAGTGTCACCAACAGGACGATCCGTCGCTTGGTGGGACTATATGCCTCTGCCTTTTGGACCGCGCTCACCACCTCTGCAATCGCATCAATGGTAGAACGTCCTGCTCTAAAGCCGTACTGCTGAGGAGATAGGTCCCCAGCAGCACGAATCGCGTCAGTGAGTCTTCCCTTGATGAGTTTCTCTAGCACTTTCCCAGCCGTGTCTAGCATGCATAACGGGCGGTATGCAGACGGCGATCCGGGATTTCCCTTCCCCTTGCTGATCAGCACGAGCCTCGCCACCTTCCATCGTACCGGGAAAACCCCGTCCCGTAGGCAAGCGTTGAATGGGCAGAGCAGCAAGTCAGGACAATGGCGATAGACGAGCCACAACACCTCAGCTGGAACACCATCTGGACCTGGAGCCTTACTCGCTTTCAATGAGAGAACTGCCTCCTCCAGCTCCAGCTGTGTGAAGAGTGGGCACTCTACTGCTGTTTCACCATGGACAGCGTCAACACGGACGGGATGGGGGGGGGGGGGGGGGGGGAAGAGGTCCCGCACTATCGCGTCCATCTTTTCCGCATCATGTATACAAGGCTTCCGTAGGGCACCAAGTTTCTCCATGTCCAGCTTGTAGCCAAGGCCCCACGGATCCTTGTTCACATTGTCCACTAGGTCTTGCCAGCAGCGAGCCTTGCTACTGTTGATCAGCTTGCGAAGGCTTTTCCTGGCCGACTTATATGCTGCCACCTGCTCGCATGCCTCATCAGGGTTCCGCGCCCGTTGAGCCTCACGTCGAAGCTTGTGACACTCCCTTCGCTTTTCAGCGATTTCAGTAGACCACCAGTACACTGGGGGCTTGCCGTGCTGGGGTCTTCGACGGGGCATAGAAGCGCAGCAAGCAGTCGTAATGATGCTCATAGTAGAGTTCACCACGTCTTCAGCTGCTCGTTCTTCCGTCCCCTCCGAAGCTTCCTGCAGCAGCTCACCTGCTGTGAGAGCCTTGACGAACCTCCCGACGTCCATCCTTCCGATGTTCCATCCAGTTGTGGAAGGCCGAGAGCACGGACGTCGAGAGACAGCATCACTTATCTCAAGCAGAATGCACTGATGATCACTGGCTGAGTAGTCCTCTAATACTTTCCAGTTGTGTATCCTTCGTACTAAGGACGCCGAGGTGAATGTCACGTCCAGTATGGTTCCCTCACAGCCAATATTGCGGGAAGTCGGCGTATTTCCGGAGTTTAGTACGACGAGGGCCGTCCTGGCCGCCATTTCCAGGATTCGTTTTCCCCGCGAATCAGTCTGAGGCATGCCCCATTCGATTGCTTTAGCATTGAAGTCGCCCCCAACGAGCACTTTGCCCTCTGCGTTCGAGACAGCGCCCTCCAAAGCATTTAGCTGGGCTTGGAACGATGATATCGACTCGTTAGCGGTAGATACACACTGAAGAAGGTGATCCCTGAGCACCGAACCCACACGAAACCATCCCCCCGTCCACAACTCTCCGCTTGAAAGTCACTGTTCCGAACATAGATGGCGGGCATACCAGTTCCATCAGAATACTACAATGTAGGACTTTTATTGTGATGTTGCTCACTCAGCAGCAAGAAGTCGGCTTTCATGTCCCGCGCAAACTGCTCAAGCAGATTTTGGGCGGTTGAACTGCGGTGTAGGTTTAGCTGCAGGATGCGGGTCATCGAAGCTCTGATTTGGCCTTGGGTAGGGCTTCCTGGAACACCCGGCATTTTTCTGATCCCAAGACGTGTCCAAAATCAGGTTTTGGATCAGCATCCTTGCAAAGAATACAGTGTGCCTCCTTCGTACACTCTTTTCTTTTATGTCCCATTTCACCGCATTTGTAACATAGGGAACTCCTATCAGGTCCTTTGCATACGTGTGTGGTGTGACCATAACCAAGGCATTTGAAACATTGAAGAGGCGTTGCTCTTCGCCGTATCCTACAGACAACCCACCCAATTCGTACTTTGCCCTTGTTCAGGGATTGTTCGGCGTCCTTTTCGGTCAAGTCGACTATGGCCATGCGTTGTCCCCTGTTGTTTTCTGTTGTCAGTCTCGCTTTGATCCTTCCCACGCTAGGGAACTCCCTTGTGATGGCCTCTTCTACCTCGGCCAGATTCGTCACGCAGTCAATGTCCCGTATTTCGATCGTTGCCATCGGCTCGAGCGGGGCTTAGTTGCGCTTTTGCCGAGGACTTTCTTTTCTGCGTCACAAAATGCTTCTTTATTGCCGGCCTCTGCTCCGAATTCGACCAGTATGTGGCCCGACCGCGTTGGTCGTACTACTTTAATGGTAGTATTGGTGTCTTCGGGCCTTACGTTTCCCCTGATGTCCCGCAGCACATCCGCGTAGGATCGACCATTCTGGGGTTTTACAAGCAGTGCCTGCTGCCGGGGTCTTCTTCGGGGCTTCTGCCTCTCCTGTTTTGCATCAGGTCCTTTTTCTTATTGGGCGTCCGTGCGAATTTTATTTTCTGGCTTTTTTTGAAGGAGTGTCTTTGCGGCTTTCTCCGCTTCTTTTGTAAGCACTGTCTGGAACCCCTGATCTGGCGCTCCACGCCCTTCAAGTGCCTCTTCCTTCCTTCTTTTATCCCGATCTCCTTCGATTGGGCTAGACGCCATTCTTTTTTTGACTTTTAATGATGGAGCTATCTGCATGTCGCCTTTAGATTTCGCCCCAAGTGCCACTTTAGCCTTCTGTTCATCTTCGGCCCTTAACCAGCTCCTCCGATCTAGGAGCTCCTCTAGTTCAAGGAGCCCTTCCTTTGCTACTTTGCTAATTTTTGGGGAGTCGCATGCAGCTTGTATTCTTTTCAGAACATCTCCCGCTTTTCGAAGTAGTCTTTCTTCTTCGTATCGCTGGGCCGCAATTGTACCTTGCAACCATCCTTGGGAGAGGTTTTCGCGTTCCGTTTTCGAATGCAGTAATTCCGCCACATTTTCAACGTTGGCGGTACAATCACGCAGTGTCTGGTCACTCTTTGCTTTAAGTGCCGTAATCTCCTCGTTTGCTTCTGGATTTTTCGTTGCAATGTCGGGATTTGTGACACTTGCATCGGTCGCTTTAGTAACGATCGCAGCCGTGACAATCGAATTTTCGGTGCTCTTTATGTTATCTTCCACTGCTCGAACACCTGAAGCATCCTGCTGAGTCTCCCGCTTCTCCTTAATAGGACGCTCGGGCGTTCGCATAATTTTTTGCTGCGCCTAAACGCCGCAGGAATCTCAGTCTGCACCGGACTGTCTACTGTTCTCCGTTTTTCGTCTTCCGTAACTGTCGTCGTGTTAGTCTTCGTTTTTTTCGTGGTTAGTACAGCTCTCGATGTACTGTTGACATCGTGGCTGCAACCGCTGGTTGCGTCGTCGTTGCTTTTATTTTTTATTTCCTTTTTTGGATTTTTTTGGTCTTTTGATTGCTCCAGTTTTGTTGGGTCCCCCTTCGGAGCCGCTATCTCCGTTCGTGTGTGTAGTCGCCTTTTTGGTCCTATGGTTATTTTTGCGAGGGTTGGCACAAGCCCTTATGGGGACAAGTGCTCAGAGCCAGACCAGCGCTAATCGGGAGTCCATCTCAACCGAACCTACACCACCAACCCAATGGTGCAAACTTCGAACGTACTCCGAGGCCTGCCAAGGTTTTACCAGGACGGAGACGGTATGATAGTTGAATTGGAGCCGTTCACACACGAGTTTCACCTCGGTGCTACTGTGCAAAGTAACTAGGTCCAAACCATTACATCCGCCAGCCCAAAGCGTCAATCCCAGTTCATTGT
The DNA here is from genome assembly GCA_963969285.1 of Odontomyia ornata. NCBI lineage: Eukaryota > Metazoa > Arthropoda > Insecta > Diptera > Stratiomyidae > Odontomyia > Odontomyia ornata. The sequence continues at coordinate 38,146,811 of OZ017741.1, forward strand.
CCAAAGCGTAGTCCAGATACAATCAGAGTCGTTACCTGTCATCCCAGGAGGGAACCTCACGGCACCCCCGATATCCTCGGGTCCGTGGGGGCGGCACTCCCCAAAGAATGCTAGCCTCCAAGAATGTTCTTGTCGACCGGCTTTCTCCCTGCGGGAATTTCCTCGGGTACGTGGGGGCGGAACTCCCCAAAGAATGCTAGCCTCTAGGGGCCCCCAAAGATTGGAAAGTAAGTAAAAATATTTATTTTAGTAGCAACGAAAGTATTGAATATATTTTCCTGGACACGTTTAAAATAGCTTGCAATCAAAATATTTATATAACAAAAGATATTCTCTTAAACAGTCTTAAATTTCAAAGTAGCGGCTAATCAAATTATTATTTGCTTTCTGAAGCTAAGGATGCCTCTCCGACTGATGATGGCAACCCGGATTTTTAAAGTCTCATTTTAAAAAATTGGTTGGAATTTACTATGGATTTGCATATGATTCGTTACATATCAGCAGAAAAATCTACCAATAAGCGTTAACAGAGAATCAGCTATGTGATGACATCCTGACCACTTTGAATCGCAAGCTTGGTTCAAATAGTATAAAACTTTTTAATTCCAAAACCACATGAACTGTTCCTCCTACCAACTCCTACAATAAATCCATTCAATTTGAGCTCTCCACCGTTCGTTTACATTGTCGTAAATGGGAAAAATTACGACCACTTTCTTATGACAATCAGTGACTGCGAAATACGATGAAGACTAGGATAAAAACGGCAATGAGATGTTTGCAGACTGCAAGAAATCGTGAGTATTGCTGACGTTGTCAGCATATACATATTTGAGGAGTATACCAAAATGAGAGCGATCGTTAAATAATTTTATTTTCCTCATTTTATAGCATCGCTGAATTTTGGGGCGTCCTATGCATCAGTTTTATTGCGGATTTGCTGACAATTCTACATTGTAAATCTAGAACTGTTCAGGAAGTGTCCTGCTAAATAATATATAAGGTTAGATTTAAAAGAATGGATGAAGAACGTAAGACTTATTATTCTGCCTTTGGATAATAATAAAATTTAGCTTTAACTATGAGTTATGCATACATTCATGCAACATACAATAAATGGGAGAATAGCGAACATCCTTGAATGAGCTTTATGGTAGAGACGAAGCTCGCACAAACATTTTCACTCTTGGGCTGCTTATTCATTCTATCTAAACTTTATTTAATGCTGACACAATTTTTCAATTCACCAGTCATAAAGTCCTGTTTGCTGTCAAACTTATTTTCAATTTTATTTGCTATTTTCAACATCCTTCTCAATCTCTGTCGCTTGATAATCTCTTGTGTGACTTATTGTCCTTTGACATTTTGAACAAGTATTTACTTTTAGTGAAAGTGTCAACACAGTTTTGATATGTATCTTTCTATCTTGTCTAATATGAAACTGGAAGATGATAAATATAAAGTGGTTACTTACTAAAACTTAGAGAGAATTTGTCGGTAAAGTTTCTAGAACTTACTGACTTCAAGAAAATGTATTGGAGTTTTACATGGAGATTTTCAGAAAATTAACTGCCTTCGTATCTCCAAAATAAACTTTTGAATGTGAGTGATAATCATTCCTTGACTTATGCAGATGCGAATGAGATGCAACTATTAATAAAATAAAATTCATCTTGAATTCCTGTTGGACAGATAATATTTTTAAGCCACTTTATGTTATTCGTGACAATAAATTGATAGCAGAAAAATACACAATAGTGAAAGCTTATGGAACTCATTAGACTAAAGATACAATGTCGCTTGCATCGTTTCTGAAGTACCTGAAGTGCTGAATTTAAACATTGAAAACCTCCACAATTGATCTCGATTACTTTCTTCAAAAATGGTTCATGTATATAGTGCTGGCAGCACACAAAACCAGATCAACCATGTTATGATCCAACAAAGGTAGGCCTCGAGCATACTTCAGGTCCGTACATACCGAGGAGCCAACTGTATCTCGGATCATAACTTAATTAAATCTACCTACCGGTGTTGGATATCAAGGGCGTATTCCACGAAGATCATTCATCTATAGAAATTCAACATCGAAGGGCTCCGGGCAGCATCTTTGATAAAAAATTTGATGAAGACCCTTGACGAGCAGTTGTCTCCTATCTTATTAGACATATCGCTGAAAACAAGCAACGAGCTTCGGGTGGAAGTGAAAGCGGCAATCAAGACCAAGGCAGAAGAAGAAATGATTGGTGCGATGATGAGTGCCAAAATGCGTGAAAAATAAGAAGCATACGTATAAACCATATGTATCTTGTTGTCACCAACTGGATTTGAACCAAGGACCTTTGGCTTACGCAGCAAGTACTCTAACCACTATACTACGTGGACTATTTGGAGTTAGGTGAACCCCAAAAAATATTGTTTCCGACCACTAAACTCAAACCACTTAATTACTCTGCTCCCAAAGGCTGGCACTATTTCGGATACAGTAAAAGTTTGGAAACAGATTTGTCAAGATGCTAGCAATAGAAGATCAGCTTCCTGATCCTGAGCGTTTATGCATAGATGCAAGTTGATTTGAAGGATATACTATTGTAGTTTCACTTTGATGTTAGCTAAGGCATCTTTGATTGTCGAGGGGTTTTCCGTTCCCTAGGATGTGTTGTAATTATCATATCATGGGTCTTCATCCTTGAAAAGAATGCAAAATGCCTCATGTATGCAATTTTAACGTTTCTGATATGTTCTGCTACAATTATAGCGTAGGGAGCTTCTATCAGTCTACTAAGATTACCACAAGGTTAGCGATAGTCAGAGCACTTCAAGTAGCATATCGATACTGCTTTTTACCGCATTTTTCAGCTTTTCTATTCTCTTGTAATTTTTTCTGTTGTAAGAAACCTTGCTTGGCATTCTTTTCAGCTAAATTGACATGACTAGTGATATCTTCCATCTTCTCCTGAATCGGTCTAACTTTGACTCCACTTAACCTAGGGAATGCCTTTCTCAGGGCCTCTTCTACCTCAACCAAACCTGTGCTGTAATCAAGGTCAATGATTTAAGTGCTTTTTTAGGCTTTAGTGTGACTACGATTACCTTCTCTTCAAGGACATTCCTGGTAGTATTATGGAATGGCTCTTTGTTGGTGGTCTTCGCTCCATGACTATACTGTTTTTTTGGTAATCTGTATTTTTAAATTTAAAGGTCCCTTAGGTTTCGTGCGGTAGCTTTGCATAGAATTTACCAACGTTTGATTTAATAAGCAATGCTTGTCACAAGGGTTAGGGCTGTGATTTATTTTCGAGTTTTCTGTTGACGTGGCTCACCCTTATAGGCAAGCTTTTTGCCAGCCTTTAGCATGAGTAGCTTACTTGTATACAACTTTTTTTAGCGGCATTAGGTAACACCACTTCGAACTTCCTCAACGAAATGCCATCCTCACATGATGCTCTGTCTTTTTTATTTTGTATCACTTCCCAACAAATTTGGCTATAAGTGAGTGTCTTTCTGGTATTGGGAGTCGACGCAACTGACATTCTGCCCAGGAGCTTAGTTCTTTGCTCCTACTTTACCTGAATCTGTGATAACCAGTTCTTCTTGCCCTAGAACTCCGTTCTTAACTTGCTTCCTAAAGTTCCCCCACGGAGAGAGTTCCAGCCAATAGGAGTACTCTTGGAGACTAGCACTCTTTGGATAGTACCGCCCCCTCGTACCTAGGGCGATAAAAGTCACGTTGGGGTTCCTCCTGGGGTAACAGGTAAACGATGCTGACTGAATGTGGACACCACGCTTTGGACAATGAATTGAAATTGATCCTTTGGGATGGTGGACAGGATAGTTTGACCTAGTTGCTTTGTACGGTAGCGCTAAGGTGGCACTCGTACTTGAAGGACTCCTATCTAACTATCATATCGTTTCTACCCTGATAAAACCTTGGCAGGTATCGGAGTACATTTGAAATTTGCAGTATTGGCTTGATTATGTAGGTTCGGTTGACGGACTCCCGATTAATGCTGGTTTAAGTCTGTGCCGATTAGAGCTTGTGCCAACCCTCGAATGGTCTTTCTACTGTGCAAAGTCAACCATGAGACCAAATGAGTGACTTCGCATATAAACAGCGATAGCGGCTCCGAGGAGGAATGTTATCAAACTGGACTCAACTCAACTAAAAAACAAACAAATTAATTCACAGAAAAACCCAAAAAATATGATAGTAAAGACGGATGAAAAATGGAAAACGGAGAGCTTGGTCCAAAAACGATATGAACGCTAGAGCGCCCTTAAAGAGAAGAGTAGGGAATTCTGCGAAACGGGCAAGATATGCGAGTGGTAGAAGAAAATGTCAATAATATCCTGAAATCAATAATTTCTGCTGCGATCCCTACTGAAACGACTGAAACAAAAGTGCTAAATACCGAACTAAGCCTGAGAGAAAACACCGAGCCATGAAACCATCTTGGACTGCCCGTAAAAAGAGCAGCGCCGCTGTAAAGCGAAATCTAATGTAAAATGAATTGTTGCCACCTGCAATGCACAACCGCACCTTTGCAAGGCGATTTAAAATGAAGTTTTGAAGCTGGAGGACTTCATAGCTTGAAGAAGGTATTACAAGCGGAAATGGCTCAAGGCAGAGCAAGAGCAAATTATCAAGCTCTATGAAGGCGTGGTAGTCTTTTGAATGCCTGATAACAGCGAAATTTCGGCAATTTAAGGGGATCAGAAAATATGACAAAAAAAAAAAAAATACGAAAAGGGGCCAATTAAAGATCAGGTACGATTGGAGGAGGGCTTACAGGCAGCGTTACTTAAGGTAGCTAAAGAAGTAACCAATCATACAGCAAAAATTACTACCCCAGGAACAAAAAAAAGTAAGTCTAAACATTTTGAAAACAAAGCATCCTTATGTACGGCTTGGAATAAGTTTTTAACAATTTATTAACTGTGTATTGTGTGTAATTATGTAAGTATCCATATAGTGGCAAGTGTATTGTTTGGAATCTAATTTTCGTATTTGCTGATCTGAACTCTATTCGGATTCCCAGCAATCTACTTAAGAGGGACCATTTATCCCAGCAGACATTTAAATGTGTTTTTTTTTCCTTTCTAGGATGAGCAAAAAATTAACAAAAAACGGAATTCCTTCCGAATCTAACTTGTCCGATAGTGATACTGATCCTTATCATAATAGTGAGGATGAAGACCCAAACTGGGCCTCTTTGGGTTCTGAAAACGGGTCTGCATCTGAAGGTGGTATTCAGTCTTGGAATTCTGATGAGAGCGCAATCGAACCTGAAAGTAGTTATGTTGTGCTCAATATTAAACGGAGTAATATACCAGACAACTTCAGCGTCGATACTGTACCAGCTAGTCCCCAAACAGCGTCTACAACTTCATACACGTCAGACAACATAATCTGGTATCTATTTCCGCAGAATCATACCCATAGAACTCAACTACCTGACGCAAGTGTGCAGAAATTTTTTCGAACTTTTTAAATAGTGAGCCTTCAGAAATTGATATTTTTCTGAAGTGATTTCCAAAAACCCTGTAAATGTATAAAGTTAAACTGACTGACTCTTTTGAAATTATGATGATGGGAGGTGTTTTGATGGTAATGGCTTATATGCTGCCAAGCCTAAACTGTTATTGGTCAAAGCAGGCCTCTATGGTCAAAACTATAATAAAAAAATGAAATGTCACGTGACCGCTATAAGCTGCTAATTTCGAAATTATACTTCAGTAACCCTGAGAAACCAACTAATTGCTGCAAGATATATTCTGTTGAGAACATGGACATATCAAAAAGCTAGAACGGACTCGATTTGTGAATCTATAGATGAAAGCATGGCCAAATTCAAGGATAGATGGAGTTTTAAGTATGTTAATAGTAGTTAAGTTATGAGTAAGAAGCGACTCTCTTAGCGGTTATGTATATGACCTTAATGTGCACAGTGGAAAGGAGGATGGACAAGGAGATTGAACAGTAGGAGCAAGGGTAGTTAAAAAACTTACCAGCTCAACAAGGAATCTACCTTGATCAATTTATTACCTCGTTAACATTGATGAAAAGATTGGCATATGCTGCAGTAGGGACTTGCATTGGATCGCAAAAAAAATATTCCAAAAAGTCAGGGTGAGCTAGAGAAAGGTGAGGCTAAGTTTTTATGCACAAATGATGGAATAACCTTTACTAGATGGCAAGATAGAAAGAAGTATTGGCAATTTGTAACTGTCATGGTAATCAGCTTACATTTGTTGACGGAAAATGGAAGAATGGCGAAAAACTTGCTGTTGCTGCCCCAAGCTCGTCTCTATTTACAACACGTATATGGGAGTGGTCGATTTAACTGATCATTTACCTGGCTTATATGAATTTGATCCCAAGTCTACTAAGTGGCGGAAAAGGTGTTTATAATTTACAATGAAGTCAGACCATTTTTGGATTTCTTGGTAGCCTTTGCTGAAAGCCACATTCAACAAGGGAAAAGCAAAGCCGGAATGAAGAGACGTTCGACTTCTGGACGACCATCAAAGAGGCAAACAACAATGTTGAATGTTAGTGACCACATGCCAATTGTAGAGCAGAAAAGGAGAATATGTACAAGATGTTCACAAAGGAAGTGTTAATGCCCGTCCACACGATCAGTGGCGTTAGACTTAAGTGAAAACTTTATTTTACAAATCGTATTTGCAAAGGTGGATAATTAATTTCGTCACCTTATGTGACTAATATTGTTTGACTTAGTTGCCAAAATCATAGATGCATGCATGTCTCATGTGGCCATATTTTGCATCGCCACAGACGCGAGTGTCAGCAGTTTCGCGTGATGTTCGGATCATTTTGTTGACTTATACGCGTCAGTGAAACGATCGGAAGACACAAACACCACATTTGCATGCATGATGTGGCCGCATGAATGCATTGCAATGCGAAACCAAAGTTCCTTTCCCGTACCAGACGCGGGCGTCAGCGGTTTCCGGGCATGGAATGCTTGTGGACGCTCAAGCGTCAGCATTTTCGTGCGTGGGAACTGCTGGCGCCTTTTGCTCGGTGTGGGAAGGGAATCATCAGTCGTCATCAGATCGTCGCGATACACAGGTCGCTAACAAAGTATTTAATTAGATCATTGTTAAATATTTTAAATGTTTTTATGTTGAACAAGGTTAAACAGTTTTGCAATTATAACATCATTACGTTATTGTGTAGTAGAGAGCTAAATTGGAAAAGAATATTTTGGGAAAATCGAGTCCTGTAAATAAATTTAAACGTTTCAAGTGAGAATTTTGAATTTGTGCGTGAATTTATAAATGCACTGTATCTAGAAGAAGGAGGCCAGGACAAAAGAGTCCTGGAGCAAACATTTGGAGGCCCCGGCGAGATTAACACTCGCAATCTCGTCTGAATTTGGATTACCAGTGTCAAGTGGTGGTGGTGTTGTGCCGGTAAACGTGCCTGTTGTGCGTGCGTAAAATAAAATGGTTGATACGGAGGTCGTGTTCCGGGAGCTAAAGGTATTGGCCAGAGCTGTAGAAGCCGTAATCTCCAACTATAAGAAGGATTCGGCCAGCCACAAACTAGCTGTCGGCTACTATGAAGAGCGGCTTCGGCGTTTAGAAACTGCCTGGGAGGAATTCGAACGCAAGGACACCGAAGTTCGATCCTTACCCGAAATCACACCGGAACACGACTACTTCAAGGGCGAAACGTATGAAACGACCAAGATAAATTACGACACTCTTCAGAAGCACTTCCTCGAAAGGATCAATGCTCTAAAGGGCACGGCACTGCCAATGTCGCAGCCACCCTCATCAGCACACGATAGCAATGACAAGCCTTCAGCCGCACTGGTCTCGGTACAGAAAAATGCAGTTTTCACATGCAAGTTGCGACGGTATCGGGCCTCGGCAGATTCACTGAGAAGGACGATGGCTCGCCCAGAACCGCCAGAAAACACGAAGACTTGGTGTAAGGCTAGAACGGAGGCGGTGCAGCGAGGCTGGCAATAATTGGATGAGCTTCATCAGCAAGTCTATGAATCCTGTGAGGATCCTGAAGCGCAGGGCTTTAATTTAGAAGAGCATATCTGGTTGGAGGAGGACGTGCAGGACTGCCTGCTGCGACTCCAGGCTTGGTGCTCCCAAAAATTGCTTTGCCCACCTGCAACGGAGATTACCTCCACTGGCGACATTTCCGGGATTTGTTTATGCAAATGGTGCATAACCAGCCGGTGTCCGCGTGCCAGAAGCTTTGGTATCTGAAGGTTAACCTTACAGGAGACGCTGGATCCTTGATCAGAAACTTTGCGTTGTCAGGCGAAAATTATCAAACTGCCTGGAAGACACTTAATGAGAGATTTGACAATCGACGACTCTTGGTGTCGGCCCTCATCGACAAATTGATGGGACAGCCATCTCAGGCCAGTGAAAAACCGTCAGCGGTAGCCATAAAGTCGCTGCATGACACCACACAAGAGTGTCTCAGAGGCCTGAAAAACCTGCAAATATCCACAAGGGATTGGGATCCATTGCTACTGCACATTTTGCTGCGAAAATTGGATTCGACAACGCATGCCCTTTATCAGCAATCTTTAGCTAACCCGCGCGAGCTGCCACCTTTGAAGGGTTTACTGGATTTCCTACAAGTGCGATGCCAGGCACTCGAAGTGCTTGGTAGTACGCCTAAGGACCCAGACCGCAATCACAAGAAGGTTACCAAAGCTACCGTGGCCGCCGTGGCTGCATTGCGATGCCCAAGGTGCTCACAGGATCACCCGCTATACTACTGCCCTGAGTTTCTCCAAGACAACGCTGTGAAAAGGCTAAACCTTGTACGTTTAAAGAAGCTATGTGTAAATTGCTTGCGAAAAGGTCACCAGTCTTCCGGCTGCGCGGCAAGAAGCTGCAAGGAGTGCGCCGGAAAACACAATACCTTGTTACATATGACGGGAAGCAAAATCTCCAAGCAGTCCAAGATGACAACGCCGGGCTCCACAGTCAAGAAGCCAGACATTCAGCCGCCACCTGTGCCGCCCGCCCTCACGTTGACGGCTCTCATGCAACCTGGAGCGAGGAAAAATGTTCTGTTGAGCACAGCCGTTGTGAAGGTGGTTGCCAGCAATGGAAGAGTGACCGACTGCCGAGCAGTATTGGACCCTGGCTCGCAAATCAACCTAGTAACCGAGCGCATTATCAAGAAACTAGGGCTAGCGGCTTCGCCGCAATTCGCACTGATTGAGGGAGTGGGTGGAAACATCGAGAAGGCGCATCGTAAGGTGGAGCTTGGCCTAAAATCCAGAGTGTCTGGATATGCTGCGCAGTTGGAGGCCCACGTCCTCGATCAAATCATATCTCCTCAACCTTCTCAGAGTCTGGACACATCGGAATGGTAGATTCCTGGGAATATCAAGCTGGCGGATCCTGAATTCCATCGAACGGAGCAAATCGACATGCTGCTGAGTGCGGAGCACATCTACAAAGTTCTTGCCATCGGGCAAATCAAGTTGGGCCCTGAACTCCCTGTGCTCTAGAACACGCTCCTCGGTTGGATTGTTGCCGGAAAGGTAGTAACACCTCAAGGGCTACCAGTAACGTGTGGAGTCCTCACGAAGGAGACTCAGCTGACTCAAGCTATCAAGCGATTCTGGGAGGTTGAGGAGGTATCAGATCCACAACACAATCTCACAGCGACTGAAAGAGCGTGCGAAGTACATTTCGCCCAGACGACTCAACGTGAATCCGATGGCTGGTTCTTGGTACGGCTCCCCTTCAAGGAAGATCCCAAAGGGCTGGTTGACTCGCAGGACGTTGCCATACGCAGATTCATGGCGATAGAGCGCAGACTGGAGAAGAATCCGACCTAAGACGGCAGTATTGCGAATTCATGGACGAATACGAACGACTGGGACATATGGAGCAAATCACATGGTCAGCGAATAAGAAAGCACATTATTTTTTGCCGCACCATTGCGTCCTGAAACCAGGTAGTAGTACAACTAAATTGAGGGTGGTTTTCGACGAGTCCAGCAGAACATCAACGAACGTTTCTCTGAACAATATCCTACATACAGGACCCACAATTCAGGATGATCTATTTGCGATTTTGATCCGTTTCCGTTTGCCACGCTTCGTTTTCCCTGCCGACATTGTCAAAATGTATCGGCAAATAAGGCTTCAGCATGACGATTGCAATTTTCAATTGGTGATTTGGAGAACAAGTCCAACCCAGCCTTTGCGATATTATCGACTCAAGACCATTACGTACGGCACAACGTGTGCCCCGTACTTGGCAACTAAATGCCTCCAGGTTCTGGCACAAGCCGAACAAAATCGAGCACCCTTAGGCAGCAGCGCCTTGCAGCATGATTGTTACATAGACGACGTCATGACAGGGTCAGACAGCTTGACGGAGGCAATCCGAACACAGGAGGAATTGCGTCAGATTCTTACCAGTGCAGGGATGCATTTGCACAAATGGTGTGCCAATCATCCGCATCTTCTACAGCAAATCAATGTCGAGGATCAGAAGGTCCAGCTGGATTTTGGTAGCTTGTCGGAAGACTACATCAAAACCTTGGGGGTAATTTGGCTCCCGAAAACGGACGATTTCCAAATCGGCATTAACTTGGACCTCGCTGAGGTCAGGTTCACAAAACGGACGATTGCTTCAGACATCGCTCGAATGTTCGACCCATTGGGTATCCTAGCGCCGGTTATCGTAACCGCAAAATTGTTCCTGCAGGCGCTATGGCGGTTGGAATTAGACTGGAATGCAGCTTTGCCACTCGAAATACATACACAGTGGGCCAAGTTCCGCAGTGAGCTACCATCATTGCAAAGGGTTCGCTTTCCCCGACACGTTATCGCCTGCGAGAAACCAATTCAGCTGCAGCTACACACTTTCTGCGATGCCTCGGAGAGGGCGTATGGCGCTGTGATCTATGTTCGCTCAACTTCCCCGAGCGGTCAAGTCAACGTTCGACTGCTCTGTTCCAAATCCAGGGTAGCTCCCATCAAGGTGTTGACAGTACCGCGTTTGGAGTTGTGTGCCGCCAAGCTTGGAGCGGAATTGACGAGTCGAGTCAAGAGAGCGCTCAGTCTGCCGGATGTTTTTCACGTTCTCTGGTCCGATTCAGAGGTCGCATTGGCGTGGATTAACTCAACCGCTTCATCCCACAGCACTTTCGTGGCCAATCGTGTTTCGACCATCCAAACATTGTCACGACCAACTCAGTGGCGACATGTGGCGTCCCACGACAATTCTGCGGACATTCTATCCCATGGCCTGGCGCCAGCTGCGCGAAGGGACTGCAAGCTCTGGTTACAGGGGCCCTCCTTCTTGACTGGACCTGAGGCGGACTGGCCGCCTCCATACAAGGGCACTGAGGCCTGCGAAGTCAAGCGAAAACAAATCAGGATTGCAATGACAACAACAGCTAGTGCAAGCAACCATTTTGTTTACGAAATTCAACACGGCAACTCATTTGGAAGGCTTCAACGGGTGATCGTTTATATGACGCGTTTTGTAACGCATTGCAGGACAAGCTCCCAGTCTTCTCAGGCGCGCAGCCGTGCAGTAACAACTCACGAACTCTCCACAGCAACCGGAGTGATCGTAAAATGTATTCAGCAACACGATTTTCGTGAGGATCGGCGAGACATCCAACTACACGGGCAGGTCAGCGAAAACAGCCCCCTATCGAGTCTGACTCCCTTCCTGGATTCGGACGGAATCCTGCGCGTTGGCGGGAGGCTAGAAGCGTCACAACTCGCTTTCGAGGCCAAGCATCCTATGTTGCTGCCGTTCGCGAATCCACTTACTAGACTACTGATGACGGATATTCACCGCAATAATTGCCACCTCGGAGCTCAGGCACTGCTAGCTACCACGAGAAATTGCTTTTGGCCCATCAGGGGAAAGCAGCTGGCCCGGGCGGTTGTTCAAAAATGCGTGCGATGTGTTAAGGCAAAGCCACAACTGTTCAATCAAGTTATGGGAAATCTACCAGGTGCTCGCGTGCAAGCGGCTCGCCCTTTCATCCGTTCGGGCGTCAACTTTTGCGGGCCAATGCTGATACACTACCGGGGTAGAGGCGTGCGGCCTCAGAAGGGATACATCGCTATATTCTGCTGCTTCGCTACCAAGGCCGTCCATCTGGAGTTGATGAGCGATCTCAGCACAGAAGCCTTCATCGGTGCTCTGAAGCGTTTCATCGGGAGACGAGGTCCATGCAAGGACATCTATTGCGACAATGCGACCAATTTTGTAGGTGCACAACGTCAACTACGCGAGCTGTCTTCATCACTTCATTCAGCCGAGGGTCAGCACAAGGTGACCGACTCTTGCAGCACACGGGGAATACAATTTCACTTCATCCCCCCTCGCGCCCCCCACTTTGGTGGATTGTGGGAGGCGGCCGTCAAATCAGCCAAGAACCTGCTTCGCCGGGGCGCTTCATCAGCCACACTCACGTACGAGGAACTGCATACCCTGGTGGTCCAGGTGGAGGCCATCCTCAACTCCAGACCTTTAACTGCGATGTCCGACGATCCCAATGACCTGGCGGCGTTGACTTCGGGCCATTTTCTTATCGGTGAGCCCCTCACGGCCATGGTGGATGCTCGGGCGGAGCCGGTCGCAGGCGAACTTCATACCCGATGGAAGCGGATAAATCATTTGAGGAACGAGTTTTGGCGCCGATGGTCCCGCGAATATTTGAACCAACTGCAACTTCGCGTTAAGTGGCAACAAGGTCAACCAAATGCTACCCGGGGAACCATCGTCATCATCAAGGACGACAACCTACCAACTATGAAATGGCGTCTGGGACGAATCATTGACACGCATCAAGGGGCTGATGGCTTTGTCAGAGTTGCAGACGTAAAAACAGCCACTGGAATAGTAAGAAGGCCCATTCATCGTCTAGCGCCACTACCAGTGACGGAGAACACTATACCTGAAGCAGCTGGGCCTGAAGCGAATACTCAAAACCAACCTGAGGCACCGCATCAAGCAGACACACCCGATACTTATCACACCGGGCTCCGATCCGGGAGCAGAAGGACGCCTCTTCTATCGCTCCTACTAGTCTGCCTACTGAGCCCTCTAACAGTAACCAACCCCATCAAGGTGTCATCAACTGGACCACATCCAGGACTGCATTTTCAATCATTGGGAAATGCCTTCCTGTCGACAAGCGAGTGGAAACTCTTGGTCTACTATGACCTAGAAGCCTACTGGACGGAGCTGGCCACGCTGCAGAACGGCACGATTTGGCTGCAACAACTATGTGATCGTGATTCTCGACAAACCGACTGCTCGCATCTGCATGAGCAGTTCCGACACTTGACCGATCAGTTTTCTAGCGCAAACCAGATGCTGAGGATCAGATCAAGGCGAGGTGCAATAAACGTAGTGGGTGGACTGGCCAGATCGTTGTTCGGAGTTCTGGACGAAGAGTACGCCAATCAAATGGCTCAAACCATTAAGACGATGCAGGGAGATCAGACCAAGCTGCACTCCTTACTCAAAAACCAAACGTCAATCATCGACTCGACATTGAATCTCCTCGGTCAAACGGAACAGATGGCTCAAAAACGTTTTGCCTCCATAGAGCACGAACTGACAAAACTCTCCAACGAGGTCAAGGGTCCGCAACTCGAGGCACCGCAGCCCGAGTACCAGATTTAATCTCAATTCTATCTTTCCAGATGACCCTGGCACCACTCAATTTGCAGCGCATCCAATCCAGCCTCTTGGTCATAATCACAGACACACAGCATGGGAACTTCAATCCTCTGCTGTTGTCTCAACAGCAACTTAATGCGGCAATGACCGACATCAGGGATCACCTGCCGGAAAATCAGCGTCTCCCTGTTGGCCGAGAAGACTTTCTGAAATTATTTGGGCTAACATCTATCAAGGCCAAGGCAAATGCGAACTTCATTCTTTTCGAGCTCAAGATGCCACTCATCGATGTATCAACGTTTGAGCTTTATCGAATCCTACCAATTCCAACGGTAAAATGCAACCATCTCGTTGCTTTACAGCCAACCAATCCTTATCTGATCATCAGCCCACATCGCGACGTCTACTATCCGCTCAACGAGATGGATTATGCTGCCTGTAACTGGATGGAGCCAAACACCCACTTGTGCCAACAGTCCCATCCGTTGTATCACAAGGACGCCAATATGAGCACTTGTGAAGTGACGCTGCTAAGGGGATTGCCGACGATGACCAACTGTCACCTAGTTGAGCTGCTTACATCCGTCTCGTGGACGAATATCCCACAGTCCAATGAGTGGATCTATGCTTTCATCACACCGGTGGTGGCCCAGCTTGTGTGCAGTGGCAACACATCCATCCTGACACTGCAGGGCTCCGGAATTCTGCAGCTGACTCCCGACTGCACGCTCAAATCCCATGCAGTAACTATCAAGGGTCACCGCATATATGAATCCTCAATCAAAACGACTCAGCTGAAGACCTATTATTACACTGATCACGATAACCTGGGACATGTACAACAGCACCTTGAGCCCACACCTTTCCGGACGCACACTTCGGAGATCAACGATCTACGAAATCAACTCAAGGAGCAGAATCTATCCTGGAGGGACCAGCTGGATGTGCATGATGTTCACCAGTATGTACTAGGATATCTGAGCTTCGTCGCAGTTCTCGCTATTGTCACCTTCCTATGGTGCAAGGCCAAAAATGTAAACTACCAACCACGACTGCAATGACCGAGACCAGTGCCACTGCCTAGACGTCATAGCTTGCCTCACACACTGGAAGAGGTTGAACAGACCGTTCAACGGGGGGGTGGATGTTAATGCCCGTCCACACGATCAGTGGCGTTAGACTTAAGTGAAAATTTTATTTTACAAATCGTATTTGCAAAGGTGGATAATTAATTTCGTCACCTTATGTGACTAATATTGTTTGACTTAGTTGCTAAAATCATAGATGCATGCATGTCTCATGTGGCCACATTTTGCATCGCCACAGACGCGGGTGTCAGCAGTTTCGCGTGATGTTCGGATCATTTTGTTGACTTATACGCGTCAGCGAAACGATCGGAAGACACAAACACCACATTTGCATGCATGATGTGGCCGCATGAATGCATTGCAATGCGAAACCAAAGTTCCTTTCCCGTACCAGACGCGGGCGTCAGCGGTTTCCGGGCATGGAATGCTTGTGGACGCTCAAGCGTCAGCATTTTCGTGCGTGGGAACTGCTGGCGCCTTTTGCTCGGTGTGGGAAGGGAATCATCAGTCGTCATCAGATCGTCGCGATACACAGGTCGCTAACAAAGTATTTAATTAGATCATTGTTAAATATTTTAAATGTTTTTATGTTGAACAAGGTTAAACAGTTTTGCAATTATAACATCATTACGTTATTGTGTAGTAGAGAGCTAAATTGGAAAAGAATATTTTGGGAAAATCGAGTCCTGTAAATAAATTTAAACGTTTCAAGTGAGAATTTTGAATTTGTGCGTGAATTTATAAATGCACTGTATCTAGAAGAAGGAGGCCAGGACAAAAGAGTCCTGGAGCAAACAGGAAGATCGAAAAACGAACAAAAACTGTTTACAGAACATATTGTATGCCGTTGTGTAATGAGTGTTTTTAAATTATGTAAAAGTTTGTTAAAAACTACTCGTATTCGTTCAACTTATTTATGTGTCTTATTTTAGAACTGATGGAACTGATGGGAAGATATGTTCTGATAAAAAAATGAATAAGTAAAAATCTTTAAAAAATCTAAAAAACTTCAAACATCTAAAAAAGACTTCTACTATTGAAATATGAAGCCATAAATTCAATTAGAGTCCACACTAAAATGCCTTGGATACGGGCATATTGTAAGGGGCTGTAACGGGATTGACTTCCTGTGATATAATTGTGATGGAACAAGAAGTCGAAACAAATTGAAGTAGCAGGAGGATGCTCTTGCCAGAAGGGTATTGTAAAACAATTAGGAAATCAAACAATATATTCTGCATATCAAAACTTGACTAATATATAGATTCCATAAATTGAATTCGAAAAATTATTATGGTTATTATGATTTTAAACTCACCACCATTTTTTTTCAAGTGGTTTGGCCTCGCCGCTTGATTAGTCATGATAACACATGGATATTACAAACCATTTCTCAAATTTTTATCAAAATTCCTACATATTTGTAGTGTCTCGGTCCGTTGCAAGCGTATATCTTCCTAGTATCACGTGTTAATGTTGTTGTAATTGTTAAATATTCAATCGGCTGTAACTTAGCTGTTTACTGTTCAATTATTGTGAAATTTGCGAACCATATACAATCACTTTCAGAAAATTTAAATTATAGATTTTGGGAAATCTAAGGGTCACATCTTGATTTTATAGACAAAAAAGCAAAATTTATAGAATGTACTATTATTAACAAAGTTGATCGAATATCGACTTCTAAGTTATTTGTTGCCCTTGTGAAGGAAAAATTGTCAGTTCAAGTACTGTTTCGAAAAGCTCTTTTAAAGAACTTTCATTTGATATTCATATTGGCTACCTTTGATGAAAATTTTTTTTCAGCGGCCACTCCCCTTTACTGTAATCATCGATTCAGGGCCTATTTTTTCGAATCCTAGGATGGTTACAAAGCCCTTTTGCAAGGAGCTCTCTCCTGCCTCCTCGACTTGTTTCACCTATGAGTATTAATTGTAGGTAATCATCTTCAGTCATTCATTAAATTGAATCAAGTGTTAAAATCATGCGCCTTAAACGTTGAAGTTGGGGCAAAATAACTAAAAATTATTCAATCTTCGCATTTAAAACAGCCACTATTTTGCTTTACGATTACTAATACCTCTAGCTGAGCCAATTAATGATGCCTATCATTCCTGCAATTTTCATGCAAATCCTAGCAAAGCGCACATTGTTCCATAGCCATATGTTTCCATAGTAATACAGTGCATATTGTTCCATAGTAATACAGGAAAATTCAAATCGCTATAACTTCATTAAATACCATTCGATCTTTATAAAAATATTCAGGACAGATTAATCTTATTGATAGTCATCTGTGTACTGAATTTTATTAAATTTAAGGGCACCACTAAGAAGATTTTATTCAAGAAAACATAAAATCGATAAATCATACTATAACTAACAAAGTTGAGTGAATTTCGACTTCTCACGAATTTGTTGTTGTTGTACTCATGAAGGCCTATATTCATGATTTTTTTCAGATTTTGGGGGTCAAAGGTGTCCAATCGCGAGGGGGGGACACAAAATGTTGGTACATTTCCCCTTCTCCTGCACCCCTCGAAGCAAAATTTGTCATTGTAAGACCTGTTTTGAAAAGTGCTCATTAAGACCTTTCATTTGATACCCATATAACCTACGTGCGATGAAAACTTTATTTTCAGGGGGCAGCTTCCCTATATGCGGAGACCCCCCTTAAAGACCTTATAAATTTCTTTTAGTGTTGAAACTTTGAAGAGAGCGTCACTTCGCACCTACCTACAAAATTTTATGTTTCTAGCTTATGTAGTTTGCGAGAAAAAGTGGTGTGGCACACGGACGGACGGACAGACGGACAGTCAGGACGCGAAACTAGTAGGTTATTGTCAAAGAGATGCACTGCCTCCTCTGCTAAAACGTTGAGATAACGAAATAATTTTAAAGGTACGCCAGGCACAGATAAATATCGGGCTTTCCAGCATGCCTCATTCAAAACAAAAGCAATGACCTGCATTTGGAAGATTAACTTACAGTAGAACTCCAATTATCCGAATTAATGGGGACCGGGACCCATTCGGATAATCAAATATTCGGATAATCGGATTTTTTTAAAAAAAATTGCCATTGGAGAGAATAAAAGCTACGTTTTGATATTGCACTATTTTTTTATTGAATTAAATGAAAGAAACATGAAATTTTCACATGTTTTAAATATAAATAAAATGTACTTATGTACAAGTTTAGAAATAAAAATCATTGTTTTTTAAACATCTCCGTCAATGTAAGCTGTTTTGCGGTCTTCAACCGTTTTCGGGCAGCCAGGTCACGCATTCGCTTGACGGTGAGCAGTTGCAAGTGGTCACACTCGGGCTGACGCTCCATCCACTTCAAAGCAGTCTCGAGGCCGGCAAATGCTTCACTAGCTGATGGTCCAGCGTCTACTTCAACATCAGCAGAAAGTTCTTCTTCCACTTCCACTTCAACATCTTCTCTCACACTTACAACAATTTCATCGTCATTGAGAATTTGAAAACCAGGGTCAGACGTGTCACAAGCCATCCACTCTCCTACATCTTCAGCACTTACTTCTGTACAACCAGGAATTTTTACAATCATTTTTCTTATTTCCTCTAGTGACAACGCATCTTCATCATAATCATCCTCTCCATATTCTTGTTTCTCATTTTCTTCAGGTTCTTTTTTTTTGTTCTTCTCAGACGGTAGGCCTTTCAGTTTATTCCACGCACGTTTTAGCGTCACTGCCGTAACCAAACTCCAAGCTTCCGCTACCATGTAACAGCAGTCCTTTAAATTTATTTTGCTATGATTTGCCAAAACCAATTCTTCATCTTCAGCACCTTCGATCAGCAGTTTTCTCAGCAGTTGCCTTCTGTAATGGCGCTTCATTGTTTCAATAACAGACTGGTCCATGGGTTGCAGCAAACTTGTAACATTGGGAGGCAAAAACGTCGTTTTAAACTGCCCATTCTCTCTTTCCAACAGTTCTGCTGTAGGATGAGTGGGTGCGTTACCAACAATTAAAAGCACCTTACTGCCTTCTTTTCCCACCGATTTTTGGTGCTTTTTCACTTCAGGAATAAACACTTCATCATACCATTCGGTAAACAAAGCTGCAGTCATCCAGGCCTTGGGTTGACTTTTGTAGAAGAGTGGAAGTTTTTTTACGTTTTTAAATGCTCTTGGATTTCTTGATTTTCCTATCAAAAGAAGTGGCAGTTTATGATTTCCTGTGGGGTTGGCACAGTTAAGCACTGTAACACGTTCTTTACTGACCTTATGTCCAGGGGCACTAGATTCCCTTTTAGAAGCCAAAGTGGTTTTTGGTAATGCTTTCCAAACAAGGCCAGTTTCATCGGCATTATAAACAAACTCCGGATCATAGGATTCTGATGCAGTTTTAAAATTTTTCAATAAAATTTTCAGCAGCTGCAGAGTCTGCTGAAAGCTTCTCACCAGCCAAATCTAACTCGCGTACACCATGCCTGAATTTAAAATTCCTTAGCCAGCCGTTACTAGCCTTAAAAGATGAATAACCAAGCTTTTCTGCTAAGATTTTGGCTTTTTCACAAAGGATTGGACCTGAAATCGGATTTCCCATAGAACGTTGCTGCAAAAACCATTTAAACACGGCATCTTCCAAATTTTTGTTGGTTGCTGTCTTGATTGTTTTCCTGGAGGAACTTCCATCTTCATTTTCAAGCACCGAAACAAAGTTTAAAAGTGTTGACTTACTGTTTTTAATGTCAGAAATTGTTGTCTCAGACAACTTCTTACCCGTTACACCTTTATCGAGTTGCTCTATAATTTTCAGTTTGTCCGCTAACGATAGCACAACACGTTTTCTTTTCGAAGCCATGGTATAAAAACAATACAGTATTGTACACGCACAAACAAAAGTAAGCCGTAGCGAAAGAGTAGCGTCCTCGAGCAAGGTCAATAGCACACTGGCTAATCAAAACAAACAATGACAGGTGCGCCGTGACTGCAATGCGCCGGAACTTGTCTTAACTTGCCGTTGTGCCTACACACGCGGGGGGAAGTCAGTGTAGGCACAACGACAAGTTAAGACAAGTCAAGTCAAGACTTAACGCGCAAACACTGGCTTCGCGGTGGGAAGAATAATAGCGCACTTAGACTTTTTTTGGACAATTTTTTGTGATTCGGATAATCGGCGATTCGGATAGTCGGAGTTCGGATAATTGGAGTTCTACTGTACTTCGAAATACACTCGCTCAAAATCTGCTAGGGAAGTTTGAGAGACGCGGACAAATCTGTTACTCTTGCTATCTAGGCTGCAAACAGTGCTGTTTTCTTAGTGGAGAGCTATGGATGGAAGGATGTTTCCATTATAGGTTTGGTGTTCAAGAACTGCATTATTTAGTGTGTATCATCTTTCCAAGCCAAGCTTAATGTTTTGGAAGACACTGTCTCGAACGCATATGGGAATATACTCGTTGGAGAAGACTTCAATGTTAAAATGATTGAATGGGGCATAACTCAGGCTGATTCGTGGTGAAAACAAGTCCTAGAGATAGTGGCAGGATTGTCACAAACTTTGACGTGAAACTCAATTGGTATGGAACCGTGACAAGGCATCCAACCGACTAGTAGCATTTAAGTTGGCAGGAAATGCCTTTGAAAATGATTAACAGCAGTGAGATTCGCTCCTGACAAGATCTGGTAGATAACGTGGGCTGTAAGCTAGTTATGCGAAGCTTGGTACCCTACGCTAGCTTCTGCCTTTATAGTAGATATTGTAGACAAAAAAAGCCCAGCTATTTTACCCCACCTTTTTAAGTACTAGAATATTTTATGCGGCTTTCGAGAGACTACCTGAAGGACCCAAGCCTACTTTATGACACAATACAGGGCTAACAAAGGATAAAAGTTACATCAGGTGCTGCTCGAGGTTCTTTGCTTAGTCCAGACATGTGAACACATCATACACTACGCTACTGAAACTAGAGCTACCGCATGAGTTGTATGCTAATGCGCCAGGTGAGAGATTGGATGACTGTTCACTTAGTCTAACCCTGGAGAAAATTAAAGTGGTCATCCTGATAAAGCAGAGAGTCCCCAGAGTAAGGAGGGTCAGTACTAGAAAAGCACTGGTTGAATAGAAATCGTAACTATTGGATTATTTATATTATCAACAAATATTAATCAATGATGTATTGATCGAATAGTTTGTCCACGTTCGAAGAAGCCTTGGTTTTTAAGAGCGAAGAACTGCTCCAACTTATTTTGAACAGCTTTATTGGAATCAAAAGTTTTAGCATTCAAATGGTTTTTAAGGGAGCGAAACAAATGATAGTCTGATGGTTTTAAGTCAGGGCTATAGGGTAGATGTGGCATCAATTTCGAATTGAGCTCTATTTAATTTTGACGGGTTATCAAAGAGGTGTGGGGTCTGGCATATCATGATAGAACATCACACATTTGCGATTGACCAGTTTTGGGCGTTTTTTCTTAACTTCCACATTCAATTTCGAGATTTGACGACAGTAGACATTTGAATCAATAGTTTGGTTTCTTTGAAGCAGCTCAAAGTAGACTCTACCCTTGTAATCCCAGCACACAGAAAGAATAATCTTTTGGTGATGAATATTGACCTTTTTTTTATTTTTGTGGTAGAGAGGTGAATGCCATTTATGCATAGAGTGTGCTTGCAAAAAGGCAACTGGACTACTCACTAAACACCTCCCATGTCAACCTAAGAACCCAGCGTGGAATCGTTGAGAACCCAGCCTGGAACCGTAATATTGGCCTTGGATATTGATTGTGCGGGCCCATCTTGCTTAGTCCACGATCGCTTTCAGACTACGTTATTGTAAACAATTCGTTATGATTTTTTTTATAAACGGGTTGTTTTGGTTACGATTCAGCAAAGAGTTGCATATGGTAATGCATTTGGTGAGGTGTGTTTCTTTTAATTTGTGAGGAACCCGAGCATCCAATTTGTTTACAAAACCAAGTAAACGGTTGGATTCAATAAGTCGAGCTTGTTTGCTTTCTTTTGAGTTAACTGACACTAGTTTGTTTCGATTATTACCTTTGTTTTGTCATCATCAGAGTGATAGAACAACCAGTATGTGGTGCATCTTGCAAATAAAAATTTCCAGAACGAAAGCAAGCAAACCAACGCTTATACTGGCGTTCAGTAAGGCAGTCCTTACTTTAAACTTCACAAAATTTCTTTTCAGTTTACACCGCATTTTTGCCCTTCTGGAAGTAAAAGAATAAAACATGCCGGTAATGCTCTTTTTTATTGTCCATTTTCAATTTTATTTTTAACCAACTTGTTGTTTATTAATGACGCTCAGTTTTTGACTCAAGATACTCCAAAGTTAAATCTTTAAGATAATAATATAGTCCACGCAGTCACTACAACATGAAATGTGCAATTCACGTCATCTATTATCGAACAACCGAATAAATGACTTGAGGTTCCTGACGACTCATTTCTCTGAACAAATCAGTGCAATGATTGAAAAAGCTACGTCAATCATATTGGCTTTGAGTCGACTTACGGCCAGGAAGGTGACTTTTGATGAGGTTCGTAAGGTCAGTGCTGTTGTATGGAGCAGAAATATGTGGCAACGCTCTCAGTAGCGAGTTACGTTGAAACATTTGGCACGGATACAGAGAAGAGGAGTACTGATAATTGCATTTTCAATGCCAAGAGTCTCTGATTCAGTAGCGCTAGTCCTTGCAGGCGTGGTGTGGATCGTTTTCTTTGCTATAGAATGATGTGCTATCTACCTGCGTCAAAACCAAGACGCAAGGGAGACAGTTATTGGCGAGAAGAGGTAACGCTCATTCAGTGATTGGCAGCAGTCCCGGATGAACAGCATGAAGAAAACAAGGATTGCACGCCTCATTTCTGATCTGAATTGTGTCTGAATCAAATGCACAGTGAGATTGATTTCTACCTAATGCAGCTCTCAAGCAGGCATGGGTGTTTTTAGTTTATTTACATGAAATTCGTAAGTCACGGTCCACCAACTGTACGTTTTGCGCTAGAATAATATCTACCACATATTTTTCCCATGCGAAAGATAGGCCAGATTGTACTAAAATTTCTTCAAGAAAACGGGAGAGCTATTGCCTAATAGTCTAATTGCGGAAATGCTGACATTGGTTGACAAATGGAATCATGTGGCACATTATCGTCGGGCAGTCCTAAAAGACAAAAAGAACTCACAGTAGCCAGAGACGTTGAGGATGAGGACTAGTTTTCTAGCAATCCCTCTTCCTTCCCTTCTCCCACTAAATCAGGGAGCCCTCAACATGAAGGAGCCCCATAATATAGCAAAGCAAGCCTTAGCCTGAAGTAATGTGTCAAACTGTTATAAGCTGGGCTCTCAGATTGACACACTGAGTGCCCAAACTTAAAGTGTTCATAGCCTTTAACTTTCAACCGCAAAAAAGTCCTTACGTAAATTGCAGAAGTCTTTGATTTATTTCACATTGGCCTCAGGTTCTCAATAAAGCTTTTCTTAATGGAATCGATCAAGCATATTTGCTGGCAGTAACATCTCCAGGATTGAATTCTATGCCTTCTTTAGTAGTGACGGTAGCAGCTTTATGTTCAATGATTTTCTTAGTTCTCTCTTTCATTTTTCATTAGGCTTCTTTTAGGAATTTCTGGTTGCGTTGTCCAGCGTATTCGGTTCACTTATCAATTTATCATCCTTTGTTGTATTTTTCATTCTTGTTATTACTACTTTTGATCCTGATGTTGTCAGGGTGGTTGGGCCATCCCGTGAAGTCACCATCTCTATTCGTTTAGGTAGATTCCTGATTGGCCCCAGGGGTATTTTTGCAAAATAGGTAGGTCATGCAAGGCTTTGCTCTAGCCTTCATTGAGAAAGGCGTTCAAAGCTAGACCAGTGCTAATAGGCAGTCCATTCAACCAAACCTACACCACCAACACAACGGTAGAAACTTTGAGCATTCTCTGAGGCCTGCCAAGGTTTTTTCCGGACAAAGAAAATATAATACTTAGACTCAAGCTGCTTGCGTGCAAGTTTTACTTCGATGATGCCACGCCATGCAACTAGGTTGAAATATTATACGCACTACCCCAAAACATCAATTCCAATTCATGCTCTTATTCGTAATCCTGAGCCAAAGAGCTAAAGCGAACCTTCAAGTACACAAGTGGCAACAAGCATGGAGGGGTCTAAAGAATGTATTCCACACATCCTTTAGACACTGAAAAAATAGGAGTCCAAACACGTCACTTGACACAAAAAAGCAAGGCCCGATGGCTTTCCAAGAAAAACAAGTTGCGTAAACAGACCTACGCTCATGTCAGAAGAGTTTTGTACCCAATTTATCAGAAATGCAGTCACCAGCAATGAATAGCCTCAAGAAATATGTCAAAGAGATGTGCACGTTTATAAGAAAATCCGAGGTTTTTCTATTTTCAATGGTCGCCATTTTGTTGCTAACCAACAAAAATCACTCAAATCATGAATTCTCAAAAATATTAATGCTTATTGGAAAATTTCAAGAACATCAAGTGTAAACCGCAGTGACTGATTGGATGCAAAGTCCATAAAATACCAGAATCATGTGGTATTGTTGTTGTTATTGGAGAAATTTCAAACGGCTATAACTTCCGTGTATATCATGTGATTTTCATCAAACTTACAAAGTTTAAGAAACCTTAGCAGGAATACGTAAATACTCAATTTCGTTTAATTTAAGAGTACCTACGCGATTTTATAGGGGAAAACGTGAAATTCGAATATCATACTATTATTAACAAAGTTGAGTGAACTTCGTTTTGAGAAGTTCTCATCAAAACCTGTCATTTGATACCCATATTGGCTACCTTTGATGAAATTTTTTTTTTTCAGGGGCCACTCCCCTATATGGGGAGACCCCCTTAAATACCTTATAAATTTTTTTGTGGTTGAACTTTGAAGAGAACACCACTTTACACCTGTATACAAAATTTGATGTTTCTAGTTTAAGCAGTTTGCGAGAAAAAGTGCTGTGACACACGGACGGACAGACGGACAGATAGGTCGCGAAACTAGTAGGGTGTTGTAAAATTATTTTACAAAACCCTAAAAAGGTATTTAAATATTAACCATTAATATGATGTCTCTTAATGGAGTCCATGGATGGTATGAGGTAGGAAGTAGTTAAGAGGTAAGCAAGGGTAAATTTCGACCTCCATATTTACAGAGGTTTCTCATGGTAATGTTTCTCCTTTGGGTATGCGGGGGTGGCACCTTCCAAAAAAAAAAAACCTAGCTTTTAGGAACATTTCTATCAACCAGCACTCCCCATATTGTGCACAACGTTAGAGGTGGGAACTTGTACCTTTTAGTATTTCAAACAACATGTAAAGCGTACCGCATTGCTTCAGGAGTCTTGAAATAATTATCACTGAGGAACCTCGTAAAATATTTCAACTAGTTAATTTAAACTGTTTTTTATTGCAGAGCATAAATTCAAAAGCAAATTTAAATGATCCCCCTAAAATTTAAGGATTGTATTGTAGTAAACTGATGATTCATTCAAGCCATTTATAGTAACTTATTATATTATTCCGGTTTTTTTTATTTAATTTCTTTTTTTTTTTTTTAATTTTTAACATATTTATGAATAAAACTTATAACTTTTATCCTATAAATTTAAAAGCAAAATAAACGGTATTCTACAATTCTGGTTAACTTTTTGAATTCCATATTTTGATCTCAAAGCGCGGTTCACTTCTTTCTAGCTCTTTGAAACATTGTGTTATATAGAACTGTGAAGCTTCGTTGATATATGTAAAAGCCATCGTCAGATGGTCTTAGGTTAAAATTGATGGTCTTAAGTTAAGTTTGAACTGTCTTAAATCTGAACTTAAGCTTTCAATATTTTTGTGGTTAATAGTCAAGATTCGTTTTTTGATTTTTTTGAAGGGTTCAAAAACTTAATGGTTAGTAATTTCACAAAACTAGGTTACAACAAAAGTAAATATTTGTTTCTGCTCATAAAATGCATATATCCAGTGTTATTTGTTTATGTCACTCAGAAGGAAAGAGTTTTAGCGATAAAAGAACAATATATTATTGATAGGTAGCTGCTTCCACTGAAGACCAGGAAATTTTCGTTGGTACAGCATGTTGCCTTTCGTGTTTATGATTGAAAGCACATAAAGAAAGTTTCTAAAATATTTTTTCTGAAAGCAATGGTTTCTATATCTTAAAAAATAAGAATGCTGAAGAACTTACATGATGCGCTCCAAGCCCCTGTAAATAAGAAAGAAAAAAATCTAATCTATTTCAATTTCCGCATTTTCTCTTGAATATCTTTAATTTAAATAAAATTTATTTTCGATCATACTTTATGCAAAGAATATCACAACTAGTGACATTTTTCACCTGTAAGTTGAAATGAAAGCTTTCATCAAAACTTTTGATTACTTCGAAAAAAAAACGACAGCCTCTAACTGCGCAGGATCTATGAATAAACTTTTTAACGAATTTCCCCTTATCCCCAAAGAAGCTTCAACCGTTTCGCTTAAAATATAAATAAGTTACCCCAAGTCATTGTTATGGGAAAATATTTGCTGAAAATACCGAAAAAGCTCTTAAATTTCAACATATGCGACAATATTTTTCGACTTTTCCAGGAATGTTGCAGAACAAGAGTGCAAGTCTAACTTTCATCCCAGTCATTGTTTCTCACTTGGAATTGGAATACTACAAGAGTTTGGATATATAGTACATTTGAAATAAATGAAATTAAGAACACAAAAATTCGATGGAACAAAAGAGTTTCGGAATAAGTTTTGTGATTTGAAAAAAAAGAAGGATTATCGGAAACTTGGCTGCTAAACGTTGATATTAATTTCCTGAAAAGAACAATATAGCTCATATTAGGACCTTTGTAGCATTTGTAATAAAAAGTCACATCCGAAGACCTTTAATTAACCACCAGCATTCCTATTTTAGTCCTTTCAAATAAACGCATACTTTCGCAAACCGGCGCTTTTATTCTAATTCGGCATCATGAAGACAAATCGTAAATTTTAAACACTGTCACATTCATGTCACCTAAAGCGTTTCACCTTATCCCCTTTTAAAACAAAACGATATAAAAGGAAAAAAAAAATGTATACAAAAATCCTTGTAATTTGTGCGAAAAACGTTGCAGTTGCTCTTCTATTTGGTACTACTGAATCTTCCTTTTGCCACCAACCACCAACATCAGGATACACAGCCACTGCCTTTGCCGCCACCACCAAGTCTTTTGGAATTAAATTGTCCTTATGGGGATGACTTACAATTAAATTAGCGCGGAGAGCAACAGAGCCAACAGATGCCACAATCATTTAACCTACATCGAAAGGTCCAAGTGGAGCATAAGAATTGGTAGGAGATAATGAAGTGGTTGGTAATGCGGAGAGAAGGAGTAAAATTGGAAGGTTATTCATATGTTTTATTAAGGGCGGGAGCATAAATATATGCATGGTTGGCTGAGAATGTTTGATGAAAATACCTCATGCTGACTTTGTGTTTTTCAAATAGCTTTAGAGATGGTGTATTTAAGGACAATGGTAAGATGGCATATGAGAGTAATGGGAATTCATTTTTATTTTTCTTTTTATTTTGAGGCTTAGTTTTGGGATTCTTCATAAGGAGTCAAACAATGTTCGAGTTAGTGCGTTTGAAGTGATTAAGTTATTTTTAAATAGAAAGACGTTGAGCCAAAGAAGAGTGAAGCATGAAGGAATCAAAGAAGATAATTAACATGGAAATGAACCCCTAAATACTCGAAATCGGAAAGAAATTCTGTTACTATGTGGTATAGTATCGCAAGAACCCGCATGTGACATTTCTGTTCCATGTTATTTTTGGTAACGCTTCATGAAGGAATTCTGAGAAATTCCGATTCTCATTTCTTAGTTTCTTGGATATCAACAGCGTGGGGCATTCACTTAAAAGGACATCATGAATCGTTATTAACGACAACCCTTAACTATTCTGTTGATGCCCGCAGCAGTATACTCCGGATCGGAATACTGCCTCGTGTCCTAATTATTACTAATAACAACATTCTGGAGGCCCCGGCGAGATCCGTCGCAAGTTTTGATGTGTGTTGTCATTAGGTTTTGGATTATGGATATGTTGCGAGCTGCGTTACTATTTGTTTTTTTTTTTTTTTCACGTCTGTTGATGCCGTGCAGTGCCCTCTGTGTGTGCTTGTGTTACGTGTGCAGTGAATCGATCATCTAAGGAAGGACAAGTATGCGGAGAAATAAAAATCGCTGTCCACAGAATTGGATCCGATCATCGTTAACTACAGGAAAGACCCGACGGCTTGGAAAGAAAGAGCCGATTATTATCAGGAGCAGCTGTGACGACTCGACTCCATATGCGACGAATTCGAAACAATCTATAGCCAAATCTGAGCATTACCAGAGATGTCACCATCCCACCCGTATTTCACCATGTGAAACCATGCAGTCCACTGTACGACACCAAACAGTTCAATTTTACAGACTTCCAGCGGCATTTCTCCGAGAGGATGTTGGCCTTGAAAGGTACCAAGAAGGACACTGGGCTTCCTTCGGATTGTTTAAGCGCGAGCTTCAAGGAGGATACCAGCCAACCTGGGACAACAGATGTTCCGTCCCACAGCGATCCGCCCGCCACCAATATACTGCAAAGAAACAAGGGGATGGTAGATGCATTGCTCCAATTTGCCTCGCGTTTGGATTACCCAGAGCATTCACGCCAATGGTGCAAGGCCAGGAACATGTCGCTTCAAAGAAGTTGAGCTTAATTAGAAGAGCACTATTGCCAGCTGTGTGAGCTCGAAGACGACCCAGAACAACTGGGTTTCAACCACGAACGACACACCAATTTAGAGGAAGTACTTCAGGACAGTCTGATCCATCTGGAAATTGCGGTGGAGGAATTTGACGTCATAGCTCTTACACCCATTACAACCTCAGTGAACCCCAGTCTACGCCTGCCCAAAATCACCGTACCAAAGTTTGAGGGTAGTTAGTGACAGTGGCAGAATTTTCGAGACTTGTTCGAGTAGATAGTCAATAATAAGCCCATCTCAAAATGCCAGAAGTTGTGGTACCTCAAGGCGAGTCTCACTGAAGAAGCAAATCGACTAGTCATCAACTTCACTCTCTCAGAGGAGAGCTATGAAGTGGTGTGGACTACGCTGACATAACGGTACGATAACTGACGACTCTTGGTTGTTGCACTCATTGAAAGACTGCTAGGACAGCCCTCCCACGCTAACGAAAAGCCTTCAGCAGTAGCCATAAAATCCGTGCTTAACGTGACTCAAGAGTGCATTAGAGGCCTGGAGAGCCTCCATATAACCACAAGCAAACGGATCCATTGCCCATGCACTTATGGCTAAAAAAGGTGGATGCAATCACACGCAAACCATATGAACAAACGCTAACTAGCCGACGGAGGGTGCTCCCTCTGAATGGACTCTTGCGTTTCTTGGAAAGGGGCTTCCGGGCCCTCGAAACACTTAAACATCAGCCGAAAGGGCAGGGGAACCAAAACCACCATGACTACAGTAGTGACGTCTTTATGTCTCATGTGCCAGCAGACGCATCTGCTATACTATTGCCCAGCTTTCCTGCAGCTCACCGCCACCAAACGACTCAGTTTTATTCGTTCAAGGGACTATGTTTCAACTGCCTGCAAGATGGTTAAAAAGCCACTGAGAGCCCTTCCAGGAAGTACAAAGAATGTGCCAAGGCTCACAATAACCTGCTGCATTTGAGCGGAGTGGTCAATTCGAAGCCAGCCAGAGGGATATCTCCGAGTACGACTATATCCATACGGAGTGACGAACGGCCAAAAGAAGTACTAGCGCTCTTTCTGACTATAGTATCTAAATATTTGTACTCCTGAGCGCAGCCGTTGTCAGGTTTAACAGCAGCAAGGGTAAGACCACGGATTGCCGAGCTATGCTAGATTTAGGTTCCCAAATCAACTTGATAGCTACGCACGCAGTATGCAAACTGGAGCTGGATCCCACACCTGCATCAACATTCATTGAAAAGGTTGGAGGAACAACATCGAGAGCGCAAGGAAAAGTGAACATCAGTCTACAGTTCCGAATAGCTAGATACGCCACGTAAATGAATTCACACGTGCTGGATAAGATAATTTCACCGCACCCACTCAAGAACTAGACGTGCTTAAATGGCCCATCTGGAAAAACATGAAGTTGGCAGATCCCAACTTTCACAAAACCGATCGCCATACAATTTGATGAGATTTTGGCCATTGGGCATATAAAGTTGGACCCAGAACTTCCAATGCTCCAAAACACGCTACTTGGATGGATTGTAGCGGGAAAGGTGGGCACTCAGCAATCATCCCCAGTAACCTTTGGAATTATGGCAGAGGATTCTAATTCGTGGGAGACCATCAAACGTTTTTGAAAGGTGGAGGAGGTTCCAGACTCAACACACACCTTGATATCAATGGAAAGGACATGGGATGAACAGTTCAGCCAGACAATGCAGCGGCTGCGCGATGGTCGTTCCAAAGTTTGAATTCCCTTTTGCGATGATTTCGGAAGGCTAGTTGAATTGAAGGATATTGCCACACGCAAATTTTTAGCAATCAAATGCAGGCTGGAGAGAAATCCTGAATTGAAGCTCAAGCACATGGATTTTATGGACGAGTGCGAACGTCTGGGGCAAATAGAGGAGATCCACTGGCACAAGGGAGCACATTATTTTCTACGGCATTATTATATGCTAAAGCCGGACAGTAGTACCACCAGGTTGAGAGTGGTCTTCGATGCCTCCACGAACATTTCCTTGAACGATATCCAGCATACCAGACCCACTGTGTAGGATGACCTGTTTGCCATCCTGCTGCGCTTCCGTCTGCCACGTTTTGCCTTCACAGCTGACATTGAAAAAATGTATCGACATGTTATGCTCCACCCGGTCGATCGGAACTTACAAATTTTGGTCTGGACAGCCAGCCCATCACATCGATTATGACATTGTGGTATAAAAACCATGACGTATGGCACGACGTGTACTCTGTGTTTGGCAACCAAATGTCTTTATGTTCTAGCACAAGAAGAGCTACACTCAGCACCCCTTGGCACCAGCGCATTATAGCATAACTTTTACATGGATGATGTCATGACTGGGGCAGACAACTTGGCTGAGGCCAACCAGAAACAGGGGGAACTAGGATGTAAATCATTCTCGCCTTCGGCAGCAGATCGACATCCACTTTGACTTCCAGCAGTATACCGGAGGACCATGTTGAAACTTTAAGGGTGATATGGCTCGCAAAGGCTGACGAGTTTCAGAACCACATTCATTTGGATCTCACCGCGTCCAAGCTAACCTAAAGGACAATCGCGTCGGACATTGCCCGAATGTTTGATCCATTAGGAATTATGGCTCCAGTTCTTGTGACGGCCAAGCTGTTCCTACAGGAGTTATGACGGCTATAGCTGGGTTGAGATGCAGCCTTGCCGACTAAAATACACACTCATCGATTTGAGTTCCACAATGGCCTGTCATCGTTGTGGAGGGGGCGTTTTCCACGACGCATCAGAGTTCATGAGAAGTCCGTGCAGATGCAATTGCACACGTTTTGTGAGACCTCCGTGAAGGCATATGGAGTAGTAGTCTACGTTTTGACTACATCAAGGAGTGGCCAAGTTGAAGTCAGGCTACTGTAGCTAAGTCACGGGTAGCACTAATCAAATTTAACAGTTCCACGGCTGGAACTGTGTGCTGCCAAGTCAAGGGTAGAGATCACAGAGCGGGTCAAAACTGCGCTGAAACTGCCAGATGTCTTCAACGTCTTGTGTTTGGATGGTGAAAGTGTGTTGGCTTGGGTTGACTCTACCGCCTTGTCCTACAATACCTTTGTGGCCAATTGAATTTCAACTATTCAAATGCTGTCGAGGCCGAAACAATGGCGACATATCGCTTCATGAGACAATCCTGCCGATGTTCTTTCACGTGGTTTGGCGCCAGCTGAACTGGGTGGTTGTGAGCTGTAGCTGCCGGGGTCTTCGTGTTTGTGTGAACCTGAGGCAGACTGGCTACCTGAGTACAGGAGTGGAGGACCCTATGACTTAGAAAAAAGGCGAATCAAGGCAGGAGCACTAACAGCAATATAAGCAAACTGCAGTTTTATGCATGAAGTTCAGCACGGGAGCTTCTTTAGAAGCAAATAATCGTCTATGTGCTGTGTTTTACCGGTCGGTGATGGCCAAGCTCCCAGCTTTCCCAAATGCGCACCAGTGCGGTCACTCACCAGACGCTATCCATAGCACTGGAGGTCATCGTGAGAAGCATGCAGCAAAGTGACTTCCACGAGGAGTTGCGGAACATTTAGCTCAACATGCAGATCTACAAAACCAGGCCTCTGGCAGGGCTGGCTCCTATTCTGGATTCGGACGGAATCCTTCACGTTGGTGGGAGACTGGAGGCCTCGAGACTCTGCACACGCTCACGAGATTGCTGATGATGGACATCAATCGCAACAGCAGTCATCTTGGAGCGCAAGCGCTGTTAGCCACCACAAGACAACGTTTCTGGCCAATCAGGGAAAAACAGCTGGCAAGATCGATTGTGTGACGATGCATTCTATGTGGGTGAGCCAAACCCCGGCTGTTCACTCAGATTATGGGAAATCTGCCGGGTACTCACGTGGAGCCGGTACACCCGTTCATCAATACAGGTGTTGATTTCTGCGGACCGTTGCTATTACCGTGGCAGTGGTGTGCGGCCTCAGTAGGGGTACATTGCCATATCCTGCTGCTTGGCTACCAAGGCCGTCAATCTAGAATTGATGAACGATCTGAGTACCAATGTTTTCATTGGTGCTTTGAAGTGGTTCATCGGGAGATGAGGCCACTGCAGAAATCTGTACTTCGACAATGCTACCAACTTTATGCGTGCACACAATCAACTGCGCGAACTATCTTCATGACTTTGTTTGGCAAAGGCACAAAACAAAGTGATCAACTCCTGCAGTACCCGAGGAATAGAATTCCACTTCATTCCTTCATTCCTTGACTCCAATACCAGGCGACCCCAATGGTCTGGCAACGTTGAAACCAGGACAATTCTTCATTGTGGAACCCCTTACAGCCAGCGGGTGGAGCCTGTCACTGGTGGGCTTCATACTTGCTGGAAACTGATAAACTATATTAAAAACAAGTTTTGTCGTCAAACGACACGCAAATATCTGACCAAGCTGCAATATCGCGTCAACTGGTGACATATGCAACCAAATACGATCCCCGGAATAATCGTTATCATCAAGGAGGACAACATGCTGACCCTAAGATGGCCCCTGGGATGAAACGCACAAAGATGCTGATGACTTCGTTAGAGTCACCGACGCGACGTAAAGACTGCTACGAGTGTGGTGAGAAGGTCTATCCATCGGCATGCTCCACTTGCAGTATAGGAGAGTACCACACCCAAAGCAATTGTTCCCGAACCGGATGCCCAAGTCCCATCTGAAGAGCAGCATCAAGCATCTGACCCACGCAATGACTGCAGTAGGCTTCGTTGAGGAGGAAAATGGACGCCACTACTATCGCTTCTGCTTGTTTGCTTACTAATCCCTTTAGCGGTGACAACTCCCATCAAGGTATTGTCAACTGGTCCATAGCCAGGGCTGCACTTTTTGTCTCTGGGAAATGCCTTCCTATGGACAAGTGAATGGAAGTTTTTGGTTTATTACTACTAACAGAGTTGGCCATTCTGCAAAATGGCACGATCTGGGTGCAACAACTATGCAATCGTGATCCTCGTCAGACCAACTACTTGCCTTCGATTGAGCAATTCCATCACTTTACAGATCTATTTTTCAACGTAAACTAGGTCCTGAAGATTAGATCCAGAAGAGAAGCAATAAACGCAGTGGGTGGTCTAGCTGAATCCTTATTTGGCGTCCTGGATGAAGATTACGCCAACCAGATGTCTCAAACCATCAGAGCTATGCAGGGAGATCAGAACAGGCTGCGCTCCTTTTTTTTGTGGTAGGGAGGTGAATGCCATTTAAACACAGAGTGTGAGACTTCCATGCGCCACTGGACTACCCACTAAACACCTCCCCTGTCAACCTGAGAACCCAGCCCGGAATCGTTTGACACATAACTTCAGGCCAGGTCTCGTTTTGTTACGCCGTGGGGCGCCTTCAAGCTGGGGAGTCCCTTTTCTAGTGGGAGGGGAGAGAGGAAGAGGAAATGCCAGAAAAGCAATCCCCCAGCCACAGCGCCCCCAACTGCTGTGAGCCCCTTTTATATTTTAGGACTACCCGAGCATAATGTGCCACCTGGTTCCAATTGTCAACCGATTCGAGCATCACCGCAACTATATTATCCGGGATGAGCTCTCCCGTCTCCCTGTAGACTTCCCTTCGCAGCCTGACCCATTTTGTACACGCAAAAAATGTGTGACAGGCATTGCCCTCCTCTCCTGGGCAAAACCGACAATCGGGGGACCGTGACTTATCAATCTTGTGCAGGTAAGACTGAAAATACCCATGCCCGCTCAAAAACTGGGTCAGATAGAAGTCAGTTTCAATGCCTTCGATTTAGCCATGGTCTCACATCCAGAATGAGGCGCGCAGTCCACCTTCCCTTCGTGCAAATGACCCAAGACTGCTGCCAATCATTGAGCGAGCGCTGTCTCTCCCCGCGGACAACCATCTCCCTTGCATCTTCGTTTCGGCGCAGGTAGATAGCGTGGCGCTCTCTATCAAGGAGGGCAACAGGAATCATGCCTGCAATAACTCTCACCGCCGAGTCAGAGACTGTTGGATACGAAGATGCAGTTCTCAGTGCTCCTCTTCTGTGTACCTGTGCCAAACGTTTTCGGCATACCTCCTTGCTGAGAGCGTCGCCTCATACCTCTGCTCCGTACAGAAGCTCCGACCATACAGCACTCACCAAGAGGCGTCTTCTTGATAGGCTTCCCGAAGAAGGCTTCTCAGCTGTTGCCCTGACGTGTCTGAATTGGTTGGAAATGCATATTGTCCGATAGCCGTGTATGGTTGCTGTTGTAATACAGGAAAACTTAAAACCCCCATAGCTCTTTTAAATATGATTCGGTCTTTCTGAAATTTATAGTAATAATTAAACTTGTAAATTGACATTCACTTTTAAATTTTATTGAATTTGAGGGTACCTTTACGATTTTATTCAAGAAAGTGTAAAACCCATAAATCATACTAATACTTAAAATGTTGAGTGAAGTGTGACTTCCGACGTATTTGTTGTTTTAGCGGTCAGGATTTTTTTCGGGTGTAAGGGTTCTGATCACGAGGAGGGGGGGGGGGGGGTACGATTAAATCTTGTGCGTTTTCCCTTCTCCTGCCTCCTACGATACTGGTAAAGTAAGACCTTTCATATGACGCCCCACTTGGCCACCTTTGACGAAAATTTTTTTTTTGACGTCCACTCCTCTTTATGGGAGACCCTCTTAAAACCATTTGAGAATTATTTCTTTCCAAAACTGTCTAGAAGTCATGAGTTCCGATCTTCCCGCAAAGTTTCATGGCTGCTGTGACATAAAGATGGACCCAGGTACCGATTGTTATTGAGTTTTGTATTTTATCACAAAACCGTTAAAAAATGTGTATGTATAGAGATATAGGTAATAATAGTATACAAATCATGTTCACCAGAAATTAACATTCTTGAGAAAGTACTAAGAAACAAAATACGAGTATATATATTCGAATAGAAACTAGCCTAAGCAGCAATAACAAATAAAAACGAAAAAAGAACAAATGACTAAAGCATAGAATTCAAGTTGATTTTCCGATTTTGCCCATAAAATAAAAACAATACACAAAATATAAGAAATAATGTATGAGAATAAGCTAGCTCATTCAACTCTTTTGCAATCGAAGAGAAATCTCATCCTACAACATTCGCCGCTTTTGGCTACTTCGCTATTACAATCGCAATTTGCCTATCAGCACGAAATTCACTGCCACTGAGTTATTGGATAAGAGCCGATTGCATCTTGCCTCTCCTTGCAAGATCCGAGCTTTGCAATATGGAAAGAAATTGTTACGATAGGAATTTCAATTCGAATATGAAAGAAATTGCAAACAGTATTGATCCACTACAACTAAATTCTTCGAATAGAAAAGAATTTATGTAACAGTGGAAACAAAAACCTCGTACAAGTTTTAATAGAAAATATTACAGTGGAAACAACAAACTCGTAACAGTGAGAACAACAGCCTCGTACAAGTTTTTACAACAGTGGAAACAACAACCTTGAACAAACTTGTCGGGGTCACCAATGTCGGGGTTTGAATGTCGAGGTATCAAAAATAATAACTTTATTCAATTATTATAAAGGTAATAAAACTAAATAGAAATTCAAGATGGCTGATGCCGTTTATGTTAATAAGTAAACGGAGTACATTTGGTACGTCCGGATGTAGTCTTTATCTACATCCGGACGTACCAAATGTACTCCGTGAGTTGATCCTCTGACAGCGATTCTGCAACACCCCTGCTGTGGTCAATCATCTACTTACCGTATATGTTGTGACCACCACAAACTCAACTGTTCCAATACAACAACCTTATATAGAAACATTGATCATAAATATCCAAAAAATTTATCGGAACTAAAATAAGGTTAATGTACATCAAGAATATATATCGCTCTGGCAAGGGCAAAGAGGTTTTAATAATTAAATTCTTTCCCATGCATTTGGGAAAGAAAATTTCGCTGAGCAAGCAAAAATAAAATATATAAACGGCAAAGCTGGCAGGGAAAATCCAAGCGACTTCTAATCGTTGCTTCGTTTGGGTGGTCCTACCCACACATACCTTTTAAAAGCTAGTTGGCCTTGTTTAACTGGTTGGCTTAGTGCCCAGTATAATTCAAACAAATCATTCTTTCTGGTTAGTCTGATTTGCTCAGAAAGTTTACCTCTTCGTGGTTAGCCTGCTGGCTCGGAAAGAGGGAAGCTACTACTAATCGTTCCTTCTTGCTGATTGGCTTTGCCTAGCGATTTTTGTAAACCAGCCTGGCTCAAATACTACATCTCGTATGCTAAATTAGGCTCTAGCAATCCTTGACTCTCATTGGGAATATTTACAGATATTCCTTGAAAACTACGATTTGTTCAAATAGTTAATAACTGATCAGACTGACTCTTATAAATAGAATAAGCTGTTTTAGGCTCAAAAATTAGAAATCTCTCTGGTATAAACAAACCTTGCAAAAAGCAAATAAAATCTACGACGTCTAACCGAAAACAATATCCATTTTAAAGCTCCAATTTTTGCATAAAGTATTGCTACGTTTTCTTTTAATAATTCAAAAGTTGACCCTGGAAAGCATTTTAGCATCATAAATTGCATTCTATTTTTAATTTAAATACTCTCTCTTCCTGGCAAGATGTCCACCAAACATTATTTCCTTTTCATCTTTGTCTGTCGTCTTTCGTTACACCACACTGAGATTAAAGAGTAAAACTTGAAAGAACACAGAAACTTCTATATTGCAAGTTGGGCAGACAAACCTACACTCATGTTAGAAGGGTTTTGTACCCAACTTCTCCGAAATGCAGTCACCAGCAACAAATAAAGTCAAGAAACATGTCAAAGATATATGCACGTTTAGAAAAAAATCCTTTGTTTCTCTATTTTGAACGGTCGCCATTTTGTTGTAAAGTAACAAAATTCACTCAAAAATGAATTCATAGAAATCTTTAGGTTATTCATCTTATCTCGAAATTTTCAGGGGATCAAATCAAAACTGGGATGATTGATTCGATGGAAAGTCCATAAAATACCAAAATCGTGTTATTGTTGTTTTAATACGAGAAATTTCAAATGGCTATAACTTCCGTGAATATTATTCGATTTTCATCAAACTTACAGAATATTAGGGATTCTTGTAAGACTACCTAAATATTGAAGCTCGTTCAGTTTAAAGCGATCGATAGGATCTTGTTGGGGAAAATGTGAATTTCGAAAATCATTCTTTTATTAACAAAGTTGAGCGAATTTTGACTTCTACGGTATTTTTTGTTATTGTACTCATAAGCACCTACCTCCATAATTTTTTCAGATAGTTCAGATCACAGATGGCGGACGGGAGGACACAAATTGTTCGTATACTTCCCCTCCATGTGCGCCGCTCGAAGCAAAACATGTCAGTTTAAGACCTGTTTTTAAAAATTCTAATCAAGACCTTTCGTTTGATACCCACATAGACTGCCTTTGATGATTTTTTTCAGAGGCCACTCCCCTGTCTGGGGAGAGCCCCCTTAAATACCTTATAATATTTTTTTGTAATTGTACTTTGAAGAGGGCACCACTTTACATCTATAGGGTTTTCCATTAGTGTAATAACAATAAATAAATGAATTTCAATAAATCTTTTATGAGGCACGCTGTGTGGCTACTGGCACCGTCTTGTTGAACCCACATATTATTTATGTCAAGTCCATCCAATTTCGGCCACAAATAATCTTCCAACAAAACACGATAGTGCTCCCCATTGTCATTCGTTTTCATCTACGAAAAAATACGGCCCAATCACACCTCCGGCATGAAAACCGCTCCAAACAGTAATTTTCGCGGATGCAATGGGGTCTCAAGAAGCAAATGTGGTTTCGTTGCTGACCAATATACATGTTTTGCTAATTAACAAAGCCATTGAGCCAGAAATTAGCTTCATCGCTGAAGATAATTTTTCAATGAAATTACTCATTTTCTTCAAGCTTTGCCAGAGCCCAATCGGAGAAGTTCCGGTATTTCGAATGATCTTGTGGCTTTAGTTCTTGAGTCAATTTGATTTTATTACCATGTAAGCCAAGACTTTTTTGCAAAATACTTCCCAGTGTCGTTTGAGCAATGCCCAATTCTTGAAAACAACGTGGAACCGACTGATTTGGCCCATTTTGAATCGATACACTTATGGCTGCGATATTTCCTACACTTGGAGCGGTACGACGTCTTTTTGGCACTGAAACGTCGAATAATGAAAATTTGGGATCAAACTTATCCACTGCAGCACGCACAGCCTGTCGAGTTGGACAATTATTATGGCCGCAAATTAGAGTAAGCGCTCTTAAAGTTGCAGACTCAGAAATTCGCTATTTACTTTTAATAATTTCCGAACGTTGCTGGTTCTTAAACCTGACCATGATGAAAACGTTGAATTTATTTATTTATTCAAATCCATTTAACAGACAGAAATCCAACAAATCAAGCAGAAAAAAGTTAATCTAAAATATGTAAGAAATGAAGATAGAGTCAAGATCAAACATTAATCACTATTCGCAAAAAGTAACATCTTTAATTTAATTTTAAAAACAAAGTAGGACGTGGATAGAGAGCCAAGCTCGAGGCTGTTATGCATTCTGATGATTCGTGGCATAATTGAGTGAAAATATAAATCTGTTCACGCGTACGGAACCTCAAGAATGTGATTAAACCGACTAGGTCGTGCATACAGTCTGTATTGCAAGTCTGCGCTTAGGGTGGAGGCAATTTGTTGGTGGTACAACTTAAAAAGTAAACATTGATTTAAGAAGGTTCTACGGGACGACAGAGAAGGGAGACGAAGTATGGATAGACGACACTCATAAGACTCATAAGCTACGTTGAATTTGAAAAACACAATACGGGTAAACTTACGCTGAACAGCTTCTAGTGAGTTCATAAGATATAAATGTCTAGGAGACCACACTACTGAGCAGTACTCAAGGAGCGGGCGGACAAGACACGTGAACAAGCGAGCAGCGG
The DNA here is from genome assembly GCA_963969285.1 of Odontomyia ornata. NCBI lineage: Eukaryota > Metazoa > Arthropoda > Insecta > Diptera > Stratiomyidae > Odontomyia > Odontomyia ornata. The sequence continues at coordinate 38,186,339 of OZ017741.1, forward strand.
TAGCAATATTTGCAAACTTAAGCAAATGCCGCATAAGAAAACCCGAAACTTTGGATGCCTTGGTAATTAAGCTAAAAATGTGGACATCAAATTTAAGCTTGGGGTCAAATATTACACCAAGATCTTTACATGAGTCTGCAGAGGAGAGAACAACATCACATAGGGTAAAATTAAAAATTAAAGGCACAATTTTCAAAGTAAACGTCATTTTAAAACATTTGGAAACATTAATACGAAGGGAGTTTACATTACACCAGTTATACAGGTTAAAAAAAATTTGGAGACAATCTTCAAGGGACGTAATTGTCCGGAATACCTTGAAATCATCAGCATACAGGAGACAAGAAGAGAAAATTACAGAAGGAAGATCATTGATAGACAGTACGAAAAGAAGAGGTCCAAGGATTGACCCTTGAGGGACACCAGATGTAGGATTAAATGGAAAGGAAATTGTGCCATAGAGATTGACACGACACGAACGGGAGGATAAATATGATGAAATCCACGAATGAAGGGAACCGGATATGCCAAGCAAAGCTAACTTTTGACAGAGCAGAACATGGTTCACGGAGTCAAAAGCTTTAGAGAAGTCCGTGAATATTGCATCTACTTGAAGCTGTTTATCTAAAGCTCTTACAATATAATCTTCGAACTCAGCCAAGTTCGTAGAAGTTGAACGACCCTTTAAAAATCCATGTTGCTGTGGTGTGACACATGAACTCAGGGACTCAAGAAGCCTGTTGTGCACTAGTCGTTCCAGCAGCTTAGAGAAACAGGAGAGGAGTAATATGGGACGATAGTTTGAGGCAGATGATGGGTCGCCGTTTTTAAAGATAGGAACAACATTTGTATCTTTCCAGTACGTTGGAAAGGTGCCAGTACTAAGACTGAGATTGAATATGAGGGAAAGAGGAAAACACAAAGAGGAATAAAGTGACTTTACAAATATATTAGGTAATCCATCAGGACCAGGGCTAACATTCGGATCGAGCAAGTTAATAAGAGATTCAACTTCAGAAGGATCAGTGGAATAGGATGTACTTCATGCTGGATAAGTTTGAATTGAATTTATGGGGGAGTGTAGTATGTCAGAAGAGGAAAAAGTAGAGGAAAAATGTTCGGCAAATAGGTTAGAAATATCCTGAGGGGAGGAGGCTTCAGTGTTATTCCAGTTGACAGTATGCAGGATGGAAGAGGAAGATTTAAGGGATCAGATGCATTACCAAAAGGGTTTAGGGTTATTTGTCAGGAGGGAACTCTCAAAGCTGCTAAAGTAGTTTTTCATGGCCGTTTTGATCTCTGTTTTAGCCAAAGAGCGTAATCTGCAGAAATTTTGCCTAGCATCATCACTTCCGGTCAATTTATAGTGATCAGATTATTCAGGTAATCGTAGAATTTGTTCAAGGAACTATCGCAGTCAAGACGAGTGAAGAAGGTACACCAGTTGACCGAGTCCAGATTGGTTTTAATTGCCTCATAATTTGCTTTAAAGAAGTTGTAACGACAAACTGAGGCAGTTCTCTGGGTTTTAAGGGTATCAACGGATAGTGCTAGAGACAAAGGTGGATGATGTAGATCAAGTTGAACATAAGGATGTAAAAAGAGAGCTATAGATAGACACCCAGTTTAAAAATTTGATATGGCAAAGTCCAGAAGACGACCATTAGGGTTACGGATTTGATTAAACTGTGAAAAAGAACAAAGGGAAAGAAAGGAAGAAAGTAACAAAGAAGGATTATTTGTTGAGGAAATACCAGGTGTTGTTAAGTGGTCCCATTCCACAAATTATAACTTTGGAATGGGGATGACGAGCAAGAAGATAGGCAGAGAGTTCATTGAAGAAGGCTTCGTACACTGTTAAGGGAGAATTACAAGGAATATACACAGAGGAAATTAATAATGAGGAGTAATGAGGAAGAGGGAGTTTCACAAGTACACACTCAACAGCACGAGCAAATTTGAAGTCAGCACAAAGTTAACTATTGAGAGATTTGCAGACTGCAACCAAGACTCCCCCACCATCAGATTTATTAGTGACGATAAGGTCACGGTCGCAACGGTAAACTAAAAAGTCAGGTAATATTTCTGCATTTGAAATATTCTCATTTAACCATTGACAGTTTATTAAAAAAGTTAAGGCTCCGTTCATATAAAGATACAAAATTGCTTTGTCCCTAATGCAAAACCCTATACATACAACATTTGATGTTCCTACGCTTACGAAAAAACTGCTGTGACAAACAAATGGATTTTGTAAAATTATTGCAAAAAAACCCTTAAAAATGAATAGCAACTTTGTGCTAAGGAAGTCATTCAAGTTTGCACAAAACATTTACTTACCTCGCTTCTATTTAACATTTCGTTGCACGAAGTAAAATGCACTCTTTGTTTGCTCTCTTTCAACATATTTTGGTGTGTGCCTACGACCCTTTTCCTTTTTCTCATTTTTTCAGATCTGCTTTGTAACATATTTTTACAAACCTTGGTAAGTTTAAATTTATTTCTCTCCATAATCCTTATTATAAGCGCTAAATAATTGCTTAAAGGCAAAAAGGAAGTGTTTTCAGCATTTGTTTGGAATCCTTATTTTAAATTTTCCACTACTCCTTGTCTGATTTTGCGAGAAATCTCCCTTATGCTATTTGTTTTGTCTATTCCTTTTCCCACTGTAAAATTTCCTGGATTGTCAAACAAAAACAACCACTTGTTCTCATAATAGGTGTTATGAGAGTGGAATATGAGTCCTGACGGTGATTTCATTCGACACTAGACAGAGTTGTGTATACATTTTAATACTCGTTAGTCTGCCGAGTGAAATTGTGTACAAGAGGAGGAGGACTCATTTTAGTTTCTATAAGTGGTTGTTGGTACATTTAGAATTGTAAATACAAGTATATTGAGGTGGAGGTAGACCAGGCAGGCCTAGCTGGAGCACGTTACTGACTGTTGGGATTTGTTGGAGCGAATAATCGGTGTCACACTACTCGTATTCCACATACATACATATGTATGTATGACTAATATTAGAAAAGTGCAGGATATTGGCGTGGGTGCATGGGAGGAGGGGGTGAATATACTTGTTAAGTGCCTACTACAGCAGTGATTGGAAGTGAAAATTTCACACTTTGATGGAACGTGTGTATTTTTAGATACGCGGAGAATCTTTAGATACTATGAGCTTTGAAAGGACTTCTTTGAATACAATATGAATATAAATAGTTACTTTATGATTATCCAAGCAACTTCGATTTCACTCCTGGGAGCTTTCCACTGTGTAATTCAATCCCAGGCCATGGTATGCCATTTAATTTCGAATCATATTTAAATTTTATTCTGCTGAAATTCAAATAGGTAAATGATCACATCCTTTACAACAAATCATCGCAATTCTCCCTAAATGTGCTTCATTACAGATGTAACGTGATACTCTCATTATGTTGTATGTAAATAAAATATCCTCTTGTTACTCAGACACAAGCAAATGATATTATCAATCAACGAAACATGACGTGTTAAATGAACATTAAGAATTAACACAACGCCTTAATGAGTATGTTAAAATCAACATGTGTAGACACCTACACATTATTGTTGTATTTGACCTTTTCATGTGTCAGACTGACGAATATGATATTCGCTTTTGTTTTGTCTATGCTTCCAGCAAAAAAAACATGACAATGTAAATATTTATTTTCTGGCATTGTATTTTTGCTGGTGTTTTTAACTTGGATCTTTTATGTGGAATTTTGTGACATATGTATATAAATGACACGGGATTTTATTTATTAAGGAAACTGACTTCCAAAAGAACCAAAAATTGTAAAATAAAATTCATGGAATAGGAGCCAAATCAGTTTTTCCCCGTTTCCGTTAAACTTGATTAGTAAGTTGCTGCTACTCAATATTCAAGACGGGGAAACTGATTTTAAAAATTTTATTTCACGATTTTTAGTGAGTTGTAGAGTCGGCTTCTTTTTTTCTAAAAGTTTTATTTCATGATTTCGAGTGACAGCTTGAACCCTCAATTGTAAAATGACCAGCGAGCATACTGAATATACAGGGTTGGCGATATAGTAGTTTGTTTTTAAGTTACATGTTGTTTTGACACTGACAGCTATTTCTCGATCAAAATTATGTTAGTGGGCCAGTATTAACGTTCCGCGGATCAAGATGAATAAATTCACGCTTGAACAACGTAGGGAAATATTGAAATCTTATTTCCAAAGTGAATGCTGTGTCGCTCAAACGGTGCATTTTTTGAAAAGAAGTTTTGGCCGAAATAAGGCACCCACTGCGCCTAACTTACGCAAATTTGTGAAGAAAATTCAAGAGACAGGCATGCGGTACGGTCCCCGTACTTGTACGGGGCGCGAACCGGAAAATTTAGCTGCTGTAGCCGAGAGTGTGTGACTCATTCCAAGAACATCAACTCGCCATCGATCTCAGCAACTTGATATTATTTGCACGAGCCTGAGAAGAATTTTGCACAAAGACCTCGGATTATTTGCTTACAAGACCCAAATGACACAGGAATTCACCGGTTCTATACAATATATTTACTGTAGACCTTCGTACTCTCGATCTAAAAGTAAAACTATCATTCTACGCTGATGATAATTGTATTTTTAACACTGCACAAAAAGCAAGAGTCATCACTTCAAAGCTGTAACGATCAATTAATATTTTATTGAAATACTTTTGTAAATGGGAAACTAACTAACTATTCTTCTTCTTCTTAGCACTACAGCCCCTATCGAGCCTTCGCTTCCTGCAAATAGCGCCTTCAACTGTCTCAGTCCATTGACCGCGTCCTCGAATTTTAAAATCCGAGCAGCAACGAACTCTCTTCGTCGACCGAGTCAACCAGGGTTTGCTCGGTTTCCCCACTGGTCTCCACCCTTCATTTCTCTCAATGAAGACTTTGTTGTGTATCCGTTGTTCATCCATACGATTCATATGGTCAGCCCATTTTAGCTTTCACAGTCTTACAATCGTTGAGACCTCCGGCTCGTCAAAAATTTCATACAGCCCATGGTGGTATCGAATTCGCCATTGGTAGCGACAATAAATATATTTGCAATAAATATATTTGCAGATGCTTGATTTAGGGTCCATATTTTACAACCAAGGCAAAGCACAGGTCTAACTCCCAAGTAGACGGTCCCAAGCCCGTTTGAGAAAGGACGAGGGAACCCTTTGTTTCCCCAATCCATAGTTTCCATGATTCCTCATCCCGAACTCCTCAACTATATGGTAGTAAATGCTCTTGGGGTCGCACATTGGGTTTACTGGTTCCCCAATAATGGGACATCAAATGCTGGAAACGGTGAATACATCTAGAGCGCTGCTACTGAATCCTACTTGCACCTCCTTTGTGGGGACGTAAGAGGGTGAAGGCGCATCTTCCACGCCTGATAATGGAATCAACGTAACAACCATGCCGCCGGAATGTAGGTTGGCTGACAGGCTACCTCCCTGTCCCTGGAAAACCTTAAAATGTTTCGAAACCTGCAGATGAGCCTCGGAATGGATTGGACTACAGCAACTACCTCGCAAACGAAAAAAGGACTATGGCTATGGATCTTGGAATGTCAGATCACTCAATTAGACTGGCACTGTTAAGGACCTTTTATAACAAGCCAGTCATAATCAATTAAAAATACTAGCAATCCAGGAAACGAATCGGACTGGAAACGACATTCATGACATGAGATCGCACACAATATTCAAAAGTGAGAAGCCTACAGGAAAACGAGTTTTTAAAGTGGGCTTCATTGTCGATTGGGAGTTCAAACCACACGTTATTGATTTTAAGGCAGTCAATGAACGGTTGTGTGCGATCCCTATAAAAGCGAAATTTTCCAAAACCAGGCTGATAAATGTTCACGGCCCGACCGAAGAAAAGGACGAAGAAATAAAGGAATCGTTCGACAATCACCTGGAAAGACTGTTCAACTCATTGCCTAAAAACGACACAAAAATTATTCCGGGTGATTACAGCGCAAAACTTGGTAATGAGACATCTTATTGGGGAATGACTGGAGGATATAGCCTCCACGATGAAACAAATGACAACGGCCAGCGCCTGATTGATTTTGCACGTAACAGACATCTCATCATACGTTCGACTTGCTTCCCACATCGACGCATTCATAAAATGACCTAGGTATCACCAGATGGCAACACACGAAACCAGATCGATCATGTTCTGATCCAACAACGTTGGGCCTCGAGCATACTTGACGTCCGTACTTACCGAGGAGCCAATTGTAACTCAGATAATTACTTGATCCAATCAGCCTATCGATGACGTAAGTCAAAGGCATATTCGGCGAAGACCAGCCCGCTACAAAATTTGACATTGAACGGGTCCAAACAGCGTATGTGGCCGAAAATTTCACGGAGACCCTCGACAACCAGCTGGCTTCCATCTTATCGGACGCATCGTCAAAGACGAGCAACGAGCTCTGGTTGGAAGTGAAAGTGGCTATTAGGGCCGTGGCTGAACAGACGATCGGACATCAAGCCCGGCGGAAGAGGCATGATTGGTTCGATGATGAGTGTCAAAATGCGTTAGAAAAAAAGAATCAGGGGTAAAAAGAAAACGTAGGTAGGAAAACCAGCACGAATAGAGAACACTATGAAAATCTCAGAAGAGTAGCGAATAAGACAATTAGGATTAAGAAAAGAAAATACTAATTCAGGAGTACAGAAGTAAGTTTAGCGAGCAAAAACACAAGACAAGCAAAATATTGAAGGCCCGAAACGTGGTTATCAGCCCAAAACCACGCTCTGTCGGGATGACATCGGCAATATCATCGCGGATAAAACCAAGGTTAAGGAAAGATGGGCATCATATTTTCAGAACCTCCTTAATCCTCTGCACAGCTCGACAACATTGGAGCCTATAGATGTCGGTGGAGCGTTTCCATTGGCTCCACCAACTCTAGATGACATTTGTTCCGTCAACAAAGCTCAAAAGAATAATAAAGCGCCGGGCATCGATGATATTCCAGTGGAGTTCATCAAATATGGTGGCAGTACTGTTCATAAAGCTATTCGCAAAGTCATACAGCACATTTGGCAACAAAAACATATGCCGAAAGGTTAGAGCCAATCAACTATATTCCCTATCCACAAAAAAAGTGACACGCTGCAGTGGGAAAATTATAGAGGTATATCACTACTTTGTACGACGTTAAAAATATTCTCGAAGTTCTTAGGAAATAAAATCGGATCATATGCCAACAGTATTATTGGGGAATATCAAGGTGGTTTCGGACCAAGTAGATCGACAACAGACCAATTACTCACAGTCAAGCAGATACTTGAAAAATGGTGGGAGTTCAACATAGACGTACACCAAATTTTCGTTCACTTTAAGCAAGCATACGATAATATTGATCGTAACGCACTGTTCCAAATAATGCTTTGCTTTGGAATCCCAGCCAAATTAGTCCGTCTTACCAAAATGACAATGATATTGACAACCCCCCAAGTCTGCGTCAATAACCAACTCACTGATGCTTTTGACACAAATATTGCACAAAAGCAGGGAGATGGGCTGGCCCCATTGCTATTCAATTTGGCTCTAGAATACGTCAAACGGAAGCAACCTGTCGATATGTGAGGTACATTACTATACAAGTCGAGGCAAGTATGCAGGCAACATCAATATATTGTCACGGTCATTAACAAATGCCATAGAACTCTTCCTGAAACTCGACAGCGAAGCAAAACTAGTAGAGCTACAAATTAATGAAAATAAAACAAATATCATGACGCAGTCGAGGAAAACTGCCTCAAATACACAAAATACAACACTTGGCGAACAAAATATCGTGATGTCCCCGAATTTGTTTATTTAGGCGCCAAAATAATAAAAACGGGTAATGAAAGAGACGAAGTACGCCAAAGAATACAGCTCACAAATAAAATATTTTATTTACTATTGACGACCTTGAAGACCAGCTGCATACACAGGAAAACAAAGCTCCAAGTATACAAATCTGTGATAAGACCTGTGTTATGCTGTGGGTGTGAAGCATGGACTCTAACCCAAGCATCCGCAAATATATTGAACGCCTTTGAGCGACGGGTCCTGAGGCGAATAACTGGAGCGAATCTAGACGGGGACCAACGGCGAATTCGATACAACTATGAGCTGTATGAAATTTTTGACGAACTGGAAGTCTCAACGATTGTAAAGCTGCGGAAGCTGTAATGGGCTGGACACATGAATCGTATGGAGGAACAACGGATACCAAAAAAGGTTTTCGTTGGAAGAATTGAAGGCCGAAGACCAGTGGAGAAACCGAATAAACGCTGGTCTGACTCGGTTGATGAAGACATTTCATCGCTGCTCGGATCTCGGAATCGGAGAACGCGGTCAATGGGCCGAGACAGTTCGAGGCGCTATTTGCAGGAAGCAAAGGTCCAAGAGGGGCTGTAGTGCAAATAAGAAGAAGAAGATAACACAGGTCTTATCACAGGTTTGTATACTTGAAGCTTTGTTTTCCTGTATGTCAGATTAAAATAGGGATACTTTTTGCTGGTATAAGGACTTTATTAGATTGATCAAAAAACAAGCTTCTCTCGGGTGTATGAAGCGCACTCGTATTAAATGGGTTCTGGGACACAATTACTATGCATGGATTGATGGTGTTGGTGCGTGTGCCACCTGTTCGTGAGACAGCTCGGCCCTCCAGTGGAAATGCGCCTCGAATTCATCGTCGTCGGTATTGCTGGAGAATGGATCGATCTTTGGACCCCCCGCACCATGGCTTCATATTTCCATTGAAAACACTCCAGCATTCGTTGTGAAGCACTCGTGGATCATATAGGGACTCTTGTATTTTGGGTCCAACTTCCGGGGTTTGACTATGGGTCATGGGGCGTTTCGTATAACAACTAAATCGCCTTCCTCATACTTCGTGGGGCAATTATGTCGCTTGTTGAATCGCTCTTTCCATTCTGCTCGTTCCTCTTGACATTCTTGAGAGCGATCTTCTGCTTTTCGGAAAGGTTACTCTCAGTCGTCTCAATGTCGTCTGCTACTGCTTGGATGAGTTGATTATTGACTACATCTCTCATCTTGAAATTGTATTTAAGTTCGTCAGGCGTGAACTTTGTGGTTACGTTTCGTTGGTTGTTCATTGTGAACTGAAGTTGGTTGATGTTTGCATCCCAATCTCGTGGCGCACTTTCGTCGGTTCGTATGAACTGCAAGATAGTTTGGTTAGTCCGTTCCATGGCCGTGGGGTTCTCTTAGCTACTTGAACGTGTTGTATCTCGTTATTCTCGCAGTGCCGTTAGAGAAGCTTGGATGTTTATGACGTTCCTCTGTCGGTGTTGATTCGTTCCGGAATTCCGAAGACTCTAGACAGGTTACTCAACATTTTTACGACTGGTTTTGTTTTGTGTCGCTTACTGCTCTAAGGATGTTGTATTTTGTGAAGGGATAACATATTGCTATACGTGCATATTTTCATTTTAACTGCATGGAAATGGTCCAAGGTAATCTATGTGCAATACACGAAATGGTATCGGGTTAAAATTCGTTGAATGGAGTTCTCCCTCTGGCTTTCCTCCAACTTGTTTGTTATAGCAGCACTCGACACATGCTTTAATGTACTGCTTGACCAGTTTACGTTGTTTCGGGAACCAAAACAGTTCCTGGAGCTTTTCTAGCGTCTTCGCTTCACCAAAATGTTCCATTTTGTCATTATACGTTCGCATTACTAGCCATCTTATTGCTTTTGGGACAACGAATCTCAAGTTGTCGCCTACGCATCGATAAAGTCGACGTCCTGTTAGCATGTAATCTATCTTAAGCTACGTTACTTGGTCGGACTCTCGCTCTCCCTGCAGTACCTCTTCATTATCTTGTGAAGATAGATCCAATCGCTGCACTGCAATTAGCCAATCATCATGATCGATTTGGATTCGGAAAACGTGTTCGGCAACGGTCTGAATGCTGTTGCTCTCGTTAGCCAATGCTCGGCTGAGAGCATCTACGTGTTGCAATTTGTCGCTGGACCGATGTGTTATGGTGTGCTTGTGCTCTTGTAGTTGCAAAAACTATCTAGCGATTTGGGGAATGAGTGCCTGTCCGGTGTTTGTGACAGCAACGGCTGCGCAGTCGGTGATGATATGAAACGACTTTTCAAGGAGATAAAGCCTGAACCTTTCGACTGCCTCCACAATAGCTAACACCTCCACCTCATGGCTCTTATAATTCTGCTCCCATTTCCAGCCGTAGTACGCTACCGGATGCTGCTGTCATCAGTATGGACCTCTTGCGCCGCATCTGGATCCTATATTTCGAGGACTAGTTGGCTCGTTAAGGCCTCCTTTAGTTCGTTGAAGGCGTCGTCCTTTGTCCTTAATAAATTAATCAGCGATGATGCTTCCCATTCCTAGGAAACGTCAAACTTCTGGTACGTTTGCTGGCACTGCAAAGTTGCGTATCGCATCCGTTTTGATGTCGCCGGGTGAAATTGCTGCTTCCGAGACTGTGTGTCCTAGGAACGTTAGTTGCGATGCCAGAAACGTGCATTTGTCTAGCCGAAGTGTCATCTCGGCTTCCTTCAGCAGATCCAGAAATTCAGTTAGCGTCGTTATTGATTCCTCGACCGTGTTGGTTCAATGATGATTTCGTCTACATATGCACTTTTGCTGTTCTCCATTCGCTTTAATATGGACGTGATGACTATCTGAAATATGGCAGGCACATTGACTAGTCCATAGGGTATGCAATTAAATTCGTAACGCTCGTTGTTCGTCACAAATGCGGTGTATTTCTCTGAGCTCTCGTTAATGGGGATTTGGTAATACACCGCCATTAAATCTAGCATTGTAAAAAGCTTTCGGCCACATAACCGCGATAGCTGCTCTTTCATGGTCAGCATTGGATATCGTTCTTTCATGGTGACTACATTCAAAGCTCAATAGTCAACGTACAATCGGTCGCTCTCATCTAGCTTCCTTCACCATCACTATGGGTGCTGCGTATTCCGGTTCACTTTTTCAAATGATGTTGTGGCGGAAAATTTCTTCAATTTTCGCGTTAACCATTGTCTATTTGGCGAAAGGAATTCAATGTGGTTGTAATATCACTGGCTTGTCACTTTTAACTTTAATTTTCATTTCGGCTATTACACACTTGCACAGTTGAGAGAAACCGACGCCAAATCGAGATTCATATTGTTCTATTACTGCGCGCACTTTATTTACATCGGCTTCGTTCAAATTTCCGCACTTGAAATTTATATCATTCCTCATAATTTCGCACGTACCGTTCTTAGTAACAATTTTTAAGTTCCTTTCTTCCATTCCCAATGAAATAGGCGTATCAAATTCATGATCACTGATGATGTATAGTTCGCACGGTATCTGTACATTACACTCGATTATGTTAAGGGTTGCTTTAAATGCGCACGGTACAACACCGCCTGTGAATCCCTTGAACTTTTTCGTCACTGACACAATGTCTACGTTTAGTATACTCGCCACTGATTTCCAAATCAGAGACTTCTCGCTAGCAGAGGCTATTATCGCATCGTATTTGTAGCCACGCACTACGAAAGGGCACGTCACCACATTTAAGCCACTATCTTTTAATTGCTGGACTCAGTTTGAATAGCACTTTCCCGTGGGATGATTGGTCTTGAGGCACTTTTGGCGCTGAGGCCTCTTCGGTGGCTTTGGGCAGTTGAGCGATACGTGTCCCATTCCGGAGCAATTGTAACATGTGATTGAGCCCCGTCGTAGTCTTGAAGGTATGAATACGCTACATTCTCGTTTGTCATCGTTTGTTGCCGTCGTTGGTTTCGTGCTGCTACCATTAGTAGCGATGGCCCCTTGCGTTGGCTGAAATTTGATAAGTAATTGACGTACCGTGAATAGTAGGTTTGTTGTTGTTGCAATCGGCATACCTGCGATTTCATTCTGCAGGGCTAGATGCCTTACGCCATTCCTGAAGTATGTAATGATATCAGCGTCTGATATATTACCGCGTCACCCCGTTGCATTTATTTTGTGGAATTAGTCTTCCACAGACTCGCCGTTTCGTCATTCACAGCTTCAATTGCCGCCGTAACATCTCCACTTTCCTTGTGCACCCATATTTCCTCTGAGTATTTATTTATTTTTATTAACGTTTTACCAATTTTCCTATAAATTTTAATTCGATATCATCCCAATCCTATCCTCTAATCCTATTATTAATAACAAAAAAAAACAAAAAATAGTACTATAATAATAATTCTAGTTTTTCAAATAACAACACTCAATTCATTACTTCCCATGAACAAAATTTCATTCTATACATTTTCCCTAACAAAACCTAATTCCTTCCTTCATACTAACTTATTCTATTCATTAGTTTTCACTAACAAATTTTTTTTTTTCATATAAACAAAAATCCATTCACGTTTCCCTACAAACAAAATTCAGTTTCATACCCAGAAGCAAAGTTGAAATTGCTTATTAGATGAATGGGAAATCAACAGAAGGTGGCACTGTTGGTATCGTCGTGGATTCTCGACGGGGGGTCCACTGAGACCATGGGTTCAAGTTCCTCGAGTACAGGAAAGCATTCTTTTTGAAGTATCGGCAAGAGCAATAATTTCCGTATATATACGACACTTTGCATACAATTAATCGCTTTCCTTGGTTATGCAAACTGCCATATATGCAAAATGGAAATTATTGTGTTTGTCGATATGGAAAAAAGATGTGTGGGTAGCGGAACCGAAGTTTATTGAACTTCGATTACTTTATCCAGATTCGGCAGCGGTAATTGAAAATGATAGGATTGCGGGATCGGATTTTCTGGAGGTAAAATGCTGGATTAGGTTCTTGAATTTAGCGCATTCGATGTTTGGTTATTGGGAAAGAGAAATGAGTTTTTGCGTTGATTTGTGGAATTAACGATTGAGTATTTGGTTTTTGGGAAGGAAAAATTAGTTTTTCAGTTGATTTGCGGAATTAATGATTCAGTATTTGTTCTTGAGAAGAAAACGTGATTTTTGGTTTGGAAGAAAGTGGGGTGGCGACGACAATAGTGAATGGTGCAAAGAAAAAAGTGGAGTTAACAATTGGGGAAGACTTATTGATTGAATTGTGATATAAATGGATTTAGCATTATGAAGTGCATGAATTTTCTTTATGAAAAAGTGAAAGACGAGCATCTCGTGAATTTTCCAAAAAGCTATCAGGACGATACGATCTGGAAATGATTGTAGTGATTGAGACAATTATGAACCATTCAAACTGAGGTTATTAAACAACAAATGGTACAAAAGTGAAATTTTTTTTCTGGCACCCCGTGGAAATCATTTCGGCAAAAGAAATTTTTTAGTGAATAATTTCAAAATTCAGACTATATTTATAGAACAAACCACCAAGTGCGTCAGTTTTTATAGTAGCTATATATGTTTCATATCAATAACATCAATTCGGGAAGATGGAATCAGCGTTTTATCGACCTAAATTAAAAGAGAAACGTTTAAATCATATTAGTAGCCGACATTTTATTCAATTCATTCAATTTAATTCATACTCAGGAATTTTCGAAGCAACTTTTTCTGTGTCCCCCTCTCTAGTTTCAATCTAATAATATTTTTAATTTCCGTTTTATATTATTTTTAATTACCCTTTTATATTACATAACAAAATAGGTTTTTTTTCTATCCAATGAGTATTTGAAAAATTTGTATAGGCTCTAATGTTCTGGAAAACATCTATAGGCTCTAATGTTCTGGAGCTGTGCGGAGGATTAAGGAGGTTCTTGAAATATGATGCCTACCTTTCCCTAATCTTGGCTTCATCAGTGATGATATTGCCGTTGTCGTAACGACAGAGTGTCGTTTCGAGCTGATTTCCACGTTTCAAGCTTTCCACTACTTTGTATGCTTGTCTTGTGTTGTTGCTCGCTAGACTTACATCGATACTTCTCAATTGGTCGTCATAGTATAACTCTAAATATTTTATTCGCTACTCTTCTGAGATTTTCATAGTGTTGTCTCTTCGTCCTGGTTTTCCTATCTACGTGTTTTTTGTATGCCTGCTTGTTCTTATCTAACGCATTCTGGCACTCATCATCAAATCAATCATTTTTCTTCGGCCGGGTTTGCTGTCCGATTGTTTGTTCTACCACGGTCTTAATAGGTGCTTTCACTTCCATCTAGAGCTCATCGCTTATTTTCAGTTGTAGTTGTCGGGGGTTGCCGTGGAATTTTCGTCCACAAACGTCGTTTCGAGCCTTTCGATGTCAATTTTTTGTAGCGGGCTGGTCTTCGCCGAATATTCCTTTGACATACGATATCGATTGATTAATTTGATCAAGTAATGATCTGAGTTACAATCGGCTCCTCGGTATGTATGGACGTCAACGTCAGAACATAGTTGATCTGGTTTTTTGTGTTGCTATCCGGTGACACCCAGGTCATTTTATGAATGCGTCGCTGTGGGAAGCAAGTCGAACGTATGACTAGATTTCTGCTACGTGCAAAGTCTACCAGGCGCTGGGTGTTGTCATTTGTTTCATCGTGGAGGCTATATCCTCCAGTAATTCCCCGATGAGATAGCTCATTGCCCATCTTAGCGTTGTCGTTTTATAGGCAATGAGTCAACTAGTCTTTTTAGGTGATTGTAGACCATTTTCTTCATTTCTTCATCCTTTAGTAGTGAATAAGAGGAGTTTCAATGTCCGTAAAGGACTGCAGCGATGGTCTGCTGCCTCAGCAAAAGAAGGTGTCGGTATCTGCCGAGAATGCCCTCGTCTGGAGACGCGTGAATGCGCTGGCAGGCTAGCATTGCGGTGTCGTGGGGCGGGTTCATTTCCCCAGCACGAGGACCCACTACAGAAAAATTTCGCACTCACGAATTTGGTTGTAGATCAAGAGGCGACCGAAGTCGCAAAAAGTGTAGATAACTACACCGAGGGAGATAGTACTTGTTATGAAAACAAGAGGAATCTGAGAAGAAAGGCGGACTTGGGGTAACCTCGTCATTACCCGACGAAGTTCATGGCCCACAAATGAAAGAGGGGCAACCGGGTGGTGATGGAGCCCCTTCGCACCCACCCAACCGGAATAAATCCATCTATATTTTGTTGCAGTGGCCAGGTATTCCTCTTCTGAGTGGAAAACTCATACAACTTGAATTGCATGAACTTTCACATCAGAAGGGGAGTACCCCGGTGACCAATTTATGCCATAGAATTATACAATTTGATTGCATAACGCTATGCCATAAAGAGGCACTCTGCTTGGGCCACTCAACCCGCGATATCACCTGAAACAAAGAAGAATTAACTATGTACCCGGCGGCTGGCTCATGTTTTGAGGTGGAAGCCTGCCACCGTACCGGGTCCTATACCCGGTTAGAGTCGGAAGAAAGGAAAGACCGAAGGGTATGGTATTAATTCATTTTTTTAATTTTTTCCTCTTTCCTAACAACACAATTATGTTTTCAAATTAAATTGTTTAAAAGCAATATAGGGACAATATGACAATATTTGATATTTCTTATATGACTAAAGCTTCATGGATAATAAATTTGTTGTCAATTAATTGTTATTGTGTTCGATTCAAGTGATCTACTAAATACATCAGTCCATAACATAAACATTATCCATCGAAGTTGAGAATATGATAGCAGACTTCTAATACAATGTTTCCATTTCTTCTCTTTGACCGTTTTTTTGAACAAAATAATTATGTATTTTTTTGTCTTTGTTTTATTAGTTTTTGCGACTCTCTTTTTTTTGTGTTTTAAATTTTTTTGTTCTATTTCAGCGCAATCGGTTTGCGATATTTTTAAATAAATTCCTTTTTTTTTTTTAAATGGAAAAAAACATGCAAAAAAAAAATATATATATATATATATATGACACAATATGAGGGTACTCACCTGCATGGTCCTCCGAGCGCTCGACGACGATGCAGATGGTCCTGTAATTCCGACTCTGTAACATCTATTTCACCTCTATATACAAAATCAATCATAGTCTTCAGATCTCTGTAGATTATATCTGCGGGTAGTATAGTTGTTGGATGTTTGCATGGATTCTCTAATAACAGTTTTTGAAAGTATGTTGAGCCAGCTCAACAAATGATTGATCTTCTCGCAATTGTTGAATAACGGTGGTCATAGTACTTTGATAGTTGTTCCATCTTCAACTAAAATACTGATGACTTCGTAGGGCCATTTTAATTGATTTTATTTCCTTAGATGAAACAATGCAGCGTATATTTTATAAGGACGATCAACTTGATGAAGCATACATTAAAACTTTGCACTGTTCCCCGCTCTGTTCAGTTTTCACTTGTTCTGTCAGCACCCAAGCATTCACCTTTAGTTAGTTGTTTCGTCTCCTCGTTCACTTTCTTTGTTCTCTCGTAACAAGTTTGGTTCCCCGCGGCTGCGCCCGATACGAAAATGCTTGCGCGACCAAAACAAAAATAAAAATTTCGCTACCAATACAACAACGTTCAATCGCGAGGGAAGCAGGGGTCGACAAACAATCGACAATCGTTAAGCGGCTAATTATCTCTGCCCGATAAATATTTAAATTAATCGCTCGTTCGTTTTAAGACAACTTCCATTTTTATGTTATCGATTTTCCCGTCCACGCTTTATCGGTCTTTTCCGTCGGAAATATGCGCTCACACACACTCGCCCACTATCACGCGCGCCCTGAACGCACACACAAACACGATCGCAATTGTTTCCCACTTGCGAACGAGGACGACGAACGGCAGCAATCACACACCAGACGACGAAAAAAAAGGAAAACTCCTTTTCGGTGCATCGAGCACTTTTTCATTTCAACATTTCAACTGCGCTCGCCTTCGCCTTCCACCAAATACGTGCGCCAATGCATCAAGTTCAATGTTCAGACGCGGACCTTTTGCACTCGCGTTTTCCATCTGCCCCGGCGGCAGGAAATTTGATTTTTGACACTTTACACGCCTTCTCTTACATTTCCCTGGACGTGGGCAAATAAACACTTGTCGCAGCACTTACTGAGAGGAATTTATGCAGTGGTCCGCCACTCGCATGTCTAATTCGCAATTCGAGAAATTCCTCGGCACCAAAGTACATGTCCGAACCCCAGATCGCGCATATAAACATGGAACATCCACGGAGCCGGCACACAGAAGTCGCAAGCCTGTTCCTGGACCTAAAATACACTTTTGGACTCTGCCTTTTGCAAAAACGTTCGTGTTTTAAGAGCGATTGTTCCTTACACCGCCGTATATTCGGAATTTTGCTTTGCACGACAGATAAGCCTGTTAAAATATTTTACTGTACTTGCTTCTACTGCTACTACTACTGCGTGCATCTTTCGAATCACTCTTCACACGTGGCCGACAGGTGGGATATGTTTTAACGTTACCGTTCGCTAGCAAGGACTTGGACTGGGCGGTTTTCTCGTCCAAATAGATACTCAAGTACTTGTCACTTGGCTGCAAGGAGTTGTCAGAGACCGTGTTGGATTTCCCTATGATCTGGTGCTTGGGGTATCGCTTGTATGTACCGCTGCGCGCCTTGGGAGAGAAATCGCGTAATTTCCGCGAATGTTCTTTGATTTTGTTAGCATTCAGGAACGATGGGCTTTTGGCAATATTTCTACAAATATCGTTTGATTTTTGTACCAAATGCTGGGACTTGCTGCCAGTACCGTACAGGCTATGTTTCGAGTAGATATTGCAGTTCCTGCAATGGGTCTTCAGAAGGAGACTGTTGGGGTCAGCTTCATCGAGATGACTGTAGCACGTTATCGGGTCCGAACTGCTTACATTATGGGCAACTATGTTCCTGTACTGGGTATTGCAGTAGATGTGAGCGTCAGTGTAATTTAAATTATGGAAATCATTACCTCAACTATCACCAGTACCGGCACTAATTCCCAAACGTGGGTTATCTGTCAAGTCTCCTTCCTCACTCAATGACAACTGCCGCTGTCAAAAGTATTCCATCGTACCAGATCAATCTCAAATCGTACCAGTTCGATCGCAAATTGTTCTAGTTCAATCTGAAATTGTTCCAGTTCAATCTGCAATCGTACCAGTTCGATTGATTCAATTGATCTGGGACATTTTATGCTTGAGTTTTTCTTTAACTCTTTAACTGCTTGATTACTACACTTTTCTTTGGTCAGCGCGTGTATATGACTCAGCCAAACTTAGAAAAATGTCGCTTTCATATGGATTGCACACAAGCTTTTATTAACTGTCTTAAAATAAATAACGTGCCACTTGAACTCTTTGACCGCAACGAAGGCCACCCCTAAGTTCTCATTTTCCAGCAGATTTCCCACTTTTGACTCATGTCTTGAATGTCGTTTCCAGTCCAGTTCGTTTCCTGGGCTGTCAGTATTTTCAATTTGTATTGACTGCCCTGTTGTAAAAGGTAATTAACAACGCCAAGGTTACTGAGTGATCTGACATTCCGGGATCCAATGCCATAGTCCTTTTTTCGTTTGCGTGAGTCCCATCCATTTCGAGACATTTCTCGTGATTTCAAAACATTGTGGGGTCTTCTAGGAACAAGGAGATAGACCGTTGCCCAGCCTCCATTCGGGCGGCATGGTTATTACGTTGATTCCGTTATCAGGCTCGGAAGACTCGCTTTGACCCTCCTACGTCCCCACAAAGGGGGTATAAGTAGGATTTAGTAGTAGAGCTGTAGATGTGCAAGTCTTTACAATGATTAGCTTTTCTCGAAATATAATGCCCCATTATTGAGGAACCAGTATACAGGTATGTTTGACCCCGAGAACAATTACCACCATTTGATCTTGGGGTTTACAATGAGAAATTATGGAAGCTGTGGTTTGGGGAAACAAGGGGTTAGCTCCTCCCAACTGTCTACGGCGGAGTTGTAATAATCCAATTATTCTCTTTACATTCTAAGAAACGACCTGCCACTAATCGCTAACTTATATTGTAATACTGTTCCACTAGGGTAAGTTTAGTAGTATCAAATTTCAAATCTCTCTCTCAAAACTAATATTGGAATTTTCTCAAACATATGAGTACATCAATATCCAATCAGGCTAAAACCTACCCATAGAAAATTCAAAATAATTCTCATATTTCATTGGAATTTGGCTAATTGTGAGAAAAGTTTCATTAGAAAATGATGGCATGCTACTCATGAACAACAACCGATCCGTATCTACTGGTTACGGATTTCTGAGTACAGGTTAATAAATTTTCTATTGCACGTTAAATTCGATCATATATGAATGTTTCTACCTGATAGCTTACTAAAAACGCTGTTTTACCAATGATGATGACGAGGTCCATTTATCTTTACTATTATACATATATTGTATACCATCTAATGAATATATGTAACTGTGGATAAAAGCGGCAAGTATACTAATGAATACCAGACGCAGGCAAATTACCCTGTCTGAACTCGAAATCATAGATTTATCGTTTAATTTGAATCATTTTGAAATAGCATTCGACATACAAATGCACATAAATATGAAATGGGAAATTGGGAAAATTACGTTTTATGTCTGAAAATTGGAAACTCATAATGCTTGTTTCTGTGAGCATCAAAGGATTTTAGGTGGGACATGCAATGGAATAATGTTTCCATAGCTATTTGAATAATACTGTGAAAATCGATACTTTGAGCAGTATAAAAGTATTGCGGAATTCTCTCATTATGAGTTGTTAAAAGTCCTTTTGTCATCACTACATTAGCTCCACAGAAATTCACCTCATTTCACATCAAGGATCTCAATTACTTACAATTTACTTTTGTTTCTTCCTCTATTAGAACTACCAAAAAGACAAAAGTTCAATTCCCTTATAGAACAATGTTAAAGCCAATTTTCTCGCATCGTACCTTTTCGTCTCTTGCATTTGCGCTATAAGATAAAAATCGTATCTTCGGTAATTTATTCAAACTGTCTACCACAGACTTGAAGGGAAATTATAGCAATCATTCCTAATTGCCAAAGGAAATTGATTACAAGGCTATTAATATTAAGTCTGATGATAATATTTTTGTGTTGGCTTCAATTTCTTTCATTTGTCCTTTTTGCATTCTTTTCTTTTCAAAATAAATATGCTCTGGCGGGAAGGGAAGGTAGAATTGCCAGACAAGCGATCTCCCTGCCCTGACTTCCCCAGCTGCTGTGAGTTCCTTGTGTCTTCTAGGGATTGCACCAACATAACCTGGCGCATTGTTCGAATTATTAACCTATGCAAGCAATACCATACTATCTGGGGTGAAGTCTCCCGTTTCCTTCTAGAGACCTTATCACAGTTTGTCGCCTTTTTTGCAAGCGAAAAATGTGTGGCTGGTATCGTCTTCCTTTCTTGGGCAAAATCCACAACGAGGGATCATGACTTACCAATCTTGTGCAGGTAAGACTGAAAATACCCATGCCCACTCAAAAGCTGGTTCAGATAGACGTCAGTCTCACCACCCCTTCAATTAAGTGACGGACTTAGATCCGGGATGACCCACGCAGCCTACCTTCCTTTCGTGCGATTCACCCAAGACTGCTGCCAATTGTTGAGTTAGCACTGTCCTGCCTTGCAGGCAACCATCTTCCTAGCGTCTTCGCTTTAATTTTCTTCCTCCTTGGAGCACTACAGCACCTCTCGAGCCTTCAATTCCTGGAAGCAGCACCCTCAACTTTCTTAGTTCATTGAGCACGTCCTTCAATTTGGAAACCCGAGCAGCGATGCTCGTCGATTGGGCCAGACTAGCATTTCCTGGCTTTTTCCACTAGTCTCCGCCCTTCAGTTCTCCCAACGAATACCTTTTTGGGTATCCGTTGTTTGTCTATTTGTAATTTACATGACCAGCCCATTGCAACTTCCACACTCTTACAACCGTTACGACCTCCGGCTTGTCAAAAATTGAGTACAGCTCACAGTTGAATCGGATTCACCATTGATCCCCGCCTAGTTTTGCTCCAATTTTTCACCTTAGGACCGACGCTCATAGACGTGAATTTATCCGGTCTCGC
Organism: Odontomyia ornata; assembly: GCA_963969285.1. Taxonomy (NCBI): domain Eukaryota; kingdom Metazoa; phylum Arthropoda; class Insecta; order Diptera; family Stratiomyidae; genus Odontomyia; species Odontomyia ornata. The sequence continues at coordinate 38,207,352 of OZ017741.1, forward strand.
ACCCACAGCATAATATAAGTCTTATCACAGATTTGTACACTTGGAGCTTTGTTTTCCTGTGTATGTAGCTGGTCTTCAAAATTGTCAAAACTGAATGAAATAACTCATTCGCAAGCTGTATTTTACGGCGTATATCATCTCTCTCACTAGTATTTCTAGTTATTTTGGCACCTGAATAGTCAACGAGTATTCAGTTTACGTCTTTCTTGAATTCCCAGGATTTCTTAAGTACCTGGTTGATTGTAATCCTGCCGTAAAGCCACCTTGATACTCCCCAATAATACTGTTGGTCTACGATTAGATTTTATTTTCTAAGATCTTTGAAATTATTTTGTATGCCGTACAAAGTAGTGGTATGCCGCAATAGTTTTCGCACTGTAGCTTGTCACCTTTTTCATGGATAGGGAGCTTCACTTGATTGACATATGTTGTTGCTGGCAAATGCGCTGGATAATTTTATGAATGGCTTCTTGACTACATTTGCAACCATATTTAATAAGATCGACTCGAATTTCATCGATGCCTAGCGTTTTATACCTTTTAGGCTTTGATGGTGAACGAACGAACTTTATCCAGAGTCTGTAAAGTCAATGTAAGCCCTCAGAAATATTCATAATAGGCTTTACTTGCGGCATTTATGCGGCATCCAATGTCTATTTACACCCTGAGTGTATGATTCTCAAGCACCTTTAACCGTACTGCCAACCCACTAACACGTCTCTTGTCAACTAGGAACCTAGCCTGGAATCATTGAGCACACTATTCGGTCCAGGCCTTGTTTTCCTTCACCTAGGGGAGGTTTTGGAATCCCCAAATCTCTTTTCTAGAGGGACAACAGGAGAAAAAGGATTACTAGAAAAGAAATCCTCTACTTTTGATGCCTCCTAACGCTCAAATTTGCCTTTTTCATCATCCAGGATGGTTTGTACGTGATATGATACATGTTCTTATTAGTCAATAAATGTGGGAATATGTCCCATTACAGTCTCCAGGAAAAGCACTCCAGCTTCATTGAAGAGTTATAAAATGTATACCATGATTTATCAACCCCTCCTACGCAAGACATGCAGTCAGGAGACCGTGATTTACAAAAAAGGATTGTACAGATAAGAGTGAAAACATCCATGCCTGCTTAAGAACTGGGTCAAGTAGAATTCAATCTTACCATACCATCGATCAAGCCACTGTCTCAATTCAGGAATCAGATACGCACCCCATCTTCCCTTGATGTCACTCTCTCAGCACTATCGCCTATTGCTGAGAGTGCATTGTCTATCCTCCATTGCGACAACTTCGCTGTTGCTTTTGCTTATATACAGGTAAATAATATATTTGTTCAGAGATTATTCCTAGCGGTCCTTGTCTCTGCTTCTGTTCCAACTGCTGTGCTATGAGCACCGCTCCGAGTTACCAATTCAAGTAGTAGTGCAAATAAAACAGTGCTCATCAAGAGTTGTCTTTTTGATGTGGAGGGCACCTTATATACTAAACATAAAAAATGTCGCCCCACTGGGGGAATGCTGGCCAACAGGAATATTCTTTGAGGCTAGCATTCTTTTGGGAGTACCGCCCCGTATCCGAGGGAATTCTCGCTGGGGTATTGTGGTTGACACGAACATGCTAGCATTCTTTGGACAGCGCCGCTCCTACGAACCCGGGGATACGGGGTCGCCGTGTGGCTCCCTCATGGGATGGCATGTAACAACCCTGACAACGAACTGGAGTTGATACTTTGGACTGGCGGATATGGTGGTTTGGACCTGGTTATTTTGCACGATAGCGCGAAGCTGACATTTGTATGTACGTGAACGGCTTCAATTCAGTTATTTTACGTCTCCGAACCGATAAAACCTTGGCAGGCCTCGGAGTACGTTCGATGTTCGCACCATAGGGTAGATGGTGTAAGTTCAGTTGAGACGGACTCCTGTTTAGCGCTGGTCTTGTTCTGAGCACTTGTCCTCATAAGGGCATGTGCCAACCCTCGCATGGTCTCTCTGATGGCAAAGATGACCATGATACCAAAAAGGTAACTACACACATGAACAGAGAAAGTGGCTCTGAGGGGGACCCAATAAGACTTGAGCAACGTCAAACCATAAAAAAGGTAAAGAAGTACAAAAAAAGAAAGCAAAAGTAACAACAACAACGAGGCAACAAGCGGCTGCAGCCACAATGTTTACAGCACACGGGGAGCGATACTAACGACGACGAAAGCGACGATAAATACAATGACAGTGAAGATGACCAAAAAATGGAGATTAACAGACAGTCTTATCACGATGGGATTCCTGTGGTGTTCAGATGCAGCAAAATATGCTACGAACGCCAGAGTGTCATAAAAAGAAGAGCGGAAAACTCTGCCGGACGTGTCAGATGTTCAAACAGTGGGGGAAAATATAAAGAATATCGAGAATTTGATGGTTACTGCTGCGATCGCTACCGAAGCGACCAAAGCAAGGATTTTAAATCTCAACATAATAAAGAACCATCCTGAAGCCCACAAAGAGATTACAGCAAGAACAAAAAGAAAAGAGTGACCAGAAAAATAAAGCGCTGTTGTGTAATTTCATCGCCACCACCGAAACTATGGCGGAAGTATTGTGTTCGGAAACAGAAGCCAAAAATCTCTCCCAAGAAAGGTGATCGCCAAGAAAGATAACCATCAAGCAACATTAAGAAGAAAGGCTAATCCGAAAAGCACGAGATGTTCTAAAATGAAAAAAATCTGCATGCGGTTTGCCGAAAATCAGCAAAAGAGTTAAGATAGGGCTCCTTGACCACGTAGAATATTATCGAAGGAGCTGGTTAAAGGCCGAAAAAGACCAGAAGCCTAAAGAAGCGCTGTGGGCTTAGCATGAAGGGCACTTGCGGATAACCCTACCCTCAAACATCAATAAAAGAACTGCCCCAGCAGCAGCCACTTCTCGTAAAACCCCAAGATGGCCGATCCTACACAGAAGTGCTGCGGGATATTAGGGGCAATGTAATGGCCATTAAATTAGTACGCCTTACGTGGTCGGGCCATATACTGATTGAATTCGGAGTAAAGGCCGGCAATAAAAAAGTATTTCGCGATGCAGTTAAGAAAGTTCTCGGCAAAATTACAACTATGGCCTCACTGAAGCCGATGGCAACAGTCGAAATAAGAGATATTGACGGCGTCACATACCTGGGCAAGGCAGAAGAGGTGATCAAAAGAAATTTCCCTAGTGTGGGCAGGATCAAAGCGAGGCCGACACCAGAAAACCATAGGGGACAATGCTTGGCCATCATTGGCTTGACTGAGAAGCACGCAAACAATTTTTGAGTAAGGCCAAAGGAAGAATAGGGTTGGTTGTATGTGATGAAGAGCAGCGGCTCTTTAATGTTTTGAATACCTTGGCTATGGCTACACCACACAAGTATACAAAGAACCCGATAGGAACCCCTATGTTACAAATGCGGTAAAATCGGACATAAACGAAAAGAGTGTACAAATGAGGCTCACTGTAATCTTTGCAAAAATGCTGGTCCAAGACCGGATCTTGGGCACGTCTAGGAATCAGCAAGATGCGCGGGTTTCCAGGAAGCCCTAGCCAGAGCACAATCAGAAATTCGATGATTTAAACCTACGCCTAAACCTACACCATAGTTCAACTGCCCAAAATCCGCTTGAGCAGTTTGCAAGCGACATAAAACTGACTTGATACGGCTGAGTGAGCAACATAATGGTAAAAGTCCTGCGCCATGGAATCCTGATGAAACTGTAATGCCGCCATTTGGGTTTAGAACAGTGATTCCAAGGTGGGGAGCTATGGACGGGGGGATGCTTTTATGTGAGATTCGTATTCAGGGACCACCCTTTCTAGCATGTTCCTAACGCCGAACAAATCGATATCATCTTTCCAAGCCAGCCTTAATTCTTTAGAGGACGCTGTCTGAAACGCAAAAGCAATCAAATGAGGCATGCCTCCAATAGATCCGCGGGGAAAATAGAACCTAGAAATAGTGGCTAGGATGGCCCTTGTCATACTAAACACCGGAGGTACGCTAACTTTCTGCCGTATTGGCTGTGAAAGAATTACACTGGACGTGATATACACCTCGGAGCCCTTAGTATAGATAATACACAATTAGAGAGTATTAGCGGACTACTTAGCCAGTTATCATCGGGGCATTTTTCTAAAGATCTGTCATGTTGTCTCCCAACATCCGTGCTCTCGACTTTTACAAGTGGGTGGAACAACGGAAGGATGAGCGTCAAGAAATTCGTTAAGGCGCTCAAAGCAAGTGCCCCTGGCAGGAGATTCGCAGGCGACGGAGGAATTGGCTGCTTAAAACGTAGTGAACTCAGCAATGAGCATCATCACGACTGCTTGCAATGTTTCTATGCCTCGTCGAAAAATCCGACACGGCAAGCCCACAGTGTACTGTTGGTTGACTGAAATTGCTAAAAAACGAAGAGAGCATCACAAGTTTCGGTATGAGGCTCAACGGGCTTGGAACTGTGAAGAGTCAGGCAACCAGGTAGCAGCATGTAAATTCGCCAGAAAATGCCTTCGTAAACTGATCAACAACAGCAAGGCTCACTGCTGGCAAGACCTAGTGGACAATGTGAACAAGGCTACATGGGGCCTTGGCTACAAGCTAGTTATGTAGAAGCTGGGTGCCCCATGGAAACCTTGCATACATGATGTGGAAACATGGACGAGATAGTGCGTACTCTTCTTCGTCCATCCCGTCCATGTTGACGCTGTCATACCCAGTTCCGAGGCCAGCAACAGTCGAGTGTCCATTGTTCACACAGCCGGAATTGGAAAAGGCAGTCCTTTCACTGAAAGCGACGAAGGCTACAGATTCAGATGGTGTTCTAGCTGAGGTAATCCAACTTATCCATCACCATTTTCCTGAGTTGCTGCTCAGCAAATCCAACTGCATACTTCCCTTTATGCATGCTAGACACGGCTGGGAAAGTGCTAGCGAAACTCATCAAGGGAAGACTCACTGACGGAATTCATGCTGCTTGAGACGTATCTCTTCAACAGCATGACTTTGGAGCAGGACGCTCCTCCATTGATACGGTGGTGAGCGTTGTCCATAAAGTGGAGGCATATAACCGCACCAAGCAAAGATTCGTCCTATTGGTGACGCTCACCGTTAGGAACGCGTTCAACTCCGTTAGATGAGTGGATATTTTAGATACGCTAGGAAGCATTTTTTAAGTTCGAAAATATCTAGTGCGGCTTTTGGGGGACTTACGATACGAAGCAGGACCAACGAACGATAGAAGATACATCGGGTGTTGGCGAGGGATCTATTCGTGGACCAGACCTGTGTCTTACAATGGGCTACTGAAACTGAAGATGCCAGATGAGGCACGCTTGGTCGCCTTTGTAGATGATTTTGCAGCTCTGGTCACTAGATGCACCTTTGAACAAGTGCAATTTAGGCTAGGTAGGCTAATGCGCTGTGTGAGAAGCTGGATAGCTATTTGCAGGTTCTATTTAGCACTGGAGAAAACCGAAGTGGCTATCTTGACGAAAAAAAATTCCTAGAGAAGGGATGATAAGTATTGGAGACATACTAACCAAATCGAAGCCAGTGGTAAAGTACCTGGGGCTACTGATCGACTCAAAAATGAGTTTTCTGAGCAATTTAGGGTAACGAATGAGAAGGCTGCTTCGAGAGTATTGGCATTGAGTCGACTTATGGAAAACGTAGGGGACCCAACCCATCAAGAATATGCCTTGTGATGAGTACTGAAGAGTCAGTGCAACTATACGGAGCAGAAATATGGGACAGTGCTCTCAGTAAGAAGGTATACCGAAACGCTTGGCATTGAGGATTTCATCTTCGTATCTGACAGTCTCTGATTCAGTAGTGAGAGTTATTACAACCGTAATATCTGCTACCCTACTTGCTAGCGAGCGTCACGCAATTTACTTGCATCGAGTTGAGGATGCGTAGAAGATATTTGTCCGCGAGGGGAGACTCAACGATTAGCAGCAGTCTTGGGGGAATTGCACAAAGAGAAGGTGACTTGCGCGTCTCATCCTGAATGTGAGGCTATGGCTAAATAGAAGGCCTGGTGAGATTGACGTCTATCAAACACAGCTTTTGAGCGCGTTTTGGTGTTTTCAGTCTTACCTGCAAGTCACGGTCCCCCGATTGTCGGTTTAGCCCTGGAGAGGAAAACAATGCGTGCCACATATTTTTGACGTGTGGAAAATATGACAGGTTGCAAAGGGACCTCTACAGGGAGACGTGAGAGCTCACCCCTAATAGTATAGTCATGGTAATGTTCGAGTCAGCTTGCAAATAGAACCAGGTGGCACATTATATTCGGGCGGTCCTTAATAAAAGGGGCTCACTGCAGTCGGGGGCATTGGGGCTGAGGGATTGCTTTTCTGACAACTCCTCTTACTCGCCTCCCTCCTCCTAGAGGAGGGATCGTTCAGCTTGAAGGTACCTCATGGTATAACAAAGGGAGACGTAGCCCAAAGTAATGTGTCAAACGATTCCACGCTGGGTTCTCAAGTTGACAGGGCAGGTGTTTAGTGGGTAATCCAGTCACTTCTGAGCATGGAAGTCGCACACTCTGTGCACGGAATGACAATCATCTCCTAGCCACCAAAAAAAGTACAAATGCCATTCTTTGCCATCCTTACCGCTTTATTCGCAATTGCCCCGATTTTACCATAGAAAATCGTCTTCGAATCGAGCAATTCGTCCAAGTATTTCATTTCTGACTTTGTTCCTACCAGCCTCTCCCCGATATTGGGAGTTTCTTCTTTGCAAAGATAGTTCAGTGTTTTCCAATGCATGGCTGAACTTGCAAGCCATCATCCAGTTCCTCACGTGGCTCATTAACATACCAAACCTTTATTGCGCGTGTTGAATTGTGCACCAGTGACATGTGCTGCAATATCATCCACTATGCCGATCAAGCGTGATTCATCTGTTAGTTCCAGTTTTAGGAGCCCCTCATACGAGATGTTGCATAAAACAGGGCCAAGGATAGAGTCCTTCCTTTATGTCACAAGCTAATAGACTACGATCCTTCAGATAGTCCCTCTAAATCCATATCTGATATTTTTGACCTAAGAAAGGATTTTTTAGTACTGCCAAAATATCCACCCAACTAACAGATTTTATCATATTTCTAAAGTCAAGAGTAGCCAGCAGAATAATTCATCACTTTCGTAATATAGGCGATGCTGAGGCGACCTAGTTTAAAATCATACTACTTATACGGTGGAGATATGTACCCAGCAGCATGTATTGCGTTAGCAAGTCTCCTTTATGATTTTCTCGAGCATTTTTACGGCCATATCTAGCATAAATCGCAGGTGGTATGCAAAAGACGACTCAAGATTAACCTTTCCCTTGCTGATAAGCACAAGCTTAACTAGTTTCCAGCATTTTACGAATAATCCTCCACTCAGGCAAGGGCCAAGGACCAGCAGTGCTTTATCTGGAATTCCGTTTGGCCCTGGGGCCCTTCTTGTTTTCATTGATAAAATTGCTCCTACGATCCCATCTTCCGAAGAGTGGGCAATCTACTGAGATTTCATCGTAGAGCACTTCAACAAGAACGAAGTGTTTAGAGAAAAGAGCCTACACAATTTCATCCATTTTTTCTGCCTTGTAAATGCAGGGCAAGCGTTGGACCCTGAGCTACCGCATAAATAGCTTGTGTCCCAAGATCCATGGATCTCTGTTCACAGCTTCAACAATATTTTAACCGCAGCTGTTGTTGATAAGTTTCCAAAGAAACTTTTTGTGGACTTATATGCAGCAAGTTTTGTGCATGCCTCTCCCGAAGTCCGTGCCCCCTGGGCCTCTCATAAGGGTTTGAAACATTCACTTCATTATTTAGCTATTTAAAATGACAAACACACTAGAGGCTTGCCATATCTAGGTCTGAACTCATACAAAGCTATCTTTTTGCCCATGAATCCGCATCCACATATAATCACTGTCTAGAAAACCTTGCCCAGGATCTCCTATTATGATGCTTCATTTCATTTTCAAACGACTTCAGCACACTTTAAGGTACAGTACTGCAATTTAAGTTGATTTGCAATATACGGATCATTGCAGCTCTGTTTTTCCTTTGGCTAAAGCCTCTCTGAAGACCTAATACTTTCCTAGGACATACTTAAATTTGTGCATCAGCTCATTTTGTGCCGAACTTTACAACACTTGTAGCAAAGTGAGCTCTTTTCAGGTCCTTTGCAGCCTTTTGCGGTATAGCTATAACTGAGGCACCTATGCCATTGAAAATGTACTGATCTTTGCCATATCTAGCAGATGACTTAGCTAATATTTATTTTGACCTTGCCAAGCATTTGCTGTGCTTCCTTTTCAGGAAGATCAATGATGACCATACATCGCCCCTGGTACTCGCTCTCGTTAGCCTTTTCAACCCCAGTTAAGCCTGGGAACTCACGTTTGATGTTTTTTTCGACTTCGATCACTTCAATGCCCCTGATATTGAGCACTGTCATAGGCTTGAGCAAGTGGTGCTTCCTTGAAAGGCCTTTTTAGCTCCACACAGAAAGAGCCCTTGTTCATTCCTTCTCGCCTGAATTCCATCAGACCACCCGATGAGGTGACCTGCGCTGCCCTAATGGCAGTATGTTGTTGTTTTGTTGACAAGTCTTTTTGTCTCTCATGGGACAACTGCTACTATCGCTAGGCTTTTCCCAGCAGAGGTTGCTTCAGGGGTTCACGCGATTGGTTACTCCTACCTAGGGTTACACTGGGTGCCTTCGCATTTTGTGTTCTGGAGAGGCTGCTGATCTTCTGTTTCACAGAAGATGTCATTCACTTCTAGTGGACTTCATCGTTCCTCTTCTTTTTTGTGTCCTGTTGGAAAGGGCTACAGACTACACTTTTGCTGGTAATAGAGGTTAGCTGACAGGCATTTTGCCAAGTATCTCCGCTTTGTCCTCTTTCTCTGCCCTCAGACATTTGCATCTGCCTTGCTTATGCCCTTTAGGATACTATAGCTAGCTTTTGTTCCCCTCAGGACCGTTCTCGCCTTCCGTATAGCCACTCTTCTTCAGAGCGTTCAAGAACCATTGTGTTACTTAGCATATTCCCTATTGGAAGGTCCTCAATACTTGCATTTCGTGCTTTAGTTACTTTGGTGGTCATGAGCTTGGGCCTATCCACTGTTTGCTTAAATTCAGCGCCTTGGTCTCTTCAGTATTGGTGGGAGCGATTTTGAGGTTCTCGATCCCCCCAGCTTTGTCTTTGATTCCTAATCTTGACTGTCCTATTATTTGCTTCTCTTACAGCGGCTGCTTCTGTGTTTGCATTGTTTTCTTGTCGCGCACAAACGCTGGGAGAATTTTCAGTTGCACAAGGTATTACCGTCGTAAGCGCAGCTTTTCTGACTGAGGCGTAGGCGCTGGTTTCTTCCCTGCCGGAGTGACAACTGCAGCATATGATATTCCTATCTTCACGTTACTCACTGGTCGGCGTGTTCTAATTAAAATTTCGGGAATGAGGACGCTAGTTTCAATATAAACACTTTCATGAAACTTTGTACATAAAAATAAAATAACTGAAAAGGAAATACACCAGCACATTATATTTTCAAAGTTAAATTAGAACGGAAATAGTAATAAGTTATATTAAAGATTAATATGCACTGAAGTTTGTGTCGTTAAATTTTGTAGTAGCTCAGAATTCACACGACCGACTGACATTACTGGTTGAGTCAGGCCACCTGTAGCAAATCTTGGGTTCTTTCAAATGAAAACTTCCTTACAATATTATCAAGAAGAACTTTGAGGAACTTAAGAATGTAAATTTTAAAGTACGAGACTATTCTCATGAAAGCCAAGTTGATGATTTGGTGCAAAAGAAAGGAAATAAATGAGTAAATCAAGTTGGAAAGTTGTGAGTCAAGAATGAAAACTTGTAAAAGGAAAAGCAATGGTAGTTATTAAGTTTTCACTTTTTCGAATTATATATAAGATGTTCTGCTCAAGTAGATAAGTCTTAAAAAGATGTCCAATATCTCAAGAGATTTAATTCAATAAAATCACTGAAGACTGGATCAGAACGAAATATTATCTTATTAAATCTGCACATATTTATTCACTTTTTATCGAGTTTTTCCTTTTCACGAAAGTGAAAAAATTGAGAAATATGTGCGCAAAAAGATATTCAAACATGTCTGCGAGATATCCATCGGCATCCTTAAACAAAGAAAGCAAGCGTATCCTTTAACTGCTTATGCTGGACCGAGTATCGTCTCGTGAGTTGTATTCTACCCACCATAGTGGTTTAGTGTCCTAGTAAATAAGTTGGTTAGTTCTCTTTGTTTGTCAGTCTGTTTACTTGGCAGTTGCTTTGATCTTATCGAACTGTAAATCCTCTATGGGCTCATGGTAATCTTAGAAAGTTTCTTTATATCGGTCAAGGCAGCCAAAGGATATGCGTGATGATGCTTATGGAGCTAAGCTAGTCGTATAGTTTATGCGTTATGGAAAAATAAGCATAGAAAGTTATATGCTAAGGATTTTGTGAAAGCTTTAAAGGATAATTTAAAATATAAAATTGACGAAGAGAAGCAGATATGCATTCTGAAGTGAAAATCATTGAATCATTCAATATTTGTATGATTTGAAGCTTTTGTATTTATAGGGTTTAAAATGCCAAGTTTACGCTTGTATAAAAATATATATATTATTTCTTATCGCAAATGTATTTCAAAAACTTAACGTATCAATTAATCTCGACAATCAGTTACGATGCATTGTCGTTCGCGTCAAACAAACAAAAGAAGCGAAAGATTTCCTCATCGAAGTCTTTTATAGATGAAATTGCTGATGCCATTTATGCACGATAAGATATCATCACGCACAAGCATGCATGTTTGGTGGTCAATGAACACACGTGGTCAGCATTTAACGGCAACATACGCGGTGTGACAATTAAGTAATGAGACCAATTTTATTTTCGAGCTTGTGGTAAATCTACGACCTTGAAATTCCCTTCCCCTTCCCCGGCGTCCTTTCCCTCTCTATTGAAATATTTATCATTGCTCTAGCTTGTTGAGTTTGCCTGTTGTATCATGTTGAGTAGACGTGTGTTGGTGGTGTTCGTCACAAAAATGGAAAAACGAAATCAAGAGCAACACGTCGCTATAAAATTTTGCACCAGATTGGGTGAAACAGCTTCGGAAACGTACGCCAAAATTGTAAAAGTTCATGGTGATAGGGCTCTTAGTCGTGCCCAGGTGTTTCGATGGCATAATGAGTTTAAGAAGGGGGCGCAAAAGCGTGGAAGACGAGGTGCGGAGCGGGAGACCAGTCAAGGTGCGGACTGACGCAAATGCGCAGCGTATGCGCGCCATAAGCCGTAAAGATAGGTGTTTAACAGTTCAAATTTTGGCCTCGGAAGTGAATATGAACCGTGAAACAGTCAGACGAATTTTAACCGACAATTGTGGGATGAAAAAGTTGAGCGCGAAGATGGTTCCAAAAAAGCTTTCTAAGGAGCAAAAGCAGCATTAAATGACCGTCGCAGAAGACTGTTTCGAAAAAGTGGAAAACGACCCCACGCTGCTTGATCGAGATATTACAGGCAATGAGAGCTGATTTTTCCAACACAAACGAAATCGGTGGTCAAAGGAACCCATTTTGAGTTGATTACGGACATCCAGGTGCCCGTGACGAGGGTATGCGTGGACATCCGAGCCAAAGCGTTCCAGAAATGTTAAGGAGCATGGAAAACGCGCTGAAATCGTTGATTAGCTACTTAAGGGGACTACTTTGAAGGGGATTGTGGAATAATTTTTAAATATACGGTTTTCCTGGAGTCAGTCTCATTACTTAATTGTCACACCTCGTCGTTGCGCGGGATAGGATATTATCGCGCACAAGTATGTATGTTGGTTGACCAGTGCAAAATTTCACCTGACGGTACACCTTTTCCACGTCCGCCGTGAAAACAAATTTTGGCAATTGGAACTGGCACTGAAAAAATGTCTCGTTGAAGCGCCGGTCCAGTGTGCAGCATGGAGTTCAAGGATATGATAGCAGAGGTTTTAGCCTCTTAGTCTTAATTTAGTGGTGGTGCTACCGGGCCTCACAACACAGTAGCGAGACAGAAAAAAGTATGGTTGTTGTAGGTCCTGATCGTCTTCATATGCCTAAGCTTGAGATATTCATGCATGAATTGCAAGTATTGACGTCGCACAGAATCGTTCTTCACATATTCACACTCAAGTGATAGGAATCGCTGCAAGGCCATGTCCTTGGATTCACCCAGTGAGATGGGGCCCTGCAAAAATGGCAGCCGAACTAAAAAACGACCATCTAAATTTCGTATGGTGGTTCTTGAGAGGAACTCTTCGCACTTCTTCTCTTGAGCAGCAAGAGGGATGGTGGCCGCTACGTCATCTAATTGCCAGGACTCTTTCACCTGATTCTCAATTTGATCTACCTCCTCGGTGCACACACAACCAACACCCGAGGTTGTCGGTTCATCTGTTGGAGTGTTTGTCGCTGTACCGCAGACCACCGAACCGAACACGGTATTCTGAAAGGCAGGGAAGCCTTCTCTTAATTGGATCTGGCCTTTTGATAACAATTCGATAACATTTTCTGCTCCAATGAGGAGGTCAATTGGTCCCGGGTCGTTGAAGTTGGGACCGACAAACTTTGCGTTGTTAGTAACTGGCCATGATGAAATGTCCAATCGTCTGCTTGGTTGATCCATTACTATTCTAAAATCCAACGTCAAATATATGAATGCTATTAAAACGCTACAGTTCAATGATTGCAAAAAACTATGACTTTATTCTTCCATTCACTTTCTTTTACACATATTTTTGACAAATGTGCATTTTTCGCTATATATTAACTTCATATAATTGGGTAATGTTTAATTTTCTTGAGTGAACAAATTATTTACTTGCATTAAAAACCTTGCGAGGCATTCACCTCATGATTTATGCAGTTTAAGTTAGTTTTAACTTTCGAAGAATTTGTTAAGTTAACATTTTTATTGATTAGTTTTAACACAATATATTTATATAATTAGGGCAGAAATGATAATTAGGGGTTTTGTAATAATGATTTTTGGGCTATTTTCTTAACATTACCGCCCGCCAAGAACCGTTAGATTCTTAAAGCCGATGTTCATCATACCATATTGTGGGTGAAGGTTTTGGTGATATGGTCCTTTTTATTTTGGTAGTGATTTTTGTGCGCCACACCCGATAGATAGTAGTGATATTGAGTCCTTCACATATCAAGCAGGATAAACAAATTGTAATCGTCGATATTGTCGCGCGAGGTCTCATTAGCTTCAAATGAATTTCGCTTATTTGTTCAATCAGTTCTTCTTGTTCATTCAGTAAGGACATGAATGACTCTGATGGAGGACTACTTGAGAAATGTTCAATAGTTTGACTTTGGCGTGATGAAGTGAGTGGTTCAGTTTTGAAACGCTTGGTGAGAAATTAATTGGAAAAGGTTTACCAGGAGAGCTTCGGTCACCTAACAGGATGTATTCTTCTGCTAGGAATTGACAGTCTTGCGTTATCTTGACCATCTCTGTTCCGATGATTAAAAAATCGCTGCGGATTCCTTGACAAACTGATTGCGCATGGATAGGTCGAGGTGTAATGAACAGCCATGAGTTTGGGGACATCATTTGTTGCCAAATCGGTCTTGATATGCGGAAGTTGTCTCAGGACAGATAGCCTGATTATGGAGGTTATAAAGTTCCTTTATGACACAGTTTGGTTTTGTTCTCATATCTGTGAGAGTTGCAGTAGTCAGGAGGTAAGTTCCGGATGTTAGCTCTGGGGCTTCAGTAAGGTCAGTCCTAGTTGTTTCGAAGTAAAGCTGAAAATGGTAGTTCCTAGGATTAAGTTGGTGATGTTGAATGCAGAAAATAAATCTGACTCTTGTTGATGAGGTATAGACGTGGCCTTGATGAGACCGAATCGGCGATGGTCAATGATTGGCAGAAAACCGTGAAGACTGAGGGTACTTGCATGTGCTCTGAAAAATATCTTGGACGTAGTGGAATGTAAAATTAAAAAATGCGCGGGTAGTAGTTCTTGAGTTGTCTTGATAGTATTCTGCAGGTCTGCCAGCTTTATACATTCAAAAATCCCTTGTTTAGTCTGGAAAGCATCCCAGATATGGTTGTGTTTGGAGTTGACTTCTTGAATGTAATTAATGGCGCGTGGGTAAGTTGCTAGGAATTTGATATTGATTTGATTGGTATCTGTGGCAGCATACCAGCTTTTGCTTCATTTATTTGCTGAAGCCCTTTCGTGAGCTGAGTTGAGAAGAGTCTTAGATGTTTGCCTTCCTATAGTGCACATGGATGTTGTACTAGAGTTAATTTTTTTACGATATTTGTCTCATCCTTGTCTAAGTCAGATGTTTACTGTCCCGAACACCATGAGAATGGTTAGTAGAATTGTTGGGATATTTACAAAAGTTTGAGTTACTTTTCTTTTCTTCAGGTTAGGGATGTTTAAACCAATATGGCGCTCGATAACTTTATGTGTTTTCACATCAGTTTCTGTATTTAAAGTTGGGTTTTCTAGTAGAGGCTGATGCTCCTCATTGAAACGAAGTTTGCAGATTTTAACGATGGGGCGCTTTGTTGTGTTGCCTCTTAGATTGACCGTTACTATACGCACTAGTCCATCTGGCCCTGGGTGTCTTGCTGAGATCCTTGCTAGCACCCTTTGTATTGATGGCATGTGATCGATTTTTACTAACACGAGGTCGCCTACCTTGAAGTTCTCTTGGCGCTGGAGCTATTTTGATCATTGTTGTAGGCGTTGTCAATACCCTTCTGACCATCTTCGCTAGAAGAATTGTTTCATTTGTTGAACCAGATGCCATCTTTTTATCAAAGTACAGCTCAACTCACTGGGGTCACTTTATATTTTGTAAAAGTTTGTACCTGTTAAGAAATGCCCAGGTGTCAGTGTGGCTAAGTCGTTTGGATCCTCGCTAATTTGTGTGAGTGGCCGAGAGTTTATGCATGCTTCAATCTGAGCCAATAACGTGTTCATCTCTTCGACGTTTAAAATTTGTTTTCCGATGGTTTGGTGAAGAAGTGCTTTCATCGATTTCGCGCTGGCTTCCCAGAGTCCTCCCGAAAGAGGGCTACTGGGAGGAAGGAACATCCACTCTATGCCTTGATTAGCAACTTCAGCACTGCATGCTTGCATTGACGCTCGGTGTATTGCTTGAAGTTGTTTATTTGCACCAAGGAAGTTAGAACTACAGTCACTGTCGACAGACTGGCTCGTCTTGCGATGAGCCGTCGTAGCGCAGCGATGCAAGCGTTTGTGGTTAAATCAGATACGAAGTCCAAATGAAAGACCTTCGTTGCCATACAGACAAATACTGCAATATAGGCTTTGGTGGTCTAAGCAGCACGTCCTTTTTCCATTCGAGGATAATTGGTCCGGCAGAGTAAATGGCAGTGTTCAAAAATGGCTTTTCTCGCTGTACCCTGATGCCTGGTAGGTTTCCCATAAGCTGTGTGCAGGGTTTAGGGTCCGAAGCAAGTCATGCACTCTCTTAGCACTTGTTTTACTGCTGTATACCCTGATATTATCCAGTATGAAAGGCGAGGAGTAGCGGGGATCAGTTGACATCCTCCATGCAGAGTTAGACGGTGAGCCTCTTTTATCAACAATTTAGTGAGAGGGCCCTTTGGAATTTTTGCTGGATGTATCGCTGCTTCTCCGATAGGTGCGTGTTTAATCACCACCTACTCTTAGGATGCCTTCATCATCAATCTCAGGTGCCAAGGTTTTTAAGTGGCTGGTTTTGTGGATACTGTTGCCTTTTGAAAGTTGCTGAATTTCTTCGGTATAACTGTGGTGCTGCGAAATGCAGATGTATGTATTCAATGCTTCTTGAAGCTCAACTTCAGTTAAATTTTCCCTTCATTTCGTCGTTGGTCGTCTAGCGTTACCGTGAATCGCTGATACCATGGCACTATTCTTTTAAGTCTGTAGAATGATGAGTAGCTGCTGAGGATTTCAGGAGGTTCTGCTACATTGACTGTTAACGATATAATTTTTGTTTCGTTGAAGTATTGGTTGAGGAATTCAAATGATTCGGGCAGTTAGCCATTCCGGTCCATTTCACCAGAGTTTTGATGTTAGCAACTCTTTCAGGTATATTCCTCTGGATGCGATATCAGCTGGGTTGTCTGTTGTCCTGACATGATGCCAAAGCTCAACAGAGCTGTGTTGTTGAATGATGCTAACGCGATTTGCCACGTAAACTTCCCACTTAACATAGCTTCTGGTTTTTGAATCCAGGCAAAAACGGTAGTTGAGTCACTCCAATAATTCGAAGGACGCTTGCCGATTTATGCCCTTTAATGACTTCATCCATGAGTTTGACTAAAAGAACTGCTCCATTGAGTTCTAGCCTTGATACAGATTTGATTTTCACTGGAGTGACTTCCGATTTCGCCATGACAAGTGTCACCTTGGTTGATGTTGGGGATGTGGCTCGACTGTTTACTACTGCGGCGTACGTGGTTTTAGACGAGTCGCAAAAGTCAAGCAGCTCAAATTGGTGAGGAGTAGTAAATTGGATCCATCGTGTGATTCGCAGCTTTTCTAGTTCTGGGAGTTGACTTCATAGTTTCACCCATTCCTTGACTGTACTAGGTTCAACGTCATCATCCCGACCTTTATCCTCTTCCCATAGCTGTCGTAGCACTACTTTCCCAATGATTATGCACGGCTGTAGCCACACAATAGGGTCAAATAGCTTTGAAACTTCATCTAGTATGTTTTGTTTGTAGAATTTGGCTTGACAGTCTGCCTTCGTGATGGGGAATAAAAATTCATCGGTTGCTGGATGCCACTGGGTACCCAAAGTCTTTACATTTTCCGTGACTGCTATATGTAAGGGAAGCTGTATTTCGCATTCTGATTCTGGGACTCGTTCTCATACTCGTGGATGGTTGGACGACCTCTTCTTTAAGTGAAATCCTCCTTTGTTCAAAAGTCTTCGCAAGTCGGTTTGTAAGTAAACAAGGCTTTCAATGTTGTCTGATCCAGTTAACACATCGTCAACATAAAAGTCACTTGTCAACGTTTGTGCTGCTTCGAGAAATGTTGAAAACTCATTGCGGCTAATTGATGTAATGTTCTGATCGCGAAGCAAGACGCACAAGCCATCCCATTAGTAACCGTATTCAATTGAAAGTGCTGGATCGGCCCATTAGATATAGGTCACCATAGAAACCTTTAAAAATGTCGATCCTATTCATGCATCGAAATTTTTCGGTACATTTTTTCTATATCAGCCGCAAAAACGTATCTGTGCTGCCTCCACCGCATCAACAAATGAAGCAAGTTCCCCTGTATTGTACGTCCCATGTGAAGGAGCTCATTTAGTGATTTTCCTTTCGATCCTTTTTGCAAGGGATTTGTTTCACTCTCAGTTTTGTCATACTGCTGGTTTCTCCGACCACGCCATGGTGGGGAACGTAGTATGCTGTCGTCATTTTCATTCGTTCAGCGGGGACTTTCGACATGTGGCCTAAGTCGATATTCTCCTGCATGAATTTGCGGTATTCCTCGTGAAGCATTGGGTTGCACTTGAATCGATGCTCAAGTTGTCTTAATCTCTTGAATGCATTGTCTCTAGTATTGCCTATGTCGTTGAAGGGATCTACTTCATCTTTGAATGGTAAGCCTACGGAGTAAGTTCCATTGGGTTGTAGGATTACAGATTGTGTATAAAAGTCCTCATTTTGCTTCTGTTCTCTTGTTAGATGTTGAGTGGCTGGAAGCTCTTCTGTCCCCCGAAATTTTCTTGATGCTTCCTCCAGTTTGGTATAAGATACCAGCGCACATAATGCCTTTGTTGTTTTGCAAGGAACAGATCCGAATAGTACCCATCCCAGTTTTGTTCTTTGAGCACATGGTTGTCCAGGGAGCAAACCTGGCAATAACAATCTACCGTATAGGTCAGCTCCTATGAAAATGTCAATATTCCCTGGTTGATAGTAACAGGGATCTGCTAGATCTTGAACCGTCAGTCCCACTGGAATGTTGAATGGAACTCTTGTGCATGGTAATGGTGCTGTAATTGTCGTGAGGGGGAGTGGACTGAACATAAGTTTTGCGTGGCTGCCATGTTCAGTTTGGACTATCGCGAAAATTTTAGTCTCTCCCCTTGACGTAACATTTTCAGCTGCACCAAGTCTACTGACTTTGACTCGAGATCCTTTACGCTTAGTTTGCTGCAGCTGCACAGCCGATTCTCTGATGAACGATCGCTGTACTCCGGAAGCAAGCCATGCACGGAATGTTGTAACTTCTCCATCTTTACTGCTCACCTTTATCAGTGCTGTTGCTAAAAGTACATAATCATTGCCAGTGTATGCACTGTGTCTTTGTACGGGTGCAAAGGATATTGTTTTGGACTGATTCGAGGTGTCTACCCCTTCCGGGGGAGGCAGTGTGTTATGTTTCTTGCCATAAATTTCGCATCCATGTTTTGATGAGCACTTGTTTACTCGGTGTTGTGCTTGCAGACAATTGAAGCATAGTTCAGCCTTTCGAACTGTATCTCTGCGGTTCTGGATGCTTGCTTGCTTAAATGAGCTGCATTCAAACAATATATGACCTGCTTCGCTTATTGGACAAGTCAATTTGGTTCCGATGCTGGTTGTATTGACTTTGATTGTTGACTTTTGGTTTTCCTGATGACAAGGCTCCTAGCACGGAGAAGCGTTGTTTGAGAAATTCGAGGAACTGATCTAATGAAGGAATTTCTGTAGAATCAGCAATTGTTTTTTGCCATTCTCTCTTTGACTCTATGTCAAGTTTCTGATTCAACAAAAATATTGTAGTCAAAGAGAATGCATCCATTTTCAGCGTGCTCAGACCAGCTAAAAGTTGGTTCGTTGTATCGAGCATATGTTACAGCGCTGTTGGATCATTGCGAGTACAATTTTCAATATTGAAGAACCGCTGCATCATTTCCTGAGCGATAGCCCGATGGTTGTCGTACCGTTCACAGAGCAATTTCTATGCAGGCTCGTAATTGGGATCAGTGATTATTAGGTGGTTGATTAACTGCTCTGCGTTGGTACTGCAGCTTCTGAACATTAGAGAGCTGAATGTTTTTGTGGATCATGCATTTGAACAGATCGCGAAATGCATACCAGTCGGCGTAGCTTCCGGTAAAGGAAGGTATTTTTATCCTTTCTAGTTTGATGGCATCGCTTGGCGTATGCACCGAGCACCCAGGTATATAATGATTTATTTTTGCTTGGAAGAGAGTGAGGCTATCTATCAAATTCCTTCGTGTACTGACTTAACTTTTCTGCATCTTGTTTTAAATGACTGCATTGTGCTTCATGCGGTCCCTCACATGTAACCCAGATGGCTTTAAATTTCTCCTGTCTTGTTTGGAAATATTCAAAGCTGTACCTAGATTTGCTGTCCTTCTTGAAGTTGGAGATAAGCCTCTGAATCTGGTTGAAGTACGTGTAAACTTTGCTAAGCTCCGAATGTCCCGCCCCTTTACAGTGTCCAGATGTCAGCCCAACTACTCCAGCAATTACTCAAACTAAAACAAAAAACCTTCTGGTAACCTCTGAAGTCTGGTGACGCTCTATGCTTAAACTTTCTGTTGCGGGTTCTCCAAAGGCTGGAACGAAAAGAAATGATTTCCTTAAAATGCGTATACAAAGCGAAATCCCTTCGACTGCTACGAGAGTTTGCTGGTTGCAAGTATCACCTACTGATGCTTCAATTGCCCAATAATGATTGGCACTGATGTTCAAAAAGGAAGCCCTATCTTCCAGTCTGCTCAACGATAAGCTGGCATCAGCCTCCAGTTAAGCCTCACAATTGGCTGTCTTGGTGCTGATACGTATTCTACTCTTGAGTTGGGTGCTCTGTTTTCCATACCCAATGCCCTCTATATCAAGTGTTTCTTTGTTAGCGGTTAGTCCAAGCCTGGTGTATAGTCATTTTGTGATAAAACTGAACTGGGAGCCCGAATCCAACACTGCTCGCCATTCCACTTTAGAACCATTGTATTCCCGTAGCTGTAGCTCTCCCTCAAATTCCTCGGATCTGGGGTGGTGCTAGTTTGAAGGTTCGTTGCCAGTTGGATGGATGATGCTGGTATCCTTGGAGTGACTGGCGCTGGTTTTGGCGTTTTCGATTCTGTCACATGGAGGAGGGTATGATGTTGTTTGCATTTTCTGCAAGTACCGGAGGAGCACTGCCGGGTAAAATGAATTGTCACAAAACAGTTAGTACACAACTTGAGTTTCCTGACGGTATTCACTATTTCTTGATGTGATTGCCCGATAAGTTTGTTGCAGCGGTATACAGGATGATTGAGTGAACATACCGCACATTTTTGGTCCTTGGTGGCCATGAGCGTAGCTGATCGCGTTGGTTTCATGCTTGATCACTTTATATCGATGGATTCCAGACTTCAGAAGCGCAGTTCGAGGAATGCGATAAAATTGCTCATTGGGGCAAGTTCTCACGATAATTTGTCCCTTTGCTCGTACAAAACCAGACTTGTGCGATCCAGTTTTTGTCGGAGCAAGAAAAGTAGGATGGGATTGCAACCGTCGATATGGACTCCCAGGTTTTCAAGTTGCGGTAGACTTTCACCGCTAGTGTCATAGAAAGCCTTGATACTCGTGGCCGACTGATTTGGACAGTTGGGCTGGGAAAGCAAACGGCTTAGGAGGCTATTAACTGATTGTTGTAGCGATCATACATTCACTTCCATGCATCGACATAATCAGTATCGGATATTGGATGTTGGACCAGCTTCAAGGCTTCACCACTTAGGTTGCTGATCAATATAACATTTTTTTGAACTGCTATTTGCCTGGTTGTGAATGAGCCGTGTATACAAATCTCGGAACTGGGCCACTTCAAGTAATCTCCATTGAAGCTAGGCAGGGTTATCCTAGGCAGTTTAATAGCTTTTTCCTGCTCGCGACGATTTCCAGAATTCATTTCCACTATATGCTGCTGCATATTGATGACATGGTGTAGCAATTCCTTCTTTAAAGAGCGGTATTGTGTGACATTGTAACCGATTATACTTGCAGATTCTACGTGGTGCAAGAGTCGATCATTTCCCTGCGACAATTTGACTCCATATTCCTCCATCTTTCTGATATTAAGTAAACTTCGATTGAATATCACCTGCTCCCACCTTCAAGTCAGCGACAAATCGCTGCGCCCCCTCTATTAAGGCACCCACCCTTATTCTGGGCCGAAGATGCGTCGTTGATACTTGCAGATACTTCAGGCTTATTGACTTGTTGTGAGGTGGACGCTGGCAGCTTTGATTCGTTAGAGAGCTCGATGGGCTCCTCAAATCTTGTGAAGATTAAAGTGATCGAAGAGTAGAAATCCTTTTGCATGTAAGGATGGTCCGTAGGCAATGCGTCCTTAAGAATTTCTTAGTTGAAAAGAAACGCACTCCACGCCTCTTCCCACTCCCTAGAGGTATTCTTCAAATATGGTTTTTGAGTTTCCCACCTTTAGGGATCGTTTTTCAATCACACTAGGACGACTTGTATTTCTTGTCTCAATTGATCCTGGCAAGCAGCTACCTCCTGTAGATATTTTGTTCCATCCTTGCTTTCGATTCAAGTTCAACTCACAGCAAACGTATAAGTTGAAATTATGCGGGTGTGGCGTGGTTCACGCTGTAGATCACGTCGGGGTCACCAGTGTTTGTCACGATGTCCTTTCCTCGTGAATACAAGGCGGGACACGTGAACGGGTAAGTCGCCCTGGTTCTGCATCGGGGCCGTCCACGAGAAAGTCTCAGTACTACACTAGACTCAGCAAACAAATCAAATACAATGAATTTGATAAATTTGAACTTTAGATGTTAAAGTTAAATTGATTTACAGATGAGAAAGGAATTTATTTCAGAAAGAAAAGAGAAATAATATTCAATAGAAGTTTTAATCAAAGAATTAAATCGTTTCAAAACAAAACATTACTTGGAAATAAATTACTCATATGCCTTCGGGTAAAATACTGGGATTCTTGGAAGCAAAAATGTTCAAAATTTCAAGAAAAAATATTCAGATCATTTGAAATTGAAGAAACAGGTGAAACATAACTTTTAAAGTGAATTGTTGTCAACAAACTAATCTTCTTGAAATTTAATGTTTGAAATGCTTGAAAAAAGATATTTTAATTATTATTTCATTTCCAAATATAGAAAGAAAACTCAACAAAAAAATTGGATTACTTTGAAATTTTTTGTTTCCAAGAAATTAGAATAAAAATAAACTCCTATCATTGGTTTCAGTAAATACAATACTTTATTTTGTCTGTTGACATGATTTGTTTTATTTTTTTAACTTGTTTTTTTTTCTTCTTCATCCTAATTAAATACTTCTACGTTCAATTCCATCTGCTAAAATAATCGTAGAAGAAATTTGGTCCAACGTTATCAACTTTCAAATAGAATTCCTTGGAATAACAACGTATCCTTCATTGCTAAGTATTTACTTACTAATTGATATTTAACTCAGAAATTTTAATTAAATTAACCTTTGATGTGTCAACGAATAAATGAATGAATGAAGTCACAATAAGACATGCGTAGAATTAATTACCATACAAAATACAGGAACTAGGTTTTTACTGAGAAAATAAGAAGTTCTCATAGAAAGTAAGACAATGGAAAATTCTTTTACTGGGAATCAAGATGAGTAAATCTTGGAAATGTTAATTTTACGCTAATGAAGAGTAGGTCCCACTGTAAAGCTATATAATATTAATGAAAAGATTTACTGAATTAACATAGCAATAACTTTCCATCTACAATTTTTCTATAAGAGAAACATTCCAGGAATTATGTGACTTTCAGAGTAATTATGTTTTCCATTAATTTGATATTACACAGGGTATACGGTTTCTGTAGAAATTTGACCATTTTAAAATAAAATTGAAGCATTTTAATCAAGAGCATATCATTTTTCTACCCAGAAGCTACATTTAATTGAACTGCAACAATTTTCAAAATGAAAAGATTTCATGAGTAGATTCTACTCCTCCTCCTTAACTTTATGGTATTAGTTCAACATTATCCCTAGTATATACGATTACAATTTAAGATACTAAAGTCTACCTTAAACTGCAATCATAATCTCTTTTGCACAATCCTATCGTCTTTGCTATAGTAAATGTCTCCAGAGAAACAAACGCTTTTTAATGCAGCATTTCTTCTTCTGCATCTTTTTGTAATTCAGTTTTAGGGTGTTGGAGTCCTTGCAATGCAAGCACTCAAATGTTGCTTACTGTGATATGTCAAGGATGGTGCTTGTATAAATTTAACTATTCTCTCTGGTGTAACAGAGGAAGCGTGTGTGTTTATTACATTTGTACTGTATGCCATGGAGACAGGAATGAAATCAGTATTTAACAAGAAAAAGGATTTAATTTTCTTGGTACAACAGGAGGACGTGCAGGTGTGCTTCATGTAGAGAGACAAAGTAGTTGTAGGGAATGGAGAATGTGCAAGACATGAAGGTTATGTTGGGAAATGAGATGTAAACATTCTATGAGATTTTCGTTTAACATACTTTGGTATTGTAAGTTAATATGTGTGTATATGTTCAGGTACATACTTAGCGATATGAATATGTATATTTTCGTTTTGAACGAAAAAAACCCAAACTAAATATTTTGAATATAGTCGAACGATTTGGGAGAAATGCAAGAATAATATTGGAGTTTATTTGTCCATGTTAAGGCTTCCATTGAGTTGTGTTTGAACAAAATTACATTTTCTATACAATTTTGCAGCAATTTTGATAGTTCTCAGGATACTGCACAGCTAAAAGTATTAAATGGAGATTCTATAATTTCAGTGCTTCTTTGTATACATTATTGAGCTTAACATAGCTTAGAGCGCTTCAAAGTTGCTCAACTCACACCTGAGGGAAGTATGAGTTAATTGATTACCTTTTACAAAATTATGCTTTGAACTTTTTGATTCTTTTTTTCTCTTCTTGTCCTGCATCGCTAATGCATCTCCTCCCTTCACTTAATTTTCTTCTCCTTTTTCTGTTCTGCTTTCGTACTAATCCTTTGTAGGTTGAACTACTCCTGAGGAATCTTGATACTGATGGAAATCTGAATTTCCTGGTAAACTCACTATTTTGTCTTTCTGTGATTCTCTTCTGATTTGTTTCAATTTAAGCTCACCTTCTAGCACTGTCCTCTTTCAATGGAAAATGGGACACATTCTTCCTATCTTGAAATCAGGAGACCACAATGCTGCTTATACCTATCATCGTATATTTCTCCTTCTCTGGTTCGGTGAAGTTCAGGAAAAATAGTTTTGTTTCGCTTGTTCTTCTATCCTTAGCAAATCTACAACATATTTTTATCAGAGGCAGATCTGCCCTTACAAGCTTATTTTCTTTATCCCTACATATTGCTTCACCCCTCAACTATCAACAGCAAATTTCTCTAATGCGTTTGAATGGTTAAATTACTTTGTTTCATTTGATCAACTTCAATGGCTCAATATCCCTGATTGTGGATATTTCTGCCTTCTGTTTTATGTTTTAAATTTTCTTTGTTTAGTCACTGCAAACTCTTTCCTCTCCTCTTCTTTGCGTTTCGGCTTAGGTGTTCCATAAGGCTCAATAATTGGCCTCCTACTATTCTTACTATTCATCAACGTTCTAGCTTCTGTTACTCGTATCATATCCTCAATTTCCTCAATGCTGATGACTTTAAAGTCTTTTGAGTTATTGACTCTAGTTAAGATGGTGACATTTTAAAAATAAATGTTTCCAAATAGCATCAGATGACGTTATCCTGTAAAAATTCCTCCTTCTCTTCATGCATAAGTTTTTTGGCACACCTTTGAACAGTGTAATTTGGTTAAGGGTTATTGACGTAGGGAAAGAGGGAGCTCCATTAGAGCGAGTAGAGGTAAGAAAGGATAGAGAAAGTGAGATTAATGAAAAAACGAAGTGAATGCACTCCTCAGCATTCTCCAGCGCTTGCTAGCAATCGCCGGCACTCGTCAGCACTTGTAAGTACCAACCGTGCTCACTAGCACTCGCAAGTTCTTGCCAGTACTCACTAGCACTCCATATGTACTTCTAGCACTCTCCGACACTTCTGAGCACTTCGTAGTTTTTCTCAGCATTCTCCAGCACTACCCTATAATCACGCTAACTCTTCAGCATGCCCAAGGATGCTCCTGAACTCTCACACACTCCCTCATACCCCTCAGCACTCGTTATTGGGAGTGAAAGAGGATGAGGGAAAGAAAGGACTTCCTAGCACTTGCCATTAGGATGAAATAGAGTGAGGCTCCCCCTTTTTCACTCTCTCTCTCTCTCATTCTAATGGGGGGTGCCAGGAAGTGCCTTCTTTCCATCACTCTCTCTAGTACTCACCAGTACTTGCCAACACTCACCAAAATTTGCCAGCACTTGCGAGCTTTCACCAGCAATCATCAACACTCACCAGTGCTCACTAGCGCTTGCCAGAAATAGCCAGTACATACTAGCTCTTGATAGCACTCACTGGCATTCGCCAGCATTGGCCAATACTTTCAAGCAGTCGCTAGTACTTGCAAGTGCACGCTTGCACTCCTAAGCTCTCCTCAATACTTGCTAAGCTTGTCAGCACTCGCTAGTGCACACCAGCACTTGCCAACGCTCCCCAGCTCTCTCGAGCATACCCTAGACTCCATACTTATTCTCAGTACTCTCCTGCAGTTCTCAGCGCCCACAGCCCTCTCTGGCATTTACCAGTACCGCCGAGCAATCTAAAGGGTGAATCATAACAAGTGTACACATTTTTGTCAAAAAAAAACATAGTTTTTGTAAAGATTGAGCTGTAATGTTTATTTATTATGAAAATTTGGTCCCTAACAATTAAATATGGAACATTACTTTGGGCATATGTGCACCTTGTGCTGCTCTACAGACTATCAAACGATGATTGTAATTTTCGATAACATTTTCGCATATTTTCGGCGTTATTAGGCGTATGTTGGCTCGAATATTGTTTTTAATGCTTCGGTAGTCTGGGGAGCATCAGCGTAAACACGATCTTTCAGAAATTCTCAAAGGAAGAACTCACAAGGAGTCAAACCGCACGATCTCGCCGGCCAATTTATGGGTCCATTTCGTGAAATTATTCGATTTCCAAACTTGGTCTTCAATAAATTGATTGTTTTGTGTGATCTGTGGCATGTAGCGCCATCTTGTTGAAACCAAATGTCTCTAAAATCCATTGCAGCCAATTTTGGCCAAAAAAATTTTCCAACATGCTTGGATAGCGCAAGGAATTCACGGTAACCGCATTTCCCTCATCGTTTTCAAAGAAATACGGACCAATGACCCCATCCCACCAAAAACCACACCAAACAGTGACTTTTTCGGGATACTGGGTTGCTTGTTGAATTTCCATTGGGTTTGTATCGCTCCAATAACGACAGTTTTGTTTATACACATACCCGTCCAAATGAAAATGTGCCTCATCGCTGAAGATCAATGATTGAGAAAAATTCCCATTTTCCTCCAGCTGTTGAAGGTTCCAATCGATAAAACGTCGTCTCATCTCATGATCCAATGACTTCAAAAGTTGGGTTAACTTGATTTTGTATGCATGAATTTCAAATTGCGAGTTGAAATTCGTTGCAAACTTGAATAAGAAACATTTAACTGCTGCGATCGACGACGCAAAGACACTTTCGGGTTCTCACGAACATGACGGCTTACAGCTTAAATTTTTTCAGGTGTGTGGGCTGTGGGCTTATGGGGTACTTTTTTTTTGGTCGAACAGAGTATGGTTCTCCTTGAAATTCTTGACAATTCTGGAAATAACCCGCGAACTTGGTCGATTATGTGGACCGAAAAATTCACGTAGAGCGCGAAATGTTTGCACTGTTGATTCATTATTTTTGTAAAAAGTTTTAACAATAATAAAACGTTCGGCTGATGTGTATGAAGCCATGGTTAGAATTGTAAAGGACCAAACTGTCATAATCTGTCAATATGTGAAGTTGGTGATAAATAAGAATTAAGGCCCATTCACATGTGTACATTTGTTATGAGTCACCCATTATTTAACTCCCCAGTGCTCACTAGCCCCCCCCCCCAGCATGCCCGTACTCTTCAGCACCCCACACACCACAGCACTCCTTAGCTTCATCCAACATGCCCCAGCAGGGGGAATGCTGGCCGAGAGGAATACTCTTGGAGGCTAACATTCTTTGGGGAGTTCCGCCCACACGTACCCGAGGAAATTCCCGCAGGGGGAATACCGGTCGACAAGAGCACTCTTGGAGGCTAGCATTCTTGTGGGAGCGCCACCCCTACGGACCCGAGGATATGGGGGCACCGTGAGGTTCCCTCCTGGGATGACAGGTAACGACCCTGATTGGATCCGGACTACGCTTTGGACAACCAACTGGAATTGATGCTTTGGGCTGGCGAATATGATGGTTTGGACCTAGTTGCTTTGCACAGTAGCACCGAGGTGAAACTCGTGTGTGAACCGCTCCAATTCAACTATCATACCGTCTCCGTCCCGGTGAAACCTTGGCAGGCCTTGGAGTACGTTCGAAGTTCGCACCATTGGGTTGGTGGTGTAGGTTCGGTTGAGACGGACTTCCGATTAGCGCTGGTCCGGCTCTGAGCGTTTGTCCCCATAAGCGCTTGTGCCAACCCTCGCATGGCCTCCCTGCTCTGCAAAGATAACTATGGGACCAAAAAGGCAGCTACAGACACGAACGGAGATATCAGCTCTGAGGGAGAACCCAATAAAACTGGAGCAACCAAAAACACTTAAAAAAGATAGAAAATATCTACAATAAGAGAAAAAAATAATAACAACGACGATGCTATCAACGGCTGCAGCCACGATGTTAAAAGTACATCGAGAGCGGTACTAACGATGACAAAAACGACGAATAATACAATGACAGTGAAGACGAAAAACGAAGATTAACAGACAGTCTGGTCCAGACTAAGATTCTTGTGGTGTTCGAGGGCAGCAAAAAAATGGTGTTAACGCCAGAGCGTCCTATTAAGGAAAAGTGGAAAACTCTGCAGGGCGCTTCATGTGTTCTAGCGGTGGAGGAAAATATAAACGATATGGAGAATTCGATGTTCACTGCTGCGATAGTTACTGAAGCGACCGATGTAAGGGTCGTAACCCCCAGCATAATAAAGAACCATCCTGAAGTCAACGAGGAGATTACGGCAGGAAAAGAAACCAGTGACCAAGCAAATACAGCGCCGTTGTATGTTGCATTGCCACTGTCAAAAATTTTGTGAAAGTACTGTACTCAGAAACGGAAAGCGATAACCTCTCCCAAGGATGGCCGCGAAGTACAATTTCTGCCCAATAACTCGAAGAAGAAAGGCTATTCCAAAAAGCGAGAAATGTTCAGAAAAGAATACAATCTGCATGCGACTACCCAAAAATTAGCAAAGCAGTAAAGATTGGGTTCCTTGAACTAGAGGAGTTCCTAGATCGCATAGGGTATTATCGGAGGAGCTGGTTAAAAGCTGTAGACGAGCAGAAGGTTAAAAAAGCGCAGGGGGTGAAATCGAAAGGCCTCATGCAGATAGCCCCCCCATTAAGAATCAATAAAAGAATGGCGTCTAGCCCGATCGAAGGAGATCGTGATAAAAGAAGGAAAGTAGAGGCACTTGATGGGCATGGAGAGAAAGAGGCCCCGGCGAAGACCCCGGCAGCAGGCACTGCTCGTAAAACCCCAAGAAGCTCTATCCTACATGGAGGTGCTGCGGGACATCAAGGGAAACGTAAGGCCCGAAGACACCCACACTACCATTAAAGCAGTACGACCAACGCGGTCGTGCCATACACTGGTCGAATTTGGAGCAGAGGCCGACAATGAGGAAGCAATGCGCGACGCAGTGAAGAAAGTCCTCGGCAAAAGTGCAACTATAGCCTCGTTCGAGCCGATGGCAATAATCAAAATAAGAGACATTGGCTTCGTCACAGATCTGGCCGAGGTAGAAGAGGCAATCAAAAGGGAGTTCCCTAGCGTGAAAGGATCAAAGCGAGACTGACACCGGAAAACAATAGGGGGACAAGGTATGGCCATAGTTTACTTGACCGAAAAGGACGCCGAACAATTCCTGAACAAGGGCAAAATAAGAATAGGGTGGGTTGTCTATAGGATACGACGACGAGCAACGCCTCTTCAATGTTTCAAATGCCTTGGCTATGGTCACACTACACAAGTATGCAAAGAACCCGATAGGAGTTCCCTATGTTTCAAATGTGGTGAACATAAAAGAAAAGAGTGTACGAAGGAGGCATACTGAATTCTTTGCAAGGATGCTGATCCAAGACCTGATTTTGGACACGTCTTGGGATCAGGAAAATGCCGGGTTTTCCTCCTGGAAGGCCAAGGCAAAATCCGAACTTCAATGACCCGTATCCTGCAGCCAAGCCTACACCGCAGTTCAACCGCACAAAATCTGCTTGAGCAGTTTGCGAGCGACATGAAAGCCGACTTCTTGCTGCTGAGTGAGCAACACTATGATAAAAGTCCTGCATTATGGTATCCTGACAAAACCAGTACTGCCCCCATCACTGCTCTGTGATTTCCAAGCGGAGAGTTGGGGACGGGAGATCGTTTCGCGTGGGTTCGGTGCTCAGGGTCCACCTTCTTTAGTGTGTACCTAACGCTGAACGAATCAATTTCATCTTTCGAAGCCAAGCTTAATGCTCTGGAGAGCGCTTTCTCGAACACAGAGGGCAACGTGCTTGTTGGGGAAGACTTGAACGCTACAGAAACCGAACGGCGCATGCCTCAAACAGATCCGCGGGGAAAGCGAATCCTGGAAATGACGGCCAGGACGGCGTTCGTGGTACTAAGTACTGGTAATACGCCGACTTTCTGCCGTATTGGCTGTGAGGGAACCATACCGGACGTGATATTCGCCTCGGAGTTCTTAGTACGGAGGATACACAATTGGAAAGTATTAGAGGACTACTCAGCCAGTGATCATAAGTGCATTCTGCTTGAGATCAGTGATGCTGTCTCTCGACGTGCTTGCTCTCGGGTTTCTCCAACTGGGTGGAACATCAAAAGGATGAACATCGAGACGTTCGTCGAGGTGCTCACAGCAAATGAGACGCTGCAGGGAGCTTCGGAAGGGACAGAAGAATTGGCAGCTCAAGACGTGGTGAACTCAGCTATGAGCATCATTACGACTGCTTGCTGCGCTTCTATGCCCCGTCGAAGACCCCGGCACGGCAATCGCCCAGTGTACTGGTGGTCAACTGAAATTGCTGAAAAGCGAAGGGAGTGTCACAAGCTTTGACGTAAGGCTCAACCGGCGTGGAACCAAGGCGAGGAATGTAATCGGGTGGCAGCATATAAGTCGGCCAGGAAAGACCTTCGCGAATTGATCAACAACAGAAAGCCTTGCTGCTGGCAAGACCTAGTGGACAGTGTGACCAAGAATCCGTGGGGCCTTGGCTAGAAGCTAGTTATACGGAAGCTTGGCGCCCTACGGAAGCCTTGCATACATGATACGGAAAAGATGGACAAAATAGTGCGAGCACTCGTCCCCGCCCATCCCGTCCGTGTTGACAATTTCCATGGTGGAACAGCAGTTGAGTGCCCACTCTTCACATAGGCGGAACTGGAGGAGGCAGTCCCTACATTTAAAGCGAGGAAGACTCCAGGTCCAGATGGTGTTCCGGCTGAGGTGTTGCGGCTTGTCTATTACCATTGTCTGACTTGCTGCTCAGCACATTCAACGCTTGCCTATGGAACGGGATTTTTCCGGTACGATATAAGGTGGCAAGGCTCGTGCTGATCAGCAACGGGAAGGAAAAGCCCAAATTGCCGTCTGCATACCGCCCGTTATTCATGCTAGGCACTGCTTGGAAGTGCCAGAGAAACTCATCAAAGAAAGACTCACAGACGCGGTTCGTACTGCTGGGGACCTATCTCCGCGTCAGTACGGCTTGAGAGCAGGACGTTCTACCATTGATGCGATTGCAGAGGTGGTGAGCCCGGTCCAAAAGGCAGCGGCACATAGTCGCACCAAGCGACGGACCGTCCTGTTGTTGACACTTGACGTCAGGAACGACTTCAACTCCGCTAGATATGTGGATATTTTTGATACGCTGGGAAACCCTTTTCAAGTTCCAGAATATCTAATGCGGCTTTGAGGGACTACCAAAAAGACCGAAGCCTGCTCTACGACATGACACAGAGCCAACGAAAGGTGGCGGTTACATCGGGTGTTGCCCAGGGATCTATTCTTGGTCCGGACCTATGGAACGTGTCTTAAGACAGGCTACTGAGACTGAACATGCTAGATGAGTCGCGCTTGATCGGCTATGCAGATGATTTTGCGGCTCTGGTCGCTGGATGCACCGTTGAACAGGCGCAACTTAGGCTCCGTATCCTGATGCACCGAGTGAGAGACTGGATGACTGCTCGCAGGCTCAAATTATCACTAGAGAAAACCGAAATGGTCATCTTGACAAAAAGAGAATCTTCAGAGTAAGGATGATCAGGATTGGAGACTTACGAATTGAATCGAAGCCATCGGTGAAATACCTAAGGATACTGATCGATTCGAAGATGAGTTTCTCTGAGCAAATCAGGGCAACGGCTGAGAAGGCTGCTTCAGGAGTATCGGCTCTGAGTCGACTTATGGCCAACTAAAGGGGACCTAGCCCATCAAAAAGACGCCTCCTGATGAGTGCTGTAGGGTCAGTACTACTGTACGGAGCAGAGATATGGGGCTATGCTCTCAGTAAGGAGGTTTACCGAAAATGCCTGGCACACGAACAGAGAAGAGGAGCGCTGAGCAGTGCATCTTCGTATCCGACAGGCGTGATACCTGTTAGCTTCCTTGCTAGAGAGCGTCACTTTATTTATCTGCATCGAAACGAGAATGCAAGGGAGATGGTTGTCCACGAAGAGACACAGCGCTCACTCAACGATTGGCAGCAGTCTTGGGTGAATTGCATGGAGGGAGGGTGGACTCCGGGTCTGTGTGGTCTAGTGGTTAGAGCATGAACACATAAGCCGAAGGTCCCAGGTTCAAATCTCGTTGGGAGCAACGTGATGTAGTTCAGGGGATTTTTCGTTCAGTCTGCGAGTGTTCACTCAGTGGTGATATGTACTGATTTAATCAGATCATATCATAGCTGAACAGGACACGGGAGCATCGTACTGACCAAACAAACTTCCGAAAAAATCAATACGGTCATGAAAATGAGATATTCTAACTTTCTCTAAGCGAAGGCCCGAGAGGGGCTGTAGTGCTACAAAGAAGAGGAAAAAGGTGGACTGCACGCCTCATCCCGGATGTGAGACCGTGGCTCAATCGTAGGCATGGTGAGACTGACTTCTATCTGGCCCAGCTTTGGAGCGGGCATGGATGTTTTCAGTCTTACCTGCACAAGATTGGTAAGTCACAGTCCCCCAATTATCGGTATTGCCCAGGGTGGCGGGAGAGCCCTACCCGGTTAATATAGTCACGGTTGATCGGAGCCAAGTGGTACATTATGTTCGGGCAGTCCTTAAAGATAAAAGGGACTCACAGCAGCCAGGGGTGTTGGGGCTGGGAGATCGTTTGTCTGGCACTTCCTCTTTGTCTCTCCCCTACCGCTAGAAGAGGGATCTCTTTGCTTCAAGGCACCTCACAGTGTAACGAAATGAGACCTGGTCTGAAGTAATGTGTCAAACGGTTCCAGGCTAGGTTCTCAGGTTGACAGGGGAGATGTTTAGTGGGTAGTCCAGTCGCCTTCTTGCGAGCATGGGAGTCCCACACTCTGTGTGTAAGTTGGCATTCACCTCCCTACCATAAAAAAGAGCATTTGATGTGATATTTGAATAGGGTTGAGGAAATTATAGTTATATAAGCACGTTTTTAAACGTTTCGTTGCGTAGGGTACTATGTTACACTAAATCAGCACCGAAAGTTTTTCGGTATTGCGCAAGCTAGTAAACCATGATCTTTGGAACCATTTACTTGAAATCTAGGCTTTTTAGAAAGAAATTATTTATTTTTATTGCGCAAGGATATGTACTATATTTTATCATTCTTTCAATTTAAATGGAAAAAACCGTTGTGGATTGTTTCTAATTTTATATTTATATGTGTATAATTTGTTCGTTATTTTATATAATATTTTATATTATACGTTGTTGCAAATTCAGATTAAGTTAGGTAGTACGATGCCTTCCCTTCTAGTAGACTAGGTTTTCAGGCGGAGGCATGGTATCCGAGTGAGTACATTATTAGGATGCTTTTAAATAAATTCGTGCGGGTTATTTCAAACGCGTTTGGGTTGGGTTTACGGTGTTGTTTATTTTGCATTTGTGTATTTTAAATCAAATTAACGTAGAGTGATTTATGAAACCGAAACGCTGGTCTGACTCAGTTGACGAAGACAGTTCATCGCTGCTCAGTATTCTAAATTGGACAACTTGGTAAATGGACCGAGACAGTGGAGGCGCTTGTTGCAGAAGAGGGGCTGTAGCACTACGAAGAAGAAAAAATTTATGACACCGTGATGTTTTCGGGATCAGTGACGCCTATAACTACGGATTGTTTGGACGGTTTGTTTGGCGCTTTAGAAGACAAAATATGAACTAGAACGTAACGAATATTTGAAATGCGCTTAACATTTTAGAGGATACTTGGCAGTTGAAAGAATAATGAAATAAGCGACAGGTCTACTAAAACATCCAACCTGCGACCAAAGTCCTTGCCAAACCAACTGGGCAACAAGCAGCTGCCAACTTTGGTAGACTATCATGTCGCCGAACAGTTGACTTTCATGGTATGGTTTATTATTAAGCTTGTTAGACTTAATGTTTTCGGGTTGTTCCAAGGTCGATTTATTTGAACAAGTGAAGAAAAAGAGTTTCAAATTATTATAAACTACGGAATAAAATAGAAAAATGATGGAATTCACTTATGGACTTGTTTTATTGGTAAGTAGTTAATAATTAATATCTAAATCGAAGAGTATTGAAACGTTGAATTCTTCAAATAAACATTTCAATAGGTATATCCATTAAAATATAAAGATTCATCACAATTATATGTAATTGAGAAAAATGATAATACTTTTCAACTCAAAATTGAAATACAATCCTTCCAATTTTATTCCTTCTTGACTATATCTTGCATACAAATTTACATCTTCAGTTCAATTAATCTGGAAAAATCTTCACACCTTCTTTACATCAACATAAGAGTCCTTTCTATACTATTTTATATGTTCTTTTCTTCCCATTCAATCTTCTCTCCGTTGCAAATGAAAAGAGAATCGTGCGGATTGAGCAAATCATAATTAACGTTCTTTTCATTTTGCCTCTCAAAATGCGATGCCATTCATATTCATTTAAACGGAAATTTACGAGCTCAATGTTTGAAATGAAAAATTGTATACTCATGAATGGCTGAATAAAGGCAAATGTTTAAAATAAAAAGCAGCAGAAAGATGGGATGAATAAAAGAGTATTTACCTTTGCATAAAGCTTAATGTGTGAACACTTCAAAGCGTCAGACGAGATTGCTCAGCTATTATGTAACGTGTGCTAATTAATACAATTTTCAAGTGTTTGATCCTTTTACTGTAGATATTATTGACAGACTTGTATGAAAAATTTTCCAAAAGGGTGACGGTTAGGAGTCTTGGAGCTACTTTAGAGTGAGAAGTTGAGGTTATCATCTTTAAGTTCTATCAAGGACAAAAGAATAAGGATAGAGAAATTTATGAGTAGTCTCAATTCAAGTACAAGAAACTGAAACTTAAGTTTGTATTTTCAATATCCTCATCAGGAGCATTTTAAGCGTAATTACGCTTTAGCGAAAACTACTACCTACCCTTAACTTGGGACTGGAGTTCACTAAACATATGAATGACTAGGAGCAGGATGTCATCCAAAGAGTTCCTGGAACCTGGAACCATTTGACACATTACTTCGGGCCAGGTCTCATTTCGCTATGCCATGAGGTGCTTTTAATCTGAAGGATCCCTCTTCTGTCGGGAGGAGAGAGGGGAAGAGAAATTGCCAATCAAGTTGTCCTCCAGTCCCAAAGTCCTCGGCTGCTATGAGTCCCTTTTATCTTTTGGGACTGCTCGAAAATAATGTGCCACATTGTTCCATTCGTCAGCCGATTCAAGCATCAACGTGACTGTACCATTCGGGGTGAGCTCTCCCGTCTCTCTGGAAGGGTCAAGTCATAGCCTGTCACATTTCGTGCAAGCAAAAAATGTGTGGTAGGCATTGTCTTTCTCTCCTGAGCAAAATCAACAATCGGGGGAACATGACATACCAATCTTGTGCCGGTGAAACTGAAAACACTCGTGCCTACTCAAAAACTGGGTCATCTGATGACATCTTTAAGAATGCGACTAATTCACTGGATGTTTATATTATACCATAGCTGACCCAAAATCTGTATCGAGGATTAGACTTTGTTCGATAGATTAACTTGGCTCCCGCATTTTTCATCAGTAACTCCCTCAACTCGGCCACAATCGTAGATAACTAATCA
Organism: Odontomyia ornata; assembly: GCA_963969285.1. Lineage (NCBI taxonomy): Eukaryota > Metazoa > Arthropoda > Insecta > Diptera > Stratiomyidae > Odontomyia > Odontomyia ornata. The sequence continues at coordinate 38,242,929 of OZ017741.1, forward strand.
TCGAACTCTCCACCACTTTGACACGTTTTAGATGCTAATCAACAGCTACGGTTAGACGCACCTATAGCAGTATTTCTTTCTCATGAGAAGGAAGATCTCGGCCGAATTTTGTGGCCCCACTCTTTAGACGTAGGAAATGCGAAACCCATCCAGCAGAGACATTTTATCATATCTCTGGCGAAGGAAAAGTTGCTATACCCCAAAGTCGATCTGATGTTGGCACTAAGTGCTAATTGAAAAATTGCAAAATGCATGGGCTTTGCCACTCACCTTAGTGGTTAGGTCAAATAAAGCCCGACTACGCTTAGATGTTAGGTACCTAAATGCCGTCACTATTAAAGATGCATGCCCTAACCGTTGATCGAGAGTATCTTAAGTTGGTTACCTCAGGTGCACTTTATTACCAGCTTAAATCTCAAAGACGCATTCTGGCAGATCCCCTTAGATCCTAGTTCAAAGGAGAAGACCGCCTACAGGGTCCCAGGTCACCCATTGCACCTATTTAGGACCATGCCTTTTAGACTGTGTAATGTACCACAGACAATGACACGCCTAATGAATAAGGTAATACCACGGCACCTACGACACCAAGTCTACGTATACCTGTATGGCTTATGAGGAATAACCGAGACCTTTGCCGAATATATTGTTCCGCCTCAGGAAGTAACTTTGCATATCTGGAAGGCACAGTTAACCATAAACAATCCAGAAGAGTCAGTTCGTTATGACAGAGGTTAAATACTTGGATCACACCATTGGTCACGGTAACATTAAAACCAACGCGGATAAGACAAAGGCGATAGACACCTTTTCTCTGCCTAAAACCACCAAACACCAATTCCTAGGTTTATGCGGTTGATACCAACAATTTGTACGTGACTATGCAACCATCATCACGTTCTTAATGGACATGGTCTGTAAGGCATGGAAGTTTATCTGGAAAGAACCCGGCTTGTGATCCATAGAAGAGCTAAAGAAGAGCCTGACAATAGCTCACGTACCACATAGCGCAGACATCAACAAACCTTCTCAACCTATTGTGATGTGAGTCAACATGGAGTGGGAGCAGTCCTAGTCCCGGATACAGAAGACGCTTCTGCCTCACAAGTTAAACCCGGACACTGTCTCTGAGTAGGAATATTTTGCAGTGGTGTTGGCGATGACGCGTTTTCGTGCATATGTCGAAGGACACTCTTTTGAAAGTGTTACGGATCGTGCATTTCTGAAGTGGTTGATGAGCCAGTTTGGCCTATGTGATCGTCCGGAAAGATGGGCCTTGAAACTGGAGGCATTTAATTTTACGATCTGATGCCGGAAAGGAAGCCAACATGTGGCACCTAATATCTTATCGAAGATGTTCGTCCCGGAAGAAACTGAGTTGGCTCAGGAGGATGACAGCTCTCTTTTTATCGATGTGAACTACCCCGCTTTAAGTTAGGCAGGGTACACCCGCCTAATGCACACTATCCAGAGACAGCTACCACAGCTGCCAAACTTGAAGGTAATGGAGAGATTTGTATACAAGCAGTTGGGACACGCATCCGGAGACCTCAAACAGGAGGAGGAACAATGGAAGCTGTGAGTGCCCAGAAAATTGACTCTCAACCTTATCCAATGAGCCCCTGATTGCCCCCTGAGTGCACACGGCGGATACAGTCGTACGCTACGGTGGCTCAAAAAAAATTGTTTTTGCCATAGATGCCTCAGCAAATAAAAACTTATGTAGCCCCTGTAAAAGACGTAAGTGTACTAAAGTGCCAAAAGCTGTCCTTCAGCCTTTGGTGGGTAAATTTGAAATACCCGAGCGTGTGTTGCAGCGCTTGTATATTGGTCTCATCGGCACATATCCTCAATCGACATCTAGGCACATTACAGCTGTCATAATCTGGGACCAACTGTCAAAGGTAAAATAGGTATGATATTACGTACCAGCGAACTGCAGTATACTCTCCACAAGCAAATGCTTCCGAACGGCTAAACCGTATGTTTTTAGCCACTATACGGGCCTATATAAATCCAAACTATCTAAACAAGAAGCTGGACACATCGTATAAAACTCACATATGAATGCGAAACTAGAAAGTATGGAGAGACAAATTGCTCGTTTAGAAAGCAAACTTGAGGAGCAAAATACAGTACACACAGTAGTCAAATATGTGGACTGTTTTAAGCAAATGGAACCTGGTAACTGTGTTTCCCCGGTGAAGGAGAATCCAAACGCCTCAGCTCAATTTCCAGTTACCAACAAAAGTATATTCAAGCTTGGTGTGAATTGGTCTGAAGAAGACTGGAATAATAGACTATCCTAGCTGGAGGCTACCAACTCAAGGAATGCTCTTGACGTGTTATCAACCGGGACTAATTCATACGCGCCGTCTTCTGCTTAAAGAAAGTTCCTCACAATATGGGGGTAAATGGAGTCCGAAGGAAACTCGAGTCAGATTTTTTAATCCAAGGCTGCAGAGTAGAAGAAATGGCACATTTTGGCAAACGTAGATGCACGTTCAAAGTTTTCATCCCACAAAAATATGCTTGGCTTTTCACAAACGTAAAATCTAACAATAAAACCTACACCTGGGATAGTATGATTTTTAAAAAGTGGAAATCAGCAACTATATTGCCGAGGCTGGAGATGGACAATAGTACTACAATGACGATGACGAAATCAGCAAAAGGTTTAAAAAAATCTTCAGTTAGCATTAGTTCTACTCTAACAGGTAACCAAATGTATAATTCTGTTGTAACTCCACTTTCCAGGCAAAATCCTAATTCCAGAGTTGTCCCAGGTAATATAATAATTCTTCTTTAACTGCACATAGCCAAATTATCAATACTGTAGACAAAATTTCCACTTCTTCTACACACAAGACTGATAATGCAATCGATCCACATTCAACGAAAAAATTTTTGCACGTGTATACGCCTTCTAATAAATACCTGAATTTTGTACATGAAGGTTTTCAAACACCTTCATTCCCACCTTTGATTCAGATGCCAGCACCAACGGATAATCTATCAATTACCAGCAATTCCTTTATAGACCCCCTCACACCTCCAGTTGTTAAAGCATCTATAAATTCGAGCGCTGATCTTGAATGCAGATATCTCTTATCTAGACTAAGAGATCATAAAATCTATGAATTTGTCAGATTGTACCTAGCATATATGTAGAAAGCTCCCGATACTACGTGTGTTGATGGCAAGACGAAGACCAACCTGAAAGTTATGATCCAGCGGGAAGGTCTTCCTATAGAAATCGATGGTCTCCGTGCACTATATTTAAGATTTCACACAGAACTAGGCGTGACATCTGACCAAGCAAAAAAAGACTTGGACAGGTATGCTTCACATGTTAGCTCAAATTACATTTCATCGCTTCAGAGATCAAGAGAGCAACATCATAAATTTTTTCGTCCCCAATAATACGCTCACTTCTAAACGCCTTAGACTTTTTTACCCCAACTGCGGAGGTATGAGAGGAAAGGTCAATAGACTTTTTTTAGACGCCGAATCATGCCACTTCAATGTTCTTTCCTTGACCGAAACTTGGTTGAATGACTCTTTTTTAAACAAAGAGATTCTTGATGGCAGCTGGACTATTTATAGGGAAGATAGGGATCTCCGCAGTACTGGGCAAACTAGAGGAGGAGGGGTTTTGATTGGAGTTCATAACTCTTTTTCTACCGAGCTCGTTACTACAGTCCCTAACAAATCCTTCCAACATAAAATTGTCTGCATCAAAATGCCGAAATCAAACATGTACATTGGACTTTTTTATATCCCTCCTAAATCCAATGAAGTATTGTACAACGATGTATGTGATATAATTTCTTCACTCGCTGCTTCCATCAACGTAGAAGATAAGATTATTATCTCCGGCCTAATTTGATATTCATGACTGATAAATGTGATAAAGGTCTTCTTCCAGTTAATCTCCAGGATCATATGGACTTCAACCTGATGAACACTTTCTATGGCAATGATTTGCAGCAAGTTAACATGTCCCCCAACCATTATGGCAACTTTCCCAAGAAGATATATGTGAGTTTTTCGCTAAACACTTCCAATCCGTATATTGTGCGACCAGCTGTTTACCGTATACACCTTCCTCTGACATATACTCCGCACCTCTAATTGAGAACACCCATATTTCCACAGAAGAAATATCTAAAGTGATTGAGGAGCTTGATTTCAATAAAGGACCAGGCCGTGATTTAATCCCTCCGCGCCTTTTGTGCCAGTGCAGAGGGCAATTAATTTTACCACTTCACATTATTTTTAATAAATCCCTTTCTTCTGGAATTTTACCGTCTCTCTGGAAGTTATCTCATTTAACCCCTATTCATAAAAACAAGGACGAAAGATCTGTTGAAAATTACATAGGTATTGCAATTCTATCGGCTATCCCTAAACTATTTGAGAAAATAGTTTGTACGAAGATGTCTCCTATAGTAGAACCTCAACTCAATGACGAAAAGCATGGCTTCCGTAAGAATGGCTCTACGACAACAAATCTTACAGTAATGGTCTCTAGCATTCTCTGTGAGATGGAAAAGGGGTACCAGATTGACGCAATTTACACTGATTTCAGCAAAGCTTTCGATTGTGTCAACCACAAAATTATGACTGATAAGCTGAAAAAGTTTGGTATTAGTGGTTCTTTGCTGGACTGGATTGACTCATATCTCCAGAATCGGACTCAGTTTGTTAAATTTCAAGGATTTGTATCCAAGAAAATCGATGTTTGCTCAGGTGTACCTCAGGGCAGCTATCTGGGTCCTTTTATTTAACATCTTCATTTCGGATCTTTCTGCAGTTCTGTCAGATATTCCTCACCTACTTTATGCCGATGATCTTAAAGTATACCACGTGATAACTTCCCAAAAGAACTCACTATTCTTACAAAACAAGATTAGTTCCCTACTAGAATGGTCAAAAATAAACCAACTGTCCTTAAACTTTGACAAATGTCAGGTAATTAGTTTTTCTCGTAAAAACTCCGTCATCGCTTCTGACTATCATCAAAACTACCAAAAACTTAGCAGAGTGGACAGTATAGTAGACCTCGGCGTCATTTTGGATAGTAAATTGCGCTTCAATTTACATTACGATGAGTCTCTCTGTAAAGCCTATAAGCTCCTTGGCTTCATTAAGCGACGATCTAAGGAATTTCAGAACGTATGGGTTTCAAAATCATTATATGTTTCTTTAGTACGTCCCATTCTTGAATATGCCTGCCTTGTTTGGTATCCTGCCTTTGATGTCCATATAGACCGACTTGAGTCTGTTCAAAAACAGTTTCTACTATTTGCGTTGAGATCACTATATGATCCGAAGAATTATAAAGATTTACCATCCTATGAGCATAGACTCCGTATTCTCAATATGTCCTCACTAGACCCTCGAAGAAAGGTGATAACTTGCTGTTTCACATTTGATGTTCTCAGAGGCAATATAAAAATACCGTCCTTAGTTGAAAGAATAAAAATGAATGAGAAAATCCGTTTCACAAGGCATTCACGTCTGCTTGTTGAAAAGCGTCACCACATAATTTACGCTGATAACGAACCTACATTCAACTCACTAAGTGTATATTACTCCCCAACAATTTCCAGATCCCAATTCAAAACTTTGTCTAATGCCCTATCCTCTTAATCCCATCACTTCATTCATAGATTAAGAAAAAATATTGTACTTTCATAAAATTTCAATAAATTGTAAAATATATTTTTAAATTTTTGTACCTCTGCCTTGTTTGGCAATAAATAAATAAATCAGAAGGTTCGGGACCACCGAATTTCCATTGTCACCTGTACCCTGCGTTCTTTACACGACACTGCCACTGGGTTCTTGCCTGATTTTGCCGTGTTTGGCTAGTACATGATTTGCTACGGTAAATCGTACTGGTTGTTGCAGCAGTTAAATTATTTAGGAGACCCAGTAGTGCCTCTGGAGCCACACAAGAAACTCCGAGCATTAAAGACCAACTCCGAGATAAGATTGAAGATAGCAGATACGCTTTGAGGGAAATATATACCAACTTCCACTGGATCCACTGGAACTGTGAGCTTTCCAAGGACTGTAGAATGTGCCCTGGCAACGCCACTAACAGCAGAAGAGGTAAAGGCAGCCAGGCAAAAGAAACAAAGGTTCTGGAATTGACGGAAAGCTAACAGAACTACTCCAATCCCTGTTATGAAAATATCATTAGGCACTACCAAATTGGTTTCCAAATTAGGCAGTCTACGATTGACCAAATATTTTCAGCAACATGGATGCTTGAAAAATGCTGAGAATGTAATATCGATGTAAATGTGCATTTTATAGATTTCAAGCGAGCATATCACAATTTTGACAGTAATATTCTTTATGAAAATAAACCTTGGCTTTGGCATCCCAGCGAAACTCGTCTGTATGACCAAGGTATTAGTGCTATACACCGAGTCTCAGGTCAAATTTGATGGAAATTTGACTTCTTAACGAACTCCGCCCTAAAATTGGGGAACGTGCTTGCCTTAATATTGTTCAATATTCCTCTGGAACATGTTGTAAGGGAAATGCCGGCTACCCCGTTAGTTCACATAACTAGTAAGTAGCATATGTCAACGATGTTAACATTCTGTCCAAATCCATTCCAGATGTGACAGAAGCATTCATGCAGGTAAAGCCAGAAGCGACAACAGTTGGCATCGTGATTGGTTAAACTTAAACTTTTTTATGATTAAAATAAGGAAAGATGTGTATGTCGACTACAACCTGGAAAGTGTGGATGATTTTCCAAAGTTTGGGGTCCATCTTGATGGAAACGGCACAGAAAAAAAATGAAAAAATATGAATGCAGCAAATAAAGCGCACTTCTCAGCTCTTCCTCTGCTACGATCAAGAGACATTCACAGGAACAATAAAACTCGCGTATGCGAGTTACTAATTTTATTTTTTTTTTTTTTTGTGGTAGGGAGGTGAAGGCATTTACGCCCACCGAGTCTGGCAGTGTGGGACTCCTATGGAGGATACCCTTGGACTACCCACTAAACACCTCCCCTGTCAATCTGAGAACCTAGCCTGGAACCGTTTGACACATTACTTCGGGCCAGGTCTCGTTTTGTTACGCCGTGGGGTGCCTTCAAGCTGGGGAGTCCCTTTCCTAGCGGGAGGGAAGAGGGGAAGAGGAAATACCAGAAGAGCGATCCCCCAGCCCCAGCGCCTCTGCCTGCTGTGAGTCCCTTTTATCTTTTAGGACTGCCCGAGCATAATGTGCCACCTGGTTCCACCTGTCAACCGATTCGAGCATCACCGCAACTATATTATCCGGGGTGAGCTCTCTCGTCTCCCTGTAGAAGCCTAGCCCATTTGGTACACGCAAAAAATGTGTGACAGGCATTGTCCTCCTCTCCTGGGCAAAACCGACAATCGGGAGACCGTGACTTACCGATCTTGTGCAGGTAAGACTGAGATCACCCGTGCCCGCTCAAAAACTGGGTCAGATAGAAGTCAGTCTCACCATGCCTTTGATTTAGCCACGGTCTCACATCCGGGATGGAGTGCGCAGTCCATTGTAATGATGTTGTAATGATGTAACAATACAGACTATTCAATCAATAACAATACATATCATTACATCATCAATACAATACATATCATAATATCATATTAATGATGTAACAATACATATCATTTAATAATTAAATAGTACATATCATTCAATCGATTTTTGCTATGATGCATATATTCTCAATGCATTTCATTCTTAATATTTACATGTATCATATTCATATTCACATTCCTAATTTTCTGTTTTTATTTACGATCGTAAATAAATTGAATGTGAAATGAATATGAAACCCATTTCATTCACACCGTAAAATGTAACGTGAGTATCTTACGGAAACCCATATGGGAAATTCATTTAGACTAATGTGTGAACTAGAAATATCATCTTACATGTATACGACTAGCACGCGACATGCACTTGAATTTTCTTGGGTCAAGTGGATGAATAATAAATTAAGAATTGGGTCATTTTGTAAAATTAAACGAATAGAATTTATGACTAATAAACCATTGTAAATTATGATTAGCTTGTAAGTAAGAAAATGTATAAATACCAAAGTAGGAATTGAAAATATATCCAGTTTTAGACGAAACTCTGTTTAAGCAAGGATCCGCTGCTAATCGTAGCGTAACAAATATTTCGAAGGACTCGCTGCTATTTGTAGCGCAGGACTCGCTACTATTTGTAGCGCATCATAAATATACATATATTTATTTTTAGTAACCATGGCGTCAGTGGAATTTAAGATTCCTCGCCAGAAATCTCTGCGGCCTAGCCGCTTGGTTAGGTAAGCGTTCCTCCAATTCGGATTAACACAATAAATATTATATTTTGTTCTAGAGAGGAACAGGAGAGATATCTGGTAAAACCAGACATATTATATGGCGATCCTGCCTTTTTGAACGAGGACTTTTCTGAGGACGAGGATACGCTCAGCACGGGATTGAGTGAGCAGGAAAAGCAATTTATCGATGAGGAGTTCGAAAAATTATTTAAACAGGCTGAGGAATACAAGCCTGTACCCATAAGGAAAATCGAGCATCCTGCACCACTTTATGTACCTACGAAGATAGGTACACCAGACTTCAGAGGACCTAAGCCACGCAACATTGAGCAATATAAGTGGAAGAAGGTTAGCAAGGAACAGGATATCGAAGCAACTATACCGAAGAAACGTCGACCAAGAGGAGGTAGAAGAACAAAGCTGAAACGCGAACGAGCGGAGTTACACAGGATCATCCGGATATCGGTTGGAGAGCAGAAACAACGTTTACAGCAAAAGCTATTAGACCTCAAACCAGAACGAAGATATTGGAACCAAAATGGGTAATAGCTGTTCTGTTCAAAGTACGTTTGTGGAGCAATATCAACAATCGTTGGTGACGACGGGTGCATTTACGATAGGATTAATTGTATTTTACTTTTATAACAAACACAATAAGAATTATGTTGTTAAAAGATTAAATAGGAACATTAATGTATGATTAAAAGCACATAGAAATGCATATATAATTAAATTGATAGTTATCCTTACTTTTTTTTTTTGTTATTATTGAAAGAACCTCATGTTATACTCATTAAATTTCGGCATTTATGGAGCAGTTAGAGCTAATTGTACTTGAAAATGAGAGGATCCTTAGTAACTTGAAGAAATGTGCAAAGAGTTTGTATACATTTGAGACTCTTCAAGCAAAATTAGAAGAATTGAAAATTAGAAAAGAAAAGTTCAATAATACGCTTAAAGTTTGTAGTGAGGAAGACTCTAGAATATTAGATTTAAAATTAAAATTCAGGGCTCAATCATCAATCTTAGAAGGAGAAATCTGGCTACAGCTGTGTAAACAAGGATACTCCATAGAGACAGATACTAAAGAAGAATCCATTAGCGAGGATTTAGAATTGAGTTTACCATGTCTCGAGGAAAACTTTACAATGGCTGAATTTAATCTAGAAACAGCTATGAAATTAATCCCTGTCTTTGATGGCAAATATAAGGAATTAGATCCTTTCCTTAAGATTTTAGAAATTTTAATTGCAACTTTGTCAGCTAATGCAAAGGCTAGCTTAATAGACTTTGTTGTAAATGTAAAATTGAGTGCCACCGTCAGACTTTCTTTGGCCAATACTTCTGTTTCTACTTTTGACTCTTTGAAAAAAGAGTTACAAACTCGTTACAAAAGTAATAAAACTATCTCGCAAATCCATACACTTTTGAGCGGTACTTACCAAAAGAAATCTTCCATAAGCAACTACAAGGACAAGATTCTGAATTTAGTTGATGAACTTAATCAACTGCAGATTCAGGAATTAGGTAATCAAGTTTCCGCTAACGAGAAGAAAATAATAACGCAAATGAATGACACCTATGCACTAACTGTTTTCAAGAACGGACTAGGTGATCAGCTAAGAAGTACTATTTTCTCGGCAAGAGCGAAAAGCTTTGCTGAAGCCGTGTCTCTTGCGCAAGAATTGGAAAATGCAGAGACGCAAGCTACAAATAGCGTGATGCATTTCACTAATGAATCGGATAGAAAAGGTAGAAAGCAAGGTAACCGCTATAAGAAAAACAGAGGTCAAAGATATAATTCGGATAATAATGATGCAAACAATTATAATAGCAATCGCAATTATAATAGCAGCAACAACAATAGTGGTAATGGTAATGAAACGAACACTCGTTACCAAAGTAACCAAAACAATGATAATTATAGAGGTCGTAGACGTAATAGAAGAAACAATCATAGGAATAACTATAATAATAACGGTAATAGGAATTACAATAGTGAACGAAGGACTGTACACGTTGTTACCGATCAGGGAAACGTGCAAGGCTCTGGAGAGGATTTTCAGAACCTCCCGGATCAGAGAGTTCAAAACTAGAGAGAAAAATATTTAGAATTACCGAAAATTGTACAAATTTTGTAAGAATCTATAATTGTAATTCAGGAAGATATTTACTATTTTTAATCGATACCGGAGCAGATGTGTCGATTTGCAAAGAAAATATTCACTTTAATTTAGAGAACTCGATAGATACTAATAATAAAATTAAGTTAACGGGCATTACCAAAGAGATAACTACATCTCTGGGTACAACTAATCTGGACTTAATAATTGGGAATTATAAATTAAAAGAATCATTCCATGTTGTGCAAAGCAATTTCCCGATAAGCACGGATGGAATCATCGGTAGAGACTTAATGGTCCTTTACTTGTGTAAAATCGATTACGAAACGTTTACAATAACCTTCAACGTAAACGATGAAGACATCATACTACCAATGGACACACGAAGACAAGAACATTCACAGATAAATATTTCGGCCAGAACTGAGATGATTATCCCAGTTAACATAGAAGTTTCTGAGGATAGTATTGTCCTTAATACAGAAATTGAGAAGGGCGTATTTGTAGGAAATACTATCATACCTGCAAAAGGTGTTAGACACGTAAAAATATTGAACACTAATGACGAAGATATTGTCATAAGGAACTTTAACGTTGAAGTAGAACCGTTGAAGCACTATGACATTTTCAAGTGGGAAAAACAAAAACACACTAAAGACCGATTCAAAAAACTTCTGGAAGTTATGAACAAAGATATTTTAGACAAACCCGCAATGCATGATTTACTTGACATAATAGAAAACTTTCAAGATGTGTTTCATTTGGATGGAGAAAAGCTCGAAACCAACAATTTCTACAAACAGAGGCTACAAACCATAGACAAGAATGCGGTTTATATTAAAAATTATAGATTGCCACAATCTCAGAATGAAGAGATCCTGCAACAAGTTAAGGACCTTCAAACAAATGGCATCATAGAACCGTCGATAAGCCCCTACAACTCACCTCTTTTGGTTGTCCCAAAAAAGAGTGCAGATGGAAAAGCTAAATGGCGACTGGTTGTAGATTTCAGACGACTTAATGACAAGATAGTCAGCGACAAGTTTCCTTTGACGAGGCTTGAAGACGTCTTGGATAAGTTAGGCAGAGCGAAATATTTTTCCACGCTGGATATGACTAGCTCTTTTCATCAAATTGAACTTGAGAAAGAGACTAGACCATTGACAGCATTCTCCACCAGTGATGGGCATTATCAATTTAGAAGATTACCATTTGGATTGAAAATTTCATCAAACAGCTTTCAAAGGATGTTGACTTAGTGGCTTAAGTCATGAAGCATTCCTGTATGTTGATGACATTATAGTATTCGGTTGCAGCATCAAACATCATAATGACAACCTTCGTAAAGTATTACAAAGACTGCGTCAGCACAATTTAAAATTAAATCCTGAAAAATGCCAATTCTTGAGATCAGAGGTAGTGTACCTAGGTCATTTGATAAGCAATGAAGGGATCAAGACTGATCCAGCTAAAAATGATACCATCAGGAACTACCCAGTCCCGAGGAATGCAGATGAAGTACGCAGATTTGTGGCTTTCTGCAATTATTACAGGCGTTTTATTCCTAAATTTGCTGAAACGGCGAAGTGTTTGAATGCTTTACTAAAGAAGAATGTAACATTTAACTGGACTGAAGAATGTCAGAATGCATACGAAACTTTGAAAAGGAAATTGATAGAACCTCCAATCCTTCAATATCCAAATTTTAACAAACCTTTCATATTAATGACTGACGCTTCTAACTACGCTTTACGCGCTGTCCTATCTCAAGGAGAAATTGGACAAGATTTACCAATTTCTTATGCAAGTAAATCTTTGGCTAAACACGATATTAACAAACCTACTATCGAGAAAGAACTCTTAGCCATACATTGGGGCATAAACTTCTTTAGACCCTACCTCTACGGAAGAAAGTTTGTGGTTGTGACTGATCACAGACCACTGGTATCTTTGTTTACACATAAAAATCCTTCGTCGAAACTTACTAGAATTCGTGTTGACCTGTCCGATTATGATTTTTCAATTGTATACAAACAAGGTAGTATGAATACCAATGCTGATGCATTATCAAGGATCGAGCTAGACTCTGATACCTTAAAAGCAATGATACCTCCAGAAAATGATGAAACAGCGAAGAAGAAAATATTAGCTATTACCAGGCAAATGGCCTCTAAAAATGAAAATCAAAAGAAGATAGTCGACGACGAGAGCACCCAGACATCGATAGAACTTGATCAACTCTATTGTTGGGATTGCACGAGTTTGTCAGACATCACCGGTATCATGAAATTAAAATTTGTTCTGCGCAGAGAAAATAAAGTTTCCATTATACGTACAAAAGATATTATAGAAGTGCACTATAGCGATATATCTGATGCGAAATCCGTTTCCATCAATGATAAGCTAACAATGAAAGATGCTACCACAAGGAACAAATATAATGAGACAATTGGCGATAATCCATATCCGAAACTCGTTTCGATTTTGGAGAAGCTAATGAGATTCGCGAATCGAGAATGCATAAATGAACTCTCATTATCTTGTGAAGATATTATTTTTGAGTCTATAGACAAAGTAATATTTAAAAGAATATTTAATATGTTGCAACATAAAACAAGTACGCAAAAGAAACTCAGAATCGTGATATACAAACCACCAACTAAGGTAATAGATAAAACAAACCAAAAGAAGCTAATAGAAGAGTATCACAACTCACCGCACGGAGGACATCTTGGGGTTCGCAAGACATTGCTAAAATTAAAACAACGATATTGTTGGAAAAATATGAACAATATGGTTAAGGTTCACATAAGAAATTGTGCAGCATGTCAGACTAATAAACAAGTAAGACATACAAAAGAAAGTATGGTCAAGACTGACACTCCATCAACAAGCTTTGAAACGGTACAAATAGACACCGTAGGTCCATTAAGAATCTCTAATAACTACCGATATATATTAACGTTACAATGCGAATTGACGAAATTTGTAGTTGCTTTCCCTGTAGAAAAAAAGGAGTCACAAACAATAGCTAAAGGACTGGTAGAAGAATTCATATTGAAATATGGACATTTTAAAATACTGAAATCTGATTTAGGGACCGAGTTTACAAATAAACTAATGGGCGATATATGTGAATTGCTAAAAATAAAGCAAATTTTTTCTACTCCATACCATCACCAAACATTGGGTTCGGTTGAAAGAAACCATCGCATACTTAACGAGTATATGTACTCTTTTGCTGATGACCAGCAATGGGACACATGGATTCCGTACTATACCTTTGCATATAATACTACACCACATGTAGACACAAATTATACACCATATGAACTAATTTTTGGAAAACTCCCTTACCTTCCAAATGATTTAATTGAGAATAAGGATAAAGTCTACAATCTTGAGGACTATTCTAAAGAGCTAAAGGTTAGATTAAGAACATCCATAACAAAAGCTAGGAACATAATACAGAATGTCAAATCCAAAAGAGTTCAAAATCAAATTTATACAAACCCTATACACATAAACATTGGAGATTTGGTATTAATCAGAAATGAGAATAGAAAGACACATCAGCCTCCTTACAAAGGCCCTTTCAAAGTCATAAACATTGAAAATAGTAACGTAATAGTTGATATTAATGGGCTCCATAAAGCAATACACAAAGATAGAATAAAAGCATATAACGTTGTATCAAATTAAAAACATTATATGACATAAGGATAATAAGAACATTTAATTATAAAGAATCATCATAGTTTTTTATAAGAATATATATAAACATTGAACAATATGTAAATAATAAATTTTTTTTTTAGACTCTTATTAAGATATTGAACTAAGCTCAATATATTAACACTCATCTTGAGGTTTAGGGTGTAATGATGTTGTAATGATGTAACAATACAGACTATTCAATCAATAAAAATACATATCATTACATCATCAATACAATACATATCATAATATCATATTAATGATGTAACAATACATATCATTTAATAATTAAATAGTACATTTCATTCAATCGATTTATGCTATGATGCATATATTCTCAATGTATTTCATTCTTAATATTTACATGTATCATATTCATATTCACATTCCTAATTTTCTGTTTTTATTTACGATCGTAAATAAATTGAATGTGAAATGAATATGAAACCCATTTCATTCACACCGTAAAATGTAACGTGAGTATCTTACGGAAACCCATATGGGAAATTCATTTAGACTAATGTGTGAACTAGAAATATCATCTTACATGTACACGACTAGCACGCGACATGCACTTGAATTTTCTTGGGTCAAGTGGATGAATAATAAATTAAGAATTGGGTCATTTTGTAAAATTAAACGAATAGAATTTATGACTAATAAACCATTGTAAATTATGATTAGCTTGTAAGTAAGAAAATGTATAAATACCAAAGTAGGAATTGAAAATATATCCAGTTTTAGACGAAACTCTGTTTGAGCAAGGATCCGCTGCTAATCGTAGCGTAACAAATATTTCGAAGGACTCGCTGCTATTTGTAGCGCAGGACTCGCTACTATTTGTAGCGCATCATAAATATACATATATTTATTTTTAGTAACCATGGCGTCAGTGGAATTTAAGATTCCTCGCCAGAAATCTCTGCGGCCTAGCCGCTTGGTTAGGTAAGCGTTCCTCCAATTCGGATTAACACAATAAATATTATATTTTGTTCTAGAGAGGAACAGGAGAGATATCTGGTAAAACCAGACATATTATACCATCTTCCCTTCGTGCAATTCCTCCAAGACTGCTGCCAATCGTTGAGCGAGCGTTGTCTCTCCTCGCGGACAACCATCTCCCTCGCATCCTCGGTTCGGCACAGGTAAATAGCGCGGCGCTCTCTAGCAAGGAGGGCGACAGGTATCACACCTGCAATCACTCTCACCGCCGAGTCGGAGACTGTTGGATACGAAGATGCAATTCTCAGTGCTCCTCTGCTCTGTACCTGTGCCAATCGTTTTCGGTATACCTCCTTGCTGAGAGCGTCGCCCCATACCTCTGCCCCGTACATTAGCACTGACCCTACAGCACTCATCAAGAGACGTCTTCTTGATGGGCTGGGTCCCCCTACGTTGGCCATAAGTCGACTCAGTGCCGATATTCCCGAAGCAGCCTTCTCAGCCGTTGCCCTGATTTGCTCAGAGAAACTCATCTTCGAGTCGATCAGTAGCCCCAGGTACTTCACCGCTGGCTTCGATTCGATCTGTATATCTCCAATACTGATCATCCTTACTCTAGGGATTCTCTTTTTTGTCAAGATGACCACTTCGGTTTTCTCCAGTGCTAAACTGAGCCCGCGAGCAGTCATCCAGTCCCTCACTCGGCGCATTAGCATATATAGCCTAAGTTGCGCTTGTTCAACGGTGCGTCCGGTGCCAAGAGGCGCAACATCATCCGCATAGCCGACCAAGCGCGACTCATCTGGCATCTCAAGTCTCAGTAGCCCGTCGTAAGACACGTTCCACAGGTCCGGACCAAGGATAGATCCCTGGGCAACACCTGATGTAATTTCCATCCTTCGTTGGCCCTGTGTCGCGTCGTAGAGCAGGCTTCGGTCCTTTAGGTAGTTCCTCAAAAGCCGCATTAGATATTCTGGAACTTGAAAAGAGTTTTCCAGCATGTCCAGAATATCCACCCATCTAGCGGAGTTGAAGGCATTCCTGACGTTGAGTGTCACCAACAGGACGATCCGTCGCTTGGTGCGACTATATGCCTCTGCCTTTTGGACCGTGTTCACCACCTCTGCAATTGCATCAATGGTAGAACGTCCTGCTCTAAAGCCGTACTGCCGAGGAGATAGGTCCCCAGCAGCACGAATCGCGTCAGTGAGTCTTCCCTTGATGAGTTTCTCTAGCACTTTCCCAGCCGTGTCTAGCATGCATAACGGGCGGTATGCAGACGGTGATTCGGGATTTCCCTTCCCCTTGCTGACCAGCACGAGCCTCGCCACCTTCCATCGTACCGGGAAAGCCCCGTCCCCTCTCGCCGAAGTTTGTGACACTTGCTTCTTTATTCGGCGATCTCGTTTGACCACCAGTATACTGGAGGCTTACCGTGTCGGGGTCTCCGACGGGGCATGGAAGACTCGCAAGCAGTTATGATGGTACTCATAGTTGTGTTCACCAAGTCCTTGGCTGTAGGCCCTCCACTCCCTGGCGGAGCTCCCAGCAACGGTGCGCCTGCCGTAAGCGCGTCAGTGAACTTCTCGACGTCCATCCTCCCAGTCCTCCATCCGAGGATTGAAGTTTGGGCATATTCACGCAGAGTGGCACCGTCGTGAATCTCAACAGATATATACTGGTGATCACTAGCCGAGTAGTCCTCTAGTACTCGCCAGTTGTGTACTCTAGGTACCAGGGACTCCGAAGCGAGTGTCACATCGGGTATGGTTCCTACGCAACCCCAGCGGCGGAAAGTTGGGGTGTTACCAGTATTTAGGACAAAAAGCGCTGTTCTGGCCGCCATGTCCAAGATTTGCTTTCCCCTTGAGTCGGATTGTGGCATACCCCATTCAATGGCTCTAGCGTTGAAGTCTCCCCCGACCAGCATGTGGCCCTCTGTGTTCGAGACAGCGTCCTCCAGGGCATCGAGTTTGGTACGAAAAGATCGCATTGCCTCGTTAGGCGTCAGATAAACACTGAAATATGTTATCCCTGAACACCGCACCCACACAAAACCATCCCCGCGTCCATGGCCCTCCACCTGAAGGCAGGCGCTGTCTCGAACCCAGATGGCCGAGGTACTAGATTTGTCAGGGTACCACGCTTGCGAGTCCTTGTTATGATGCTGCTCGCTCACCAACAGGAGGTCAGCTTTCTTATCCCTCGCAAACTGCTCAAGTAGGTCCTGGGCGTTTGTGCTTCAGTGCAAATTGACCTGCAGGATACGGATCATTTGAGTATCGATTAGGCTTTAGTTAGGGCCTCCTTGAAAACCCGGCATCTCCCTGTCCCCGGCTCATGTTTGAGGTCACCGGGTGCTAACTTAGCATCCTTGCAAAGAATGCATTTTGCCTCGTTCGTGCACTCCTTCCTTTTGTGCCCCGTTTCACCATATTTGTAGCACAGAGATCTCCTGTCGGGTCCCCTATAGCCATACGCGGTGTGTCCGTATTCGAAGCATCTGAAGCAGCGGATAGGGATCGCTCTTCTCCGTATCCTGCAGATCACCCAACCTATCATTATTTTGCCCTTCGCCAGGATTTGCTGGGCGTCTTTATCAGCTAGTTCGACAATAGCCATGCGTTGCCCCCTTGTGTTTTCACGTGTCAATCTTGCCTTGACTTCACTTAAGCTGGGGAACTCCCTCCTAATGGCATCCTCTACTTCAGCTTTGTCCGTGACGCAGTCGAGGTCCCTGATTTCCAGGGTGGCCATTGGTTCGAGCGAGGCAACGGTTGCCGCATCTCCAAGAACCTAGTGAACCGCGTCACGGAATGCATCTTTGTTTGTGGCCTCTGGCCCGGATTCCCAAAGCAGGCCACCGGTCCGGGTTGGTTGAACTGCTTTGATGGCAGTTTTGGTGTCGTCTGGCCTGACCGCTGCTTTAATTTCACGGAGGACATCTGCGTAGGTTCGGCCCTTAGTGGGTTTAATAAGCAGTGCCTCTCGCAAGGGTTTGCGCCGCGGTTTGTTTTATGTTTTCTGCGGTATATCGGGGGGTTCTTTGTTCTTTTCGTGGTTGAGCTCTTTGTCTGTTTTTTCTAGGAGTAGCTTTTTGGCCGCGTTTTTCGCTGCCTTGTTTCGCACCTCATGAAACTCCTCGCCTGGAGTATCAACTTCGTTTATGGTCTCGTCCTTCCTCCTTTTCTCACGGTCGCCTTCAATTGGGCTGCCGGCCATTCTTTTGCTGCTGCTAGGACCCACTGATGCCTCGAGGAAGAGCGTGTCTTTCTGGTGCTTTTCGGTTGCCAGCCACCTCCGCCTGTAGTGCGTTATGCGGCCAAAAAGCTCCTCCAGTTCAAGAATGCCATTCTTGACACTCTTGCCTATGTTTTTCTCCACTTCACAGACAGCCCTCAGTTGTTTGATGATAGTCCCCGCTTTCCGAGTAAGCCGCTCCTCTTCGGCGCGGTCAAGGGCGATTGTGTTATTTGGCGCCACCTCTTGGGAGAGGCCCCGGTTTCCTAGCCCTTTTGCTTCTATCGCTTGGGTCGCGTTTGTAGTGGCGTGGGCCAACGGCAAAACTTCTCCTTCCCCCAGTCTTACACTAGCCTCTGTTGGTGTCGCAGCTTGATCCGGATTGTGTACGTCTTGCACTGGACACTCCGGGGTGCGCATAGTCCTTCTACTGCGTCCAAAGGCGGCAATGATGCCAGGTTGCACAACGCACTCTGCCTTCTTTCGTTCGTTAGTCCGTCTGTGATCTGTTTCCGATGATTTAACCTGTGATGTTAACTTTGACAGTGTTTCTGGGGTTTGCTGCCTCCCCCCGCAATCGGTGACTTGTTTTATTGGTGTTCTTGCCAACAGCGGTTTTTGCCTGAAAGAGTTCTCCGTGCTAGCGTCCTGTTTGCTTGTAGTTATATCTGTTACAGAAGCCAAGTTCACCACTTCTATAACATTGCAGTCGCTGGATGACGACGGCCGGGAGCCTGCTCTCTGCCGCCGGTACTGGGGATCCGACCCCCTGCACCGTAATTTGGTTCCCCGTGTGGACCTGCATGATTGGGTTTTCTGTCTGGGTTTCCGTTCCCATAGCATTTTACTTACTGCCAGGATATATGGATAATTGATGACGCCATATATTTCGTCATGTCAGAGTGATGATCATTGACACTCAGGGATTTGTCCTGAGACTCTCCCTTCACTGCCGACCATTGTCCGCGGCTGCTTATTGGTTATTCGCAGCGTACCTTTCGAGAAAGGTCTGCCCCTATCCGCAACCCTGGGGACGCGTGTGGTTCCCCGGTCTGAGGGCACTATCGATAAATCGATAACCAAGTTACTAATAAGACCTGTGCTTCTTTATCGATCTGAAATCTAGACTATTACAAATGTGTCCAAAAAGGTCCTGGACGTTTCCGAACGAGAAATGCTCAGGAGGAAATATGTGGAGAGAAGTACAAAGGAAATGTCCAGTTGAGAAACCGAGGAAACGATAGGAAGATTCAATTGACACTGACAGCCGATCTTTGCTTGGAATTTCAAATTGGCAAGCGAGGGTGCGGAACCACGAAGATTGGAGATAACATGACAACATTTACATGAAGTTTCTAAAGCTAATAGTTGAGTTAATTGATACATATTCAAAGATTCTTGAAAAGCAATCTGTATGGTAACAAAAACCTTAAAATACAAATCGTCCTAGGATTCGAAAAATTATATCCGAACCACCAAAAGTTAAATAAGTTCACATGCTAAGCGTAGAGCTTTCAAAAAAACTTATTTAGCATATTCAACTCATCTTTTAATAAAATCTGTGTTTTTGTCTTAGAAAACCTAATTTCCATTCACTTCCATTATGCAACTATACCTTTTTCCCTTATATCCTAAAATATGTGAACCCATAACGTGTTGAAATCCTTTAAATTTGACAGGAGTTCACAACGTAGTCGCTGAAAAGGGACGATCAATACAACACGGTAAGGACAGCAATGGTAGTGGCGACTTGCTAAAAACGAGTTCGATATTATCAATCAGAAATCGTCATTACATTTCGTTCATTATTTATTCGTATTCGCATGTCTAGCCTAGATATTTGTCCTGTCTGCTTGCATCGTTGTATCCTTTCTTTTGAACTGGTTGTAAACATTTATTAGAAAAGGTGAATATTTATCGTTGTTGAAAGGTAAATGTTGTAGAGGAACTCCACATGTCAGTGTAGACTTGGAATAATTTTCTCTGCACAGGTCAAAGAGTACATGCCAAAGGCTTTGAATATTCCAAATGATTACTATCTAGCTATAATGAAGACACGTCTGTCCTTGGATTCTCGCAATTTCGACATCCCCCGAAAATGGAAGGATCAAAATTTTCTACGTTTCTTGTGGTGCCTGCTATACGCATTAAGTTTTAAATGTTTATTTTTGTGTATTGTGAAGACGGCCTTGCTCTGTCATAAAATTTACATGTCCCCAAAGATATTTTGAATACTAATGAAATTTTCAATTTTACACGACTGACTGAGTGTTTAGTGTGTTGAAATGAGTGCCTGGTCTGGTATCAGATTTTTATGTGAATTCGTGATAGAAATTTAAATGTAGAAGAATTTTTTATGTGTAATATAAGATAAGAAATTCATTATGGATACAGTAATCAAAGATTTACTTATTTATTGATGCCAGTGATTCGATAAAAGTAATGGTTAAATGCTATCAATGTTATTCAAGTTCTTGTTTTTTTTTTGGCTTTAGCACTAAAGCCTGAGCCACTTTTTAGAGATAGAATATCCATTTATCTTGATCGTTTGTGTAAGCGATCGAGAAAGTGATATTGTCAGTGCCACGCTTTGGCCATATGTCTGTCAGTCAGCTGCGATAGGTTCTTGTTTTAAGTCAGTACGGGTCTTTTATGTCTGAACACGGTACGAACTATTTGCTTAGACTGTAAGTGATCAACTGACTATATTATTCAGTATCGACCTCAATGGCAATGCAATGATCTTTACAAGGGTGGGTGTTTAAGTAATACACAACACCGTTTGCGATTTTAATTCAATAGCAATATACTTTTTTTTAACTCTATCGGTGCGTGAGTCGGTCAGGTTGCCTTCTTTCTTGGTTGGATTGTCTTTGTGAACATCTTTCTCCCTGAGCATCTTTATGTCGAACGGGCGTAGGCTGCTCAACTGGGGAGGCGTCCGGCTTACAATGTGGGTTCACATCGTTTTTTAACAGTAATGGTTGTGATACTTGTTCACTTGGCTTATCCTGGAATGCTGACGAAGACCACTCTCTTTCAATGATGGTAAACACTTTACAAATGGTATATACTTCTTCATTTGATCAATATGAGCTGATCTGCAGATACTGTAGACTTTAACCAAATACACTCGGATTGATACCTTATTTCTTGATAATGCTCTCATTCTTGTTCTCATTTAATCGCACTCATACTCTTCTCCATTTGTAAACCGTTTTGCCGTAGGCAGTTCCCTTTCATTTCTTCAGACTCACTTCATTCAACAAGAGGCTTCAGCATTTGCAATAAATCCTTTGACTTTGAATTCAGCATTATTACAGCTGATGCCTTGACTGTTGCACTACATGGTTCGATACTTAAATAGAAACTGATCTATTTATTTTTGCAATTGAAACGAACACAAACCTGGGCAAATTTTTGCATCTGTAAGCATTGTCTTAGCTGTCTGAACTGCTCGCGCTGCTTGGCCGTTGCTTTGGGGATGATATAGAGGACTTTTTATCGGCCGAATACCATTAGCTTTTAGAAATCCCATTAATTCTGTTGAATTATACGGAGGTACATTATCTGTGACAAATTCTACTGTTAGGCCCCAAACTGAAAAAATCTTTCTCAGTTTTCCGATTCCTACTGCGGCCAATGCCTAATGCATCTATATTAGTTCCATTCATTCAGTATGACTATCAGTTAACAACAAAAAACTTTGTCCTCGGCTATAAAAAAAGTCTGCATGTGAACGCTACCAATTTCGATTCGATTTCTGCCAAATTGACAGCTCAATTTCACCTAGTTGTTGACATGTTAAATACTTTCTGCAGAATTTTTCGATATCTGAATCGAGCCCATGCCACCAACAAATACTCCTTACGAGCATTTTCATTCGTAACATCCCATATGTTGGTCATATAACAGTTTCAAAACCTCGTATTGTAAAACTCTAAGGATTATTCTGCGCATACTCCATAACACACTTATGCGTTCAATAGACAATTCGTTCCTTCATAAAAAATATGTACGTAGTGCTTCCTCTGCTCATTTTTCTGGCCAACCGCTCTCTGTTATTTGCCGCACTTTTGACTACGACGATAATCTATTGGTGTGTAGTCCGCGTCATAAAGCGCATCGACCTCCAAGTCATCGTCTTCTTCAACAGCTAACACATTGCAATCTTTCTCCAAATTTACATTCATTGGCAGTCACGAGAGTGCATCAGCCACAGCTAATAAGGGACATTTTTTGTGTTCCGATTTGTACCGGTATGCAGATACAATTAGTGCCTACGTTTGTATGCAACTTGTTGTTAACATTAGAATAGCCATATTCGGTGACAAAATCATTTGGATTGGCCGGTTATCAGTGACCAGTGTAAATCTACGCCCATAAAGGTATTTGTGAAATCTTCGTGCTGCAAATACTTTCGCCAGCATTTCTTTTCCGAAGTGTGTGTGTGTGTGTATTTTCGTTGTGCCTCTGACAACATACTTGAAGCGAATAACACAGGTCTATTGGTTCCGTCCAAACGTTACATTAAAACTCCTCCAACTCCATATGGACTTTCATCCGCCATCACAGTATTACTTGATTATCAGACAACATTTGTTTGCCTTTCTGAAAAGCTCTACTGTGTTCGCTGGACCATTTGAATTGATTGTCCTTGCAAAGTTTATCGTAGATTGACTTAAATTCCGTTGATAACATTGGTTTAATCGATTGTAAAAATTTAGCCATCCCAAAAATGAACGCAGTTGCTGCACGTTTTCTGGAGTAGGTGCCTGCATGATTCCTTTTGTTTCCTCGTTCTTTGGATGCATTCAATTTTCGATGTCCCAAATACCCAGTGGTCATCCCGTCAAAACTGCTTAGTTTACTTTACTAGTGTAAAGTAAACTACATCCGTCAAGTTTCAATCCTTTAGGCAGAGATGAGTGGTTCACTTCAGCCACTTTAACATCTTTAGGTTTGACATTCCCCTTGTAATGCAACGACCTTCTTCAGAGAAAGCAACGGTCGCTTTTTGTGTAATATTTGCGTTTGTCTCAAGTCTCCGTGTCCGCTAACTTTAACAAAGCAAAACAATATTGAATTACTGTAGAGCAGCTTAATTGACACCTAATAGAACATTTCTAAAGATAATAAAAAGTGATCGGTACGTCTTGTAGAGTAGAGTACGCGTGATAAGTATTTTGTAGTGTAGCTTCGTGGCTCGACAAGAACCCGCCTAATATGATCCCGCAAATGCTAGTCGTCAAGCACGCGTACGCAGTCGTTAAGCGAAGCTAGTCAGCTGAGATCGTTGTTGTTTATAGCTCGCTGACACTTGTGCCAGACCATCGGCACCCGTATCCTACACGGAAATTTCGAAATTCTTTACAACTGTCCATTGCCTTCTGAAACAGGGCTTTTGCAGCTGATATTCCGAATGTCAAAACGGTGTAGCGGAAAAGTCCAATATGGGTATTTATTGTAAAATATGGCAATGACTTCTCACCAATTTTCAATTGCTGGAATTCTCCTTTCGAATCGATTCTTGAGAAGACCTTCCCAACTTCTAATGTTTCAAAATTATCTTTTGCCGTCGTCAACGGATACGCATTGAATCCAATAACTTTGTTTAATGTTTGTTTCAAACCGGTGCACACGCAAGTTCCACATTCCTTCTTTGGTGAGACGACTATAGGGCTCACCCAATCACTATGGTCAATAGACAGTCTCGTGCAATGCTAAGGTACCGAATATGCCTTTTTATACACTGGCATTACATTAGATTGCAAATCTGTGTTCACCACATAATTACTAATGCACGTTCCGTCGTCTGTAAACACATTTTCATTTTTTTTCGCAGTTCGTTGACCAATATTTCTAATGTCAGCTCTGATAGTGTAACGTACTAGTTTTTATGAGCACCTCTTTTATAATACTCTCACGCTAATGAGGCCACTACATCCACCAAGTTTCTACAGATGATTAATTTAAATTGCTTGCCCGACTCGAAAACAATCAATTTCAATTTGTGTGTTTTCCCGTTGTGACATGCACGTAGAAATGCTTCACCACAAATATTTAAATTAGCTCCACTAACGGATTTCAAGACCGTATTGTACCGCATAAGACCCCTTTGTCCGAAATATTTTAAGTGTGCGTCTCTACTCAACACCGATACACATATGCCAATTTCGATGATAGCGACAATAGCGACATCGTTTATACACACGCAAACTTTCAAAGTAACCGTCTGCCCAATTGGCAATACCGTATTAATCGCTTCGACAGCGGTGTCCATTTTCTTCCGATTCCGTGTGCAAATTTTATCAAGGTGCCTTCGCTCACAACACTTATAACATATATAGAATTTCACTTTGCATTTTAGTTCTTTGTAATGTTTGCATGAACCATACTTTTTCTTTCGATTTTACATTGATAGTGCATCCACACATATATTTTCCGGATGGGGTCTCCATTGACAATGCTCTTTTTGTTCCTGAGTTGCACGTTAAATTCTCCTCCAACAATAAACACTGCTGTATGCTTTTGCTTAGCACTCCACAAATTAATTGAATCCGCATTTTGCTGCTAACCTTTTCAACTCTAAAAAATAGTGGAATTTTTTTTCATCATCAATCACATTAACCGCCAAAAGTGATCAAACATTCTAAATACAATTCGATTTCACCACCCGCAGGGTCGAAATGCTCCATGAATCCTATTATTAGCGGCATTTCGGATTAAAGTCTCCTCGACGTCAAGTTTTATGTCTGAACAAGGTACGAACTATTTGCTTAGACTGTCAGTGATCAACTGCCTATTTTATTCAGTATAGAACGCAATGGCGATACAATTGTAGTAATTGAGCAGTCGCTAGGAAAACTGCTGAAAAAAACACAACTATACATCATCCAATTATAATTGTAAATTTAGAAATAAAAATATTTAAACTATAATTAAAATTCGATACCAGCAACCCCATTGCAACGAAAGTTAGTTAAGTGCATTGCGTTATCTCGCAATGCAGGATTTCCATTGGCGCCGAGCAGAAGGCTTGCGAATAAAACCACAGTTGCGACATGGGGAGTCTTTTTGTGATCGCCATATGTCACGGACGTCGCAAAGAATCGTGCCGGGCAACGAATGTGATAATTTTCTTTAAATAACTTGTTTTATAAAAGCGGTCGGTATTCACCATCTGATGGCATACTGTCTACGAGGTGTGGAATTCGTATCGCAAAAGAATCTTGCCCAGAATTTTGCACGTAGCCCGAAAAATATGAAACAGATTTCGAGCAGCCGGTTGTATTATTCATTTGGTTATTTTATTGGTCCATCTATTCCCGAGTTTGTTGTGTGAATCTTATACTTCCATCCAGTTGCGTTAAGAGGTGGTGAAGATTACATTGGCTAGATATATCGACTGACATGCAGAAGGGTTTCTCGAAGCCCAGGCAGGTTTGCTAATGAACGAGACGCGCATCCAGATTTCTCATCAAAAGGTGAATTTGTCACCAATCTCTTGGTTAACTATTTTTGCTGATTCCGCAAATTGGTATTTTAATCCATTTAACAACTGCGCGCTTACAAATCTTATATATAGGTGCATATATTGGTGAAAAGTGACTCAAGTTCTCACATGTCGACATACAATCGCGAAGCTCGGCCCGCTTTACGACATAGTCGTGAGTATGCCTGAATTTGGCAGTCAGTGAGTGTCGTGGTTAGCCTAGAACATTTGATCTTCGGATTATCACAATTTTCGGTAGTCTTTCCGGCGAGCACAATATCTTTCACTATTCGATCCCGAAGTAGAGAAATTCCCGTGAATTGCCAAAAATAGCGAAATCAACTCCTCGTCACCTCGCCGCTCGCTCTGTATAGTCGCGATGGCGCTGTAGACACTCTAGTAGAATTGTTAAGCCTCTTCTTCATCACATACGAGGATGTACAGTGGATGTCAATGATGTTCTGTTTGTTCAGTGAAGTGTGAATGCATAAAATGCTGCTAATGCCACTAATGCGAAGGGAATAATTTTGAAGAAACACCGCGCCAATTTGTTTTTATATTTATTTCGTATTTTGGTGTGACCGGGCTCATCTAGCGCTTGCATTATTATGTGCTATTAATATATATTGTTGAACGCTGTAACTGTGATAAGGTGTTGTATTTATTTTAATGCGAGGTCTTACGAGCCCTTTTGGGCAAATCTATTGACAGTTGAACGAACGAACGTACATATTCCGTGAATTCGTCAAGCGATAACTATAACAAAACAATAGTATATTTACTCATTATTAACACTATTTCTTGTTTTTTTTTCAGAACAACAGCCATTTCTAAAAGACCACTTAAGAATGAGGCGATAGCTCAGATTCTAGACAAAACTACAGACAAACAGGCCGAAAACTCCGAGTTAGAAGGTGATTCTGATGTAGAGCATTTCATTTATTGCTAACCCTCGAATGACAGCAGTGATGCTGGCTCCTTGCGCGGGTCATCATGAGGGCGGTCTACGCAGCTGCATAGCGCAGCTCAGTACAATGTGGCGGAGGGGTCTGATGACAATTTTGGAGAAAAACCCGATGGTTTTGTCGACAACCCCAATTACTCAGCTTCTCCGAAGCCTACCCAACGAATCGACACTTTTTCGTCCAATGTAGATTTTGATAACGTTTCTAGCGATAATGAAGGCAAATAAGGTGATAGAGGTCATGGAGATGGTAGAGGTGGAGATGACGCTAACTGCACATCTACGGGTCAGTCGATTCTACGTCTAGCACTCGTTGCGTGTAGACGTGTTTTTAATCGCTCCTGTCATTAATTTTGAAAATTAATTAATTGTTCACAAAAGTCATTTTCAAATAATTGAATTAATTTTGTACGAGTCAGTCAAAAGCAAGTTTTGATTTTATTGGGGAAGAATTTATCGTTGAAGGCATCGACCAACTATACCAATAATTCAAGAAAAGGCAACAAACCAAAGACAACTCGGGACTGCTGTATGGAGGAGCCCAACGGCTTCCCTCCGTTGGGGGGCCCCGGGGAGAGTGAAGGTGTGAAATTGGTGGCAAGTGTCAACAAGAGGAGAGACACGAGCAGATGGTGGCCGTAAAACACAAGTGCTCGAGGATAGACAGGAGGTGTGTCGCTTTTGAAGTGAAATCGAAGAGTTGAAAGCAAGAATTCAAACGTACGAAGAAACGTTCCAGACGGCAAAAAAAGTTCAAGAGAGCGAACCGATACGAAAAATCGAAAAACAGAAGAAAGCTGCAAATTCAATAATCACTGAAGAAGTGTTAAGTGCTGGTGGCACCAACGAAAGCCAGAAATACTTTGCAGCGCTGGATGGACTCCAACAGGATATGGAGGTAGACGAAGGTAATAAAGATGATAATTTTATCTTATATTTAAAAAATAAAAATAATGAAAATAGAAATAAGGAGAAGAAACCAGCCCGTAGTTCTGCTGGTCCTCCTCAAAAAGTAGCCAAGAATACCAAAAAAGTTCCGCCAATTAATGTCTTCGGTCAAAGCGGAAAGGACATGGTTCGGCTGTTGGCAGCCGAAAACAAATTAACAAATTTCGAAATCAAACGAATAAATTCGGAGAAGCTATCAATTAGAACGAAATCACTGGTTGATTTCAAATCAGCGGAAAATGCTTTGAATTCTGGGGAGGTTCCGCACTTCACTCATACCCCCAAAAGCGTGAAGAACCAGACGTTCTTGTTGAAGGGCTTGGACTGTGGAGAAGATACCGTCGATCTTCTTCAGATTCTCAAGGAAACAGCACCACAAATCGAGTTTATCTCAGTTAAAACATTCGCGACAAGAAGGTCGACGGTAGAAAAAAAAAAGTTACCACTTTATTTAGTACAAATAACAAATAAGAGCAGTCCAAGCGCTCTTCAGCAAATCAGATATTTAAATTTTCGAGTGGTGAGGTGGGAACGCCTCTAGAAACGAGAAATCAACCAGTGCTATCGCTGCCAACGATTTGGACATTCGGTTGCCAACTGCACCATGCATTACCGATGCGTTAAATGCAACGACGTGCAAATTGGCTCAGACGGAGCCAAAAGAGAAATTATATTGTGTGAACTGCGGTGTTTTTGGTCACCCGGCATCATATGGAGGATGCTCCCGATATCAGGATGCGAGATTAAAATCTGTCCCAAAGCAAACACAAATACACCGCAGTGTCTTAGCTCCGAACTTCGTCAAGCCCGGAGTATCATTTGCACAAGCTGCTAGAGGACCAGCAGAAAATGCGGAAAATAGTGTAAATAATGTAAGTGGCAAAAATGAGCTGCTTCTCAAAATTTTATAGCAATTAAATTCTCTATCGGAAAGAATCGATAAGTAAGATACAAAAATTAATCTTGTTTTTCATCGTCTAGGGGTTTCAAATGCCTCAAAATAATTTGTCATCCAGTCACATTCCCATGGATAGGATTCGTCTCATCTCGATCAACGTCAACTCTATTGTTACTTTACATCGGCGTGATCATCTCCTTGAATTCATTGCCAGAGAAAAGCCTGACATCCTGCTTTTAACCGAAACCCACCTCAATTCATGGCACTCCATGACATTCAAGGATTTTGAATTCGTAAGAAACGATAGGGTAATAGGTGATGGGGGAGGTGGCACTGGGATATTAGTTCGAAGACCCTATCGTTTCCAAAATATTGAAAAAGTCGACTTCAAAAGCATTGAATCTCTTGAAGTGTCCGTTATCAAAATCTCACCGCCAGGTGGGGATAACCTCTTCGTTATCTCTGCCTATGCAACTGGTCAAAATGTTCTCAAGGTCAAGAAGGAACTCAATTCCTTGTTTGAAATACTCGAATTGAACAGCCTGCATAACTTTTATATTCTTGCTGGTGATCTGAACGTAAAGCATACATCATGGCTGAACGCCACCAATAATCCAAGAGGTGTTTTCCTGAAATCATGAATAACAGAGAACCAAATTGAATACAGGTGCAATCTATATGGGTCGGAGTTCCCAACATACCCTAGGACAAATTCATATTTGGACCTTTTCATTGCTGACGCAAGACTCGAATTCAACTTTAATAGTCCTTAATGGAGACTGCAGGTGTTTCCTTATGATAGCGACCATAACGCAATCGTAATGGAAATGAATCATCACAGGAATGATTTCTTCCTCATTCCAGTTCAACATGAAAATCATCGGTTGAATTTCAAAAAAACAGACTGGGGAAAGTTTCAAAATAAGTTTAATCGCGAGTACCAGAAGCAATGTCCCCCTTCTGATGGTGGCAACTCTTGCTCAATGGTTCCTTATGACAGGAATCTAACTAACGATGAAATAGATGTCTGTTTGTCGAAGTTAGAGAAGCTGACGTTGGAAACGATTGAGAAAGTTGTTCCCAAGATTAAACATCGAAAAAATATGGAAGGATATGAAACACCAACCATCGCAAGGTTGAAAAGATTGAAAAGCCTCCTTCTCACACGCGTCAATAATATTTATCGACGATTTTTGGACTACGACCGTCCCTCATTGTCTTTGTTGAAATTACATCTGAAGAATGTCCGGAACTTAATCCGGTCATACTTCAGGAGTGAGGTCAGCAATCAATGGGCGGAAAAATTGAGGGCTATTAGCCCACAGGACCAAGACGGCGTGTTCATGAAAGTGAATAGCATATTCCGCAAGAAGTCTCAAGTGAAGGTATCGAATCTTGAAGTCACTGGTGATGAGATAAATCTTCTCGATAGGGCTGGAATCGAAACTGATAGTACGAATCCGGATAGAAATGGGAACAGGATTATTTGTGAAGGATTGGATAAACTTGCCCTGATTGGAACACATTTTGAATTGGTTCATCTACCAAACCCTGACAGAGGGAACGGCATTTTTTCAGAGGTCGTTGAAGCAAAAGTTTCCGACCTCAAATCAAGCCTGAACGGCCAATCAATTCTTCATTTCAATGAAACATTATTATCTGACCTCATACCGAGCTTGAATCTTATAGGTTATTTTGTCAGCTATGAAGACTTGTGTTTTATATTTCGCAGAATAAACAACAAGAAATCATGTGGTACTGATGGTATTCCAAATGTAGTTCTCCGACATTTGCCTGAGGTTGCTATTAGAAACTGTTGCATATTGTTCAACAACATGTTGAGCAATTCATATTTGCCAAATGAGTGGAAAAAGGCTAAGGTATTTCCGATCTTGAAGAAAGGAAAGGAATCTTCATGCCCCAAAAGCTATCGCCCAATCATCTTGCTGCCTAACATCAGCAAGGTGTTTGAAGTGATACTCAACAGAGCATTACACGCCCACAATGAGGAAAATGAGTTGATGCCGAATTGCCAATTTGGTTTTCGTGCCAGGCATTCGACCACACATGCAATAACGAAAGTAACCTCAGACATCTGTTGGAAACTTAATGATAGACAATGTTATGGAGCATGTCTCATTGATATGGAGAAAGCCTTTGATACGGTATGGTTAGATGGACTTATTTTTAAACTCCTTCAAGACAAGTTCCCCAGGCACCTTGTCGCCATGATGTGTAATATGTCATATGGGAAATCGTTTGTTGTAACTGATGGAAATCTGACAACAATGCGCGAGTTCAAGGTCTTGAATGGTCTACAGCAGAGAACAGTTACTGCGCCTCGGCTCTTTTCAATCTTCATTCGCCAGCTATTGAACGGCTTTGATTTTAACGTCTCGCCAACGCGATCATTGGTAGCGTTTGCTGATGATCTTTTCATCTATACGACAGACCGAAAAGCTACAATAGTTCAGAGCAATCTCCAAAAAATGTTCAATGATGTACAGCTGTACACAGACAATTGGCGAATGAAAATCAATGCGCAGAAGTGTGAAACAATCTTTTTTCGAACAACGCTGCAGAGGGTCCGTCAAGACCTGAAACGTAATTGGAAAGATTTCCACATCATGGCTGGTGAGGGTAGTCTAGAACGGGTTCCATATAAATCCTGTGTTCGATACCTTGGTGTTTATCTTGATCAGTACCTGTACTATATTGAACATGTGAAAATCATGCTCAGTAAGGCACTTAAAGTAGTCATGGCCCTTTGAAAACTCTTTCGTTCCAGATACATTGATCGAAAGGTCAAAATTATCTGTTACAAGACACCGGTTAGACCAGTCTTGACATATGGATGTCAGATCTGGTACAACCAGAGCGCTAGTACTATGGAAAAATTAAGAGTTTTCGAAAGGTAATGTCTTCGTGCATGTACTGGTTTGTACAGAAAGCCTGAGACGGATTGGAAACATTATATATCGAATAGAAGAATTTATCAAACTGCTGAAGTGACGTTAGTCGATATCTTCATATTGAAGCTTCTTCGGAATCATATTGCAAGATCTGTGAGTGAAAACCCTTGGATTTCACAGCCGTCCCACCCTACAGACGGGTATATAGCGACTTGCCTCGCTACTGGCTTCATTCCTCCAGAAGCATTTGTGTATTTGGACATGAATCGATATGTTTTTGATTCTGACGGCGTCCCAGTCATTTATCACATATATCGACGGGCCACCGGTAAAAAGATAAAATATCCTCCTAATTTGAGTTCACGAGACCAACGATTTCAATGGAGATACTCATTTGCTAGATTCGTTGAAGGTGATCGAGCTGAGACGGAGCAATCTAGGTATTGGTGGCTGAATGACAATGTCTAAATTATTCGTGTTTATTTTTCAGTTCTGGTGTTTTTCGTTATTTTGTTTTTTTTGAGTTTCAGCTCATTATTGCTACATTTAGTGTTGTTGTTTATTTTTGTTAAAAATTAGGTATAGGTTAGGTATATGTAATGTTTACTATATTCTGTTA
The DNA here is from genome assembly GCA_963969285.1 of Odontomyia ornata. Classification (NCBI taxonomy): domain Eukaryota; kingdom Metazoa; phylum Arthropoda; class Insecta; order Diptera; family Stratiomyidae; genus Odontomyia; species Odontomyia ornata. The sequence goes on from OZ017741.1 coordinate 38,275,123, forward strand.
GAAATAAGATTAAACACTTAGGTTAGGAACATTGTTACAGAATTTTTTTAGTATAAAATAAAGTTTTTGATTGCATTTTTTTAGAAATAAGTTACAACATATTAGGTGTGGGATCAAAGTTTCACTGTTGTGTCTTAATTATAAATAATTTTAGGATAGTGTTAGTTGGTTTTTTCTCCTTTTTCCAATTAAATTTTAAAAATATGTAATAATCGTAACTAATTGAATTTGCTGAAGTTTTTTTTTTTTTTGATGAAATAAGTTAATGATAACGTATAAATTTAGAGAGCCATTTGGGCCATTAAGTTTTTGATTGTTATTGTTTGGAATTTGCTTTATATTCTTTTGGAATTTACAACGATTAGTATGAAATAAAGCGCTTTTGACTTTAATGACAACCTCGAGATGCTACCTAGAACAGTCTCTAATCATGACCACCTGTTCAAAATGCGGCCCCCTATCACACATTTTCGAAAAGTCTATCAAGATGGATTTCACTCCTTTTGACAAAAGCATGGTAGGTTTCAAGGGGAGAAGCAGTCTTAAACAGTATATGTCCATGAAACCCACAAAAGGAGGGTTTAAAGTTTGATTATGGCGTGTGCAGTTACCGGTTTTGTAATGTCCTTCGAGATATACACGGGTCGCTCTAGCGAAAAAAAGTGATCATGGTCTCGGGGAGAGGGTTATTTTAGATTCACCTACGATGCTCCGGGGGTCAGGTTATTGTCAATTTTTTGACAATTTTTTTTTCGTGCTTACCGCTGTTGAAACTTTTACTAAATGAGCATCTTTTTGCGTGCGATGCCTCCAGGACGAACCAAAAATTCTACCCGAAAGAACAACTAAAATTCGATACCTACATGATGATTGGTGAGAGCGATTATGCCCAGTCAGGGGACGCAAAGGTGGCAAGGTGGCGAGATCGTGGCAAAAAGTCGGTTGTAGGTGGCAGTTCGATGCACAACCCAAGTAAGCAAAAATCGGTTCTTCATAGAAATAAGCGCGGGAAGAGGGAATCAGTAAACTGCCCCGAGCCTATAGCGGATTGCAGTATTTTTATTAAGGAAGTCGATAAATTTGATCAGCTCACGTCAGTCTATTTGATCACCTTAAAATCCTGTCGCTGGTGGATGAAACTATTTTATTATTTCATCAACATGGCAATAGTCAGTAGTTACATAATGCACAAGCACTTAGAAAAGAAACGCCATTCCCGGCATTTGTCCCACTTCAATTTCCGCTCTCAATTAGTCAGTGATGGTTGGTAACTTTTGTTGCGAGAAACCCAACGGTTATAGTCCCGGGATAGGAGTATGTAGAAAGTAACATCAACTCGGCGGTATCCTCACTAGAGACGTATCGTAGATGTACACACTGTAGTACCAAAGCGAAGGATAAGAGGAGCAACATGATTTGCGGTGCTTGCAATGTTGCCTTGCGCAAGGCGTGCTTTCAACCCTTCCGTTTGTCTGTTAACCCCATCGCCCTAAACGGACACTGGGATACTATTTTCCCACCTCTTTAAACCTATTTCTTCCTCGGGCAGTCCTAAAATATAAAAAAGACTCACAGCAGCCGGGGGCGCTGGGGCTGGGGGATCGCTCTTCTGGCATTCCTCTTCCCCACCCCTCGCGCTAGGAAAGGGACTCCCCAGCTTGAAGGCGCTCCACGGCGCAACAAAACGAGACCTGGCCCGAAGTAATGTGTCAAACGGTTCCAGGCTATGTTCTCAGGTGGACAGGGGAGGTGTTTAGTGGGTAGTCTAGTCGCCATTGGAGTCCCTCACTATTACTACAAAATTTTAAAATTAGTTTTCTGGGTGAAAGGCTCCCTTAAGGAAGCAAACGACCCATTTTTTAAGGTTTAAAGCTTCTCGTTATTTTGCGCGTTAATAAGGGTTAGTAGGGTCGGTTTTGTTTAGTCTAATTAAAAGGGTGACCTTGTCGTCTGTTTGTCCACCCAACTGCGAAATGTTCAGACTTTAAACCGCTAAGTACCATAACTGAACGGATATATATCCGTCCAAGGATCGCTAAAAACAAAGCTCGTTGTCACCAATGGGATTCAATGCATGTACCTTCGGCTTATCTAGTAAGTACTCTAGTCACTTTACTGGACTATCCATAGTTCTTACAGATCAATTAAACAATTTTACTTTTACTAACCACACATAAATTTTACAAGAATATTTAATTAGCTTAGTAAGAATCTGTAATATTAAACGACTGACCTTCTGCCTTGTAAATATCAAATCTGTAATACTCCATCTCACGAAACATTTTACCGCGAGCTAATTAGGTAAGTTGGTTTCTGGCTTGTTTCCACTTTTAAGCTGTTCGCATGTTGAATTTTATAATTGACTGCTCAATGAACTCTTTTAGATCCTCCTTCCTTCTTTGAATTTTTTATATAAAAGAATCGTTTATATCTTTTTCTTTTTCCTCTACGTCTTCCTCATATATTGGAGCCAATTACAGAAAGTTTCTTGTCCGTTCATTGGATGTGGCATTTAAGTTTTTCACAGTTCGACACTATCTATTGTATAACCACCACATTTCCCACCATGCTAACTATGTATCTCTTCTCGATACATTGTTCGATAGAGAGAAGTGCATCCAGAATTTTCTGGCAATGGGGAGAAATACGAGTATTTAGTTCAGTTTCATGTAAATTGTACCATAGATAAGTTAATGAAATTCATCCTTTTGGGGGAATCTAATTTATTCTTAGTCGTATCCTATGCATGCATACTGAAGATTTAAGGGAAAGTTACATTCTAAGGTATTTCTTCGTCTAATTACCAAGTTCAAACTTTCGAAAGGTTTCTGTTTGTAAGCAAAAAGTTTCATTTGTGTTATTTTACTGTAATGGAGCTAATATTGATAGTCATGATTGATAATGGTAGTTTCATCATTATCATTAGTATGTATCGAAATTTCTGGAGATAAGTGCATTTTCGATTGCGTACCGATGAAAAATTTTCCTGAAGATGCAGAATGGTACAGGGTGAATCATATATTCATATCTTCATTTAAAACTATTTTTCCTTCGTTTTTTTTCAAATGAACCAAGTTCCACTTATTCTGAAGCAAGATGCCATTTTCGCAAAATTACCTTGATAATTTTGTTGCGCCCAAGCTATGATTCTATTTAGGAATTTATTATTTCCTTGAGTTGCATTTTCAACTTCATCATCTGGAAATTATTGTCTTTTTGTCATTATTCCAAAAATACCCGCAATTAAACTTTCAAATTGGGAGTAGTGAAGGATAAACTCTGAATCCACATACAAACATCCTGCTACTTACACAAAATACAATAGTTATGCATTCTCGTACAGACTTGAATTATTCGTGTCCACTTACGTAACCATGCACAATATGCTTGATGATTTTTAAGCACTTTGCAGATGCACTCCTATCCATCAATGCAACATTTCACTATATGTATATCAGAAAGTTGATAGCTACGAATAATCTTATTTTTCCTCTTCATAGCACTACAGCACCTCTTTTTTTTGTGGTAGGGAGGGGAATGCCCCTTTGCGTACAGAGTATGGGACTCCCGTGCTGGCAAGAAGGCGTCTGGACTGAATCAGAAAGTTGATAGCTACGAATAATCTTATTTTTCCTCTTCATAGCACTACAGCACCTCTTTTTTTTGTGGTAGGGAGGGGAATGCCCCTTTGCGTACAGAGTATGGGACTCCCGTGCTGGCAAGAAGGCGTCTGGACTCAACAACTCCTCTGTCAACCTGAGACCGTTTGACACATTATTTCGGGCTACTTCTCGTTTTTTTTATTACGTTAGGCACCTTCAAGCTAGGGGATCTCTTTCCTAGTGGGGGGGAAAAAGAAGTGTCAGACAGGTAATCACTCAGCCACATCGCTCCCAGATGCTGTGCTTTTAGTGCTGCCGGAGCATAATGTGTCACCTGGTTTCATTTGTCAACCGATTCGAGCATTGCCGCAACTATGTTATCCGGGGTGAGCTCTTCCGTATCTCTAAAGAGGTCAGTTTGCAGCCTGTCCCATTTTTCCCATGCGTAAAATATGTGTCAGGAATTGTTTTCCTGTCCTGGGCCAAACTGACAATCGGGGGAACGTGACTTATCAATCTTGTGCAGGCAAGACCGAAAACAGTCAATCTCACCATGCCTTTAATTTCGCCATGTTATCACATTCGGGATGAGGAGCACAGTCCACCTTCCCTTCGTTAAAATCATCCAAACCACTGCCAATCGTGAAGTAAACGCTGTCTCTCCTCGCGGACAACCTGAAAGATTATCATTCTTAACTTGCTATTACCAAAATGTTCGTGGCCTGAGGACTAAGACTACTGAATTTCGCATTTCTTCCATCCTTTTTCCTATAATATCATCTGTCTAACGGAAACATAGCTGACAGATGACATTAGTAATAGTGAGCTACTTTCGAACCATTTAGTCTTCCACAGAGATAGAGACCGTAATGCTACTGGTAAGTCTGACGGTGAAGGCGTTCTAGTGGGTATCCACGCTTCCCTTACCAGCAAATCCTGTGATGATTTCACTCCATCTTTACCTGTTGAGTGTATAATTGTTCAAGTCTCTCTATCTGACTCTCTTTCCTTCCTCGTATCATCTGTATATATCCCTTGTAACAGCCCTGCGATTGTTTACGAACGTTTTTTTGCTGCATTCTCGAGCTACATTAATTCTCGTTTCCCTTCTACCCCTTTATTGGTCTGTGGTGACTTCAATTTGCCCTCTATTGTTTGGAATGATTTGTTTGTCTCCATAGTTTCTGGCGGTAGCGTGTCTTTCGCTCTTTCTTCTTTTGTTTCCCTCTGTTCTTTCACCCAATACAACACTTTTCCCAATGCCAATAACAAATTGCTTGATCTTGTTCTTTCCAACTTGTTACCTTCTTCTCTGTCCGCATCGGTGGCACTCTCACCCTTTGTCAAACCTGATCCTTACCACCCACTACTCTCTATTGAGCTTGCTATCTCATCCTCTCGTTCTTTGAAGAATTTCTCACCTTCCCGCCTTAATTTTTTAAAAGCCGATTTGTCGAGCATGGAAGCTCACCTTAATGCCGTGAATTGGTATTCCTTCTTTAGCAATCTCTACATTGAAGATTGTGTTGATGCTCCTTGGTTTAATTCAGATGTTGCCACTACAATTAAAGCTAAAGATGCTGCCCGCAGAAAATTCTTAGCCAGTGGTCTTCCAACTGACCTCGTTAAATTTAAAGAGCGTCGTGCCACGGCCAAGAAAATTGCCTATTCTGCACTTCATGCATATGTTAACCACATTGAAACTTCGTTAATGTCGAATCAAACTCGTGCGTTCTGGTCGTACGTAAAATCTTTAAGGACCTCTCATCATGCCCCTGATAATTTTAGTCTAGATGGCGTAACATCGTCTTCTCCACAAGAATCTTGTGAACTCTTTGCTTCTTACTTTTCTTCCTTTTTTAGTAGGGCTAAACATTCCCCGTCCTTCAACCAATCTTCTTGCACTTTTTCCTCTACTAATTTTCGTACAAACCCCTTGCAGGTTGAGCAACTCTTAAATAATCTTGACAACAGCACCAGTGTGGGCCCTGGAGGTATTCCAAATTTTCTTCTTTGCTTTGTGATCTCCTTTCAATTATTTTTAACTTGAGTTTATCCTGTGGGGTTTTCCCCGCCCAATAGAAAATTGCCCACATTTTTGCTATTTTCAAATCTGGTGATCGTAATATCGTTTCAAACTATCGTCCTATTTCCCTTCTTCCTTGTTTTAGTAAAATTCTTGAAAAGATAGTTTTTGATTTGCTGTATCCACTTGTCCTCCCATCTTTAGCGGATCAACAGCATGGTTTTGTCAGAGACATATCTTCACTTACAAATTTGCTTTCTTTTACCCATAATATTGCAGCTGCCCTCGATCAGCAACATTAAGTGGACGTTATTTTTACGGATTTTTCTAAAGCCTTTGAATCAGTGGATCACTCTCTCCTATTTGAGAAACTTTTAGGGTTCAATGTCCCTAGTTGCCTCTATTCTTGGCTTCTCTCTTATGTCCTGAATCGTCAATGTGTAGTCACTTCAAACTCTTGCTTCTCTTCTTCATTTCACCCAAGCTCGGGAGTTCTGCAAGGTTCAATACTTGGCCCCATACTATTTTTAATTTTTATTAATGATCTACCTACTGTTATCACATCCCCCTGTCTCCTTTATGCTGATGACTTCAAGATTTTTCGAGTTATTGATTCCCTCTTAGATGTGGATATCCTTCAAACCGATCTTCAGCGTCTTAGAGACTGGTGTGAATCAAACCATCTCTTCTTAAATGTTTCCAAATGCCATCAGATAACATTCTCCTGTAAAAAATGTCCTCTTCTCTCAACGTATAGGCTTGTTGGTATCCCTTTGAGCAATGGAACCTCCTTCAAGGATCTTGGTGTGCTTTTCGATTGTAAACTGAAGTTTGATCTCAACATTGCTCTAATTATTTAGAAAGCCTCTCGCTTAACTGGATTTATTTTACGATCCGCTTCGTCATTTCAACATATCACATCCTGTATGTGTCTTTACTTCTTACTAGTACGTAGCCATTTGGAGTACTGCTCCCAAATTAGGAGTCCGTACCACAGGAAGCTCATCGATGCTGTTGAGTCAGTTCATCGCAGATTCACACGGTCTCTATTCTTCAAATTCAACCTTCCTTACTCCCCTTATGATGACCGACTTCATACTTTGAACCTTCCTACCCTTGAGTCCAGACGATCTTTCCTTGACGAATGTCTTTTGTTCAAGCTTCATTATTGCCTTTTACCTCAAAATTTATGCAGGCGAATAAATAAATTCGAGGCGGCTCGCCCTAATAGATCCTCGCTTCAATTTCAGATTCCGTATGCACGTGCTAACACCTGCTTCCACTCTCCTTTGCTACGCTTACCTCGTATGCACAACCAGCAAAGTCTCGGTCCTCTACCACAATCTCTTGGCGTATTCAAAACTTCAAATTTATAAATATTCCTATAAATCTCAATTTTTAACATCGTATTGTGATTTTTTTTCTTTAATTTCTGCCATATTTTGGATTCATATGTTGGTATTTAAATTTTGTATTAATTGACTTGTAATTGGATTACTAGTCTGTAAGTTAATTTCTGAAATAAATAAACCATCTCTCTCTTATCCTCATTTTGCCGCAAATAAATGGTGCGGCGCTCTTTAGTAAGGAGAGCAACAGGTATCACACCTGCAATAACTCTCACCACCGAATCAGAGACTGTCAGTTACAAAGATGAAATCCTCAATGCTTCTCTTCCCTGTACTTGTGCCAAGCCCCAGGTACTTCATCCGTGATTTCCATTTGATTAGTATTTCTCTAATACTGATCATCCTTACTCTAGGGATTCTCTTTTTTGTCAAGACGATCACTTCGATTTTCTACAGTGCTAAGTTGAACCCGCAAGTGGTCATCCAGTCCCTCACTTGGTGCATTCGCATACCTAGCCTAAGTTGCACTTATTCAATGGTTCGTCCAGTGACCAGAGCTGCAACATCATCCGCATAGCCGATCAAGCGCAACTCATCCGGCATCTCTAGTCTCAGTATCCCGTCGTAAGACACGTTCCACAGGTCCTGACAAAGGATAGAACCTTGGGCAACAAACAATGTAACTTCTATCCTTCGTTGGCCCTGTGTCGTAAAGCAGGCTTCGGTCCGTCAAAAGCTGCATTCGATATTTTGGAACTTGAAAAGAGTTTTCCAGGGTATCCAGAATGTTCACCCATTTAGCGGAGTTGAAGGCATTCCTGACGTCGAGTGCCACCAATAGGACGATCCATTGTTTATTGTGACTATATGCTTCTGCCTTTTGGACCACGCTGTACACCTCTTCAACCTCATCAATGGTGGAGCCTCCTGCTCTAAAGTCCCCAACAGCATGAATCGCTTCAGTGACTTTTCCTTTGATGAGTTTCTGTAGCACTTTCTCAGCCGTGTCTAGCATGCATAACGGGCGGTACGCTGACGGTGATCTGGAATTTCCCTTCCCCTTGCTGGTCAGCACATGCCTCGCGACGTTTCATCGTACTCGGAAAATCCCGTCTCGTAAGCAAACGTTGAATGTATTGAACAGCAAGTCAGAATAATGGTGATATACAAGCTGTAACACCTCAGCTGGAATGCCATCTGGACCTGGAGCCTTCCTCGTTTTCAGTAAAAGAACTGCCGTTTCCAGTTTCAGCTGTGTGAAGAATGGATACTCGACTGTTATTTCCCCATGGACAAAGTCAACATGGACAGGATGGTCGGAGAAGGGTGCCCACACTATCCCATTTATCTTTTCTGCATCATGTGCGCTAAGTTTTGGTAGGACACCCAGTTTTCGCATAACTAGCTTGTAGTGAAGGCCCCACGGATCCTTGTTCACATTGTCCACTAGATCTTGCCAGCAGCGAGCCTTGCTGTTGTTACTCAGCTGCCACCTGGTTGCATTCTTTGTCACGGTTCTGTGCCCGTTGAGCCTCACGCCGAAGCTTGTGACACTCCCTTAGTTTTTCAGCGATTTCAGTTGACAGCCATTACACGGGGGCTTGCCATGCCGAGGTTTTCGACGGGGCATAGAAGCATTGCAAGTAGTCGTGATAATGCTCATAGTTGAGATCACAAGTTCTTGAGCTGCCAGCTCTGCCATCCCCCCCGAAGCGCCCTACAGCGGGACACGTGCTGCGAACAACTCGACAAACCTCTCGACGTCCATCCTTCCGGTGTTCCACCCAATAGTAGAAAGCCGAGAACATGGACGTCGGGAGACAACATCACTTATCTCAAGCAGAATTCACTGATGATCACTGGCTGAGTAATCCTCTCATACTTTCCAATTGCGTATCCTCCGTACTAAGGACTCCAAGGCAAATGTCACGTCCGGTATGGTTCCTTCACAGCCGATGAGGCGGAAAGTTGGCGTATTTCCCGTGTTTAGTACAACGAGCGTCACCCTGGCCACTATTTCCAGGATTCGTTTTCTGTTTTAGTCATGCGCCATTCGAATGCTTTAGCGTTGAAGTCCTGCCTCCAACGAGCATGTTCCCATCTGCGTTCGAGACAGTGCCCTCCAAAGCCTGAAGCTTGACTTGGAAAGATGATGTTGATTCGTTCGGTGTAAGGTACACACTAAAGAAGGTGGTCTCTGAGCACCGTCCCTACACAAAACCATCCCCCACCCGTAGCTCTCTGCCTGGAAATCACTATTTTAAACCCAGATGGTGGCGGTACCAGTTTCGTCAAGATACCATGATGCCGAACTTTTATCATGGTGCTGAACTGCGGTGTAGGTTTTGTTACAGGATGCGGATCATCAAAGTTTTAATTTGGCATGGCTAGGGCTTCCTGGAAAATTCGATATTTTCCTGATCCCAAGACAGATCCAAAATCAGGTCTTGGATCAGCATCATTGCAAAGAATACAGTGTATCTCCTTCGTACACTCTTACCTTTTATGTCCCATTTCACAGCATGTGTAACATAGGGAGCTCCTATCGGGTGCCTAGCATACTTGTACTAGCGAGGCAGGCTTAGTTTGTTTTTACTTTAGAGAAAGCGAGCCCCCTTTACCGAGGGTTTCAAGGCTTTGAAAACAATTCTCCAGAAATGATGAAAAACGCTTCACAGTGCTCAGCTGCCGTGGCTCTGCCAACGATTGCTCATACAACGTATGTGTAGTATGGTCCAACCTTTTCGCTAGTACACACAGTAGTATTGGATGCCAGGTATCGATTAAAATGCCCAAATTCTTGAGTCCCAGTAACTAACTGATGATGCAGTTTCAACAGAATTCAATGGTTGAGAGAGAAATTTGTTGCAAAGATGTATCACCAGCAACCCTTTGTTGTCATATCTCTTTTTAACTATATTCCATGCATCTGAATAATTCTCGCTGGAAACTGGCAAATGCTGCACTAATCGTTTTGCTTTGCCTGATAGATTGCTAAGCAGATAATACATTTTTTGCGCATTTCCGATTGCACGGTTGTGGATCAGTTGGAGCTACAATTCACAAAATTGAATCTACTGCAAGTAATCACCGTCAAAGGTCGGTAGTACGATTTTTGGCAATTGAGCTCTGGTATGCTTTGATTGCAGCAGTGGATTGTCGCTTCTCCCTTCAGTGCTTCTCATACGTTCTTGCAGTGACATTATTGTCGCTTGAGTCGAGCAGTGAGGTTCGTGGCAGATTTAAGGACTGTGCCTAAAAGGGCTTCTTTCAGTGATTTGTTCCCATATTGCCCGATCGTTTTCTTCCAGTTCATTCACGTATCTTTGTTATAAGTTAACCTAAAGTGTGTAGTACTCAGTAGAATGTTCACTACTAGCCTTTTCTTCAATGTCTTGAATGAAGTAGGTAAGGGTCCTCAGTAAGGTCTTTTGCTTCTGGATCATTTTTGGAAGAATATCCCTTTCTTCGTCATCATCGCCTTTGAGTTTGAAATCTCCATGACATTTTGGTTTTCTTGGGACGGATATATTTCCAGATTTCGTTGCAGGTGATGATGCCATGGCGTTGTCGTTCGAAGAAGTTCCCTCCAATTTTCTCCTCGCGTCATCAAGTGCATAAATGAGCTTCTCGTGCACCTTCCGAATTTCGTTGCAGTAATTGTTGGCAAAGTAGGAATGATCTGGCGTAGTCACTTCAAATAGTTTCAATTGTTCGTAGACTTGATCAAACTCGGACCAGTACTCTTCTGACAAGTCTAGTCTTTCATCTAGGTACTCCTGGTTCCGTTCTGGACATTGAATCCTTCCTAAAAATTATCAGTAGTTGTTCTAGTTTGCTCCCCAGCTCGGATTGTGTAGCCGTCAAATTTTTCATTGTAGGGCTTGTTCAAATGCTACGATTGATTTGCAACGGTCCGTTTTGGTTTATTATCCTCGCTCTAGATCACATCAAGGTCACCAATGTTTTTGTACTGCGATAAGGTAATTTTCTTACTGCCAAATTTACAATTTAGTACTTTACTAAATGTGCAAGAAGCAAAGTTATATTTCTAGTGCAGTACTAGAAATATTCTAGCTCCTTTAAGTCGCAACAAAACACCAGAGTGTGCAGGAAGCAAAACTATATTTCTAGTGCAGTACTAGAAATATTTCGAATCATTTATGTCAGAGCAAAGCACCAGAGTAAATAAAATAAACTTTGTTTAACCCCGAAAAAACTACAACTGAATTTATTTCCCAAAAGCTTAAGTTTTAATACATCATTTTCTTATTCTAAAATCGCTTGCTCTAAAATTCATAACGGAATTTCATTCCCATGGGAACATAGATTGCAACTCATGTTTCATTAAATTTTCCGCGACGAAAAAAATTCTACTTGGCACATAATTCTGCGTAATTCAGCCGGACAAACATTCCCATGAAAATTAAACGCGCTCGAGTTGCTATTTCTGCTCGCGGGCGAGTGAGTAATGTGATACATGATGTATATGAATTTTTAATGTATGTGAATTTAATTTATCGGATTTTGTTACCTTCGCTATCGTAAGCAAACACCCACAATCAAAAAAATGTTTTTTTGTTTTGCTCCATGATATAAAAATCAACTTTAATCGCCCCTTTTTTAAAACTTTACTTACTCACGGCCAAATCAAAAACCCATCTAGTTAGTTCAGTGGTTGTATTTCGAATACCCATCTGTTACATGTACAAATAATTCTACGAGCTACTGTCGCAATTGTTTTCACAATCATTAAGAACATCAACAAATGAATTTACTCGAAACCACGAGAACCTAACAAGCATGAACAACATCTGAAAGTGAGTCACTGCTCCATGCATTCATGCTGGAATGTTCCCGCTAATTCACCAATGTACGGGAACTGAGTTGAATGATTAGACACCCTATATAAAGGCGAGCTGAATGAATGGGGGGATCATTCATTACAACCGCGGTAGAAAACTGAAGTGATTTTAGTAGACAATTGCGATAGAAATTTATGGACCAGTGGAAGGTAGAATTTTAATAGTGAAAATTAAAATTGTGAAATTGTTAGTGAAGTGATTGTGCATCTTTGACGAATTAAATAAAATCTTTAACTTAAATTAAGAGACATTGCGTTTTTACTTTCCCGGAACATTAAAATTATTGGCCGCGAACCAAAAACACGCGACAATGGTGTCAGAAGTGGGATAGAAAATTTTGGGAGTGAAAACGATTAAACATTTTTGAAGTGCACAATCGTGAGAATTAACGTGGAAACTGGTGGAAAAATTACCGAAACAATAAAAATGCCAGGAAACTAACATTTAAAAATCAATCAATTGAGCATATCGGTGCTCAAAGAGGAGTTGGAACAGCGAAATCTGGCCACGCAAGGTACAAAGGCCAAACTGATTGCACGCTTGCGTGACGCGATCGAATCGGAAGGTACGTATCTGGATTCGGGTGAACCTACAGATGCAGAAAAAGGCGCAGAAGGTGGTGAAGCTGAAACAGCAAAGCCAAAGGAGCCGGAAAATGCGCTAATGCAAATGTTAATGCTGATGTCATCCAAATCTGACTGCGAAGCTAGATGAACAGTCATCCAATTTAACTACGAAGCTAGATGAACAATCAGCGAAGTTAAATGAACAATCAGTGAAACTGGACCAACAAGCGATCGAAATCAAGGCAGACATCACACAGAAGCTGGAGAAACAGTCAACCGAAATGAAAGCGGAGGTCGGTCACTTGAACAAACAAATTAAAGGCGTCGAGGAAAAGGTCGACCAGGTCGAGGAAAAGTTTCACCAGGTCGAGGAAAAGGTCCGACAGGTCGAGAGAAATGTCAGCCAGGTCAAAGAGAGCATAAACCATGAGATGGAAAAAGTGAAAAAAGAGTTGAAAGCAGCGAAGGCAGTAGTAACCACTTCACCAGCCCCGCTTATAACCGGAGCGCAAAGCACATCCAGAAATGTAGAAGCAACAATATTCGATGGGCATACGGCCTGGAGTATTTACAAAATCCAGTTTGAAGCCGCCGCTAGGATAAATCACTGGAATGAACACGAACGAGCAACTGCATTAATTCTTGCTCTAAGAGGCCCAGCTGCCGAGCTTTTGCAGACTATCCCCGTTGAATTGCATTTAAACCCGGCTGCTATAATGAACGTGCTGGACATGCATTATGGAGGCGATCATCTGAAGCAGATTTAGCAACAGAAGCATTCATCAGCGCCCTAAAGGGCAAGGAATTGCAACAAGCCGTGCGGTTAGCTCAAAAGCAAAGGGTTAAGGACGCATTGGTTTATAGTCTGAACTTTGAGGCAGCGAAAAATGTGACTCGTACCACTGCCCGGGTCTGTGAAGTAGTGGCAGACGAATGCAGGTGTAAGTGCGTGGAAAATGAGCGAGAGCCGCAGGTGAATGGCGCGCCTAGATGCTGGAATTGTGGAGAGAAGGGGCACCTACAAAGAGACTGCAAGCAGCGAAGAAAATGGAGCTATCGTCCAGAATGGTGGAGAACCAGACCGTGTCAGGAGCCTAGAATAGAACCCCATCCAACTGAAAGGGCCAACTTCATGCGAGGGACGTCGGCTAGAAGGACCGACATCCCCAGCACCCCCATCACCGTGGCAAGGCAACATCGTGGAGAAGCAGACTTATGCCTTCCTGGTCAAGTTGATGAAGAACATTGCACCACAACAAACGACACTAGCGCAACCCGATCGACGATCCGACCAGACCTAGTGCCCCAACTACTTCACAAGGGCAGAGTTCATGGAAATGCTGACGCCGTATCTCGTCATCCATGTCCAGCTAACTGCAAGCATTGCCGGCGGATTGTGGAAAAGGAGCCACCCGTTGATTTGCGAGTGATAACGACCGAATGCGATGATGGTTGGTCAGCGGAGGAGATTCGAAATGCCCAGTTAGCCGATGAAGATATCGGACCATTGCTCGTATGGAAGGAGACAACTGGGCGATCTGAGTGGAAAGACGTTTCGATGCATGGCGCAACCCTGAAAAGCTGTTGGGCACGATGGAACTCCCTTCAGGGGGAGGGTGGCATACTCAAGCAGAAATGGGAAACGGTGGATGGCAGCTCCTATAGGATGCAAACTATACTACCCAAAAGCCAAATCCATGATGTGATTAAAGAAATGCATGAAGGATCCTCGGGAGGCCACCTTGGTGTTAACAAGACCTTAGCAAAATTGCGGGAGAGATTCTACTGGCTCCACGCTCGAGAACACGTAGAGGACTGGTGTCGCAGATGCACAATTTGCGCTTCCGTCAAAGGTCCAAAGCGACGACTGAGAGGACAAATGCAACCCTATAACGTGGGGGTTCCATTTGAAAGGATTGCTATTGACATCGCTAGACCCTTTCCTGAATCTGAATGGGGAAATCGATACACGCTGGTTGTAGCTGATTATTTCAGCAAGTGGCCCGAGGTCTACCCCATTCCCAACCAGGAAGCAACTACTGTAGCCAAACAGCTACTGTTAAATTGGGTCAGTAGGTACGGCGTACCTTGTGAACTACATTCAGATGAAGGTCGAAACTTCGAATCACTAGTTTTTTGCAAAATGTGTGAGCTGCTGGGAATACGAAAAACGAGGACAACACCACTGCATCCCCAATCCGATGGAATGGTCGAACGCTTCAACGGCACGCTCAATAAACACCTGGCCAAAATGGTTGACGAGAACCAAAGGGACTGGGACCGACACATTCCACTATTTTTGATGGCGTACAGAGCTGCCGAACATGCATCGACGGGCCAAGCCCCAGCCAAAGTCATTTTTGGAAAGACTATTCGTCTGCCAGCCGATATAAAGTTCGGAACACCTCCTGAGAAACCCCAAACGATCTCGGAGTACGCAAGTGATCTAAGACAACGGTTGAACCAGATACATCGGACAGTGCGAAAACACCTCGAATCAGCTACTGACCGCATAAAGACCAGGTATGATCTAAAGGCTAATTCTACTGGCTTCCAGCAAGATGACTTGGTGTGGCTATATAACCCGCAACGGTGGAAGTGTAGGCCTTCAAAGTTGCAACATAATTGGGAGGGACCATACCGAGTTACAAAGCGAATCAACGACGTCGTATACCGAATACAGGAACATCGTAAGCCGAAAGCTAAAATGAAAATCGTGCATCTGGACCGTCTTGCCCCATATTACACCCAGGGAGAATTGACTGCAAATAGCGACACATCTTTTCGGTGCGAAAAGAACTTAGGTGGGGGTAGTGTTACATGTACAAATAATTCTACGAGCTACTGTCGCAATTGTTTTCACAATCATTAAGAACATCAACAAATGAATTTACACGAAACCACGAGAACATAACAAGCATGAACAACATCTGAAAGTAAGTCACTGCTCCATTCATTCATGCTGGAATGTTCCCGCTAATTCACCAATGTACGGGAACTGAGTTGAATGATTAGACACCCTATATAAAGGCGAGCTGAATGAATGGGGGGATCATTCATTACAACCGCGATAGAAAACTGCGATACGCGAAGTACAGGCGATATTGATTGTTTGAGTGTGAAGTGATTTTAGTAGACAATTGCGATAGAAATTTATGGACAAGTGGAAGGTAGAATTTTAATAGTGAAAATTAAAGTTGTGAAATTGTTAGTGAAGTGATTGTGCATTTTTGACAAATTAAATAGACTCTTTTAACTTAAATTAAGAGACATTGCGTTTTCACTTTCCCGGAACATTAAAATTATTGGCCGTGAACCAAAAACACGTGACACATCTGTCAGTTTCTTCTCCATCTCTTCTTCTTTCTATTACCTAATCCTGTACAATTCAATTCGGATTACAGTAGTAGAATGGGTCATGCACTGACTAATAGTTCTCATACAAGCATTAGCTAGTGGTTTTTATAGAAACTAAATTTTCATTGCACAACAAAAATTTATTCTTACGATATATTCAACAATTTTGCAACTTTTTCTATAAGCACTTCATTGATCCGCGCAAAACCTATATAACCATCACAGTTTATTAATTTACGAGTATTATGCCTCAACTGCAATGTGGAGGGTTCAATTTATTATTTACTGAAAATCACAAATTTTTTCAAGTCCGAATATCAACTTTTGTATGTAGCATTATGGTTTTGCGTCAAAACGGTTGTTATTTGCTTTCTCCAAGGATAATTTGTTAGTGGAAGAGTACTTTACATTTTCCGTAGATATAGCATTTCCCTGCAAAAAAGTAGAAGAAAGTTGCTATAACTGCATTTAAGGTAATTACCTTGAAATTTGAAGCTATTTGAGCAATTCATGTCCAGAAAATCTCGAGCATGCCTGCCTAGCTCCACCTGCTATGTCATTGCTACCTTTTTTTTTTTTTTAAAAAGTAGATTCAGTTAGTAATCACATCTTAATAGCTTATAAGTATATTTGTCAATTCTAGATCTTTGTACTGCATTAAAGATGCAAAAACTCTAACGAGGTTCAGTTTAAAAGCTTATAAATATAAGAGAGCTTCGTCATCAAAAAATAAATTACAGACGGCTCAATAATGTTTTATCAAGTTCAGCAGATATAACGGATGGTCGAATAAACGTTAAGGAGTGAGCAAAAAATATTCATGCATATATGCACGCAAATGTATTGAGCCTTTACCTTCTGCAATAAATACGGCGGAAAGACGTTGAAAAAGGCTCAGTAATTTTGTAACGGGTGTCAATGAGGTGAAAAAAACTAGTCCAACTCAATTTCTTGTGGAAAAGTTATTGCGTTCCTTATTCAACCTTTAAGCGACTTCCTACTATATACTTTAGGGAAATGAAATGGCACTTCATTAACACTTATAAATTTATTCAATTTAAATTTACATTTCACAAGATGTAAGTTAGGCTAGGATGAATGTAGAATGAAAGGCGCGTCTTGCTGGTCGTGCAATAAACTGCTACTTGCTGCGACGCATGTATCGTAACTCTCTTTTCACTCGATGCTCGGTGCAAAGACTCCCATCGTCACCATCTATGATGCCTGAAAACGACGTGTCCACACTTTGCATGTGCGTGTGTTTGCAGCTCCCTTGTTATCATTCTTTGTTTACGCGGAGACTGTGGAAACGGAGGCGCTACAGCTACTCCCTCCCCAATGAGCTTCGTGGAGTGCAAAGAGAATGAAAATGTAACGCAGTTTTTGACCTTCGGTATATTTGCTGGTGATGGAAGCTGAGTAGGTAACGAAGAAGTGCCAGATGTTGGCGAATGAAGCGGTGAGCTGGTAATCTGTAGCGTAGGCTGTAAAGTCTCTGGCTTTGGTATGGAGGCTGGTGAATCGACTGTAGTGGACCTTTGTGGATCTGTGATTTCTGGATACCTTAAATCTGCTTCAGCGATGTAATTGAGCTTTAGCTGATCGGTCGACTGTGTTTCTTACTATACCATTGACGTCTATGACGAAATTGCGCTCGTCGATACGCTTTATCACTCGATGAGGGCCGGAGTACGGTTGCTCCAGTGGCTTTTTGATTGAGTCTATTTAGCGGAAAACATATTCGCAAGTGGCCAAGTCACTGAAAACGAAAGGGTGATAATTGACATGTCTGGAAGCTGGGATTGGGTGAATGGCGTTGAAAATGTGACGGAGGTCGGTAACGAAATCTGCCGGAGTACAAGCTGGAACAGGACGAGGATCAATGAATTCACCTGGGATGCGAAGTTATGTCCAAAAGACTAGTTCTGCTGGCGAGGCCTGAAAGTCGTTCGCAAACCAAGGAGTACGATCGAAAGTACTTTCGACCATCTGAGAGAAGCGTTGAGCGTGCGGTGCATACGCTCTACCATGCCGTTCGACTTGGGGTGGTAAGAGGTCGTATGAATTTGATGAGCTCCTAGGAGGCAAGATTGTTCACGGTGAAGCTCAGCCTCGAACTGCGTGCCCTGATCGGTCGTAATTCCGAGCGACGTTCCAAAGCAGGATATCTAATTGTCAACGAGAGCACGGGTGACAGTTGCGGCTGTCATGTCACGTACTGGTATTGCCTGCGGCCAACGGGTGTAGCGGTTAGACAGTATTCAAATTTTTCACCGAGTGGCACTCTGATCAGGACCAAATGGATGTGATCGAATCTTTGATCCGGTGCTGTAAAATTTCCTAGCTCCGCTCTATTGTGGCGATAAACTGTTGATTTTTGGAAGGGGATGCAGTGCTCGGCCCACCAAAATATGTCTCTACGAAGGTTTGGCCAAAAATATTTGAGGGCGATTCGCTTAGCAGCTGCACAACCTCACGGATGCGACAAATTGTGGGCTGCATCGCATGCTTGTTTGCGTAGTGAGACTGGCAAGTAGGGCTTGATAGTGCTGTCATGTTTGGTGCAAACCAATGAATATCCGTTGAGCTTGAGGCGTCGAAGCTTCAAAAGAAGAATAGCTAATAGGTGCGGTAGCTGTTCATCTTTCTCTTGCTCGGCGCTAATGGTGCTGAAGTTGCAGGCGGCAGAAATGGAGAAAGTTTTCACGCACGAGAGTGCGTTGGCTACAGCATTTTCTTCCCCAGGTGTGTATTCCAGTTGGGTATTAAACTGTGATATAAAATCCAATTGCCGAATCTGCCGAGGCGATGTTTTTTCTGCTCGTTGCTTGAGTGCATGAGGGAGCGGCCGATGATCTGTATAGGTGGTGAACTACCTGCCTTCGAGAATGCGCTGGAAATGCCTGATTGCAGCGAATATGGCTAGAAGCTCCCGATCCTAGGTCGAATATTTCTGCTCCGCATCTGAAAGCTTTCTTGAAAAGAATCCCAGTGGGAGGTAGGTACCATCAGTTAGATACTGATCCAAAACTGCGCATATGGTGGTGTTGGATGCATCCGTGCATAAAGCGAGTCGCTGAGTGGGTGGATGAAAAGCAGAGGTTGTTGCAGAAGCTATAGCCTATTTGCGACACATGAAAGAATTGTTGACCTGCTCGGACCAGGCAAGCTTAGCTTTTTTTCGTGATTCCTTTAAGTAAGTCAGTGAGAGGAGCTTGCAACATAGCAGCTTGTGAAATTCAATGCCGGTAAAAGTTCAGCATTCCCACGAAACGTCTGAGCTGCGTAGTTCCCTCGGGTTTTGAGAAGTCGATGATGGCCTGGGTCTTTGGCAGAAGTGGGTAAAAACTTTTTTTCGACACGTGATATCCGGAAAATGTTACCTACGGCTAGCTGACCTTCGTGCGCCTGATGATATTCGTGACTGTCTGAGCTGACGAGGAGATCATCCTGATATTTATGCACAAATGATATATTTCTGAGGACATGATTAATTGTACGCTGCATGGTTTGAGTCGCATTCTTTAAAACGAGTGGCATGCCCAAAAACTCGAACAATCCAAAAGGCGTCGTGACTGCTGTCTTTTCAATGTCTTCCGGTGCCATCGGGATCTGGTAAAAGGCTTTGTGAAGGTAGATGACCGAAAACACTTTGCCTTGAGCATCTTGCAGCAAGTCCTCTATTAATGGAACGGTTGGGGTGGGTGATTGCGTTGAGCTAGCTATAGTCACCGGTAGCTCGCCAACCTCTATTGTGCATCGGCACAATGTGAAGAGGACTGGCCCACTGACTCGCTGAGGGGTGGATGATTTTTCGCTCTAGCAATTCGCTGAATTCCCTTTTGGCTCCGCTAAGTCGTTCACTTGGGAGTCGACGTGGTCGGGCGAATTCGTGTGGGCCACTAGTAACGATGTGGTGCTAAACGGGTAGATCGATCTAGAGTGAGCAGTGTTTTTGACGAAATTGTCGATAAGCTTTGCGTAGACCTCTTTTAGGGATCCGGGAAGCATGATTTTGGGTGCAGCAATTATAAAAGAGTGCACTTCCGGAGCTGGACCAATCGAGCAAGGTGCTGAAAAGCTGGTGCAATCATCTAGTTAGCGGTGATTTCAGAGACCTATGAGAAGTCCTTAGTGTATCAAAGCGTCTGCTCCAAAAATTGCCATCTGCACGTTTGCGATGATAAAGCTCCTCTGAAAAAGGCGACGTAAACCAACGTTTAAGCTGAGCTGTCTCACTTCGAAGGTTGCAATAGATGTTCCGTTGGTTGCAGTAAGACTCAAACTCTGTTTTTGAAGCAGTTTCTAGATAATGTTTTGGGAAATGATAGAGAGTTCAGATCCTGAGTCGAAGAGAAATCGGATCAAAGAATTGCGATCAAAGACGTAAAGGCGTCTTTCTGAAAAGTTGCTGGTGATGGCCGCCAAAAATATCACCGGCTTCTTCAGTTTTGCTGAGATGGCTGCACCTGAGCGGAGAAGGAACAAAGCTGCCTGCAATGTTGCGCGCGTCGTCTGTATGGCGTGTGGTACCAATAGTACCCCGTTCTTTTGTCGGGCCCTGGTGTAGAGGAGCGGGCCTGAGGTTTACGGCCGCTCGTTTTTAATTGGAGCTGGCGAGTGATGTTCGTGAGTTGGGCGATAGCCTGTTGCATTGCGGATAGCTCCTACGTTAGCAGATCGGGTGGAGGCTGCGGAGATACGTAGCCGGATGAAGGCGTTGAAATTCGAAACTGAGAAGTCGCCATGATAGATGGTCCTATGTCCAGAGCCTCGTCAGCTACAGCAGCGAGTGCTTCGAATGGCTGGCCGTTTATATGAAGAACCATGCGGCGCGTTTGCTGTGGTAAAAGATCTAACCACTTGATTCATAAAATGTCATCCCCCACACGTGTACCGGCAAGTGTCCGCGTGTGGCGCAGTAGTTGCGACGGCCTTTTTTCCCTGAGCTCTACTCAAGTCAAGATCTTTGGAGCTGTGCGTCTGGTGAATCGGTGAGGCGCAAAACTATGACTTTCTTCAGCGTGTCAAAACTGTCTGCCACTAGCGACGTACGGAGAATGTCAAAAATGTCCGCAATTGTTTCTAAGCCAAGTGCTCTGAAAACGAGGTGATACTTTGTTGAGCCTGAAGCTATGCTGTGCACGTGAAACTGTGACTCAATCTGAAAAACCATAGCTCGAGGCTCGGCCGCCAAAATGACAGCGATTTGCAGCTACTCACGACATTCATCTGTTGCTGTCCAGCGGGCTCCGGAGCCAAATGATCTTGTTCCTTGGTTACGATCTGCTCAGCGTGGTTCTTAACACTCGTTTTAGAACTTGCTGATGATTTACTTAACTTCAATTGTGAGTGTTTTTCGAATTACCGTCTGACATTAGCACTGAGTACAATTCACACCGCCGAATGATTTCACAATATTTTGCTTTTCTGTTGTTTTTTTGTTTTAAATACGGGGTCACCGCTTTGGAGCAATGAAATGGTACTTCATTAACACTAATAAATTTATTCGCGAACAAAAACTACAATTTACATTTTACAAGATACAAGTTAGGCTAGGATGATGTAGAATGTAAGGCGCGTGTTGCTGCTCATGCAATAAACTACCACATGCTGCGACGCATGTATCGCAACTCTCTTTTCATTCGATGCTCGCAGCAAAGAATCCAAGTGTCACCAAGGAACGAATGACGATCAAAGGGAAAACGCGTCTATGATGCCTGAAACGACGTGTCCACACTCTGCATGTGCGTGTGTTTGCATCTCAACCAAGGCACGCGAAAATCTCCCTTGTTATAATTCTTTGTTCACGCTGAGACTATGAAAGCGGAGGCGCTTCATATATAAGAAAAAATAATAAAATAAAATTGAGACCGCTACAACTTAGACAAATAAACAACAAACCAAGTAGGGAATTACATAAACACTTGATTAAAACCAAAATCAAGTAAAATAAATTCACATTACATGTTTCCACATCCTACTGGTCCCGCGAAGCCGCACAGCGACATGAGCTAAAAAGATATGTAAAGTAGTAAGAAAAAGAATGTTTGGGAGTCGATTAACTAAACTATCTATATGTAAAGTAAGAAGACCTAATTCATTAAATTATAAAGTAGGATCAATCGAAAATTGTAGTAAAAACAATAATAACCTACGCGTCCGTATTGCTGAAAGACACAAGTTGAAATTGGTATCGAACATACCATTTCTCTTTACCTATGGATCAACAGGCTAGCCCGGGAAATTAGTCCGCGAAGTTGGAGAACCATGATTAATGAATAACTACCTCAAATTATCGAGCTCTGCCTAGCACTCTTCAACAAAAGACACAGCTAATCCACCAAGGAATTTCGAGCAAACTATAATCTCGGAGCAGTACTGATGATTTAGTGCGAGACAATAAAGACGATATTGACGCTGGTTTAGTTTATAAAACAACAAACCAGCCATCAATATCATCAACTCGGAGCTGCC
Organism: Odontomyia ornata; assembly: GCA_963969285.1. Taxonomy (NCBI): domain Eukaryota; kingdom Metazoa; phylum Arthropoda; class Insecta; order Diptera; family Stratiomyidae; genus Odontomyia; species Odontomyia ornata. The sequence goes on from OZ017741.1 coordinate 38,297,365, forward strand.
TTCTATTGCCGGAAAATCCCTCACAAAACGCAAAGCGGAATTTAATTTCAACTCCAGGATAGAGTAAACATAAACAAATGGAAGACGATTGACGTTTTGATCATGCACGGCTTCCAATATTCAAAATGAAACAAAACCAACTAAATAACAATACAGGGAAAAAGCTCGCAGCGAACATGTATGTTAGCCTTTATTTTTCAGCAAATAATGCTGAAGTAACGGATGTCTGAAGACCCGAAAGGTTACTGGTTGCGCTGAAATCCAAGATTCCAAGAAGTTGCGGCCAACTCCACTGAAGGGTTTTTTTAACCGAGCTGGAATCCCACCCGAGGCTAGGACGGACCTGACAATGGACGAGGAGCCATCTTCTGTTTTAGGAGCCCGAGTGGGAAGAACATATTAGCGAGAAAAAGGAAAAGTCGATTGAAATCACGCTCGGTCAGTAAGGAGCGTCATTACGGAGTTGGCAGTGAAGGAAAGAAATTTTGGGCGAGTTTTCGTGTGCATTTCTCGAAAAATTTCGGTTTGACAAGTGCACGCTAATCAAACTGGAAATACAAGGTAAAACAATTAAGTATTACTGCGCTTGTGGTGATTTTACGACCCTGAAACTCCCTTCCCGGAATTTCCGTAGTATTCGTCAGGAAAATGAAGAAACGAAATCAAGAGCAACGCGTCGCGATAAAGTTTTGCGCCAGATTGGGCAAAAAGCTTCGGAAACGTACGCTGAAATTGCGTGGTGATAGTGCTCTTTGTCGTGCATTACAAACGAAATACATATACATGAAATACAAAAATAAATACATATTTAATTTAATCATTTATGAGGAAGGGGCGTTGAGGGCATTTAAAACTTGTCTCTTAAAATTGAATTTGAAGGTGGTTGTGGAGTAACGTACGCTAAACTTGTTGAATGCTTTATAGCATCTGTTAAGCGACTGGTTGCTAGCATAGTTGGTATGGTGCATATGCAAGGTTTGCGTTGGTGTGTGTCTTGTGGCTCTTATAGGATCATTCAAGTGAATCTTGTCTGACAATGATGAAGTTTGAATGTTACCTCTTAAAGCATCAAAAGACATGCAGGCGGACAATCCAACTCTCCTGGAAGCCAGTGTAGTCAGGTTGATTAGTTGAAGTCAAACATCATAAGAAGGAAGATAGTGGCAAGAGGTGGGATCGTACAAGGATCTAAGGGCCCAAATATTTCTGAACTCTTTTGCTCTACGTTTTATGAAACCTAGCATTTTGTCAGCTTTGCTCAGGATTTCATCATCATGGAGGTTAAAGCGGATTTTCGTGTCTAAGGCTACGCCAAGGTCAACTCTCTCGAATCTTCTTCGTTGTGTGTTGTTAATGTCAAAATTATGTAAGATGACTCTCTTTTTTCTTGCAAAACTTATTATCTGGCATTTTTCTATATTGAGATCAAGCTAGTTTCTATCTATGGAGAAAATATACATCGGATAAGGATTGCAGTGATAAAGTTTGAGGTCGTTGGCGTAGAATAGGTGTGGAAAATATTAAAGAGGACTGGACCAAGATGACTGCCTGGAGGTACTCCAGGGGTGACACTGAACTCATGAGACAAACTTAACGCATTGTGTGCGGTCTTTTTAATATGATTGAATCCAGTTGAGCAGCCAACCGTAGATGCCAAAAATGCGAAGCTTATTCACTAATATTTCATAGCTCACTCAATTAAACGCTTTACTGAAACCTGTTTATTTATTTATCTATTTATTTATTTATGTTGCCACTAACAGAGTTACCTCTTATACAAATGGTGAAGTATATACTAAGAAACGCACAAAATTAACAAATTAGTAAACTAATAAGTTTTTGTTTAAGTAAATAAAGAGAACGAGGAAAAGGACCAATTTGTATACGATCATGATTGCGAGGTAGCCTTAGCAGTGGAGAGCAAAAGGTACAAGAAATATACTAGCATTTCTACCCGAGCGCAGATTAAGCATATAATAAATTAGAGAATCAAGATTTGTATCCGAAAGGCGGTTACATATTTTAAAGAGAAGACATTCATCAATTATCAATCTGCGAATTTCAAGAGAAGGAATCTGAAGGAAGGACAGGCGATTTTCGTAGTGGCATAAGGGATTTTGAATTTGAAAAATAGAAAACGGGTGTACTTCCTCTGGACAGATTCAAGGAGAACAATCAGATAATCATTGTGAGGTGACCAAATTTGAGAACAGTATTCAAGAAGAGAACGTACGATACAGATAAATAGTTTGATCGCAGACTTAGGGTTAGAAAAATGGAAGTATGCCTAAGAATAAAACCTGAAACACGGGAAGCTCTAGTGACTAAGTTTATAATGTGAAGGTCAAATTTGAGCTTTTGGTCGAAGATAACCCTTAAGTCTTTCATCTGATCTACTACTGTTAGAGGAGTTTGATTCAGTAAATAGGAATGGGATATTGATGAACTTTTCAGCGAAAACGACATTTTGTAGCATTTTGGTACATTTAAATTCAAAACGTTAGCCTTACACCAAGAAGACAGAGATAACAGATCGTTTTGGCGAATATGACAGTCAGCAGGCGAGTTGATTACTCTGTAGGTCTTCAAATCATCCGCAAATAAGAGACAGGAAGAGTTAAACATCGATGGGAGATCATTGATAAACATGGTGAAAAGGAACGGACCTAAGATGGAACCTTGTGGAACTCCAGAGCAGGGATGAAATGACTTAGAAACCGAGTCATCAACGACAACTTGGCATATTCTAGAAGCTAGATATGAAGTTAACCATGACAAAACGGAGCCACTCACACCATAATGCTGCAATTTGCAAATAAGAATGTCATGGTTGACAGTGTCAAATGCCTTAGAGAAATCAGTGTAGATAGTATCCACTTGAAGACTGTCAGTTAAGACTACCGCCACAGTGTCAGTAAGTTCCAAGAGATTGGTTACGGTAGAACGATTTGGCACAAAACCATGCTGCTCAGGAGCTATTTGGGAACAAAGAGAAGAATAGAGCTCTAGGTGGACAATTCGTTCTAAAATTTTAGAAAAGGATGAAAATTTTGAGATAGGGCGGTAATTCTCCACCATGGTCGGGTCACCAGTTTTGTGTATTGGAGTAACATTGGCAATCTTCCAGCAATCTGGCATGTGACCTGTTGTCAAATTTAGATTGAAAAGCAATGAAAGTGGAAAGCTTATGGTAGATGCTAATGCTTTAATAAAGAAATTAGGAATGCCATCCGGCCCAGATCCAACGTTAGGATCAATAGAGTTGATAATAAGTTCAACTTGAAGAGGATTCGTGACTATCGAAGTGATAATAGGCGAAGGTAATATGGAAAATGAGGAAGGTATAGAAGAGGAGAAAAAGGTGGAGAATAAGTTAGAAATTTCAGAAAGGGAAGAAGCAGTCTTGTTATTCCACTGAAAAAAATTTGGAAATGCACTTGAAGATCTTTGAGCTTTAACAAAAGACCAAAAGATCTTAGTTTGGTTGGAATGAAGAGACTTTTCGATATTGTCATAATATGCTCTTTTGGCTCTCAGAACCTCCATATTGGCAATTGACCGATACCTAACAAACTCTTGACGATAATCAATTGTTCCATGAGATTTCCACAATTTATGAGCTTTATCCTTATTTTTAATGGCTTCCTTAACATGCCTCGTAAACCAGGGAGAATTAGCGCCTGCTGAGGAGGCATAAAGTGGAGTGAAGTTATGGATACTAATAAATAGAAAGGAATAGAATTTTGATATTGCTTTTTCACAATCCAAGTCAGCAAAGAAACTTTGCCAGTCAATGGTAGAAATATGCGTGGAAATTGAATGGAGTTTGGATTTGTAAAAATTGAACCTAGGCCGCGTACAAGTTTTGCATCGTGCTAGATATTTCAAAGAAAGGACCATAGAGAGGGGAGGGTGAAATGAGTCAGTGTCTACATACGGAACAGCCGACCAAGATACAGAAAGATGTTGATCAGCAACGTTGGAAAGCACTAGATCCAGCAGTTTGTCGTTAACATTATGTACAGAATTAAATTGAGAGAGGGAGCAGTGATTTAAAAAAGAGGAAAGAACGATGGATAGATTATTCGTAGAAGACGAAGCTGATGCAGGGAAAGATGACCAAGAAACCGAGGGCGAGTTGAAATCTCCACAAATTAATAAAGGGGAGTCTGGGAAGAAGGAGTCAATGTAAGATGAAAGCTCATCAAAGAACGTTTCATATGTAGGAATTGAAGAGTTACAAGGAACGTAAGTAGAGGCAACAAGAAGAAACTTATTGTGCGAGGTTTGGACTTTTACAAGAATACATTCTATAGGAGAAGATGGAGAGAAATTCGAACAGGCTGAAGCTGACAAAGTCTTCTTAGTAGCTATCAAGGCACCCCCGCCATCCATTTTAGATGAAGCTGTGATGTCTCGATCCCGTCTAAAGATATTGGGTTCAGTCGAAAGTTCATTATTAAGGATACTTCCATTCAACCACGTCTCTGTTACACAGATGATATCATCCGACGCGGTAAAGCAAGACGTATTAAAAATATTTAGTTTGGTCCTTAGTCCCCTAACATTTTGATAATAAATTTTAATGTTATTAAAGCTAATATGTACTATTTTCTTGCGTGAACCGAAGGATTGCGGAAAAAATTTGTCTTTTTAACAGGTACGAATGGTTTCACTAGTGTACCAGGAAGCCAGAACTCGGGGCGGCATACAAAATCAATGCTTGGTAGAGCTGTAAATTTAAAGGAGGATACTACTCGATCCAGCCGATTTTCCTTTGTAATTTTAGTACAGCTTATGATTCCATTTAGATTTCCAAGTTTCGCTTTAATAAAGTTGAGAATGTCGTCTACCGAAGTTTCATATGCTAGTCTCGAGATGAAAATTTGATTTGGTGGAGCAACAACACGGTATAGTTGATTATTATTAACACCTGCAGGAGACGTTGAACGACCAGGGTCACTGTTATCGATAATTGGAATTACAATTGGATCGCTTCCAAGACCATCAAAACTTTATAGCATCTTTTTGGTAGCCTTGCTCCATACTACAAAGAATATCCGACGTCAAGGTAATTAGATTAGTGGTGGTAGACCTATTTTTACGGAAGCCATGTTGCAGTTCATTCATATATGGTTCGATAATGGGGGAAATTTTACTGCAGATAATTTTTTCGAATAGTTTTGGCATAGTAGAAAGGATAGCAATACCCCTATAGTTCTCCACGTGCTCCTCATTGCCTTTTTTTGTGAATTAGAGTTATAAATGATGGTTTTCAAAGGTTGGGGAATAAACCAGATGTTAATGATTTACAATATTAAAAATAAGGAACACAGGTCTATTCAAACCGATTACGGACATCCAGGCCGCTATGACGAGGGTACTCATGAACATCCCGGTCCAAGCATTCCAGAAATGATACGAAGCATGGAAAACGCGCTGGAATCGTTGTATAGCTGCCCAAGAGGACTACTTTGAAAGGAATGGCAGAGTTGTAGAATAATTTTTGAATATACGGTTTTCTTGGAATTAGTCTCATTGTTTAATTGGCATACCTCATACAACCAAGCGGAAAGTTTACCGGAGCCCCTGTCGACAAGAGGTCTAAGTGAGGTTAGTTGAATATATTTATGGATTAATAATTTCATTGGTTGTTGGATTATCTTGCGATTCTACGTGAATTATAACGTAAAGTGAATCGGTGTTTTCTTTGTATTTTTTTCCATTTAAGAACGTGCGAAAAGAAAAATTGTGAAACTTGGCTTGCGATTGTGAGTTGAAATTTTAAGGCCCCTAACTTTTGCGCAAAACTTTCGCAGGTTCTGAGGTGGATGAAGCCCTCTTCTAGTCTTGAATTTCAGCTCCTGGTGAATTTCATTTATTGGCAATCAAGATTCGCGATAGATACGTTATGGAATTCTCGCGGAAGCTTGCTGGGTGGTTTTTTTCCCTTCTCTTATTCTAGGTTATTAAAAGGGCAGTGCCGAGACAGTGATCGTGATAGTTTTTCGTGGAAGTGAAGACTCCGGCGCGAGCCAAGCTCGTCTCGAGGCTCGGGTCACAAATTTGCAGGCAGACGAGTGGCGCCCACGCCCGTCTCCGACAAAGCGACCCGGAACGCAAGATACCCCCAGCCGGAGTCAGCATCTATATTCGGATACTCCATTCAAGATAGTTAATAATGTACCAATGTTCAACAAAACGAACAAAGGAGGGAAGACTCCGTAAATCCCCCCCTCCCTTTTCGCTGGACTTGGAAGTCACTTTTTATTTGTTTTTCCACTAGTTTCTTATTTATATCCTGTACATGTAAATAAAGAATTGAAACAACGCTTCCACATTTTCTATTAATTTTTTATCCCGTACGTTTGCTATATTTTTATACGTTTCAGTAAATGAAAGCGCGCAAAAGGATAATAAACACAAATCTCTTATATAATTGCTTCAAGGCTTTTCATTAACATTTCCCAATTGTAGGAGTATAAAAGTTAATTAAGACTAATTAACCCACCTTTTGAAACCAATCCTTGTAAGCCCACTTCCTTTATCCTTTGAACTCTTGTTTTACCCTCTGTTTATAATTCTGGATTTGTGAAAGCTACATCCACTTGTTAATTTGGGTAATAAACAGACATAAAAGGCTAAAGACGAAATTGAGATGATGATGGTAATGGCAGTACTGGAAACAACCACTTCAACATGCAATTACCATATCACTTGTCCGTAAAGAACAGGAAAAGGTCCTTGGTGTCGATTTCAAATCAAATTTCAGCAATCGTTTCAACCAATATCACTTCACTGAATTTTCCAGACAACTGAGCTTCTCTGTCCTTCGACGCCAATATATTTCGATTCTCTACTTTTTCATCTGTTTTTGGCTACATGGCATCCGAGTTCAATTTACAAGGACGTGTCTGCCACTTACCTTGTAACGATTATTGACAATCACCACTTTTAGAAGACTTTCTTGTATCGAACGTGATTGTTGTTAGAGCTGTTGATGTGGCTGCTGTTGTTGTGAAGTTGTTTTCAATGACCTAATGATGAGGACTTACATATTTTCACTGGCTACAGCCGTATTGCGTTCAGCAAAAAGCATATACAGACAATCTGTAGGAGAGATACAAAATCTAAGAATTTCAAATAATGTTTTATGAACTCCCAAACATACAATTTCTTTGTGAATTTTGAAGGATGCGATCAAGTGGATTTATTTAAATAAATGACATGAATTTCCTGCAACATCACATTTTCCCATTCATGTACCGATTCAATCGGAATATACTCGTATATTGATATACGACCACGCCAAGAGGAGCCTGGATCGACAAGAAGACAAGAGACGAATGCGATATGAAACGGAAGTAGGATGTATCCTATACTAGATCAAAGTCATTGAGTTTGAAGTATTTGTAACGATTGAACTGATTCCGAGAATGGATATTGATTTTATTTATTTTCAAGTCCTGGATATTGATTCTTGAATATTATTCAAGTGGTGAATTGGTCTGTAAATGCGTACCAGAAAATTTTGGAATGTCTGTCATTTTTAAGATAAACAATTTTTTGTACACAAGCGATCAAAATTGTATGGTATCGATGAGGGCATTCTCCTGGAAAATAAATGGTAACTACAAAAAAGAATCTATAAAACTTTTCATAAAAATGGACTTCTTGATTCCAAAAATTGGATTGCTGTTGCTTTTGGAAGTTTTAATTAGTATATTTCCCATTGGAGGTGTCCAAATGCATCACGTGATTTTAATGTATCTGGATTCAATTCCATCATAATTTCTCATAATACAATTTATAAAATTCCATTATTAAGGGTTTTCCAATAAGAGGTGTTATTTTGAATAGCCCGCTATTTCGAAAGATGTCATTTTTGAAGCTGTCATTTTTGACATTTGAAAAGTAAAAACTACACCACCAATCAAAATGGAACGATACACGCTTCAACAATGCATTGAAATTATTAAAATGCACTATAAAAATGGTGAAAATTTGGCAGAGATCGTTCGAAAAACTTGTTGGACCGCAATACAGAAATTGGTGGAAAAATTCAAGCTGTTGGGATAAGTCACGAGTAGTGCTGTGAAGAATAAAACCCGTGCACATCACTCAAGAACAGCCGAGAATATTGCTGCTATAGCCGAAAATGTTGAAGAAAACCCAGGTTTGTCCATTCCTCGTTGTTCTTGGAATGAGCATTCCACAAACGTCATTACACCGTATTTTGGAAAAAAAGATTTGGGTGTTAAGGCTCAACCCGGTTGGTCATCAACAACGTCATGTCTTTGCTGATTGGGTCCTTGAAATGCATGAAAATGATCCGGAACTAAACTGAAAAATCATCTTGAGTAACGTGGCTCATTTCCACCGCGTTGGCTTCGTCAACAAGCAAAATTGTCGCATATGAGGCTCAGAAAACCCACGAATTATTGTTGAAAAGCCTGTTTGTCCTCAACGTGTGACTGTTTGGTGGGGTTGATGGTCCGGCGGAGTCGTTGGACCTTACTTTTTCGAAAATGAAATGGTTAATGATTTTTTTATGGCCGAAATCCGATGGTATTGATCTGGAAAACGTTTACTTTTAACAAGACGGCGCTACGTGCCACACAAGCAACAAAATGATCTTTTACGGGAAAAGTTTCCGGACCGTGTTATCTCTCGAAGAAGTGATCACAATTGGCCACCGAGATCTTGTGATTTAACACCTTGCGACTTCTTCCTTTGAGACCACGTGAAAGAGAAAATGTACGCTAACAATCCAGCGTCGATTCAAGGCCTCAAAGATAGAATTCGTGAGGCTATCGAGAACATAGGGCAGCCACTTTGCGATTTGGTTATGGAAAATTTCATGAAAAGGATATGGTCTTGTAAGCGTGATCGTGGAGGTCTTTTGCCTGCTGTTATTTTTCACTATAAACGGCATACCTTTTTCTTCATAATGAAATAAACATCGGATCATTTATATTAAAAAATGGTATTTTTCTTATAATATCAAAATAACACCTCTTATTAGAAAACCCTGTAGGTTTAATGTCGTAGTATATTTTTAAATTCTACTCAGCTGCTATGGGTTGAGTGGTTGTAATCAATATCTGGCACATTTTTGAATTTTTTTATATGAACTGGTGATGCCAAAACTACCGGTAGAAGCAGTAAGGCAACTATGATTGTCAGCATCCCCGGATATGCTGTCAACTTTTGATGCTTTTTAGGCAGTTCCGGAGTGGCCGACACCCTCTCGTAGCTAGGTTGATCTTCTTCATACATCCACTAACGTTGTTATGGCACTGGGATGTTCCCCAAATCAAGTTACTTATTATGTGTTGCTGGTTCCTGTGGCTTTAGATGAGTGGCGGATCCAGGGGGGGGGGGGGGGGGGGGTAAATTCCCCCCCCCCCCTGGAACCGCAGAACCTGAAAATTTCACTTGTTTGCTAGAAAAATATTCGCTGCAATAAAAAAAATGAAACTACAACAGTGACACTCTTCCACTGAGCTCTATTTATCACTGGATAGGCTACGGCTAGCTTCTGCCTATAACAGCGATGGGACACTTTGAGCGCCATGTTGCGTGAGGAATTTTTGCATTCTGAAATGTGAATGGCGCGAAATTCGAATCGTCTTATGAAGTGTCATTGAAATCAATTCAATAAAGTACGGATTTAGAGGCGCTTTTTCAATTAGTATCATATATATGCTATAATTAGATATGAAATGATATATATAATTGAAAATTATGATTAATTTTTAGAAAAGTAAAAGCAATTTGTCAGCTCCTCATACAAAACAGTTCGTTTGGAGCCCTGTCATTTGAACCATGTACCCTATCCGCACTTTCATACATATCATTGGTTTCGGCCAGCTGATAGTCGTCAGCCAATCAAAACGCATACATTATGTCGCAGATCCTCTTACAAAATGCATCTAGTGGTTCCGTGTAGTTTAAACGCGTCACCTATCCAGTGTGTAGTATAGATAAGTGCACTCTTCTCACCAAATACGCTATGGAAATCACAACAAGATACTATCATAAATTGCATTATATGACCTGCCTAAATTTATTTAACCCTTTTCTGGGCGACTCACAGCGGAAGTACTAAATTCTGAATCGAGAAAGAGTCGAAGTCTTGAGTACAATTGGTACTATTTAAATCCGTTTATCTCGCCAAAAAATGGTAAGTATCGATGTTGTTTCGATTTTACTGTTCATTTTTGTGCTTGGTGAAATTTTACTGACATTATACAAACGAGTGTTTACATAAAAATTGAGGTTAGGTTTGCTCATTCAACAATAGCAGTAGCCAATTTTGCATACAGAACCCGTGTTTTAACTTGGTGTTCCGTAAAAAACTTCAGGAATCTCAATATACTCGTAGAATGAGAATTTTGAAAAAAAAGTCATTCGACATTATTTTCGACGTCATTTTCTTTATTTTTAAAATCTTTACGTTTCATAATTCCTATTCTCATACTATACCTAGATACACTCATTATTTCAAACCGACGGAATGATTAGTATTGAAACTTGAATTTATATTTATAATTCCTATTTTACAGTCATCTCGACAAAAGTCCATCTCGGACTACTTTTACTCTGCAACTGCGAAAAAAAGAAAACTAGATGAAGATGAAGATGTTGCGACAGTACATCGAGAAGAAAACGAGATTCCTCGTGCAGTGACGCACAGTTCACCTAAACATGATGAAGGCATTGACAATTCGGGCAGCGAAACACCGTCTTCGTCCAGAAACTCCGACATTGTGCAAGTTTCTACCATTGCTGTAAACATTTCCAATGATGTTGATAATTTCGTGGGACAAAAAATTGACGATCACGTGAAACAAATTTTACTTGAAAATCCCTGGACTCCTCCAAAAAATTATACTTTCCCATTTTCGTCGAGAGTTGTTTCTGACAAAGAAATAAAACACTACGTCTCTTCCAAACACTTGGATTCTCATGCAGAGTGGCTCGTACTATCTGACGTGAAGAAAGGGCTATTCTGCAAATATTGTCCATGGTTTACGCCTCGAAATCAAGGAGGTTATCGGGGGAATACTCCGCTTGGGGTACTTGTCACGCAGCAGTTGACTGATTTCAAAAATTTGGTTGGGATCAAGGGTGTGTTAGAAATTCATTCTCAAAATATGTACCATAAGAATGCAATGGCAACTGGGAAGGACTTCGTGAGAAACTATCACAATCCACAACGAAGCGTCCGTAATCTTCTCAACGAAAACCATCTTTCGGAAACGCAAGAGAACAGAAAACGACTCATCCCCATTGCGAAAACGGTCATTTTTTGCGGAAAGCAGAACATTCCACTTTGTGGGCATAGAGATGACGGAGATATTCAAAAAAATAAAACGCCCGTGCAAAACGAAGGGAATTTCAGGGCTTTGCTGAGATTCAGAATCGATTCAGGTGACACAACTCTGGAGCATCATCTTGGGACCACATCTTCAAGAGCGACCTATACCAGTAAAACGATTCAGAACCAACTAATTGAATGCTGCAGGGCAGAGATACTGGACAAAATTTTGCAACGAGTGGCTCGTGCTGAGTTTTACACGATTGTGTTCGATGAATCTCCAGATTTGTCGGGAAAAGCTAAGGTAATACTTTAATCCTGCCAATTATTAATAATAATAATTGATGCCTATTGTCTGAACTATCGGATAGAGGTTGTTCCCAAGAAAATGAACAGAAATTTACAGAAGAATGATGTTTCTCGTTACAGATTAGCGTTGTACTCAGATACGTCGAAGCATGCATACGAGAAGACTTTGTATCTTTTTTGGACGCATTCGGTCAACTTTCGAAGAATACTCTCGCGGAGGGCACAGAATCAGAAGAAAGCGAGGATGAAGATGGATTAATTGCTTACAGGACTGCTGGAAAAAATGACCGAACCGACGAAGAATTCTCTCTAACTGGATCTGCCATCGGGGGGCTTGTTCTTGGAGACATGAAGAAAATGAATCTCCGAATGGACAAATGGGCTTCGATAGGGACTGATGGATGTGCGGTCATGCTGTCAGATATCGGAGCAGTCAACGAAATTCGGAAAGAAGCAAAAAATGCTGTCATGACTCCGTGTTCCTCGCTCAAACTCAACAACACTATTTTAAAGTCAGTGAAAGTACGATTAATCGAAAACGTTGCCAGTGCCATACGAGAAGTCGACAAATTCTTCAAGAACTCATTTCCAAAACATGTGACTGTATTAGCAAAGATACTTGGTGAACAAATTGTCCAGTTGTGTGAAACAAGATGGGTAGAGAGACACGATGCTGTCCTTCAATTTGTTGCGAAGTTACCGTTGATCATCGAAGCTCTGTCAAAAATCAGTGAGTGGAAGAACAGAGAAACAGCAGGCAAAGCAACAATTCTCATATCGGCTTTGTGCAAGTTCGAATTTATCGTCGGGCTCTTCTGTCTTAGCGACATTCTATCGCTCACCCATCCGCTTAGCGTAGTTCTTCAGAAGGAAGCAATAGATTTGGCGAAGGCATCAAAAATGATTAGGACGTTGCTTGCCACGTTGGGAAAAAAGAGGGAAAAAGTTGATGAAATATTCCGACTGATTTATTCAGATGCCAAGAAAATGGCGGAAAAACTCGATGTTGATGAAGCAAAACCGAGAACATGTGGTTGGCAAACGAAACGCGAAAATTACTACGTGAAAACTTGCGAAGATTACTACAGGGTCTCTGTCTACACACCTCTGCTGGATACCATCAAAGAAGATTTGGAAGCTCGTTTTTCACAAGAAATTTTGGATGGTTACCAATTGAGTGTGTTGCTCCCAGAAAAAGCAAGTCTTTTAAAAGAAAACGAAATCGACGATCTAATCGGATGCTTGATAGAAAGATTCGGGAATCTTCTGGATGATGACAAAAGCGTACAAAAATTGAAATTCAAAGGTGAATTGGGCTACTGGCAATGTCACTGGCAGCAGCAACAAACAATTGAAGGCAGCGAAATTCCAACTTCTGCACTGGAAATATTAAGAAAATGTGATGTCGACATATTCCCAACAATCCACACCTATCTCCGAGTATTATGTACACTTCCCGTAACAAACGCGAGCTCTGAACGATCTTTCTCTTATCTTCGCCGCATTAAAACATGGCTTAGGACGACCATGCTTCAAGAAAGACTAGTTGGATTAGCGTTGCTTCATACGCATCATGACATCGAAATCACCGCTGAAGAAGTCATTGAAAGATTCGCAAAACTTGGCAGCCATCGTTTAGCGTTATGAAACACGCAATGTAAAAGCATTTTTCTGTTTGAATTTCTAATAAAATGGGCCACTCTGTAATGCATGCATATGGTTGACTAATCGAATATAACCACTTTGTTTACCTAAAAATTGGAATTGATAATTTTTGTTTCATAATTTGTACAATAATAAGTTTGAACCCCAAATCGAAGGATAAATTCAATTCCCACCCCCCCCCCCAGAATCGTCTCTGGATCCGCCACTGCTTAGGATAGACTCCCACGGTTAGTGGAGCCAATCTAATTGGCCTTGTTCTAGTACCGGATGCAATTTTAACCTCTGCAACGCGCATCATTCTGTCATTTCCCTTGAACGCATTGATTATGCATCAAAGAGGCCAATTCTGAATAGGACGCTACTACCATGCCCGGCTCGATGTTGGTCCTTTGGTCGTTTTATTTTTGTTTTTGTTGTAATTGATTTAAATATTCTGTAGATCATCGTTTCCGATACTCCAGCTTTAAGCTCTTCACCAACTCTCATCGACGCAGCAGGCCTAAAGTATTGGCCATCAATGGTTCACAAATTGGGAAGTGGCCTGGTGTTAGGGCCATTAAATCATTTGAGTTAGATGACTTTGAGCAGATTGGCATAGAATTTAGAACTGCTTCGACACCAATGATGACTGTTTCTAGTTCCTCATAGGTGAGGAAAGTGGTTGAAAGGCTACGCATAAGCAGATATTTTGCGGGTTTTACTGCAGCTTCCTACAGGAGGGTTTTTTAAGTCCCAGGTGAAAAATATTGAGAAAATATGATCGATGAAACACTGGCCATTTTAAAAGAAAAACTTTCATTCAACAACAGCCGACGATTCACAGATCAAATACTCAATCTCATAAAGAACACAATCAAACAGAACTATTTTAAGTTCAATAGCAACACATACATCGCCAAAGACGGTCTGGGTATGGGACATCCAATGTCCTCAATAATGTCAGAAATATTCCTACAATCTTTGGAAGAAGTCTTTATACCCAAAGTTGTCAAAAGATTCAATGTAATATTTTACAGACGATATGTGGATGACTGTTTCATTGTTATTGACTCACAAGAAAATAAACAAGACGAACTACTTACCTATATGAATGAAATTCACCCGAATATAAAGTTCACTATGGAAAAAGAAACAAACGGACAACTCAACTATATGGACCTAACTGTGACACGTGAACAAACACAATTGGACTACAAAATATACAGAAAATCAACCACAATTGATCATACCATACATGAAACATCTAACCACCCCACACAACATAAGCTAGCAGCGTACAGATCAATGGTGCAGAGGCTTCATTCCATCCCCATGATTCCTACTAACTACTTCAACGAACTAAACAACATTTACAGAATAGTTAATAATAACGGATACAAACAATGCGACATTGACAAACTTGTCATACAGTACAAACAAAAACAGGAACGCCAACCGACTGAAACTCATAAGGATGACCAACAGTGGGTATCGTTAACATACGTAGGCAAAGAGACATACAAACTATCAAACTTCCCTAGGAAATACAAATTGCAAACTGCACTCAAAACGAACAACAACATTGGAAACAAACTGAAGCCAAAACTGAATGACACATCGATATACAAAGGCAGCGGCATATACAAACTGACATGCAAGGACTGCGACATGGTATATATAGGAACACAACATGAAAACTAACGACAAGATACAAAGAGCACCTACGATCTTTCTTATACAACAAGGCAGACTCCAATTATGCGTGGCACCTACAAAACCACGCTCATGAGCCTGACGCTATGACAAACTCTATAAAATTGCAACACAAACAAAGAAAAGGACCGAGACTTGATATCCTAGAAAGGCTTGAAATTTATAAACATAGAAAGACAGACGATGACATTATCAAGGAATAACTTCTTACCAATCCCGACGCAATTTTCTCAGTCCAAGACCACACTCTTAGACGAAAACGGAAACGAGATGAAACAGAACGAATGGACAGCCAACAAGCAAAAAAACGAAAACATAATATCCCCCTACCTGGTTAAAATTTAGCACTTGAGTAATTTACTTCCTGACCTTATTACCCATCTACTAATTACCCATCCGCTAATTACCCATCCGCTAACTACCCATTCGCTAATTACCCATCCTAGGACTATATAAAGTCGCTCCCTTCAACACATCCTTTAGACACTGAAGATGACTCAAAGTAGTCGAAACGCGTCTGCTCACGCAACTAAGCAAGGCCCGACGGCTTTTAAAGAAAGAAAAAAAAATCAATTAGATTAATTATTTGAAAATGCACTGAAATAAATCATACAATTTTCGAAATTTATTTGCCCTATGAAGCTGCCAATAGCATAATTTTATCCTATGTATTAACATAACAGAGGTAATGAACCTGACTGAACCTGGACTAACTTTGGAAAATAAACTAGAATTGATGCTTTGAGCTAGTGGATATGATGGTTTAGACCAAGTTACTTTGCACGGTAGCACCGAGATAACACTTGTACGCGAACAGCTTCACTCCAACTATCAAACGTCTTCATCCCGGTAAAACCTTGGCAGCCCACGGAGTACGTTCGAAGTTCGTACCATTGGGTTGTTGGTGTAGGTTGAGTTGAGATGGATTCGGAATCACCGCTGGTCTGACTCTGAGGATTTGTCTCCATAAGACCTTATGCCAACCCTCGTATGGCCGCTCTAATCTGCAAAATAACCATCGGAACAAAATAATGACTACAAACGAACGGAGATAGTGGCCCGGGACGGAGCCCAATCAAACAGAGCAATTTCAACCCAAAAGCTTAAAAATATATGAAGATCCCCAAAAAAGTAAAAATATCAATAACGATGAACTAACTAATAACTATAACCACGATGTCAACAGCAAATTGAGAAAGGTACCAACGACGACAAATACAATGACAGTAAAAAAAAGAAAAACATTGGAGAGTCTTGTCCAAACTGAAATTCTTGCGGCGTTTGGGCTCAGCAAAAAATAACGTGAATACCAGAGCGTTTCCGTGGTGGAGAATAATATAAACAACACCGAAAATTTGATGGTCACTGCTGCAACCTCCACCAAGGCGATCCAAGCAAGGTTCTTAAGTGTCGAAATAACAACGAACCATCCTGAAGCCCATAAAAAGATCACGGCTTAAAAAAACAGGTGTGGCCATTTAACCGCCTACGTCGAAAAATGGCTAAAGTCTTGTACTCCAAATGAGAACCAACAGTCTCTTCCAAGAAAAGAGATTGCAAAGTACAATTGCTGTTCAGGAAAATCAAGAAAAAAGGCTAATTTAAAAAGGGGAAGACATTCTAACACGAATAAAATCTGCATTCCACCAAAAATCAGCAAACGTGCGAAGAATGGGCTCCTTGAACTAGAGGAGTTCCTAGACAAAATAGGGTACTAGCCGAGAAAGTGAAGAGGACCAAAAGTTGCAGAAAGACCAGGAGAGAAAAAGGACTGAGAGCGAGGCCTGAAGGGTACGCGCAGATAGCTCTACCATCAAACATCAATAAAAGAATGGCTTCCAGTCCAATCGAAGGATATTGGGATAAAGGAAGGAAGTAGAATGCACTTGATTGGTTTGGAACGCTGGACCAGGAGCTCTAGTTAGTGATTAAAAATACATGCAAAAGAAACCATAAAGAAGCTCGTTTAAAACAAGCCAGAAATTAAAGTTAGCACGGACATCCTGCAAGAAAAATACCTGATGCGGAACAGTAGAGAAAAAGCTAGGACGAAGACCCCACCAGCAGACACTGCTTATAAAAAGGGCCCCTGCAGTCTCGTTTGAACCGATGGCATTGACGGCAACACTTTTTAAGTTCAGATTCTAAAAGTTATAATCAAGACCTTTCATGTAATACCCTACTCGAGTACCTTTAATTTAAGAAAATTCTTTAGGGCCACTTCGATATTAGAGGGGACCGCCCTTAAGCGATTTTGAAGCTTTTGGCAGACCGCCGCTTCTTACCTTTTCACAAAGTTTGAGCTTTCTATCGTCTACAGTTTCTGAGAAAACTAGCTGTGACGCACAGACAGACGGAAAGATGGGGAGACGGACGGACGGGCGGACAGATGGACAGAAATGTCGTGAAACTAGTATGTCTTTGCCAGAAAATTTGTTTTAACAAAGACCTAAAAATATGGGCAAATTTGTGTTTTTATGCGCCAACACAATGGGAAACCCTAATTAAAGAGACAAAATTCGCCGAAGAGTACATAGTTGAGTATGATTAACGTGAGTACCTGCCGTTTGGGCCCTAACCCCATGACCACCATTAGACCGCGATTGGTTTAAGCGCCAATCATTGCCCCCAAGTTTGGTACCAGTTTACATTGAGGGAACTCTCAACTTCAATACTGATAGATCTGAGACCCAGCTGCATTTGACCCTTTAAGGTCAACGCCAACCTTTGTTTGCAACACAACCACCACATACTCCCCGAAGGGCCGTAACCAATCAGCTGACCATCCGACAGGCAGAGGCCAATGGGGACACCGAGGAAACGCTGGTCTGACAAGATCGACAAAAACAGTTTATCGCTGCTCGGATTTCAAGGAGAAGAGAAATAAGATGAGTCATCTGCAGGATACAGCAAAGAGCAGTGTCTCTTCAATGTTTCAAATGCATTGGCTACGATCACACCGCACAAGTATGGAAAGGACCCGATGGAAGTTCCCTATGCTAGAACTGTGGTAAAACTGGGCATAAACGAGAAGAGTATAGAAAGGAGGCACCAAGTATCCTTCGCAAGGATACTGATCCAAGACCAAATTTTTGGCACGTTTTGGGGTCAGTACAATTTTAGGTTTTCCAGGAAATCCTAGTCTAGGAAAATCAGAACTTCAATCAACCGTATCCTTAAGGTAAGCCAATACCACTGTTAAACTGCTCAAAACTTGCTTGAGCAGTTGGCGAGAGCATAAAAGTCGACTTTTTGCTACTAAGTGAGTAAAACCACAATACAAGGTCTGTATTTTGGTATCCTATCGAAACTAGTATTGCCACCATCTGGATTCAGAACAGCGATTTACAGGTAGGGGGGTGGTTTTGTGTGGGCCAAGTATTTAGGAACCGCTATTTTTAATTTACTTTATTTATTTATTGATCGTTAAACCATATATAATCAAATAACATTATACGTAGACAAACAAAAAATAAAACAGAGGTTATACAATCAACTAATCCAAAAAGGAAAATTTAAACTTAAAAAAAAAACCCATGTACAAAGTTTGATATACAAAATCAGAAATAGAAAAATTATCCCACAAAGTTAAATAGAAAAACTGGTTCCTTAAGTTTTATTGAATTTAGCAAAAGACAGCGGTATTGAACCAAAACCAATTGCGTTATGATTACGCGGTAGTCGTGTAGTGAGCGAAAAAAACAAAGTATCAGTGCGATCAAAGGGAACGTTAAAGACTACCCAGGATCTAGTTGGACGTCCGGTATTGGAGGAGAGAATTTCAACGCCAAGACCAAGCGGAAGCCAATCGTGATAAAGCTTGAAAAGCAGGCACTCATCGAAAAAAAACTTTGCAAGACACTAGTCAAGGAATGCGCAGAAAAAACAAACGATCACTATACGTGCAATATGAAAAGGAATGGAATTAAAAATAGGAACCGAGTAAACCTACGTTACACAGATTCCACAGCATTACTTAGGTAGCGTTGATGCGGACTCCATTTTTGCGAACAATATTCCAATATGCCTCGAATAAGTAAAAAATATAAGCCAACATACGTTAAATTTTCTCTGAGTTCTTTTTTTAGATCTGAAGATAAAACCTGACAACCGAGATGCTTTAGATACTATATGAGTTATATGCTGTCCAAAATGAAACTTGGTGCCAAAAAATACTCCCACGTCCTTATGGAACGCCATCGCTCCTAAGAAAACATTAGCAATCACATAGCTATAATCAAAAGAAGACTTTTTAAGGGAGGAAGTCATCTTGAAACATTTGCTAACATTTAACTTCAGCTGATTAGATGTACTCCAGCTAGCTAATATATCCAGGTCTTTCTGCAGAGTAATACATTCATTGGCAGATTCAATCACCCTGAACATTTTCAAATCATCTGCGTACATGACTGAGTGCAAATTGAGGAGAGAAGGAATATCATTGACAAATACAAGAAGTAACAAAGGATCAAGAATGGAACCTTGTGAGACCCCAGACGTTAACGTTGAACAAACCGATATCATCTTTTCAAGCCAAGCTTAACGCTTTGAAGAACACTGTTTCGCGTGCAGATAGCAATTGCTCACTGAGACTGACTACAACCCTCAAGCAATCGAATGGGGCATGCCTTTAACAGATTTGCGGGGAAATCGTATCCTAGAAATTGTGGCCAAGATAGCATTTATCGAGCAAAACACTGGAAATAGCCAACTTTCTGCCATATTGTGATGGAACCATACCGAACGTGACATTTGCCACGGAGTCCTTAATACGGGAGGATGCACAATTGAAGAGTATCAGAGAACTGCTCTTTCAATTATCACCAGTATATTCTGCTTGAGGTATGCGGTGATACCTTTCCACGTCCGCACTCTGAACCTTCTACAACTGGGCAGAATTTTGGCAGGATTTGTGGAGAGTGATTCATTAGGGTGCTCACAATAGGTGTTCCGCTGCAGGGTAATTCGTAGGGGATGGAAGAACTGGCAATCCAAGATGTAGTCAACTCGACTATGAACATAACCATGACTTTTTGCAGCGCTTTTATGCCCCATTAGAAACCAGGCCGTCAATAGACAGGTGGTCGACTGGAGTCTCTGAAATGCAAAGGAGTGTCATGAGGTTCAACAGGAATGAAGCTGTAATGGAGCATGCAACTGGGTGCCAGCACATAAGTCAGCCAGGAAATGCCTTAAAACAGACTAACAATGGCCAGGCTCACTGACGGCCAGATCTGGTAGACAATGTGAACAAGGATTCATACGGTGCTGACTACATGTTAGTTATGCGAAGTTTGGTGCCCAATGAGGTCTTGCATTCGTGATGTGGAGAAGATGGACGAGATACTGCTGGCACTTTAACAAGCCTATCCGGTCCATGCTGACGCTGTTCACGGTGAAACATCAATCGTATGCCCACTCTTCATAGAGTTTAAAGTAGAAGAGGCAGTTCTGTCATTAAAAACGGAAGGCCCCAGGCCCACAGTGTGTTCATGCTGAGGTGTTGCAGCTTGTCTCTCAGTACATTCTACGCGGGGGGTTTTCCCCGTACGATATACCGTGACGAGGCTCGTGTTGATCAACAAGGGGAAGGAAAATTCCAGATCGCCACCTGCATACAGCCCATTACGTATACCAGACACGGCTGAGAAACGTTTAGAAAAACATCAAGGGAAGACTCACTGACGCAATTCGTGCTACCAGGGACCTATATCCTTGGCAGTATGGCTTTAGAGCAGGATGCTGTATCTTTGATGCAATTGCAGAGGTAATGGGCGCGGTTCAAATAGCAGAGATGTATAGTCGCACCAGGCGACGGATCACTCTGTTGGTGACACTCCAAGCTAGAATGCGTTGAGCCCCACTTGATGGATGGATGTTTTGAATATGTCATGCGGCTTTTCAGGGACCAACTGATGGGCTGAAGCCTACTTTATGACACGACACAGGGCCAAAGAAGGATAAAAGTTTCGTTCAGTGTTACCCAGGGATACATCTTTGAAATAGAATGTGTCCTACGACGGGCTACTAAGACTGGAGATGCCAGATGAGTAATCACTAGACGTAGCGCAATTAAGGCAAATATGGTATTGCACTGAGTAAGAGACTGGATGACCGCTTAAAACCACCGTGGCGTTGTAGGAAATCAAAGTGGTCATCTTGACAAAGGAGAGAATCTCTAGAGTAAGGGTGACTAGGACACAGATACGCTAATTGAATCAAAGCCAGCAGTGAGCTACTGACCGACTCAAAAAAGAGCTTTTTTGAGCAAATCAGGGCAATGGCTGAGAAAGTTTCTTTGGGAGTATCGACTATGAGTCGGCTTACGGCCAATGCATGAAAGAGATACCTCTCGATGAGTGCTGTAGAGTCAGTGCTACTGCAAAGAGCTTGCGTCAAAGTGAGAATACAAGGAAAACAGTCACATGCAAGGGAGATGGTTCTAATTAAACGATGGGTGACAGTTTTGGGTGAATTACATGAAAACAAGGTAGACTGCACATCTTACCGAGTATTAATCGAAAGCATGGTGATAATAACTTCTATCTGATTCAGATTTTGAGCACGAATGGATGTTTCCAGTCTTCTTTTTCTTCTTCCTTGTAGCACTGCAGCCCCCCTTGAGACTTTGCTTCCTGCAACTAGCATCTCCAACTGTCTCCGTCTATTGAACGTGTCCTCCAATTTTCAAATCCGAGCAGCGATGCAATGTCTTCATCGACCAAGTCAGACCAGCGTTTCCTGGGTTTCTTTACTGGTCTCCTATCTTTAGTTCTCCCAAAGAATTCCTTTTTGAGTATCCGTTGTTCATCCATACGATTTGTGTGTCCAGCCCATTGCAACTTCTATGGTCTTACAATCGTTGCAATCTCAGGCTCGTCAAAAATTTCAAATAGCTCATGATTGTATCGAATTCATTATATTGGCGCCTAAATAGACAAATTTACTCACATTTTCAATATTTTATTCGCCAAGTGTGATATTTTGTATACTTGAGGTTTTTTTTTCGACTGCATGATGAAATTTGTTTTATTTTCATTGATTTGTAGCGGTACTTGTTTTGCTTTGCTGTCGAGTCTCACGAAGAGTTCTATGGCAGTTGTTAATGACCGTAACGAAATGTTGATGTCATCCGCACAGGCTACTACTTGGCTTGACTTGTATAGTAATGTGCCTCATGTATCGACAGGTAGAGTCTTTATGACATACTTCTGACCCAAATTGAATAGCAATGGGGCAAGCCCACATCCTTGCTTTAGTCCAATATTTGTGTCAAAGGCATCAGTGAGTTCAATTCTGATGCGGAATTGGAGGGTCGTAGACATCATTGTCATATTGACTGGCCTGTTTTAGAAGGTACTTAATAGTGCTAGGACAATTGAGTGATCTATCATTCCAGGATCCAATGCCATAGTCCCTTTTCCGTTTGCGAGGTTGCTGCCATAAGTCCAATCAATCCCGTAGTCCATCTGCAAGTTTCGAAACATTGTAATGATTTGCAGGAATGGAGAGTTAGCGCGGCGCCCAATATTTATTCCGGGGGAATGTTTATTACTTAGATTCTGTTATCAGGTGCAAAAGATTCGCCTTCACTCTCTCGCGTCCCCACAAAGGAGGTGTAAGTAGGATTTAGTAATAGAGCTGTAGATGTTTTTACAGTTATTCCTCGGCATTTAATGTCCCATTATTGGGGAACCAGTAAACCCTATGTGTGACCCCGAGAGCATTTACTACCATTTAGTTGGGGAGTTCGGGATGATGAATCATGGAAACTATGGGTTGGGAAAATAAGGGGTTCCCTCCTTCTTTGTCAAATGGGCATGGGAGCGTCTACGGCGGAGTTGTTTTCAGTCTTACCTGCACAAGATTGACTGCAACTTTTGCCCAAGAGAGAAAACAATGCCTAGCACATATGTTTTGCGTACAAAAAATGGGGCAAGCTGCAAAGAGACCTCTACAGGAAGATGGGAGAGCTCAACCTGGATAGTATAGAAATGTTTATGCTTGAATCGGTTGACAAATGAAACCAGGTGCCACTTAAAATTTGGACAGCCTTAAAAGATAAAAGGGACTTACAGCAGCTGGGATATTGGGGCTTCCTCCTTCACTCTAACCAAAGGAGGGATTCCTTGACTTGAGAGCGCCTAACGGCATAGCAAAACGAGATGTGGTCCGAAATTATGTGTCAAACAGTTTCAAACTAGATGCTAATGCTGACAGAGGAGGTGTTTAGTGGGCAGTCCAGTCACTCGCAAACATGAGAGTGTGTAAATGGCGGTCACTTCTCAACCATGAACGAGTAGTGTTACAAGCTCCGTGTAGTGTAAGGGGAGGAGAAATATACAAAAAACGTATGTTTATTCTTATGATTGCTCATTTGTGATACAAAAAATTTTGAAAATCATAGAAAAAGGTCTTTATGAGTACAAAAACAACAAATATATTACCCTTTTTTCTTCAGAAACGCTTTCGCAACCGCATTTTTTTGTGTAACAATGTTGCCAGAATTAGATTGAACTACAGCTGTACTATCTTGTGCAATAAAGACAGCTGTATCAATATTCACGATACTGCCGCAACAAGAGAAGAAGATTGCATCGCGAACGATCCAAAATATAGGGTTTTTCATTAGGGACATAATAATAAACGTTAGCTAAAGTCAACATTTTCATTATGGTTAAGCTCACGAACCAGCAACGTTTAAAAATTATTAAAAATTACTACGAAAATTCTGAGTCGGTGGTCGCAACCCTTAGAGCGCTTACTCTAATTTTTGGCCGTAATAATTGCCCCACCTGACAGGCTGTGCGTGCTATGTTGGACTATTTTGAGTCCAAATCTTCACAATTGGACGTTACGGTGCCAAAAAGACGACGTACCACTCAAAGAAAGGAAAATATCGCAGCCGTAAGTGTATCGATTCAAAATGAGCCAACTCAGTCGATTCCATGTCGTTCTCAAGAATTGGGCATCGGTCAAACGGCACTATTGCGTATTTTGCATTAAAAACCTAGCTTACGTGGTTAAAACATCAAATTGATTCCAGAACTAAAGCCACCTGATCATCCGAAGCGCCTAAACTTCTGGCAAAGCTTGAACAAATCATCTTCAGTGATTAAGCTCATTTATGGATCAATGGCTTTGGAAATAGAAAAAATTGCATTATTGCTCAACAACAAACCTACATGTGCTTCTTGAAACACCGGTTGCATCCACAAAAAATTAGTGTATGGTGAAGTTTTCATGACGGAGACGTGATTGGGCCGTATTTTTTCGTGGATGAAAACGACCGTCAAGTTACCGTCAATGGAGAGCATTATCTCGTTATGTTGAAAGATTATTTTTGACCTGAATTGGATAAACTTGACATCAACAATATGTGGTTTTAAGACGACGGTGCTGCTAGCTACACAGCACGCCTTACAACCGACTTATTGAAAGGCAAGTTTGATGAGCGTGTTATCTTGAGAAATGGTTTGGTCGAATGGTCGCCTCGTTCATACCATCTGACGCCATTGGATTCCTTTTAGAGGGACCACATCAAATCATTGGTCTATGCTCCAACTAACATGAAAATGTGAACGCTCCGGTCGAAATGTGTGCCAGACGAGTGGCTAATTAGGTTCAAAGAATCCACCGCTGTAAATGGACTCGTGGTGGTCATACAGGTATGACCGAAATCAAAAAATATTCATAAAATTTAACGCTAGCACTACACCCACAAGAAATTTGAGCTCAATATCTCAAACATTTCTGTGGTTTATCAATATATAAAATTGGTATATCCTTAATTGAAAACTCTTTACTAGGAGGTGATGCATTCCCTTACGGAACCAACTTCATTCCATACAACTATATCATCTTCAAGGTTTCTCTGCAAAGTCAATTCTATAATGTGTTTAAGGGGGTCTTTCGATGCAGGGGTGACCGTTGAAAAAAATTTAATCAAAGGAAGCCAATATGGATATCAGAAGAAAGGTTTTGATGAGAACTGTTCAAAATATATTTTAAGCTCACACTTTTTGCTTTTAGGAATGCAAGAACGGGGGCAGAAATGTTTGAAATAATTTGTGTTCCTGTCACCCTTTGCGTTTGGACATTTTTAATGCGGAAGTCTGAACAAAACGTGGAAGGAGGGTTTATGGTTCAAGGCCAACAAATACTTTAGAAATCTTAAATTCGATCAACTTTGTGGATAATAGTGCATTTTATGAACTTTAAGGTTTTGCCTTCAAAATCGAAATGAGAACATCAAATTTATCAGATTTAGGTAGGATTTTGGTAGGTAATGAGACTGATTTTATTGCCGCGCTTGTGGTAAGCCTAGAATCTTGCGCCAGATTGGGCAAAATAGCTTCGGAAACGTACACTAAAATTATAAAAGTGCATGGTGATAGTGCTTTTAGTCGTGCCCTGGTGTTTCGATGGCATAAAGAGTTTAAGGCGGGGCGTGAAAGCGTGAAAGACGAGGCGCAGAGCAGGCGACCAGTCGAGGTGTGGACCGACGCAAGTGCGTAGCGTGTGCGTGCCCTAATCCGTGAAGATCGGCATTTAGCTGTTCGAATGTAGGCCTCGGTACTGGGTATGAGCCGTGAAACAGTCAGACAAATTTTTAACCAACGATTTTGGGATGAAAAAGTCATGCGCAAAGATGGTTCCAAAGAGCCTTTCTGAGGAGCAAAAGCAGCTTTAAATAACCGTCACAGAAGACTGTTTGGAACAAGTGGAAAATGATTTCACGCTGCTTGATCGAGTTATTACAGGCGATGAGAGCTGGTTTTGTTCCCTAGAACAAAATCGGTGGTCAAAAAAACCCATTTCGAGTCAACTACGAACATCCAGGCGGCCGTTACGAAGGTACTCGTGGACATCCCAGTCAAAGCGTTCCAGAGTACGCTTCTGATACCTTGATTTCTTTTTTGTTCAAACATAAAATCATCAATCTATTTTATATTTTGATGATTTTATGTTTGTCTCAAAAGAATGTTTATAATCGTTTAGCTTACTGCGTGAACGCACAGAATTGAAGGGGTGCGGAGGGAATGTCAATTGTATACCTATTTTTTGAGAATCCAGCCGCAATGGACCATTCCTCGCGAGCAATTGCGCAGTGTGCATCCGGGATTTTTACAAAAGCGGTGATTCAGAAACATAGAAGATTCTGCAGTGTTTGGGGCTTTCGCCACTTAAATGATCCGCCAAGCATTTGTCTCACTTGAAAATGGATCAAAATGTTCAAAAAGACTGGATTTAGGCTACGAAAGCTATCAAGTGCGATAGAAAATGTGAAGAGTGTTGGTCAGTCATCAAGGAATCTACTTGCAAAGCCGTCATCAAAAATTTCACAGTTCGATTTGACGAGTGAAACAAACGCGAATGTTGACATTCGGACGATGTTATTTTTAAGACATAAATGCCTAAAGCGTGTACTTTAATAATCAAGAATTTTTTTTCGGTGGACGGCTTCCTTTTTTTTAAATCAATCCATTTAATATAACCTTTTTTTGAGACATCTTCTATTTTGTTTATGAGTCTCTGCAGCTGCGGGCAATTTACCCTGAGTCAATGGTTGTTGCCCCTGTTCGTGTTAGCTATCTCTTGCTCTTCCGGGTTATTCCTCGTGGACACTCGCTGATTTAATTTGGTGTGTCACACCAGTAGGACTCTCTTATTCCAACAAGGCATCCTTATAACAGCTTCATTCTCAATCGGGCTTATATTCTGAGATACACAGGCAATGAGAGCATATCTTTGTATATTCGAGTAGATACTGATTATAACGAGCAACGAATGAGAACAGATTGGGTCTCATTTTTTGGAAACTAATTACAGTTACAGTGTTTTAGTTAGAAATTTAAGATTATGCCAAGTGATTTCAAGTGAAATCAAAAGAAGATTACGAAATGACGAAAAAGTGGCGGGAAAAAAGTGTGGGCTACGAATACGCGCTGATACATTTGGGATTTGCATGTAGTTGCTGAAAATATGACGATCCAATTTTGACACACGCCTGAGTGTTTGACAGTGGGATTTTTACTTTGGCAAAAATTTTCTTTTTTTTTTAGCTTTTTCACATTTATTGACATTTATATTCTCCAAAAAGTAATATTGACGTTGAATTTTTGAATTTTGGGTTTCTCCCCCTCATTTTTTACTAGTATTGACTTGAGCTTAAAACACTTTTAACTTGATTAGAAAAATAAATACCATCAAGTTTCAAAGTACTCTACTGCCAATGCTTATTGAAAGACACTATTGTTCATGCTACTTAACGTTGATCGTCATTCATCGTTTTTTCTTTTCTCTCAATTACACCTCACACTATACAAAGATAGGTAAAGCATTTAAAAAAACGTTTTCACCAACACTTTAATGGGATTAGTAACTGGAACAACTTAAAGTGCGAAGAATTTCCCACTCGAAAAAAAAATCAATTTATCTTAATCTCACTTGAAAAGTACCAAACACCTTTCAGATTGTTACATCCATTACCTATCCTAACAGTAGGCCAACACTATTTGTTTTTGTCCTTAATTTTTAAGGATATTTTCTTCTACCCATTTTTAAATTTTTAAAATCCTAGTCGGACTAAAATTACAATAGATTAACATCTAATTCCGAAAATTTTGACAAGCGATTTTTCCCTTTATTCCTTTTTCCAATACTTCCTATTCCACTGTTGCATCGCAAACGTTCTTACGATTTGAAGTGAATCACGATGACTGTTTGTAAAATTGCTGATAAATTCCTGACCCAGATCATCTTGCAAACACTTTCGAAATTTCGGTTTCAATTTCTGTTGTTTCTCCTATCGACCATTATCGTGCTGCAATGTTTTCAACCTGTTAATCACTGGTACATATTAAAATGGAGAGCTTTTCACGGAGACCAGGAGAATTTTTTCCCTGAATTTTATCAAAAACACGAGGAAATTTTGAGGTAGGTATAAATTCTCCTACAATGAACCGATTCGAAATCACTATGCTATACAGGATAAATTCAGTTGCTAAGCTTCGAAAGTATTTAGGAAGGACATGCGTAGTATGATGTTATCGAAAGTAATGTATGCTAAATGGACATTGAGGAGCTCTATGATATCAACGACAATTTACGAAAATTTAACGAGACGATGCCACTTAAGGACGAATTATAGGCGACTGTATGTGATAAAATTAAATTTTAGTGCGTTTTTGGCATTGTTAGAAATTTATGCAGTGATGTTTGTGTTTGATGAATTGATGAACAGCTTTTGCTATGCAACATTTAAAGTAGTTTGAGTGTGTTTCAAAAAAGCTATGAAAAATTATTCTGATCTTAATGGCGACATAAGATTACCAATTAGCATTTTTCTTTAAAATTAAATTCACTCATTCCAGGTCTGGTGCATATATTTGAAAAATATTTTTCTAGCACTTGTTCTTCGCTCACCACTTAAATACTGTTTAAAATTGCGTCGGCATAAGTTCCTTGCTAACTGAAGAGATTTGCCAAGGAAAAGAGAGTTATTAGTGGCGACATACAGGGTGCGGCAGCATAACTTCCTTTTTTCAAAATTCAACAAAACAAATTTTTTTTTTATACTGTTGTTTGCACGCTCCGCACTGTTCCAACGCATGATAGCGACTTACCAAGGGATGAGCAAAACTTTAAATCACCTCTCTCGAATGAGACTACTAGCGCCGCGCTATAACAGTTAGCACTTTAAGGGCGGGCATTTCAAAAAAGGAAGTTATGCTGCCGCACCTTGTATCTCTATGCTGAATAGTGTTTCAAGATCGTCAAAAAACGAGACAATTTGTTGTTTCATCGTTTGTTTGCTGTTTGTTCTGGGTTGAAGCAAAATGGCTATTTTGGATACTCTTGAGTGCTCCGATCTTAGTTCATTGAACTTGATAATCCATCTTCCAGAACATACTCATTATTTTAGGATAGCGAATTAAGTTTGCTAGATTTTCTTCCGTAAGGATGTTCCAGCCCATTGCTGAAACACCAAATATCTGCAAACTGGCATAGGTAGAGGCTAGACATTCACATATATAGTGGAAAGTTGGCTCATCTTCTTTTAAGCACCGTTAGCAAAAAGGGCCACCAGCAATATATATTCTATGAAAATGAGTACTAAGAAAATTATGACGTGGAACTAGCGTCAGTAAGTCTTCAATCAGTAGTCTATCTTGTAAATGGTATTAGAGACGGAGATACTTATACAGGCCTCTGAAAATTCTTCGCTTAAAAATATCTAAAGCAATGTTTTTCATTCGCCTTGTATCCATTGTAACCTAGAACCTAGAATAGTCTGAGCGAATTGCGTCACTCTAAAGAGTTTAGTTTATTCATTCATGGATAATTTCTGATATTACAGTGCACATCTAGAGAGGGTAAGCAGCGCCGCCTGGCTATCATTAGACGTGTTAATTTACGCCCCTTTCCACCTATTGCCCTTAAGCTATGAAACCACATCTAGTATATGTTAGCAATCATCTTTGTCTGAAACACAAAGGTCAGTATTTATAATGGTATAAATTTCTGGATATCTTGGTCAAAGACCTTTCTTGTCAGTTCTCACATTGGTTCCCGATACATCTGTGTAGATTGCCATGTGAGCTTCACCAAATAGTAAATCTAAATGTGATTACTTGGTCCTTCCAAAGACTCTGACATGAAAGCTTCTGTTGAGTTCCTGATACCCCTGAATGTCCATCATGGCCTGATCTGGCAACATCAACGCTTCAATCAACTTACATAGTTATTTAAGGTTAATTAGCACTGTAATCATTCGCCCATTTGTAATTACTTCAATTTATTTGATTGATTTCTCAATTGGTCGATCATTTTAATTCAATTCACCAAATTCAATTTACCACAAAGCAAAAATACTTTAAGTTTTGAATACCACATTTTCATTTTAATCAATCGAGTAACCCATTTTTTATTCATTTTTAGGGTTTTGTACTAAAATACAAAACACTATTGCAATCACAACCTTTGTCCGTCTGCCCGTCCGTCCGTCCGTCTGTATGTCACAGCACTTTTTCTCCGAAACTATAGAGGCTACAGCCATGAAATTTTGTGGAAAAGTCAGAAGTGGTGACTTCTTGAAAGTCCAAGGGTGGAAAAATTTTTCAAAGGGGTTTAAGGGGGGTCTCCCCATATAGGGAGATGACCCCTTAAAAAATTTTTTCACCATTGGTAGTCGAGTAGGGTATCATTGGAAAGGTCTTAATGAGATCTTTTCAAAACAAGTCTTAAAATTACCTTATCGATACCGAGGGGGCAGGGGAAGGGGAAATGTACGAACTTTTCGCGTACACCCCCCCCCCCCCCTCTCGCAATTGGACACCTTCCATCCGAAAAATCTGAAAAAAATCATGAATGTAGGCCTTTATGAGTACAACAACAAAAAATACATGAGAAGTCGAAAACCACTCAACTTTGTTAGTAATAGTATGATTTATCGATTTGATGTTTTCTTGAATAAGATCTAAACGGTACCCTTAAATTCTTTAAAATTCAGCAAACAGATGACTATTTATAAGATAGATTTTTCCTGAAAGTTCCATACAGATTGAATGGTATTTGACGAAGTTATAGCGATTTGAATTTTCCTGTATTACTATGAAACAATATGCCCTGTATTATCATGGTAACATATGGCTATGGAACCATATGCGCTTTTTACCGACATAGACACTACAGCTTTGCTAGAATTTGCATGAAAATTGCAGGAATGATATGTATCATGAAGATGAGTACATAGGCAGGAGAGAGCTCTTAGGAAAAGGGCTTTGTAACCATTCTAGGATTTGAAAAAATAGGCCATGAATCCATGATTATAGTACAGAGGAGTGACCCCTGAAAAAAATTTTCATGAAAGGTAGCCGATATGAGTATCAGCTGAAAGTTCTCTATGAGAGCTTTTCAAAACAGTTCTTAAACTGACCGTTTTTGCTTCAGTGGGGGCACAGGAGAGGAAATACATGAAAAATGTGATTCCTCCCTCGCGAATGGACACCCGTGATCTAAAAAACCTGCAAAAATTATCAAGGGAGATATTCATGGGTATAACTTTAACAAATACCTCAGAAGACAAAATTCTTTCAACTGTGTTAATAATAGTATGATCCCCGAATTTCACATTTTCTCCAATAAAATCGTCTTTGACATGTTTCTTGATTTTATTTGTTGCTTGGTACTGCATTTTGTAAGTTGAGTACAAAACCCTTCTGACATGAGCATAGGTCTGTCTACCCAACTTGTTTAATTTGTCAAAACTTTAAAACAAAAAGTTAATTCCGTGATCAATCGTTGGTTGGCCTGTATTAACGCTGTTAATTTTTTAAGAGAAATGTAAAATAAATCGATTTGAGACTGAAAATAAAAATAATAAAATCAAAGCTCAGAACAAAGGAGTCCCGACGCAAACATTTGGAGGCCCCGGCGAGATGCACTTGGTATTTATTTTTTCGTACATAACTAAATAATTCGTGAAGTGCAGTACGGTGTTTTCTGTAGTATCGTGGTGTATCCGCACTTTCTGTTTCCGGCCGCTTTCCGACTTTTTATGTGATGGCGAATGTGGACCACCTGAACGAGGACCTTAAAAGATTGGCTCGAATCGTCGAAGGCGTGGTTTTAAACTACAAGAAGGATTCGCTCTCAAAGAAGCAGGAAGCCGGGTATTATGTGGACTGACTACTGTGACTGGACGCCACGTGGGAGGATTTCGAACTAGGCGATAGTCACATCTGATCCCTACCGGAGGTCGTACGAGTATTTCACCCAACATATATACGACACTACCAAACAACTGTCTCCGTTACCAGCAGCGCTATTGCGATCAAATGCGTGCTAAACACACATGGACATGCCATCCGGGGAACAGTCATCAAAGGGGCTCGACATTCAGGGTATCGAAGACAAGGACTACACAGCAGAAGCCTCAGCATCAAGAGATGCCAGTGTGGTCAGGATGCTGCGGCGCTACAAAGCCATGGTAGGTGCGTTGAGGATTATTATCGACAGTTTGGACCAGAAGGAGGTCACTCGGATCTGGTGCAAGAGTAAACTCATGACCTTCCAACGAGGTTGGAAATAGCTGGATGAATATCACCAGCTGATCGTCGAGCTCCATGATGATCCTGAAGCCTATGGTTTTAACGTGCAACAACTTATTCATTTGGAAGAGCTTCCCCAAGATTAGGTCATACGTCTGGAATCGAAAATGGATGAACTCAGCACCACACCTGCCTGAACGACTCTGCCTGTGACTCCTCTTACCATGCCTCTGTAGAAAATTAAACTCCCCACCTTCGATGGGAACTATTTACATTGGCGAAAATTCCATGATGATGCAAATGGTGCATAGCCAACCGATGTCTAAGTGCCAGAAGCTATGATACCTCAACCCCGTTCTCACCGCAGAAGAATTTTACATTGTCGGATGACAACTACGAGGCAGTTTCGATAACCTTGAAGGAAAGGAACGACAACCGGCGACTATTATTAGTGACACTCGTCAACAAATTGATGAGTCAGCCATGATCCATCAGTTGCAGCCATTAAGGCTCTACATGACACCACATAAGAGCGTCTCAGAGGCCTGGAGAACCTGCAAGTGTCCACAAAGGACTGGGTTCCGTTGTTGCTACATGTTTAAATTAGACCCGGTGACTCACGCATCATACGAACAATCGTTATCCAATCCGCGTGAGCCACCACTCTTGAAGAGTTTGTTGGACTCCATGGAAACGCATTTCCAGGCCCTCGAGACACACGGCCATGAAACAAAGAACCGGAGATAAACCGTAGGAAAGCCACCAAGTCCATCGTGACCACCACAACAGCTTCTTGGTGCTAATGTGTGAGCAGGATCACCCGCTTTACTACTGCGCGGATTTCCTCAGGATCACTACTGCAAAGAGACTAAGTTTCGTGCATGCTTCGAAGCTGTGCATCAATTGCCTTCAAGAAGGACATCAGGCTTCCAGCAGCACGGTCAGAAGTTGCAAACATTGTACCAAGAGTTACAACACCCTGCTACATGTGCCTGGGAACAACAATCCCAAACAGACCAAGACGATATCCTCGAGCAGGACAAAGCCTAATCAAGACTCAAAACCACAAGCAAATGCAGAATCGCCATCGCTCACTTTAAAGACTCTGATGGAGCCCCGGCCCAAGGACATGTACTTCTGGGCACAGCCGTCGACAGGGTGGTCGCCAGCAATGGGAAGACGATAGATTGTCGAGCTGTGCTGGATCCAGGCTCACAAATAAACCCAGTCACCAAAAGAATCATCAAAAAATTGTGTTTATCATCAACACCACACCCTGCCCTCATTGAAGGGTTAAGCGGTAGTACTGAGAAGGCATACCATAAGGTGAACCACGACCTATGATCCAGATTACCAGTATATGCCACGCAATTGGAAGCCTATATCATGGACAAAATTATATTACCACAACCGTCGCAGAACTTGAACACATCGGGATGGACCATTCCCAAAAACATAAGGCTGGCAGATCCAGACTTACACTAAACGGAGCGCATCGAAATGTTGCTGAGTGTCGAATACTTTTAAGAGGTCCTAGCCATTGGCCAGATAAAGTTGGGCCCACAGCCCCCAGTGCTCCAGAACACACTCCTAGGGTAGATCGTAACCGGAAGAGTGATCACACCTCAAGTGACTTCCGTGACATGAGGCATCCTGACAGAAAATAACCAGCTTAATCAGCCCATTAAGCGATTTCGGAAGGTTGAGGAAGTACAGGATCCGCAGCACAAGCTTACGTTAACTGAAGGGGCTTGCAAAGCACAATTTCTATCAGACGATGACAAGATGTCCCGACGGTTGTTTCTTGGTTAAACTCCCATTTAGTAAGGATTCTGAGACGTTAGGTAATTCCCAAGTGTTAACTACTCACAGTTTTATTGCCTTGGAGAGTCGACTAGAAAGGAGCCCTGATCTAAGACTTTGAAACGAGGACTTCATGGAGGAGTATATTCATTTTGAGCATATGAAGGAGGTGACATTGAAGCAGCGGAAAGAATTACGATACTTCCTTCCACATCATTGTTTCCTGAGGCCCGACAGCAGTACAACCAAGCTGCGGGTGGTTTTCGATGCATCCAGTAAGACGATCACAAACGTTTCGTTGAATGATGTCCTTCATACAGGGTCTAGTATCCAGAATGACTTTTTTTCGATACTCCTGCGTTTCAGAATGCCTTGTTTTGTATCCAGCGCCCTCATCAAGAATATATATAGGCAGATAATGCTCCATCCTGAAGACCGTCGTTGCCATGGCTTAATTTGGAGAAATAGTTCAACGCATAAAGTGCGAAACTATCAGTTGAAAACAGTAACCTACGACACGAAGTGCGCTACGTTTCAGCCACAAAATGTCTGCAAGTTCTAGCACAAGAGAACCAGCAAAAGTTCTCCAAAAGGACGATGGCATCTGATATAGCCAGGATGTTCGATCCATTGGACATTCTGGCTCCTGTGATAGTGGCAAGAAGGCTATGCCTGCAGGAACAATGGGGATCGGAATGGACTGGGATGTAGCATCACCAGTGGGAATCCATACCCAGTGGTCCGATTTCGCAGTGGTTTGCCATCATTGCAGCAGGCTCGATTCTTTCGTCACATCAGTACAGGCGAGAAAACCGTGCAAGTACAGTTGCACGCCTTTTATTATGCCTCCAAGAAGGCGTATGGCACAGCAATAAACATGCGGTCAAGTCATCGTCAGATTGCGACAAGTCAAGAGTGGCCCCGATTAAGACACTTACTGCTCCGCGCCAGGAGTTGTGTGCGGCAAAACTTGGCGCTGAGCTGACAAGACGAGTCGAAACAGCGCTAAATCTGTAGGTTATTTTTCAGGTATTCTCGACCGATACTGAGGCCAGACTGATGGCGACACGTAGCATCTAAAGACAACCTAGCTGACATCCTGCCACGTGAGATGGCACCGGCTGAATTAAGCCGCTGTAGGATGTGGTTGCAAGGACCACCATTTTTATCCAGGACAGAATCAGTTAGGCCATCCGAGTATTGAAGTGGAGGCTCTTGCGCCTTGGAGACGAAACGGACCAAGACCGCTATGCTAGCGGCAGAGGCACACTTTATTCAGCACATCCAACATGGTATCTCCTTCAAGAGGCTGCAGCGCATAGTAGCATACATGATGCAGTTTATCTGTGGTCTCAAGCCAGCAGTCAAGCAATCTAAACCGACAAATCAAGCGCCCACGAGCAATGAATTATCCACAGCCATGGAGATCATCGTGAGATATGTACAATCACAAACTTTCAACTGCGAGCTTTTGGACATCAGGTCAGGGAGGCAAGTCTTCAAGTACAGTCCGTTGGTGGAACTGTTACCATTCCTGGATCCAGGGGGCATAACCCTCGTCAGTGAGACGCTGGAGGCTGCCAAGATCACGTTCAACGCCAAATCCCCATATTATTACCGTTCAAATATCCGTTCACCAGACTGCTGATGATGAACATCCATCGCGACCATTGCCATCTAGGTGCGCAAACACTGCTCGCTACCACCGGACAGCGGTTGAGTCCAATTTAAGGAAAACGACTCGCGAGATCGTTCGTTGAACGGTACGTGTGCAGCACCCGAGTCAAGCCTAAGCTGTTTTCACAAGTCATGGGAAACTTGAGGAGTGCACGTATTTAGCCAGCCCATGCGTTCATCAACTCCAGCGATCTTAGCACAAAGGCATTCATCTGTGCTCTCAAACGTTTTATTGGACTACAAGGACATTGTCGAAACGTATTTTGCGACAACGCCACCAACTTTGTGAGAGCTGACAAACAGTTATCAGAATTGTCGTCCTCATTATATTTCAACGAACTGCGTCAAAAAGTAACAACGGCGTGATCCAGCCGGGGAATTGATTTCCACTTCATTCCTCCACGCGGGCCACATTTCGGCGGCTTGTGGGAGGTGGTGGTCCAATCAGCCAAAATTTTGATACGTCGAGGCATTTTGTCTGTGGCTTTCACCCACGAGAAGCTGCATGCCTTGATGGTTGAGGTGGAGGCTATCCTCAATTCTAGACCACTGACTCTGATGTCAAACGATCCCAATAATTTAGCAGCCCTAACTCCAGCACAATTTCTCATCAGAAAACCCCTCACAGCCATGGTGGATGGTTGCGCTGAGCCAGTCACCGGAGATCTCCATGCCCGGTGGAAGCTAATCAATAATCTCAAACTTGAATTTTGGAGACGATGGTCGCACAAGTACTTAACGCAGTTGGAGCATCGTGTCAAGTGGAGACAGTCACACCCCAATGCGATCCCAGAAACAGTGATCTCCATAAGCTAAGATAATACACCATCAGTGAAGCCGCCACTGGGGTAAATTATCAACACGTACGAAGGCGCTGATGGTTTCGTATGAGTTGCTGATGTCAAAACTGCCTCCAGAACTTTGAAAAGGCCAATACTCAAACTGGCCCCGTTACCAGTACTTAACGACGCACAGTCTAAAGAAGAAGAACCATAACAAGCAAGTTTACCCCACTTGACGAAGGAAGGGTCCTAGATCAGCGGCGACGACATCCCAAGGACAAGGTGGCGATCAATGCTAACCGGCAAGTCAATTGTGGCGCTCCTCTTGATGCGCATGCTAGCTCCCACAGGGCATGCCTCTCCAACACAAAGCTCAACAACCAGACCCCATACGGGTCTGTATTTTCAACCATTAGGTCGAGTCTTCTCATCTTCCAGCGAGTGGAAGTTGCTCATTAATTAGGATTTGGGACTGTATTGACGAGAATTGGCTGTTCTACAGACCGAGATGAACTTTGTGGACTCTTTCAAAGACTCCACTCATTTCACTGAATCTGCATCTGAAATTGAGGAACTGCAACGACAACGCCAAGCGTAATATGTTTCATGGACCGATCAAGTGACCGAACACGACATCCACCAGTACACCATCGGCTACCTGGGTATTCTCAGGTTAGTTATACCGGTAATCTACCCCACTGGCGTTCCTGTAAACAACAATCCAACCTGCATGTTCAACCACCAGTGCCGTTACCTAGACGCCGCAGCCTACTGCACACCTTGGAGAAGGTTGAACGTACTGTTGCAGGGGGGGGGGGGGGGTTAATGTTGAGTTTCTGACACCCCTGAGCGCCCATCAAGGCCAGACCCGGCAACATGAACGCTTCAATCAACTTATATAGTTATTTAAGGTTGATTAGCAAGTACAAATAGGGTCAGTTGTCTGTAGGATATGGCGAAGAGCAATGCCTCGTCAATGTTTCAAATGCCTTGTCTATGGTCACACCATACAAGTATGCAAAGGACCCGATAGGAAGTCGGCTTTCATGTCCCTCGCAAATTACTCAAGTAGATTTTGGGCGGTTAAACTGCGGTGTAGGTTTAGCTGTAGGATGCGGGTCATCGAAGTTCTAATTTTGTCTTTAGCTTGGGCTTTATGGAAAACCCGGCAAAGAATACAGTGTGCCTCCTTCGTATACTCTTTCCTTTAAAGTCTTATTTCACCGCATTTGTAACATAAGGAACTCCTATACGGTCCTTGATTACTTGTGCGGTGTGACTATAGCTAAGGCATTTGAAACATTGCAGAGGCGTTACTCTTCGCCGTACCCTACAGACAATCCACCCTATTCGTACTTTGCCCTTATTTAGAAATTATTTGGCGTCCTTTCCGGTTAAGTGAATTATGGCCATGCATTGTCCTCTATGGTTTTCCGGTGTCAGCCTCGCCTTGATCCCACCCAAGCTAGGGAACTCCCTTTTGATGGCCTCTTCTGTCTCGGCCAGATCCGAGACCCTGTCAATGTCTCTTATTTCGATCGTTACCATCGGCTCAAGTAAAGCTATAGCTGCGCTTTTGCCGAGTATTTTCCTTACTGCGTCATAAAATGCTCCACTATTCTCGGCCTTTGCTCCGAACTCGACCAGTATGTGGCCCGACCACGTTAGTCGTGCTGCTTTAATGGCAATGTTAGTATCTTCGGGCCTTACATTTCCCCTGATGTCCCGCAGCACCTCTGCGTAGGAGTCACCATCGTGAGGTTTTACGATCAATGCCTACTGCTGGGGTCTTTGTCGGGGCTTCTTTCTTTCCTGTTTTGCATCGGTTCGTTTTTCTTCTTGGGCGTCTATGCGAACTTTACTTTTTGGAATTTTTCGAAGGAGTTTCTTAGCGGCTATCTTCGCTTCTTTTGTAAGCACTGTCTGGAAACCCTGATCTGGTGCTCTGCGCCCATCAAGTGCCTCTTCCTTCCTTCTTTTATCCCGATCTCCTTCGATTGGGCTGGATACCATTCTTTCATAAATTTTTAATTGTGGAGCTATCTGCACGTGCCCTCTAGATTTCACCCCAAGTGCTTCTTCAGCCACTTTGCTCTTCTCCAGCCTTCTGGTCCTCTTCGGCCTTTAACTAGCTCCTCCGATAATGTACTATGCGATCTAGAAGCTCCTCTCGTTCAAGGAGCCCAGTACTGCTTTGGTGTTTTTTGGCGAGTCGCATGCAGATTGTATACATTTTAAGAACAAATCCCGCTTTTCGGATTAGCCTTTCTTCTTCATATCGCTGGGCGGCAATTTTACTTTGCGGCCATCGTCCTCAGGATAGGTTATCCCTATCTGTTTTCGAATACAGTACTTTCGCCACCTTTTCGACATTGGCGATGAATTCACACATCGTCGCTTTATTTGCCTGGTCACTGGTTTCTTTTCCTGCCATAATCTCCTCGTTGACTTCAGGATGGTTCTTTACTAATCCGAGATTTACGACCCTTGCTTCAATCGTTTTGGTAGCGATCGCAGCAGTGACCATAGAATTCTCGAGTTTCTTCATATTTTCCTCCACCGCTCAAACATCTGGCGCATCCTGCAGAGTTTCCCGCTTTTCCTTCTAAGGACGCTCTAGTGTTTGCATCATTTTTTTGCTGCGCGCGAACGTTGCAGGAATCTCAGTCTGGGCCAGACTGTCGCTAGTCTCTGTTTTTCGTCTGTCTTCACTGTCATTGTATTAATCGTCGTCTTTGTCGTCGTTAGTACCGCTCATGATGTTCTGTTGACATCGTGGCTGCAGCCGCTGGTTGCGGCGTCATTATTTCTATTTTTGCATTTTTCTTTTTGAGTTTTCTTGATCTTTTTTAAGGGTTTTGGTTGCTACAGTTTTATTGGGTTCCCCCTCGGAGCCGTTATCTCCATTTGTGTGGGTAGTCACCTTTTGAGTCCCATGGTTATCTTTGCAGAGCAGGGAGGCCATGTGAGGGTTGGCACAAGTCCTTATGGGAACAAGTGCTCAGAGCCAGACCAGCACTAATCAGGAGTCCATCTCAACCGAACCTACACCACCAACCCAATGTTTCAAACTTCAAACTTACTCCGAGGCCTGCCAAGGTTTTGCTGGGACGGAGACGGCATGATAGTTGAATTGGAGCCGTTCACATAGTAGTGTCTCCTCAGCACTACCTTGCAAAGCAACTAGGTCCAAACCATCATATCCGCCAGCCCAAAGCATGAATTCCAGTATGCTGTTGATGGCGTAGTCCAGATTCAGTCAGGTTCGTTACCTGTCATCCCAGGAGGGAGCCTCACGGCACCCTCTGTATCCTCGGTTCCATGGAGCCGGTGCTCTCCACAGAATGCTAGCCTCCAATTGTGCTCTTTTCGACTGGCACTCTCCCTCCGGGAATAACCCTTAGTGAATCTCCTTATATTTACGAAAATTATGTAAAGGCAAAAACTCCTATGGAAAGACGGGATTCCGGCTGACACTGCAGATAGTCGATCCCTGTTGCCCTAGTTTGCTGCTCAGTTCGTTTAATGCAATTCTGCGAGGACGAATATTCGTGGAGTGCTGAAAACTAACGAGGAAGAAATTCCGAGTCCCCATCTGCATACCTCTAGTTATGTGTGCTAAACGTGGCTGGAAAAGTAGTTGGAAAATTCATGAGGGGAAGGTTTATCTCTGCAACATTATATAGGATTTTTCAGATAAGAGGTGTTCTTTTAATATTATAAAAATACTGCCATTTTCCAATAAAAATAATCGGATGTTTATTTCATTATGAAGAAAAAAGT
Organism: Odontomyia ornata; assembly: GCA_963969285.1. NCBI lineage: Eukaryota > Metazoa > Arthropoda > Insecta > Diptera > Stratiomyidae > Odontomyia > Odontomyia ornata. The sequence continues at coordinate 38,337,453 of OZ017741.1, forward strand.
ATGTTGTCAATAATAAAAAATAACATCAGGCAAATGGCCACCGCGACCACGCTTACAGGACCATATCCTTTTAATGAAATTTCCCATAACCAAATCGCAAAGTGGATGCCCTATGTCCTCGATAGCCTCACGAATTCCTTCTTTGACGCTTGGCTGTTAGCGCAGACCTTTTCTTTCACGTGGCCCCAAAGGAAGAAGTCACAAGGAGTTAAATTACAAGATCTCGGTGGCCAATTGTGATCCCCTCTTCGAGAGATAACACGGTCCGGAAACTTTTTCCGTAAAAGATCAATGGTTTCGTTGCTTGTGTGGCACGTAGCGCCGTCTTGTTGAAAGTAAACGTTGTCCAGATCAATACCATTCAATTCCGGCTATAAAAGATCATCAATCATCTCTCGATAGCGCAATCCATTCACCATAACTGTTGCTCCAGCCTCATTTTCAAAAAAGTAAGGTCCAATAACTCCGCCGGACCATAAACCACACCACACGTTGAGGATAGAGAGGCCTTTCAACAATAATTCCTGGGTTTTTCGAGCCCCAGATGCGACGATTTTGCTTGTTGACGAAGCCATCGAGGTGGAAATGGGCCTCATCACTCAAAATGATTTTTTGATGAAATCCCGGATCATTTTCATGCATTTCAAAGAATCGATCAGCAAAAACACGACGTTGTTGATGATCGACAGGCTTGAGTTCTTATGTTAACTGATCTTTATAAGTCTTAAGGCCCAAATCTTTATGCAGAATACGGTGTAATGACGTTTGTGGAATGCCGAATGCTAAAGAACGATGAGGAATGGATAAATCTGGGTTTTCTTCAACGCTTTCAGCTACAGCAGCAATATTCTCGGCTGTTTTTGAGTGACGTGCAAGGGTTTTATTCTTCACATCACTGAGTTGTCCCAACAGCTCGAATTTTTCCAACATTTTCTGTATTGCGGTCCGACAAGGTGCATCACGACGGCCCAAAAAGGTTCGAGTTTTACGAACCGTCTCTGCTAAATTTTCTTCATTTTTATAGTGAATTTTAATCATTTCAATGCGTTATTGAGCGCGCATCGTTCCGTCATGTTAATGACGCAGGTTTTACTTGTCAAATGTCAAAAAATGACAGCTTCAAAAGTGACATCTTACGAAATACTGGGCTATTCAAAACAACATCTCTTATTCGAAAACTCTGTAGCTTTAGAGAGTAACGCTCCACTATAGACACTATTGATAATGTGGTGGGCGTAGCCTAGTGCATAGAAGCAAATAGCAGTCCCAACTGATGGGATGTTATGCTAGTCACTCTTGATGTCAGAAATGCTTTTAACTCTGCTAGATAGGCAGATATCCTGGCAGCACTGAAAAATCCTTTTCAATCACCAAAATACCTGATTCAAATTTTGAGGAACTATTTGATTGACCATAGCCTGCTCTTCAAAATGAAGGAAAGTCGGCGAATGATGGAAATTACATCGGGTGTTACTCAAGGCTCTTTCTTTGGCCCTGACTTGTGGAATATCTCGTATGATGAGTTTCTGAAGCTGGATTTGATGGATAAGTCACACTTGACTCGCTATACGGATGATGTACCTGCACTACTAACTTGACGTAGGGTCAAACATGTGCAACATAAGATTGGTATTCTAATGTCCTAAGTGAAAGACTGGATGAATGCTCGTAACTTCAGCCTTGCACTGGGAAGAACCAAGATTGATCATCCTGGCAAAGGAAAGAATTTCCAGAGTAAGTACTTTCAATATGGGAGAAATGTTGGTAGTATCAAAATCAATGAAAATGCTTAAGCATATTGATAGAGTCGAAAATTAGCTTTTCCAAGCCAATCAGAGTAACAGCTGATAAAACAGCAGGGAGGGTAATCGAGGGACCCTCACTATCAAGAAGATGATTCTTAATGAGTGCTGTGCAGTCTGCATGACTTCACGGATCAAAAATATGGAGAAGCACCCCTAGCAAGGAATTGCAGGAGTAGAGACAAGAAGAGCTACAAATTACACGTACATATTGAACAGTCCACAGGTTGGCAGTTTTAGTAATAGTAGATGTGATACGTATCGCCTATGCTAGAGAGAGTACAAATATTTACGTACGTAGTAGCGAAGGCAATAGAGAACTAATTGCAATAGAGGGGAGACAACGTATTTTCCGTGACGCAACAACCCAGGGAGAGTATCACAAAGAAGGATAGACTGCATGTCCGATTCCTGAATTGAAGCAGTGGCTTGATTGGAGGTATGGTGCGATTTAGTTCTACTTTATCCAGCTCTAAAGCGAGCAGGGATATTTTTGGCCCTACTTGCACTAAATTGGTGTCACGGAATACCAACTGCATATCGTACATAAAAGAGGAAGTTGATGCCTGTCATACATTTTTTAACTGCAAAAGATGGGACAGGCTACGTGGTGGCCTGTTCAATGGTGCTTGAGCACTCATAAATTATATTATACATAATCGGAAAGATACTTAAATCCGTTGACAAATAGAACCGCGAAGCACATTATGTTGAGGATAGAAAAGACATACTTGAGCGTCAGAAGGTATTGAGGCCAAGAGATCTATTTTCCAGCAATTCCTTTCTTCCCACTAGGAAGGAGAAGAAGAAAAATGAGCCGAATCACTGTGCTAAATGGTTCCAGGCTAGGATCTCAGCAGACAGAAGAGGTGTTTCGTGGGAGGTCCATAGTGCCTTATACACTTGGTAGTCCCATACTCAGGGCGTAAATAGCCCTCGACTGCCAACCACAAGAAAATATATTTGAGTGAGGAGCATCATTTTACATCGCCACTGTTCTTAGAATGAACATGATTAGTTTACCTCTATGCTATTCAAAAGTAGAGTTTTCTCTCCAATAATGAAGTTAGAATACTGAAATCTCTACTAAAATGATGATGCAGTCAAAAATGGAATTCTTAGAGCATCACTTAGATATCAGATAAGCTAATATTTCCAAAGATGCACCACCTAGAGATATTAAAAGCACATACATCTTCGTATATGATAAGATATTATCCTTTAAGTAATTATAGTACAAAGGAAGGAGAATGAATTAAGGCTTTTTAGAAACTTGAGCAAATCACGAAGTACGCATCAATTGCCAAGAATAATTGCAGTTTTCCTTTTCTTTTCCTTATCTCAATTTATTATATCTCAATTTTCAAATCTGGGAAAAGAAAACCCTGTCCAAAGAAGACACTCCTTAAGAAACTTAAGTACAGTAAGTAAATCATAAATAATTGATAAGAAATACAAGCATATCTTTCTTCGCACATTTTCAAGGTTCCCAAAAACTACTACTAATTCTGTTTTAATAAATAATTCAAACAACAACTAGCATGGTTCGAAGAATTGTATGCTTGTCAAGTTAAGTTATGATATTTAATCTTGGTCCTTACAACAATATTCAGGGTCATCACAAGATGATAAAGTAGTCAAGGAGTCGTTTCTTTTTAAATGAAAGTTGGAACTTTCATTAACTTCTTCCAAAAAGTCTGCTTCAAATATCATTTCGGTATTTTACTTAAAAATCAATTTTGCTGGTCATATATATCCATTTAAGGACAATCTTTTTTCTGGTGTCAGAAGAATTCTGAACTGATACAAGCCAATACTTCGATGTTATACATTCCTATCTAGTTTTGTATTTTTGAGTGTGATCTATTGCATTGCAAACAGGTGAAAGCCAGGATGTGCACAACATCCTTTTCAATTCTCTATTTTTTGTTTCTTTTGTACTTCCAGTCTTGTATTCAATTTTCTTGTCTCCATTGGATAGTGCTTCCGAGGATATGTTCTAGAATCATGATACTCTCCTGAGTTGACGATATCGCGTACGGTTGGAGTTAAAGGGCGCTTGTGTTTTCAGTGAGGTCAGTGTAACATGTCCTAGTCTAGTAAAAGTTCGTTTTAATTTTCTCGTTGCAGTCGCTTGTCCTGATAGGAAATTTTAGGCGAGCAAGCATGAAAGTCATAGGTAGACTAACGGTTATCCTTTTGAATTGATGTCTATGTTCTGGTGTGTCAGTTTGAATGGTAAGAAAAAAGGAACGTTGAAAGCTTTTTTTGTCAAATACAAATGAATGTGAGTCAGAGGATATAAGATGTGAAGTAGTCAAAATGAATTTTTGTTAAAGATAAGACCATTTTTATAGACATCGTTGAAAAGGATGTAAAGTAACGATAAACACTAATTGCACGACGCCAGCGCTTGACTGTCCCGTTTAATACAGGATAGTAATGTGACCTTCGACCTGAATGCCTTAATCCGATGTGATGACGCAAGGGGAACCAAAACGAGCAACCCAGTTGTTAAATTAAACTCTGCCACGGTATCTACTGTCTGAGGGTACCACCTTCCACCACCTTAAAAAACGGTGAATCTCCGTTAGGTTGCATTTATAACCCTGCAAAGAGAAAAGCAGTTAGATAATATCCAGATGAGTGTGCTGCAAGCAACCGTTGGGTAAGGGTTGTGTCGAATTCTTTTGATGGTGAGCAATCTTAAAACACTGGCGTGGCATACACGAGTCAGTCCATACGCGGATGTCTTTCCTCCTGTGTATCCATACAAACTTCTCAGCGATGGCCTTGCAGGTGGCTCGAGCGCTGGAATATGCCAGCTGGTGAAAAAAATTTTGAAAACTATTCCGCGCAACGAAATCAGGATGAAGAGCATCAGTTAACCCAGAGAATTATCACATACCACCTCATGACAAAAGCCACGGGACTGGTGGCTGAGCCTTAGGGAGGGGGTGTTGTTGCGGAACAGCTCCAGCTCATAAACTAGCTTGTCTTCGCCAATAATCGTAGACATCTCCAGTGTCTTTATATGAGAAATTGCATTTGCAGCCTCGTTATTGGCACTGGAGATGTCTAAGTTGACGTGGCAAGGCTTTTCTTGCAAATTAGACAAACACATATATGAGTGGCTTGTTATCGCATCTATGCCAGACATGAGCTGACAATGTGCCCTAGAAATTCTGCTACGCTGACTCCAAATACAGACATGTTGACAACAATTCCGAACTCCAAAAGACATTGGAGCACTAGGCACAGGTGCTGTACATGCTCCTCTTGCGATTTTGATGAGACCAGCACATCTTCCAGGTAGCATAGACAGATGTCAAGTCCCCGCAAAACCTTGTCTATGAAGTGCTGAAAGATTTGCGCAGTATTACAAAAACAAAACGTCAAGATCCAAACGGAGTTGTAACCGTCATTTTTGGGACGCCCTCCTCTGCTATGGGAATTTACTGAAACGCCCGAAACAGATCAATCTTTGAGAAAAAATGCTCACCACCCAAGTTTAGGGAAATATCCGTGATGTGTCGCATAGAGTATTTATCTGGAATCATAACGGGGTTGAGGCAATAATAATTATTGCGAAAATGCAAGACACTGTCTTTTTTCGGGGCGAGGTACAGAGGGCTTACTCAGGACTCCTGGAAGGCTGGTAAAGTTCTTTATCCACAAAGAACTGGAATTTCTTCTTGGCTATGCGTAGCTTGATTTGGTTCAGTCAAGAGCAGCCTATGACTGGGAGGCTTACGGTTGGAATAAAATACTTTGTTCAGTGCGCAAGGGTACGTGTGGAAACGGCAGAAATCATAAACCCTGGAAATTCATTAAGTACCGATGAGTACGGTGAACCCCCAACGACAGTCAAAACGAATGCCCGCTGATGCTGACTTTCCTCGTCTGGTACAGACGAGTGGTTAATAAGCTCCGAGAGTTTGCGGTTCCTAAGATCCACGAGCAGGCCAAAATGCTTGAGAAAATCAGCACTTAAAACAGGGTGCTCCACTTTGGCAACATAAAAATGCCAACGAAATTAGCACAGAAGGCCCGGTGAAAGGGTAAGAGTTCTGTCACCATATGTTAAACACACTTTGAATAGGCCACAGGCGTCAAATTCGAGCGACGGAGTAATCCGCTTCCTTATGGATGAGGAATTTCAGCTTAGACTCAGGGTCAACATTCCAAGGCAAGTTCTTTAGGAACCACTAGTTGTTGCATCCTGGGATACTGGCTCTATCCGTTTTCCACTTGTTGACTAAGAAAAGAACATGGTGGTGGGTTCTGCCATGCTATGACACCTAAAGGCTGATTAAAATGACATACTCAGCTACATTCTTTGCATGGGGTGGCTGGCTAAAACAAGAAACGACAGAAGCTGCAAACAAAAGAGCAGCTCTGTCGAGGCGGTACCTGAACGCGGTTAATCTTCATATTCAGCGCCACGCTGCTTTTTAGGATCATTATACTTTCGGGTGTTGGCTGTGGGGCCAGCTCATTCTGGACGCACGACTCTATGTCAGGTGGGCTTACGCACGCTATACAATTCGTGGCAGATGCAAATTCCAAGTTCGTTGACTACCAGGATAACGCAGGTGCTGGGTGAGAGGCGCTGCTTTGCCCAATAGGGAAGTCCAAACGTTATTCCGTATGGACTTCCCTGTTGGGCACTGCAGGCGGCGCTAAAACAGAGACGGATGTTAATCCTATATTTGCAGCTCAAACAAAATCGCCCGTGATGCCAAAAATGGTTAACAGCCTTCGATTGAGGGTTTCGTACTTCCCTGAATCAGATGGAACCTCACCAAAATTCGCTAGAATTGGTATCTCCAACTCGACAACGACTTTGTTGAAACGTATTGTGACAATGTTAACCTTGCTGCTGCTAAATTGCGCTTCAATGTGCATAGCCAAAGTTAAACTTTACTGTGCCAAAAAAGTAGCAACTTTAAAAAAACTACATTTGCTTCGACGCCAGGGGCAACGGTATCTGTAGCCGCGGAGGCTTGGCCGCCATTGCCCACATCAGCATCTTATGAAATACTCGCATCGGTGTCACAACTTTGGAGTACTAGTAACACGGTAAAAGCAATACTCAAACGTACACAATAATAACTGATATTATTAAGAATAATACAATTATTAATAATAACATCAGTGAGCTTCATATAAGTCCATACACGATAGATTTTAAATCAACCAAGAGATTAGAAAATCTTCATATCCACTTTCTATTTTCTTCCCTGGTGGATGACACAGCAACGATCAACAGTCAGCAGCAACATTGAAATCGCGTTGGCACACTGGTTCAAAAAATATTGGTTTAAAAAGATTGTATAAGTGCAAATAAATATACTCATTATTAATTCCACAAGAGTACTTCATCTTTTTTTTTACCTTAGCACTACAATCCTTTCATTATCTTGATCATATATATTAGCACTCGAGAAGCTGATATGGTCAGTACCACACTTTGGCCGTTTGGCCGTCAACCCAGCTGCAAAACACTCTGATTTTAAACCAGTACGTATCATAACTGAATGATCTTTTACTTAATTGAAGGACTGCCTTTAGGATTTCACCCATACAATATTCTTTTGTGATAAAGAATGTATAGAAAAATTTTCCCTGCAAATAGTGTGTGGGAACATCCTTTGATTAATTGGTGGCCGGTTTGCCTGCAGGGTTAAATCTCGAGATGACATTAAACACTCTTCGTCAGCTACTAAGCAAAGCACGTTAACTTTTCGACGTTTGTTCATGCTTCTTCTTCGTCTTCGGATAATTTTTTTCCTCCTCCTGATCAGGAGATCCCTCTATTTCAGAATCAGATTTTTTGAGGTCTTCAAGGATTTCCCTCGCCCACGGTCATGTTTCTGGAATCCATACCTTTACAGAAACACCGCGAAAATTGGAAACATCTCATAAGAATTGGACCTAATATTTCAAATATTGAGTCGCATTGATTGACTAGAAGCCGAGATGCGCGATTGATCATGATCAAAATACCAGAATAGGAACCAACGATCCAGTTAAAAAAAATCGAGGGTTATGCTTTTTCCACAACCGTTTTGGGTATTTTTGTCGACCACCATATCACTGGAAAAGTAAAATGGATTCGAATTCGGAAAACCAGAAATGTCGTCCCAAATTTTGGCGACTGTGGACAACCAACTTGGACAGCAACTTACTAGCCAACTTCGAGTTTTCGACCCAAAAAACAAATTGCGTTTTCTCGTAGATACAGGTGTAGATATTTCATTTCTTCCAAAGAACGAAAGCAAATTGCATCAACACAATTTAAACTCTTTGCCACCAACATGACAATAATTAAAACCTATGGATACAAGATCTTAACTCTCGACTAAGGTTTACGACGTCCATTCGCTTGGAAATTTGTCATCGCAGATATTAGACAGCCAATCATCGGTGTTGATCTGCTAAAACACTTTGGCGTCATGGTGGATATCTACAGAAGGAAAATTATCGATGGAGAAACGAACTTGCTGTGTATTGCATAGCTCGATAACGCTAGATTTTTCAGCATAACGACGCTAAACTCAAGCCAGCCATACCACAAACTACTCAGGGAAATCACAATCACAGCAGATACGAGGAAAGTTATGGCTCACGGTGTCTACCATCACAAACTGACGAAAGGCCCACCAGTTGCTGAAAGAGCGAGGCGTTTAATTTCCGAAAAGCTTCGTGAAGTGGAAACCAAATTTCAGTATATGCTTCAAGAGGACATATTTCAACCGGCAAACAGCTTCTGGAAAAATCCATTACACCTGGTGCGAAAGAAAACAGGACCGTGGAGACCATGTAGTAACTATCGTCGCTTGAATTCAATCACTAGTCTTGACAGCGATTTTGCTCATAAACTGAGTGGCCGCAAAGTTTTTTCAACCATGGATTTGACAAAAGCGTACCATAAAATTTCAGTCGCACTGGAGGACATCCCGAAGACAGCTGTCATAACTAATTTTGGACTCTTTGAATTCGAAGTAATGATATTCGGCCTCTACAATGCTGCATAAACTTTTCAGCGGTAAATCGACCATGTTCTCCGAGGATCGGACTTTTGCTACGCTTACATTGACGACATTTTATTAGCGTCCAAATCAAATGACGAGCATCGTAAGCATTTGTAACCAATTTTCGAACGACTTCGTGGTTATGGACTGTCAAAATGCGTTTTGTTACACCGACACCGGCACTAAACCTCTCCCTGCACGAGTGCAAAATATTTCGGATTAAAAAATCAGCAACAATAGCGGAATTACAACGATTCCTAGGAGCAGTAAACTTCTATCAGAAACCTTTGAAAAACGCAGCGCAAATTCAAGTACCCCTACACAAATACCTTGTTGGAGCCAGGAAAAAGGACAAACGACAAATGTAAGGAGAAAATCGCAAGTACAACGTTATTACGATATCCTATCAAAAACGCACCACTGGCCATTTAATCGGATGCATCGGATTTTGTGATAGGTGCAGTTTTTTCACAATTCAACAGCAATATTTGCAAACCGCTTCGATTTTTCTCGAAAAAGTTCACCAATGTTGAACGAAAATATAGCAAATATATAATCTACTAGGCAGTCACTAATTATGAAAACCGACCACAAACCGATAGAATTCACTTTCGACCAGAAAGCTGACAAAGCAGGTCCAAGGTAGATGTGACAACTGGATTTCATTGGACAATTTTCAATGAATATTTTTTAACATCGCTAGTGACAAAAATGTAAAGACAGTCACTTTGTCCTAAATTCGTGCTTTGACTTCTGTGGAACTAGCTCTGGCTCAGGCGAATGATGATTAACTTCAACAGCTTCTCCGTTCGGAAACGGCCCTCGTTTTGACAAAACTGCGAGTTGACGACAGCGATACTGCTTTATACTGCGAGATATCAACATCCACAATCCGATCATACATTTCCAAAGTATTAAGAAAGGAGATCTTCAAAATAGCGCATCGATTATCACATCCCAGTGGACGCGTTACGTAGAAATTGATATGTCGAAAATACTGTTACATGTACAAATAATTACATGTACAAATAATTCTGCGAGCTACTGTTGCAATTGTTTTCATCATCATTAAGAACGTCAACGAATGAATTTACGAGAACCCAACAAGCATGATCAACATCTGCAAGTGACGTCACTCCATTCATGAACTTGCTCGAACCTACCAGGTACCTCTCGGTAGAACATTCGCCATTGTGCGAGAAATGGGTGAATAGGTAGAGACCCTATATAAAGGCGAGCTGAATGAATGGGGATCATCATTCATTCGACCGCGATAAGAACTGCGAAAGTGTGTGGGAAGTGTGTTTCGTAATAGTGAAGTGATTTAGAAGACAACTGCGATAAGAAATTTATGGACAAGTGTTAGATTTTATTTTAATAGTGAAAATTAAAATTAGTGAAAGTGTTAAACTGATTATTGTGCATTTTCTTGAATTAAATAAACTCTTTTAACTTAAATTAAAAGACATTACGTTTTCACTTTCCCGGAACGTTAAAATTATAGGCCGCGAACCAATAACACGCGACAATGGTGTCAAGAAGTGCGAAAGAAAAAATTTTGAAAGTGAAAATTTGAGCATTTTATAGTGCACAATAGTAAAATTTAAAGAAACATTAAAAATGCCACGAAGCTCAAACTTAAAAATTAATGAATTGACCATATCGGAGCTCAAGGAGGAGTTGGAACAGCGGAATCTGACCACACAAGGTACAAAGGCCATACTGATTGCACGCTTGCGTGACGCGATCGAGTCGGAAGGCGTGAATCTGGATTCGGGTGAGCTCTCAGATGCGGAAAAAGGTGCAGAAGGTGGAGAAGTAGACACACCAAAATCAAAGGAGCCAGAAAATGCGCTGATGCAAATGTTAATGCTGATATCATCGAGTCTGACTGCGAAGCTAGATGAACAATCAGCGAAGCTAACCGAACAATCAGCGCAGCTAAATGAACAGACATCCAGTTTAGCTGCGAAGTTAAATGAACAATCAACGAAGCTAAGCGAACAATCAACGAAGCTAAACGAACAATCAGCGAAGCTGGACCAACAAGCGATCGAAATCAAGGCAGACATCACACAGAAGCTGGAGAAACAGTCAACCGAAATAAAAGCGGAGCTCAGTCATCTGAACAAACAAATTAAAGGCGTCGAGGAAAAGGTTGACCAGGTCGAGGAAAAGGTTTACCAGGTCGAGGAGAGAATTAACCATGAGATCAGCCAGGTCGAGGAGAGAATAAACCATGATATCAGCCAGGTAGAGGAGAGAATCAACCATGAGATGGGAAACATGAAAAAGGAATTGGAAGCAGCAAAGGCAGTAGTAACCTCTTCACCAGCCTCGCTTATAACCGCAGCGCAAAGCACATCCAGAAATGTCCAAGCACCAATATTCGATGGGCAAACGGTCTGGAGTATTAACAAAATCCAGTTTGAAGCTGCCGCAAGGGCGAATCGCTGGAATGACCAGGAACGAGCAACTGCATTGATTCTTGCTCTAAGAGGCCCAGCTGCCGAGCTTTTGCAGACCATCCCCGATGAATTGCACTCAAACCCGAATGCTATAATGAATGCGCTAGACATGCGTTATGGAAACGATCATCTGAAGCAGATCTACCAGGCACAGCTACGACATCGGATGCAGAAGTCTGGCGAAACCTTGCAGCAGCTAGCACAAGACATTGAGCGACTGGCACTTTTGGCTTACCCAGCGTACGACCCAGAACATCGAGATGACGTAGCAGCAGAAGCATTAACCAGCGCCTTGAGGGACAAAGAATTGCAACAAGCTGTGCGGTTAGCTCAAAAGCAAACAGTCAAGGATGCATTGGCTTATAGTTTAAATTTTGAGGCAGCCAAAAATGTGACCCGTACCACTGCCCGGGTTCGCGAGGTAGTGGCAGATAATTGCAGGTGTGAGCGCGTGCGGATTGAGCGAGAGCTGCAGGTGAATGGTGCGCCTAGATGCTGGAATTGCGGGGAAAAAGGGCACCTGCAAAGATACTGCAAGAAGGGGAGAAGACCGAGCTATTGTCCAGGGTGGTGGAGATCCAGACCGTGTCAGGAGCCTAGAATGGAGGCCCATCAAACTGCAAGGGCCAACTTCGTGGGGCGAACGTTGGCCACGAGTATCGACATCCCCAGCACCGTGCCAAGGCAACATCGTGGAGAAGCAGACAGATGCCTTCCTGGTCAAGTTGATGAATAACAATGCACCCTAACAAACGACACTGGTGCAACCCGATCGACGATCCGACCAGAGCTAGTGAGGCCCCAACTGCTCCACAAGGGCAGAGTTCATGGAATTGCTGACGCCCTATCTCGTCATCCATCTCCAACTAACTGCAAACATTGCCAACGGATTGAGGAAAAGGAGCCGCCCGTTGATCTGCGAGTGATAACGGCCGAATTCGATGAAGGTTGGTCATCGGAGGAGATTCGAAATGCCCAGTTAGCCGATGAAGACATCGGACCATTGCTCGTATGGAAGGAGACGACTGGGCGACCTGAGTGGAAGGACGTTTCAACGCATGGCGCAACCCTGAAAAGCTATTGGGCACAATGGAACTCCCTTCAGGTGGAGGGTGGTGTACTCAAGCGGAAATGGGAAACGGCGGATGGCAGCTCCTATAGGATGCAAACTATACTACCCAAAAGCCGAATCCACGATGTGGTAAAGGAAATGCATGAAGGATCCTCGGGAGGCCATCTTGATGTTAACATAACCTTAGCGAAATTGCGGGAAAGATTCTACTGGCTCCACGCTCGAGAAGACGTTGAGGACTGGTGTCGCAGATGCACCATTTGCGCTTCCGTCAAAGGCCCAAAATGACGACTGAGAGGACAAATGCGAACCTATAACGTAGGCATGCCATTCGAAAGGATTGCTGTTGACATCGCTGGACCCTTTCCTGAATCTGAATGGGGAAATCGATACACGCTGGTTGTAGCTGATTATTTCAGCAAGTGGCCCGAGGTCTACCCCATTCCCAACCAGGAAGCAACTACGGTAGCCGAACAGCTAGTGTTAAATTGGGTCAGCAGGTATGGAGTGCCTTGTGAACTACATTCGGATCAAGGCCGAAACTTTGAGTCACTAGTTTTTAGCGAAATGTGCGAGCAGCTGGGAATACGGAAAACGAGGACAACACCGCTGCATCCCCAATCCGATGGAATGGTCGAACGTTTCAACAGCACGCTCAATAAACACCTTGCCAAGATGGTTGACGAGAACCAAAGGGACTGGGACCGACATATCCCACTATTTTTAATGGCGTATAGAGCCGCTGAACATGCTTCGACGGGCCAAGCCCCAGCCAAAGTCATTTTTGGAAAGACTATTCGTTTGCCAGCCGATATAAAGTTCGGAACACCCCCTGAGAAACCCCAAACGATCTCGGAGTACGCAAGTGATCTAAGACAACGGTTGAACCAGATACATCGGACAGTGCAAAAACACCTCGAATCGGCTACTGACCGCATGAAGACCAGGTATGATCTAAAGCAAATTCTACTGGCTTCCAGCAAGATGACTTGGTGTGACTTTATAACCCGCAACGGCGAAAGGGTAGGTCTCCAAAGTTGCAACATAATTGGGAGGGACCATACCGAGTTACAAAGCGAATCAACGACGTCGTATACCGAATACAGGAACATCGTAAGCCGAGAGCTAAAATGAAAATCGTGCATCTGGACCGTCTTGCCCCATATTACACCCAGGGAGAATTGACTACAAATAGCGACACATCTTTTCGGGGCGAAAAGAACTGAGGTGGGGGCAGTGTTACATGTACAAATAATTACATGTACAAATAATTCTGCGAGCTACTGTTGCAATTGTTTTCATCATCATTAAGAACGTCAACGAATGAATTTACGAGAGCCCAACAAGCATGATCAACATCTGCAAGTGACGTCACTCCATTCATGAACTTGCTCGAACCTACCAGGTACCTCTCGGTAGAACATTCGCCATTGTGCGAGAAATGGGTGAATAGGTAGAGACCCTATATAAAGGCGAGCTGAATGAATGGGGATCATCATTCATTCGACCGCGATAAGAACTGCGAAAGTGTGTGGGAAGTGTGTTTCGTAATAGTGAAGTGATTTAGAAGACAACTGCGATAAGAAATTTATGGACAAGTGTTAGATTTTATTTTAATAGTGAAAATTAAAATTAGTGAAAGTGTTAAACTGATTATTGTGCATTTTCTTGAATTAAATAAACTCTTTTAACTTAAATTAAAAGACATTGCGTTTTCACTTTCCCGGAACGTTAAAATTATAGGCCGCGAACCAATAACACGCGACAATACGTTTGGCCTAGCACGTCTAAGGACATTCTTGAATGGGCGCGTACATGTCTTTCATGCTAACGTAGGAAAATTGGAAGACATTCAAAACCTCACCATGGACATATTGAGATACCGGACCCCAGATTTAGCCATGTCCATATCGACATCGTTGAACCGCTAACACAATCCAAGGGTTTGTTTCATGTCTTGACCATGATCGATAAATTCACGCTCCTGATATATTGACATCGGATCAAGCATCTCAATTTGAGTCTTTGATTTTCCAGTCACTTACCAATTTCTTGGCCTTCGTACAAACGTGAAAGAGAATATCGGCGCAACTTCCGCAGAGCTAATATACGGCACGTCCCTTCGAATCTCCGGAGAATTTTTCGTTAACGAAGATATCCCGCGGGATCCAAAACTATTTGTTGAGAAATTTTGCGAGCATATAAAGCTAGTCCGTGTAACGCCAATAACACGCCACCAAAGAAAAATATTCGTCCACATGTATTCATTCATGTCGACCAATTGAAGAAATCATTGGAGCACCCCTATGGAGGACCATACAAAATTGTACAACGAGTTTCTGAAAACGTTTTTAACCTAGATATCTGTGGAAAAGCAACGAACGTCAATATCGACCGACTTAAACTAGCGTTTTTCGAAATTTCACCTGGATCAGCTGACAAATCTGAGTCAACACCACCAACACAACCAAACGTTATCCCAAGGACATATCTAGGATCAAGATCGAAAGCTGCTGTTGCGAAAAAGGTTCAATTGGCGATTTAAGTGACGTTTATGTAGTACTCAGGAGGGAATAGTGTAGCGACATGACAGCTAAGCTGCTGTAGCCGCTGTAAGGGAAGACAATCGCAGTATTTTTAACATTTTTTCTATGCGTCGCTTTCTTTCCTTTTGACCACCATGGAGAACGCATCTTAATATTTTGATGCGCATTACTTTTTTTACGTAACTCAATTATCAAACTTGAGGTCAATACAATTGACATGAGTGTGTAGTGTGTGTAATGTGTGTAATGACAACGTCCAAATTATTCGTGTTTATTTTTTGTTTTCCGATGCACAGTTTTGAGTTTCAGCTCATTATTGCTGCATATAGTCTTGTTGTTTGCTTCTGGTAAAAACTGGGAATAGATTCAAGGCTCACTTAAGATAGGAAGCCATATGGTAGCGATTCGCACATATATTAGTCGGCCTACTATTGGATAAGCTTTCGCCAGCTGTCAGCTAACTGCGGCCTAAGCAAATGCTTATATGGCGTAATATATACTATTTTCCGTATGGAAAACGTAAAAAATGCATTCCGTGTTCGCTTGAAATTCAACTTGCACTGTTGACTGTACTCTGACACTTTTCAACACGAGCAGCACGAGGAAATTCCCGCAGGAAGAATGCCGGTCGACAAGAGCACTCTTGGAGGCTAGCATGCTTTGGGGAGCGCCGCCCCCACGGACCCGAGGATATGGGGGGCGCCGTGAGGCTCCCTCCTGGGATGACAGGTAACGACTCTGATTGGATCTTGACTACGCTTTGGACAACAAACTGGAATTGACGCTTTGGGCTGACGGATGTGATGGTTTGGACCTAGTTGCTTTGCACAGTAGCGCCGAGGTGAAACTCGTGTGTGAACGGCTCCAATTCAACTATCATACCGTCTCTGTCTCGGTAAAACCTTGGCAGGCCTCGGAGTATGTTCGAAGTTCGCACCATTGGGTTGGTGGTGTAGGCTCAGTTGAGACGGACTCCCGATTAGCGCTGGTCTGGCTCTGAGCACTTGTCCCCATAAGGGCTTGTGCCAACCCTCGCATGACCTCCCTGCTCTGCAAAGATAACTATGGGACCAAAAAGGCGACTACCCACACGAACGGAGATAACGGCTCCGAGGGGGGACCCAACAAAGCTGGAGCAAAGAAAATCAAAAGATCAAAAACATCCAAAAAACGAAACAAAAAATAACGGCGACGTAACCAGCGGTTGCAGCCACGATGTCAACAGTGCATCGCGAGCGGTACTAACAACGACAAAAACGAAGACTAACACAATGACAGTGAAGGCAGACGAAAAACGGAGAAAAGCAGACAGTCTAGTTCTGACTGAGATTCCTGGAGGGTTCGGGCGCAGCAAAAAATGATGTGAACGCCCGAGCGTCCTATCAAGGAGAAGCGGGAAACTCTGCAGGACACTTCAGGAGTTCGAGCGGTGGGAAACAAGGTAAAGAGCACCAAAAATTCGATTGTCACTGCTGCGATCGTTACCAAAGCGACCGATGCGAGGGTCGCAAATCCCGACACTGCAACGAAAAATCCAGAAGCCAACGAGGAGATTACGGCACTAAAAGCAATGAGTGACCAGACACCGCGTGAATGCACCGCCAAAGTCAAAAATGTGGCGGAAGTACTACACTCGGAAACGGAACGCAAAAACCTCTCCCAGGGATGGTTGCAATGTACAATAGCGGCCCAGCGATACGAAGAAGAAAGACTATTCCGAAAAGCGGGAGATGTTCTGAAAAGAATACAAGCTGCATGCGCCTCCCCAAAAATCAGTAAAGCAACAAAGGTGGGGCTCCTTGAACTAGAGGAGCTCCTAGATTGCATAGGGAACTATCGGAGGAGCTGGTTAAGGGCCGAAGGCGAACAAAAGGCTAAAGAGGCGCTTGGGGTGAAATCTAAAGGCGACATGCAGAAAGCTCCATCATTAAAAGTCAATAAAAGAATGGCGTCTAGCCCAATCAAAGGAGATCGGGATGAAAGAAGGAGAAAAGAGGCATTTGATGGGCGTGGAGCACCAGATCAGGGGTTCCATACAGTGCTTACAAAAGGAGCGAAGGACGCCGCAAAGGAACTCCTTCAAAAAAAGCCAGAAAGCAAAGTTCGTACGGACGCCCAATAAGAAAAAAGACCTGATGTGTAACAGGAGAGGCAGAAGCTCCGACGAAGACTCCGGCAGCAAGCACTACTTGTAAAGCCCCAAGATAGCCGATCCTACGCGGAGGTACTGCGGGACATCAGGGGAAACGTGAGGCCGGAAGACACCGATACTACCATTAAAGTAGTACGACCAACGTCGTCAGACCACATACTGGTTGAATTCGGAGCAGAGGCCGGCAATAAAGCAGCATTCTGTGACGCAGTAACGAAAGTCCTCGGCAAAAGCGCAACCATAGCCGTGCTTGAGCCTAGGGCAACGATCAAAATACGAGACATTAACTGCGTGACGGATCTGGCAGAGGTAGAAGAGGCCATCAAAAGGGAGTTCCCTAGCGTGGGAAGGATCAAAGCGAGGCTGACACCAGAAAACAACAGGGGACAACGCCTAGCCATAGTTGACTTGACCGAAAAGGACGCCGAACAATTCCTGAACAAGGGCAAAATATGAATAGGGTGGGTTCTCTGTAGGATACGGTGAAGAGCAACGCCTCTTCAATGTTTTAAATGCCGTGGTTATGGTCACACCACACAAGTTTGCAAAGGACCTGATAAGAGTTCGCTATGTTACAAATGCGGTGAAATGGGACATAAAAGAAAAGAGTGTACGAAGGAGGCACACTGTATTCTTTGCAAGGATGTTGATCCATAACCTGATTTAAGACACGTCTTGGAATCAGGAAAATGCCAGGTATTCCAGGAAGCCCTAGTCAAGGCAAAATCAGAACTCCAATGACCCGCATCCTGCAGCTAAACCTACACCGCAGTTCAACCGCCCAAAATCTGCTTGAGCAGTTTGCGAGGGATATAAAAGCCAACTTCTTGCTGCTGAGTGAGCAGCACCATCATAAAAGCCCTGCATTATGATTTTCTGATGAAACTGGTACTGCCGCTATCTGGGTTCGGAACAGTGACTTTCAAGCGGAGAGTTGTGGACGGGGGGATGGTTTCGTGTGGGTTCGGTGCTCAGGGATCGCCTTCTTTGGTGTATACCTAACGGCTAACGAATCGATATCATCTTTCAAAGCCAAGCTTAATTCTTTGGAGGGTGCTGTCTCGAACGCAGAGGGCAAAGTGCTCGTACGGGGCGACTTCAATGCTAAAGCAATCGAATGAGGCATGCCTTGGACGGATCTGCGGGGAAAACGAATCCTGGAAATGGCGGTCAGGACGGCCCTCGTCGTACTAAACTCTGGAAATACGCCGACTTTCTGCCGTATTGGCTGTGAGGAAACCATACCGGACGTGACATTCGCCTCGGAGTCCTTAGTACGGAGGATATACACAACTGGAAAGTATTAGAGGACTACTCAGCCAGTGATCATCAGTGCGTTCTGCTTGATATCAGTGATGCTGTCTCCCGACGTCCGTGCTCTCGGCCTTCACAACTAGATGGAACATCGGAAGGATGGATGTCGAGAGGTTCGTCAAGGTTCTCAAAGCAGATGAGCCGCTGCAGGGAGCTTCGGAGGGGACGGAAGAACTGGCAGCTCAAGACGTGGTGAACTCTACTATGAGCATCTTCACGACTGCTTGCTGCGCTGCTATGCCCCGTCAAAGACCCCGGCACGGCAAGCCCCTGTGTACTGGTGGTCTACTGAAATCGCTGAAAAGCGAAGGGAGTGTCACAAGCTTCGACGTGAGGCTCAACGGGCGCGGATCCGTGACGAGGCATGCAACCAGGTGGCAGCATATAAGTCAGCCAGGAAATGCCTTCGCAAACTGATCAACAGTAGCAAGGCTCGCATAGTCGCAAGACCTAGTGGACAGTTTGAACGAGGATCCGTGGGGCCTTGGCTACAAGCTGGTCATGGGGAAACTTGGTGGCCTACGGAAGCCTTGTATACATGATGCGGAAAACATGGACGCGATAGTGCGGGGACTCTTCCCAACCCATCCCATCCGTGCTGACGCTGTCCATGGTGAAACAGCAGTCGAGCGCCCACTCTTCATACAGCTGGAACTGGAGGAGGCAGTCCTCTCATTGAAAGCGAGGAAGGCTCCAGGTCCAGATGATGTTCCGGTTGAGGTGTTGCAGCTCGTATATCACCATTGTCCTGACTTGCTGCTCAGCACATTCAACGCTTGCCTACGGAGCGGGGTTTTCCCAGTACGATGGAAGGTGGCGAGCTTCGTGCTGATCAGCAAGAGGAAGGGAAATCCCGGATTGCCGTCTGCATACCGCCCGTTATGCATGCTAGACACGGCTGGGAAAGTGATAGAGAAACTCATCAAGGGAAGACTCACTGATGTGATTCGTGTTGCTGGGGACATATCTTCTCGTCAGTACGGTCTTAGAGCAGGAAATTCTACCATTGATGCGATTGCAGAGATAGTGAACGCGGTCCAAAAGGCAGAGGCATATAGTCGCACCAAGCGACGGATCGTCCTGTTGGAGACACTCGACGTCAGGAATGCCTTTGCTTTTGAGGAACTACCTAAAGGACCGAAGCCTGCCCTACGACACAACACAGGGCCAACGAAGGATGGAAATTACATCGGGTTTTGCCCAGGGATCTATCCTTGGTCCAGACCTGTGGAACGTGTCTTACGACGGGCTACTGAGACTTGAGATGCCAGATGAGTTGCGCTTGGTCGGCTATGCGGATGATGTTGCGGCTTTGGTCGCTGGACGCACCGTTGAACAAGCACAACTTAGGCTAGGTATGCTAATGCGCCGAGTGAGGGACTGGATGACTGCTCGCGGGCTCAGTTTAGCACTGGAGAAAACCGAAGTGGTCATCTTGACAAAAAAGAGAATCCCTAGAGTAAGGATGATCAGTATTGGAGACATACAAATCAAATCGAAGCCAGCGGTGAAGTAGCTCGGGCTACTGATCGACTCGAAGATGAGTTTCTCTGAGCAAATCAGGGCACAGGCTGAGAAGGCTGCTTCGGGAATATCGGCTCTAAGTCGACTTATGGCCAACGTAGGGGGATCCAGCCCATCAAGAAGACGCCTCTTGATGAGTGCTGT
This sequence comes from Odontomyia ornata, assembly GCA_963969285.1. Classification (NCBI taxonomy): domain Eukaryota; kingdom Metazoa; phylum Arthropoda; class Insecta; order Diptera; family Stratiomyidae; genus Odontomyia; species Odontomyia ornata. The sequence goes on from OZ017741.1 coordinate 38,357,512, forward strand.
AGGGTCAGTGCTACTGTACGGAGCAGAGGTATGGGGCGACGCTCTCAGCAAGGAGGTATACTGAAAACGTTTGGCACAGGTACAGAGAAGAGGAGCACTGAGAAATGCATCTTCGTATCCAAGAGTCTCCGACTCGGCAGTGAGAGTGATTGCAGGCGTAATACCTGTCGCCCTCCTTGCTAGAGAGCGCCGCGCTATTTACCTGCGCCGAAACGAGGATGCGAGGGAGATGGTTGTCCGCGATGAGAGACAACGCTCGCTCAACGATTGGCAGCAGTCTTGGGGGAATTTCACGAAGGGAAGGTGGACTGCCGGATGTGAGACCGTGGCTGGATCGAAGGCATGGTGAGACTGACTTCTATCTGACCCAGCTTTTGAGCGGGCACGGATGTTTTCAGTCTTACCTGCACAAGATCGGTAAGTCACGGTCTCCCGATTGTCGGTTTTGCCCAGGAGAGGAGGACAATGCCTGTCACACAATTTTTGCGTGTATGAAATGGGTCAGGCTGCGAAGAAAACTCTACAAGGAGACGGGAGAGCTCACCCCGGATAATAAAGTTGCGGTGATGCTCGAATCGGTTGCATCTTCCACTGATAGCTAAGCTTTGAGAAGTAAATAAACTCCTATTCATTCACCTTGGAAGGCGATAAAAATTAAACGTGTATAAGAACTGAAATTATTTTCACTTCACTAGGAGTGTTATTGTATTTTCTGTAGATCACCTGGATTTCACAGTAGCAATCCGTCTCGAAACCGTACAAAGCCTTGAATTTTCGTTGGCACCTCCACAGCTATGTCGGCCCACTAGTGGTCATATAAGCACTCCTGCCATATGGCTTCCTATTTTATGTGAGCTTTGAATAGATTTCAATATTGTTACATGTTCAAATAATTCTGCGAGCAATTGTTTTCACAACCATTAAGAACATCATGATCAACAAATGAATGTACTCGAAAATCCGCCAAACATGATCAGCATCTGAAAGTGACATCAATGCCCATTCAGTATTGCCCGAATATTCTAGGTAGTTCGCCAATGTACGAGAAATGAATTGAATGACTAGAGACCCTATATAAAGCCGAGCTGAATGAATGGGGTGATCATTACAACCGCGATAGTCTAGAGTGCGAATTAAAAGCGATATTGATTGTGAAGTGATAGCGGTTGAAGTAAAAATTGATAGAAAAGTTGTAAAATAGTTAAATCAATTATTGTGCATTCTTAGTAAATAAACTCTTTTAACTCAATTTAAAAGACAGTGCATTTTCACTTTCCCAGAATATTAAAATTATCGGCGGTATACGAGTATGTTATGTTCATCATATTATGTTTAGAGATAAGGTTTAATATAGCATTTTTTTGGTATAAGATAAAGTTTTTGATTGAGTTTTATTAGAATTAGGTTATAACATTTTAGGTGTAGGATAAAAGCTCACTGTTGTGTTAAAATTATAAATAATTTTTGAGTAGTGGTGGTTGGTTTTTTCTCCTTTTTCCAATTGAATCATAAAATATGTAACTATTTTATTTTATTTGAAATTGGTATTTTTTTTGGATTTAATGATTTTAATTGATAATGAATTAGAAAGCCCTTTGGGCTACTAAGTTTTAGTATTTTTATTGCTTATAATCAGCTTTATATTCTTTGAAAATTTATAGCGATTAGTATTGAAATAGAGAGTGAGAAAAAAGGATGATTTGAATATTCACTAGCGGAACCTGCTGTTCAAACGCTATTTTTTTATTATATTTCACTGCTTGCCTCTTAAAATATCGAATTTTTGTTGCCTTATGATCACCATCGCACTTTTTATCCAAAAGGTGTAAACTTTGAGAAAAAGAAAAGACGCCTTGTTTTTTATAAGAAGCGAAAATGACGTCTCACATAAAAACGATATTTCATTATGAAATATGTTGAAAACAAGTGCAGATTGACATTAAGTTCGGCAATAACATTGTCCCATTGTTTGCCAGGTTCTTCGTTGAACAATTGGATCATTTACTCAGAACTTGGCCATACCTTACTAGTGTAAAAACGGATTTAACGTTTTTTTTTTTTACTTAAAAAAGCACAAGGATATATGAATATTAACCAGAAACACCATACTGTGATGCATAGCATTACAAAAACGGATCGGAAAAAACAAAAATTCAGCAAATTACTCGTATATCTTCCATTAATAATAGAGAACTCCTATTTCACACCCTTTAAGTAACCGGATACTTAAAAACGGATGCTAGTGTTAACGCATCCCCATACGTGCAAGTGGCACGTCTATCCATCTTTAATATTTGTAAAGCATAAAATGCTGTTATACGATTGTGTGGCACCAGTGGTATACTATTAAACAGCAGCTAAAACACCTTCTAAAGTGCGAACCATTCCCCTCCTACTCTTGGAATTGCTCGTCTCATATCATATTTCTCTCGTGACTCAAAATTGGTTACCCTTATAAACATAATCTCCATATCAAATGCTCTAATGGCTGCTGTAACGTCCACTACAGTCACCATCGTCATCATCAGCATCCTCATCCTTGCCATGCATTTCAGCAGATTTTTACCAGTCTGTCTCGTTTCCTTGTGAGTGTAAGCATCATTTCGGAATTATCTTTTTGGATGGATCTGTTGTCGCTAGCACTTTTAAAGATGTTGAAACACGTACAGAGTTCTGAGCGGTGATGTATGATGAAAAGAGATTTTCAAATTAGATTTAAAGATATCCTCAAAATGCTTTTTCATACGACGAAATCGTAAGTTGTGCTATGTGAGCGTGAAAGTATAATTTATCTCTTTTGACGATTTAAAATGGTATAAATTTAATTTGTAAAATCTCAATTTGAGCGTCCAAAGGAAGTTAATAAAATTCAGGAGATTTAATTTATAGAGGACTCACCTTGAAAAGAAAATTACGTAAATTGTGCTGCCCACATAAGACACCAACATATCATCCTGAATGATATGAAAATTTGATCATTTACTTCCAAAACGACTCTTTAATTATTCATCATCCAAAAACATAGTTTCTCTTCAAAAACCCACCTCTGGACCAACTTACTATCATTCCATCCAACACTCGACCAAATGTCGAAGGAATTAATTATAATGATTCATTAAACATTAATTGCGAATGTGCAAACAATTGTCACATCAGCTTTGTCCCAAAAAAACTAAAATAAACAAAACAATTTCAAAAACGGCATGACAGCAACCATTTAAACATTTAGTGGCGGCTCAGGCTAAATACAAGTAGTAACAAAAGTGAAACAGTGGCGACAAAAGTAGCAACAAAATTCTGCAGCAAAAAACGTTCAAATTTTCCTCACGCAAGCAAACAATTATAAAGGAATCGCCGTCTTTTTTTCCACATATCCTTCCATTGTTGCTTGCCACATCGCGTCAACGATGGTGTAAGGCCTTCATTTTGTTATGGCTCCTCTTCCTAGTCTCCACACCTTAGATGTGTGCGTAGGGTATCAGACATAGTACGTAGGTGAAGCAATTGTTATAACCTTATCCTTGAATTTTAGAATGTTTCCACATCGCCTTTAAGGATGAGTATCGAGAAAGTGAGTGAAATTGTTGTAAAAAGTTGTCATTGCAGGTCTTTGGCAAGTGTGTGAATAACAATGGGCTGAGGTATGTCAGGATATTTTTACATATACAAGTATACGAGTATTTTCAGTTCAGGTGATATTTGAATGTTGACATGGAAAATTAATGATGAGCCTTGAGTAAATAAAGTAGCATCAAAGTTTCATTCAAATGTTGAGTTGTTTGCTAAGAATTTACTGAAATGTTCATGATGAAATCATTGAAAATATATGTCTACTTTGCAAGGAAAAGTCTTTTATTTCAGTATTAAGGCACGATTAACACTTGCATGTCAAAGTCACAGAACGTAGAGAGTTGAAGTGTTAGGGAGCGGTCAAGCTCAGAAAAAGTCAAGACAGAGTTGAATAAAGGCGCGAAATTCAAATTATGATTTTAACAGTCTCCCTGAATTCAAGCCTTATTTCATTAATTACATAATAACATACATTATATAAATTAATGATTATTTATAACAATGAGTTATGCAAGTACATACCAAGTTTAGACCTTATAAAATGAAATTTATCTTTTGAAAATCCTTTTGTGAATATATCGGCAAACTGAGAGTCACTGCTTACAAACTTAATACGATTATTTTTAAAAAATATTTTTTCCTTAATGAAGTGATATTTAATGTCAATGTGTTTGCACCTCTTGTGAAAGTTTATATTTTTAATAACACTGATGGCACTCTGATTGTCTAAATGAAGATATATTGAGTCCTGTTTATATTCACCAATATCACTTAGCAATTGTTTTATCCACATTGCTTCTTTAGTGGCGGCACAAGCTGCCATGAATTCAGCTTCAGTTGCCGACAGAGCCACAGTTTGTTGTCTTTGACTCGACCAAGTCACGCCTGCCCCGTTCTTGAAGAAAACATAGCCAGTGACGGAACGACGTGTGTCCAGATCGTTTGTATAGTCAGAATCGCTGTAGCCAATGACTTCAGAAGCTTCTGGTGTATGTGAGTAGCTTAGTCCATACTTTTTAGAATCTTTTAAATATTTAAAGATCCGTTTGACTGCGTTCCAGTGACTCTGGTTGTAGCAATTGAGGAATCTGCTCACCAAACTGACTGCGAAGATTATGTTGGGTCGACTCACTGTAGCAAGATGCATAAGAGCGCCCACAGCTTCTCTGTATGGAACGTTCTTCTCGTACTCTCCACCTCCCTTCTGTAGCTTCATGTGAGAGTCGATTGGAACAGTGTTAGGATTAGCATTATTCATTTCAAATCTGTTTAATATTTGTTCTATGTATTTAGTCTGATGTATGAATATGCAGTTACTAAATCTTTCTATTTGCATTTTCATAAAATTACTTGGAGTTTCCAATATTTTAATCTCAAATATGTTTTTCAGTTCTCTTATAAATTCATTCAATGCTGATTCATCACTTGAGAATAGGAGACCATCATCAACATAGAGACACAGATAGCATTTCTTCTTATTGACTTGACCAATGTACACACATTGATCGACTTCACCATTTACAAAACCAAATCTTTTCAGTGTAGAGTCAAATTTGGCATTCCAGCAGCGAGGGGCTTGTTTTAACCCGTATAGTGACTTGTTCAGTTTACATACCATATTTTCACCATGGTCCAACCCTTCTGGTGGAGTCATAAATATGGTCTCTTCAAGTTCTTCATATAAGAAAGCTGTCTTGACGTCTAGTTGCATAGTTTTGAGATTATTTTGTACAGCTACAGATAGTAACAATCGTATTGAATCATACCTGACTGTTGGAGCAAAAGTTTCTTGGTAATCAATACCTACAGTTTGTGCATATCCTTTTGCACATAGACGTGATTTATAAGGGTGACCAGTTGGTTCTTCTTTTATACGGAATACCCATTTGCATCCAATTGCTTTGGCATTTGGGGGTTCTTCTACCAATGTCCATGTGTTGTTCTTCTGTAGAGCATCCAGTTCTTCAGCGAAAGATTTTCTCCATTTTTCTTTGTGTACCGATTTTATAGCTTCGGTGTAAGTTGTAGGCACATCTGACAGTACCTCTTCGTGATGACACAGGTAAGTATTTTCTACGGAATCATCTAGATTAGTCTTTTCCTTATTTTTCTTTCTTGATCTCAGGGTGATTTTGCTGACTGGAGGACTATCAAGGTCAATGCTGGTATCCGGAATGTATTCACTGCAATGACTTCTCTATTGCCATTTCCGCATTTCTGTCTCTTTGCTCCCTCTCCCAATTAAATAATATAAAGAACACTTCTAACCGTATTTTGGATCTGATTTTTTCGAGTAATCCCCATACTGCAGACCCCGTCTTCCCCACCTCTTCCCCTTATGTTACCCCTGATCCCCACCATCCACCTTGAGAATTACGTCTATTAATAGAATTGCCACGTACAAAGAAACGAGCAAACCTATCTCGCTTTAATTTCTTTAAGCCTAGTTACGAAGGCTTAGCATCTGAACTTATGGCCGTGAACTGGCACGTAGTTCTGGACCATACTGATCCAAATGGAGCTGTTCAGATGTTTTACTCAGTCCTCCATTATATAATTCCTTTACACACGCCTACCTCTCGTTCTTCAGGTAGTGAATGGTCACCCTGGTTTACCAAAGATGTTACCCAGGCAGTGCGATTGAAAGACGCAGCCCGCAAACGCTACCAACGTTCACGATCTGACATTGACCCTTCTGTGTTCCGACAACTTCGGGCGATTGCCAAAAAAGTAATTTCGCGAGCGATGCTCGCTCACTTCAAGTCCATAGAAACTACCTTCCTATCTAACAATCCCAAATCCTTTTGGTCCTATGTCCACTCCTTAAAATCATCCCACAGTTTTGTTAGTTCTTTATCATTCCAGAACAATACTGCCAACAATGAGCAAGCTATGTGTGACTTGTTTGCTGACTTTTTTTCTTCAGTCTATATCTCATCCTCTCCCTCAATCGTCACCAATTCTAGGGCTTCCCTGAACAAGTTAAGTGTTTTTTCTACGTGCCCTTCTGAAGTTGCTGCTGTAATCGCGTCACTAAACGCTAGCAGTGCAGTTGGTCTGGATGGGATCCCGAACGTTGTCATTAAATCGCTCGCTTCTTCCTTGAGTGTCCCACTTGCCCTTATCTTTAATACGAGTCTAGCTACAGGGATTTTCCCAGACACTTGGAAGCAAGCCAACATTCTCCCTATCCACAAGGCAGGAGACCGCTCCTCTGTTCATAATTATCAACCCATTTCTTTGTTATCCTGCTTTCGCAAAATCCTAGAACGTATTGTGCATTTGAGGATTTATGATGCTTTACGGCTAAATTTCTCCGATAGGCAACATGGTTTCATAAAAGGGCGTTGTACTGTAACCAATTTACTTGAAATTACAGAAACTATTGCCTCTGCACTTGACTCAGGTGATCAAGTAGATGTGATTTACACAGATTTCGCTAAAGCATTTGATAGCGTAGATCACAACATTCTGATTGCAAAACTTAAACAATTCGGCATTAGTGGTTCCCTCCTGGCATGGCTGGACTCGTTTTTAGGGTATTGTAAAATTATTTTACAATACCTTATTAGTTTCGCGTCCTGTCTGTCCGTCTGTCCGTCCGTCCGTCCGTCCGTCCGTCCGTCCGTCCGTCCGTGGGTCACACCACTTTTTCTCGCAAACCACATAAGCTACAAATATAAAATTTTGTAGGTAGGTGCAAAGTGACGCCCTCTTCAAAGTTTCAATACGAAAAAAAAATTATAAGGTCTTTAAGGGGGGTCTCCCCATATAGGGGAGTTGCCCCTTAAAAAAAAGTTTTCATCGCATGTAGGCAGTATGGGTATCAAATGAAAGGTCTTGATGAGAACTTTTCAAAACAGGTCTTAAAATGACAAATTTTGCTTCGAGGGGTGCAGGGGAAGGGGAAATGTATGAAAATTTTGTGTCCCCCCCCCCCCCCCCCCTCGCGATTGGACACCTTTGACCCGAAAAATCTGAAAAAAATCATGAATGTAGGCCTTTATGAGTACAACAACAACAAATACGTGAGAAGTCAAAATTCACTCAACTTTGTTAGTAATAGTATGATTTATCGATTTTATGTTTTCTTGAATAAAATCTTAACGGGTCCCTTAAAAAAATTCAGTACACAGATGACTATCAATAAGATTAATCTGTTCTGAAAGTTTCATAAAGATCGAATGGTATTTAATGAAGTTATAGCGATTTGAATTTTCCTATATTACTATGGAACAATATGCGCTAGATTACTATGGAAACATCTGGCTGTGGAACAACATGCGCTTTTTACTGACTCAGATACTACAGCTTTGCTAGGATTTGCATGAAAGTTTCAGGAATGAAAGGTATCATGAATTCCTTTGAGAATTGGCTCAGCTAGTGGTATCAGTAATCGTAAAGCAAAATAGTGGCTGTTTTAAATGCGAAGATTGAATAATTTTGAGTTATTTTGCCCCAACTTCAACGTTTAAGGCGCATGCTTTTAACACTTGATTCAATTTAATGAATGACTGAAGATGAGTACCTACAATTAATACTCATAGGTGAAACAAGTCGAGGAGGCAGGAGAGAGCTCCTAGCAAAAGGGCTTTGTAACCATTCTAGGATTCGAAAAAATAGGCCATGAATCGATGATTACAGTACAGGGGAGTGGCCGCTGAAAAAAAAATTTCATCAAAGGTAGCCAATATGAATATCAAATGAAAGTCCTTTATAAGAGCTTTTCAAAATAGTACTTGAACTGTCAATTTTTCCTTCACAAGAGCAACAAATACCTTAGAAGTCGAAATTCGATCAACTTTGTTTATAATAGTACATTTTATAAATTTTGCTTTTTTGTCTATAAAATCAAGATGTGACCCTTAGATTTCCCAAAATCTATAATTTAAATTTTCTGAAAGTGATTGTATATGGTTCGAAAATTTCACAATAATTGAACTATAAACAGCTAAGTTACAGCCGATTGAATATTTAACAATTACAACAACATTAACACGTGATACTAGGAAGATACACGCTTGCAACGGACCTAGACACTACAAATATGTAGGAATTCTGATAAAAATTTTAGAAATTTTAAGTAATTTCCATGTGTTATCATGACTCATCAAACGACGAGGTCAAACCACTTGAAACAAAATGGTGGCTAGTTTAAAATTATAATAACCATAATTATTTTTCGAACTCAATTTATGGAATCTATATATTAGTCAAGTTTTGATATGCAGAATAAATTGTTTGATTTACTAATTGTTTTACAATACCCTTCTGGCAGGAGCATCCTCCTGCTACTTCAACTTGTTCAAAAATAGATCCTGTACGGTGATTTGGGGTGGACAAACTTCATATTCTTTCAGTCCCACTTCTGGTGTTCCACAAGGTTCTATTCTAAGTCCTCTCCTCTTCAATCTATTCATTAATGATCTCCCGTCTATTTTTACTTCTAAATCCCTATTATATGCGGACGTCCTGAAAATTTTTAAAGTCATCAGCTCGAATCAAGATTGGCTGGATCTTCAAAACGACTTAGACCTCTTAAACTCATGGTGTCGAAATAATCGGCTCACTCTTAACATCTCTAAATGTAATTGGATGTGCTTTTCCAGGAAAGCAAATCGCATTTCTTTCATTTACTCAATCGACCACTCAGTGCTCGTTTGCATCGATAGGTTTAAGGATTTGGGCATAACGTTTGACCCCCATCTGAAATTTGACATCCACATACTTCAAATGACATCCAACGCCTCGAGAGTTGCAGGCTTTGTTTTACGCTCTTCTCATAAATATTTCAGTATTCAAACCGGAATACGTCTGTTCTCTATGCTTGTGCGCCCGATTCTAGAATATACATGTCAGGTATGGTCACCGCACCTAATTTATCTCTCAGACGTAGTGGAATCTGTTCAGCGAAAATTGACACGCACGCTCCTCTTCTTACAATGACCGCCTAAGTTTCCTGTTCATGCCATCGCTTCAAGCGAGGAGGCTCTTCCTCGACCATTGCTTTCTCTTTAAACTTGCCAGTGGTTTACTTTCATCTAACATTATCAACGCGATAAGCACACGCCCACTTTCCCGAACCAGATCCTTTCAGTACTATATAGTACCGTACGCTAGAACAGAAACGTATCGTCAATCTCCGTTAGTTCGAATGGTTAGAGATCATCATCGTCTCCAGCTTGGTCCTCCTTTAGACTCGATTGCGAGCTCCAAATTAAAGCTGCGGAGAGTACTCTACCATCTAGAAATTTAATTCTTTTTTGTCTTTTTATAATGTAAGTATCTCTTTTTCCTTGAAATGTGCTTAATTTTTATGGATTTTTTCTTCTTAAAGTTCTTTTTTCTTATGAAGAAACTACCTTGTAATTACCTTGTAATTGGAATTTCATTCTGTAAGGTAGTTTTGAAATAAATAAATAAATAAAATAAATAAATGTCTGAATTCCTTGAACTTCTCCAGAGCGTCAGACCTGTTTCGGAGAAGGTACACGAACAACTTCTTTCAATAGTCGTCAACAAGTGTTATAAAATATCGGGCACCACCCAAAGTCTGCGTTTCCATTAGCCCACATACGTCAGAGTGAACCGTTTCACGAAGATTTCTAGCCTTGGAGCGTTCACTTTTGAAAGGTAGTCTTGTTTGCTTGCCTTCTGTACATGTTACACATGTGATTGCAGGTGCTTTTGTTGAGAAAACAACATTGTCAGTGTTTTCTGCCATCTTCCGTAGACCATTAAAATTCAGGTGTCCCATTCGTTGGTGTCACAGGTAAAAGTCTGGTTCTTCGACATCAGACATGCAAACATAGCTTTTGCCTGGCATATTCAGCCGGTACATGTTGTTAATGGCACTTGCTGTTGCTACTATCTCATTTATTCTGTTCGTAATAACATAGCTGGTTCTGTCAAACTTAACTTGGCCACCACTGCGAATAATTTGACTTACGGACAATAAATTTGTCCGTAAGTCAAATTATCGGTTGACAAATGGAACCAGGTGGCACATTATGCTCGGGCAATCCTAAAATATAAAAGGGACTCACAGCAGCCGGAGGCACTGGGGCTGGGGGATCGCTCTTCTGGCAATTCCTCTTCCCCCCTCCCCTCCCGCTAGGAAAGGGACTCCCCAGCTTGAAGGCGCCCCACGGCGTAACAAAATGAGACCTGGCCCGAAGTAATGTGTCAAACGGTTCCAGGCTAGGTTCTCAGATTGACAGGGGAGGTGTTTAGTGGGTAGTCCAAAGGTATCCTCCATGGGAGTCCCACACTGCCAGACTCGGCGGGCATAAATGCCTTCACCTTCCTACCACAAAAAAAAAAAACGGACAGTAAATTTGTTGCGAGTTCGGGAACACATAATACTTTTGTAAAAAGCACCTTCTTGTCTTGACCTTCGTCGTCATAAACATCTAAGCTCACTTCTCCTGAGTATTGCACGGGTAGTACTTTGTTGTCTGCAACTCTAATTTTCTGTATGGCAGGAGCCGTCACATTTTCAAGCATATTCTTATGTCTTGTCATGTGTGAGGATGCACCGGAATCCAGGTACTAGGCGTCATCTTGGCTGGATATTGCCACAAACACCGCAGCATAGGAAAAACTGCTTGTTTTTCGTTGAATATCCTTCATCTTGGATTTGCATTCAGAGCTTTTATGGCCATACTTGTTACAAGAGTAGCACCTCGGACCCTTAGTTTGCTTCTTATAATTGTTTTTAAATTTCTTAGTGACTGAGAACACCGTTGAGTCACTTCCTGTTTGTCTAACGTCTTGCAATAATTTTGATGTCAGAGAGTCTGAGGTTATCTTCATGCCTGGGCTTTCAATAGCAATTATCATTGGTTGATAGGATTCTGGTAGACCGGAGAGCAGCAGTGTACCCAGCCATTCGTCTTCTACTTGGAAACCAATGTTTCTAAGCTTGTGAGCAGTGTACATAATTTTGCTCAGATATTCCTCTACATTTTGACATGCAGTAAGCGAGGTATTACAGAGATCATGCAGCAGCCCAACACGGCGTGTCAGCCCAGAGTCATCGAGTACTTTCGATAACTTGTCCCATACTTGCTGTGCAGTACTAGCCTCTTGTATGTGCACATAATTTATTGGGACAACTAGTAGAATTACCTTAGTTTTTGCCCTTGTATCTCATTTTGTGTCCACTTCGACACCTGTGGCAGGTTCTATGCAGTCCCACAGCACTTCATGCTGTAGATATGTTTTAAAAGCAAATCGCCAGGTTACATAATTATTTCGACTGGTTAACTTTTCAATTAATGCCAATTGATTATTTGCTGCCATTTTTAAGAACTCTTAGTCCAGTTATCACGAGAAAACAGAGAAAACACTTTCCAATTGTTAAATTAGAAGTCAAGTTTTTGCGTTTTAGGTTGTGTTCACTATTTTTCACTGTAATGTTTATTCCACTGAAAGTTTTTGCACTGATTCTATTTTTGGGCTTTGCTGGGCTTTACTGGGCACTGATTCTATTTTTGGACTTTACTGGGCCCATAACCTGATGAAATAATTGAAAATATATTTCTAATTTGCAAGGAAAAGTCTTTTATTTCAGTTCTAAAGCGCGATTAACACTTGCATGTCAAATTCACAGAACGTAGAGAGTTGAAGTTGATAGGGAGCGGTCAAGCTCAGAAAAAGTCAAGACAGAGTTGAATAAAGGCGTGAAATTTAAATTATGATTTTAACAATTCCGCCATATCATACAGAAAGAGAAAGGTTGTAACGGAAATTTTCACAAGGTAAGTAACATCTAATTAACTTTCGATCATTAAAACTTGAACAATGAATACGTGATGTATATTTCGTGGGGTTTGCCACTATGCTGTTTTAGGAAAATGATGAATTACTACATAATAATCTATAGCCCAACAGTTCAGATTGAAACTTTGCATTGAAGTATTTTGATGATTGTCTAGACTCATAACCTATGCACTGTTTTACTCTTCATCTACATATCTTGAGATCTTGACAAAGCATGGATACGTTCAGCCTTTCCTGTTCAAGATTGCGGTCTCCTGAAGGTATATTTTGCATGCAAAAAAATAGGATAAACAGCATGGTGACCCTTTTGGTGAAATAAAGGAGTTCATCTAGAGCCGGGTATACGTGCCACTCTCTTGTGCCTTTGAGCCCCAATTAAGCCGCCAAGAAAGGACATGGCTTTCCAGAGTATCTCTCTTTATTAGACTTACCTACACCCCTCTCTGGCACGTAGCACTTGCAACCACGGTTGCAGTCTCTTGCAGAACCCACAAATTCGGAAAATTACGGGATCTTCTTCTATTGATTAAGGAAACTTTCTGTGTAGAGCACGATAGATCGTCAGTGAGGACCCAACCTCTCACCAATATTACCCGGAGAACATAGTTTCCCTATGCAATGCGAAAGAAACGCCTGTCAACTTCCACTAAAATCTGCAGGAGAAGAAGAAAACTACCACTGTCAATACTATGCTTCCCAAAACTTAAAGAAACACACTTTTCTCCACTTTTTAGAATCGAAGCATGCTTCCTAAAATTTAGTGGGATAAAGCACTCCTACCATTTATCGCGCGCGGGATTGACACTACCGACCACTTGCACCACTATGACGAACTTTACCGTAGAGATACATCACACAACAATTAAGCCTCGACAGTTACACTGCTGAAAAGTTAAATATTATGAAACAAATCATGTATTTTAAAGAAATCAGTTCTTGAAAAAAACCAAATTTTTTTCCTATGAATAACAAAGCAGATAATATTTTATGGATTTTTTTCCTTTTTTTTAAAAACATAAAAAAACGATGAAATAATTTATCACCGATTTACGTAAGAAAGTACATATCAGCTTCGTCTACCACCAGCAACTTAATCCGCCTTGACGTCCTCAAGGTTCCACTTTTCGGCACGCTGGTTGGTAATTTTCCGCCACAGTTTCTATGATCGCCTTCAACAAGTTTAATTTCTGCACAACCGTTGGTATTCTCCTTCAATAATTACACTTCCCTTTCACTAACCCATTTTGTCCGACCAAAACGAGCTCACACCCCCTAACTCTTGCATCTTTTATTTCCTCGTACGTAGCGGTTGGCTGTTTCAATGTCAAGGCCACTCGATGCAAGTGTTAATGCACTTTCATTGGAGAGCGCATCGGGAGAAATAACATTATTGCACCATGCACAGTACGTAAACCATTCCTAACCCTAGCCACTTGCAATCATATGCCTGTGGTGAGTTTCCATAGTCAACCATCTTATGTTATGTGACAGATTAGTTGACTGTACAAATTCATCGCATGATTTCAACGTATCTGGATGCAATTCTATCATCATTTCACATAATACAATTTATAAAATTCCATCACACAATGTTCAGGGTTATTCATTTCGTGTTAGGAAAGTATAACCCTGCCATTTGACATCTGTCAGAATTAAATGTCATTCAAAGCGTGTGTTTTTTAGTTGAAGGTTTGCCATTCAGAAATATGGATCGTTTAACAGTCGAAGAACGCGTTAAAATTATTAAATTTTATTACAAAAATGGTGATTCTGCTGTATCAACATTTAGGGCTTTACGAGCCGATTACGGTCGACATAATCGACCTACACAGCAAACAATTTCGAACACAGTGAGAAAATTTGAAGAGACTGGATCAGTTATTGATATTGCAAGGCCTGTGCATCATCGCAACATTCATTCTGCTGAAAATATCGCTGTCGTTGCCTAAAGTGTGGAGGAAGACCCAAATTTGTCGATTCCTCAATGTGCTGAACATTTGGGCTTGTCTTACGGCTCATTGTGGTGAATTTTGCATTTGAATTTACATCTCCACTTGTACAAAATCCAATTCACTCAAGAACTTAAGCCTCAAGACCATACACAACGCAGAATGTATGCAAATTGGGTTATTGAACAAGAAACTATTGATGACGATTTTTCGAACAAAATTTTCTTAAGTGATGAGGCTCATTTTTCGCTCTGTGGCTACGTTAATAAAGAGAGTTGCTCCATATGGGGCTCTCAAAATCCTCAGGTGATCGCAGAAAGGCCTTTGCATCCGGAAAAAGTGACCGTTTGGTGTGCATTATGGTCTGGTGGTGTTATTGGCCCGTATTTTTTCGAAAACGATCAAGGAAGAGCCATTACAGTCAATTCTGACCGCTATGGACGGATGTTAACCAATTATTTTTGGAGAGAAATTGAAGATTATGATCTGGAGAAGATATTGTTCCAACAGGAGGGAGCCACAAGCCACACAACACAGGCTAATCGAGCACTATTGCAAGGGAAATTTCCAGGGCGCGTAATTTCGAGATTGAGTGATGTCAATTGGGCCGCAAGATCCTGTGACCTAACACGTTTGGATTTATTTTTATGGGGCTATGTGTAAGATCGTGTTTACGCAAACGATCGTCAAAATCTTGAGCAATTGAAAACCAATAATCGTGAAGTTATAGCCGAGATATTGCCGGAAATGTGCCGAAAAGTCATTGAAAATTACCTCAAAAGAATTGAGGCCTGTAAGAGGTCCCGTGGAGGACATTTAAATAATGTTGTACGGCAAGATTCAATCTTCATATTAAATTTAAAAAAAAAATGTTTTTCCATCTGAATATTTAATGTGTTTTCTTAAGCTTCACTGTCCCAAGCGTAAAACGGATCACCCTTTATTTTAATTCTTTTTTAGAACGTGCATAAGTTCAAAATGTGGACATATCGTCAGCATTTATGTCAACCATCGTCTGCGTTGACATGTGATCATATTCTGAACTTTGAATACACTAGCACACAAGTCGAGTTTACGAACTATGCACTATTTATGTATTTACTGTTAAGGAAGGAAGAAATACAGTCGATTGTCGTTCAGAATCAAGAGAGTTTTGTTGTATTTGAAATTTTGTTGAGGTCCACACGTTCAAGTGCGTGGGTACAGTTTGCAGCCACGTATAGTCAATCTATATAAAATTGATAGTTACAAGTCACTGCTGCGTGTAGTGACTGTTCCAGTGCAATCCAGCTGTTTTTGACATAAACAAAGACATATTATTCACTAAAAACCAATTTGTTAAAGTGCTAATTGATTCGAATCGCATTAATCAATTGATGTTGCACCAGTTGATTATCACCCACAGCAGTTCAGTGACTTTCATCAACTTCAACGAAAGTTAATTCAGCGCGTGCAGTCAATTAGTCTTGCACAAATTGATTTAGTGTCTTGAGCTTTTCGAAGGATTTGACATTGGTGATCCCGACCTGTTTCATATTCACGTTACCTGGATTTTGCAACCTGTGAATTCTGTACACATTCTTCTTCATGACCAAGTGCTTCGACTTGAAAGGCCAGCGCAGACATTAGAGGTGACTTCTGACCAGGATTTAACAGCAAAATTAACAATTTCAAATGAAGCAGCTCGGCACAGAGCAAACAAAGACAGGCTAGGAGATTCAGTTGCTTATCCAAAACTATAAAAAGGATAGCGACACTTGCCAAACAGAGGCCTATTTGGAAAAAAAGACTACAGGACTTATCAAGTGCTTGGGATTGGTTTGATGCCACTTACAACAACAAGATCCACACACTCGAAAATATTTTTCTCGACTTTCCATATTTCCGATCGGTGTATTATAAGAAAATCTCAAATCTGGTTCACAACTATCAACAGATGCTTGAAGAAAGGTTGTTTCGGATAATTGAGAAGGATGCCAAGGCCAAGGCCAACAGATGGCCAAAAAAACAGTCTGAACCAATCCCAATTGCATCTTTTAAGGACCAGCCTTTCCAGAAGCCAGAACCAGCACAAGTAGTAACCATGATTCGATGACAAAAGGCAATAGTTTCCACCGTACAGCAACATTTAGCCAGTTTATCAGATGAGCTGAATCCTCAATCTATACGCGTGACTACCAGACGTATCACCAAATTATGGGATCAGATTGAACACTGATTGTACTATTCCATCCTAGAACTCAACGATAACCTACATGAATATCAGTAAGATTCGTTCATTGAAATCAAGATGTTGATGCGAGAAAACCAATTGAGGGCAGCTACGCTACAGTTTACACATCAAAATCAGGCTCCTTGTACAACAGTCAGTCCTTCTGTACGACATTCGAAGGTCACCATCCCAACTTTTGATGGTGACAACCTGAAGTGGGCCAGTTTTGTGACATGTGCACCCATATGGTCCACAACCAATCAATACTCGGAATCCAAAAAATGTGGTACCTAAAGATGGGTCTATCTGGTGAAGCTGAAAAAACTAATAAGACATCTGGCTCAAACAGAGCAAAACTATGCTTCAGCCTGGAATCTGATTCAGATCGCTACAATAACATCAGAGTATTGACGTCAGCCATGATCTCCAAAGTCATAAGCGCTCCAGCCATAGTAAGTGAGATCCCATCATCTTCAGCTGTGAAGAACCTTCACTACAACGTTTACGAGGGTCTTTTAGCGTTGAGCAACTTGGAAGTGGATGTCTCGTCATGAAAACCACTGCTTCTTCACTTCCTCGTCATAAAGCTGGATCGACAAAGCTATACGTTATATGAGCAATCCATCAAGGAGTCAAAGGAAAACCAATGTGTACGATCTTTTTTGGAGTTCCGATTCCGATAGCTTGGGGCAATTGGCCAGAAGGATTCGAGCACGGCAAAAACACTAACCTCAACAACACCTAACAACAGAAAGACATCATGCATAATTTTCCAGCAAGCAGCACATCCATTAAACCCCTGCAAATAGTTCTTGCAGATGTCGAATCCAACCAGATTGCGGTATGCGCAAAAACACAGGTTGTGGGTAAATTCTTTGCGAGTTGGGCACAAGGCAGGTGCCTGCACATTACGAGCTTGTACTTGGTGCAACCAGAAGCACGACACTTTGCTGCAGCTGGACCTGGCTCAAGGTAATGGAACCAAAAAGGATACCTCCAAGCCAACTCAGCTAGAAAACTAGATAGTCAAGCCTTCATCCCTTGCAGCTTATTCTGATTATGAGCGCCAAAGCAATATACTCCTTGGTACAGCAAAAGTACTAGTCAATGCTTGCAACGGGAGGAATATTGCATGCAGAAAATTGCTAGATTCTGGCTCTCAGGTAAATTTGGTGACGGAGAGACTTGTAAAATGACTCAGTTTGTCTTCTTAAAAAGTATGCTTACAGATTGAGTGGGTTGGAGGAGCATCAAAAAGTGTCAGGCAACGGATCAATCTAGAGCTCCAATCACGACTCACGCAGTTTTCAACAAGACTTCAAGCGTTTATCCTGCTAAAATTGTATCCAAGCAACCAACTCAGCATGTGGTTATCTGCTCGTGGCGATTCCCTCCAACCCTATCGCTGGCGGACCTTCCATTCATTCAACCGGAGCATGTGGACATGCTTTTGGGAGCTAAATTTTATCACAAGTTCCGAACTCCAGGTCTGCTAAAACTATCTGCAGCTACTCATGCTACGTGTGAATTACAGAATAATGTACATATGTATTTGAATTAAATAAAAAATACAACAAATTTCAGAACGATTGGTCAATAACTTTTTGAGCTACAATGCTACAAAGTCGTTTTGAGAAAAATGAGTTTGAAATGAAATGAAGCAAAAATTCAAGAATGCTGTAACCTCAACTATTATTAAGGCCAGCATGAAGATGCTGTGGAGCCAATCGCCAAACGGTGGAAATAAAACTTTCATTCGCCTTCTGCGTATGTCCGCCTAAGCATTTCGTCAGCAAATTGTCCCTCTATAAATCTTTGTACATAGAAAGAAGTTCTTTTTGAACGTCGAGGTGTAATGGAGCAAGTTGCAATCCAGGCTCTGTTTCAAGTACTGTAGCTTTCTTCTCCCTCTGGACAATTGTAGTGTTGTGGATTGTCATCTGCGGATGTCATGTAGTGAAAAGTTGTCACAATAGCCTTCTTCATGTCTGCGACGCTGTTTATATTTCTTTGAATCGATAAGCCATAATTTGTGCAGAGCTTTTTCACCAAAGCCTCTGTCAACGTTCCCTTTTAACCCAGTTTTTTAGTATTCCTGACGTTTCGGAGCCGAGTTCCCATCCTTTTCCGAACATGGCCCATGCATTCACTTTTGACAGCTGTCAGTTCATCACCATATTGGTTCAAATTAACGATTGCTGTGGACCTTTTTGAACCGCCATCACCGATTTAATTGTCGTATTTCACACCATACAGTTCCTCCGATCTCAAGAACATCATTTTCACGATTCCACCTCCATGCTTCCCATGGAGCCTTCACGTGTTTTCATGGAATTTCCTACGTCATGATCGTCTTTCCATGTTATATATTCTACTGAATTTTTTGGTTTGTCTTTCCAATACATACATGATAGGCAGTAAGAGCTTCGTACAATCAGAACGATGACTTTTTCCAGAGTAATATCCGATGAGCGTTGTAACGCCAAAAAGTGATTTGAATCCTCGTTTCTTCCACGTTCCATCCCCAGATATTTTCAAATTCAGAATAGGCAGGAATAGCTTTTTGATGCCGGTATCGAAGAATTCTTTGAGCAACTCGGACAGCCATGTGGGCACGAACTCCTCTACCGCATCTTTGACCTCCAAGGGCTTCTTTCAGTGGTCCAAAGATGTGGTAGGTGCAGGGTGATAAGCCCAGACTGTAAAGGGGGTGTTCCAGTACCTTTTACCCTATTTCCGATATTGTATCGAAGTGTGAGACGCAAAGTACGAGGGTGCGGGTTATCCTGGAGAAGAATCGTTCTGGAATGCTCCTCCGTTTTGAGCGTTATTTTGCGATATTGAAGGCGTTCATGGATAATAGACTCTACACTACCAATACTGATGCCAACTTCCGCTGAAATGTCTCGAAAATTTATCCTACGGTCCTACAAAATGAGTTGTTTTACGCGGCAAATGATGTCTGGTGTGATACTGGTTCGCGGCCGACGATCATGCGGCTCATTCTCGACGGTTTTGCGACCATCCTTGAATGTTTTTGCCCATTTAAGCCATAGCCCTACTTAGGTTCTCATTACCAAATTGATTTCGCAAACGAAGAAAAATTTACATGTTTTTAAGGCCTTCCCACACTAAAAACGAATGACAATACATTGCGCAACGGTGGTCGGCACTTGACGCTCACTCGTGGTTGTAGCACGCGCGTGAAACATGCACTCCGGAAAAAAACTATGCCATATTGTTTTGAAGGGACCCAGCCATCAAATACTCAAGCCACGACCTTCAAAACATAAATCCGTGCAATCTACTGTGTTTGTCTCCATCATATTGAACCACCCTCGTAATTACAAAATAAATTCTGTCCTGCTCTACCAACACCTAAGAGCCGCATAAAAAATACAATCCTCCGATTTATCTCAAATCCAATGTTGAGTAAAAGACCTAATTTGATTTGTTTCGATCCACAGTGGCAACTGACAACAAGCTTGAAATCAAGGCCACGTGAATACTGTGAAAAATTCGATGAGACTATAGCAATGTAAAGTATTCACAACAACATTGTCACTCGTAGCAATCGAACGTGTTTGTGCACTCGCACTTCCATCATCTTCACTGACACATGACTCACTCCTGGTGTGTTAATTTCCATTTCCATTTCTTACGTAGTCTACCACGTTGTTCGTTACACTCACGGGAAAGCTGTCATTTTGACAACACTCGGTAGGAAAGCCGGTACTAAACTAGCAAAACTTGACACTGTGTCGGAATATCGTAAACGTTTGAGAAAGTTCTACCCCAGGTCAAGCAACATCTGCCAAAATGCTCCTCTCCCTACTATTCCATAGTACAACGGTATCAAGGCAGTTAACCGAAAAAGGCCCCTAAGCGACCGCTCCGCTCTAACTACTGAGCGCCCCGACGCCGAACCAGCGGGCGGCCACCTTAGTGCTCATAGCATCGAGAATAATGTGAATTTTGCTTTCAAATTTTGACCACATATTTTTGAATAGTTGTACTAACAATTTATGCAATAAAAAAAGTCGATTTTTTGATCAGTCTAAGCTGGTTGACAACACACCTCCACACCTAGCTGCAAGTTATCTTAAATCCACATCTTTGCAAAGTTTTTTCTTACTGCGCTGATACAACTTATAAGCCAGGGAGGAATTGCATCCATAAAGAGAACATACAGGAAGAAATTGCTAGTGTCAAAAATTGAAGAAGGCTATAATTTCAAACAATTTTGGCGGAATTATACCATTTCGGATAGTATTTACGATATAACGTCTGCATGGGATGACATTGAATCATTAACCCTTATCAAATTATGTAGGAAACTTTTTCTGAGTATCGAAATAACTTTCAACCAAAACATTTGTGAAGAAGAGAATAACATCATGCCGATATCTACACTTGTTGATTTAGTGACATCTGTCCCGGGAGGTGAGAATGTCGATGAAAATAATATAGAAGAATGGTTGGAGTGCGATGCGGTGGAGCCGGGGTTCAAACGACTGACCAACATAGAGATATCAAACAAAGCAATGCGAGTGCACGAGAATGAAGATAAACAAAATGAAAGTCAAGAAGAAAACGAGGCACTTGTAAGTAAGTAAGTAAACTTTATTGAGGCTTTTCATAACTTGACATCACAGAGTATGCTTAATGACTATGTGACATTTGACAGTATAAGAGGTGTGTTCAAAAAATATCGCGAATTTTGTTTTTTTTTCAAAAATTATTTATTTATTCATGAATATCTATTTTATCCCCTTCAAAGTAATCTCCATGAGATATTAAACACTTGTGCCAACGGTTTTTCCAATCTTCGAAGCACTTCAAAAAATCATTTTTTAATCTTGTTCAGCTCCTCCTTCGATGCCGTCTTTATCTCGTCAAGCGTAGCGTAACGTCGTCCTTTCATGGGCCTCTTCAGTTTAGGAAACAAGAAAAAGTCACAAGGGGCTAGATCTGGGGAATACGATGGCTGTGGCATCATTAGTGTGTTGTTTTTGGCCAAAAAGTCGCGCACAAGCAACGATGTGTGAGCAGGGGCGTTATCGTGGTGCAAAAGCCAATTTTTGTTCTCCCACGAATTCGGGCGTTTCTGGCGGATTGCTTCGCGCAAATTGCGCATAACTTGCAGGTAATATTCCTTATTGACCGTTCTTCTCTGTGGCAAGAACTCATGATGCACCACGCCCCTGCAATCGAAGAAAACTGTCAGCAAAACTTTCACATTCGACCGAACTTGGCGCGCTTTTTTCGGTCTTGGTTCATGCGGCAGCTTCCATTGAGATGATTGAGCTTTGGTTTCCACGTCATAACCATAAACCCACAATTCGTCACCAGTTATGACCCTCTGGAGCAAATTTGGTTCGTCGCGGACAGAGTTAAACATCTCATTAGCAATGTTCATGCGTTGCTGTTTTTGGTCGCAATTGAGCAATTTTGGTACGAATTTCGCGGCGACCCGTCTCATGCCCAAATCGTTGATAAAAATCGAATGGCACGAGCCAATCGATATGTTTAGGTCCTCAGCAACTTCTCTAACGGTGATTCGACGATTGGCCAATACCATTTTCTCCACTTCATTAATTTTTTCGTCTGTTGTTGAAGTGCTCGGGCGTCCGGCACGCTCTTCGTCGTTCACATCTTCTCGGCCTTCTAAAAACATTTTGTACTACCGATAAACGTTGCTTCGGTCCAAGGTAGCTTCTCCGTATGCCACAGTCAACATTCGGAATGCATCCGCGCACTTAATTTCGTTTTTCACACAAAATTTGATACACGTTCTTTGATCCATTTTTTTGAATAAGTAAAAATCGAAGACGATTGAAAACACGTGCAAGTAAAGCAGCTATCACCAATTAAGTGAACATTCGAAATGGCCGAGCTTGTCGGCATAAGTGACAGACATGAGTACCAACGTAACGCCACAAAAAATTTCGAAATTCGAATAAACGTAACCCGCGAAAATTCAAAATTCGCGATACTTTTTGAACACACTTCGTATGGATGTAAAACAAACATTGACGGTTAGAATATATGTATGCTTATATTACATCAGTGTTTTTAGATATATAGACTTTGCTATTTGCTCTTATGGCTTGCGACTTGAATAGTTTGACAAATAAATACGTTAAAACTTAATCTAAATCTAACCCCTAAATAAATTAAATCTATTCCTTCATCTAACCTAAAACTATAAGCTGTTTAGTACAGCACTAGAATTCACATTTATATTTATCTTGTTTTTTATTTTATTACACGCATGAACTAACTAAATTTACAAACATTTTGTTTAACCACGGTATGTGTTTGGTTCGCATGAAACGTAAAATGCCGGTTTATTGGTAGTTACGGGATTAATGGGATCGTGGTGGTATTATTCAAGGTTTTTAAAGAGACATGGGTAGTAGGGATTATTTGCAGTAGTAGGCTTGAAAATTGCGCGAATACATCGAAGAGGGTGCTCCCGCCACTTCTCTAGGCGTTTTTTAGCCATTGTCAGCATGCAGTGGAGAATCGGTTCTATCTCCGTGTCTTTGCAAAGGATAGAGTTTCTGTAGTACTTCTTATTATGCCATCTATATTTGGACAGGCATTTCCAAAGGATCTTCCTCTCGAAGATTTGGATTTCTTCGGCAGCAGTAAACGAGATTGTTAGCCATGCCGGAAACGCGTAGGTAATGATCGGTCTAATAAGAGTTTTGTACATTAACACCTTAACTTTTGGGCAGATTGATTTCGAAGGAAAGAGAGATGAAATAATTGCGGACGCTGCTTTCGCTTTATTGAGGATATTATTTCCGTGTCTATTCACCTTAAGTTGATTGTTTAAATGGACTCCAAGGTACTTGATATTTTCCTTGAGAGGAATTATGCATTTCACCAACAATATGTGCTTGCACATTCCTACTTTGAGACATGGTAAGGCGGTGTCCTCTCCCGCTGGCATTTCTGAAGCAGATCAGCTTCGATTCGCTGGCATTTATTTCGAGCCCCTAATCCTTCAGATATTGAAAGATGTTGTGGACAGAGCACTGCAGCTTTATTTGGGCAATCTCTGGGAGGCTATGGGTGACAGTGAGGAGGATATCATCTGCGCACATTGCTTTATCGATAGTCGAGCAGTTTTGACGTGGGTTATCATGAAGGAAAAAGTTGAACCGGATGGGACCGAGGATAGAGCCTTGTGGGACTCCCGATTTGATAGGAATAGGATTTGAAATGAGGTTCTCCAGTTTAATCTGGGATGTTCTATATGAAAGGAGGCTGTATAGGATTCTCAAGATTGCGACCGGACAGGATGCCATTTTCAATTTGTACTTAAGACCGTTGATCCGAACTGAGTTGAACGCTTTTTTCAGGTCTAGAGCACAGGCCATCGTGCGCTCTTTCCGCCGAAGATTGCGAGTGACTCTATTGTGCAATAGAATTATTGCTTGCTCCGTAGATGGTTCGCGTTCAAATCCAAACTGAAAATCGGGGATCAGGGGACTAGCAAAATCGTTCAAGTTTCGCAGAATAACCTGTTCAAGGGGTTTACGCATGTTAGACAAAAGGGAAATTGGCCAAAAATATTTATGCTACCTTCGCAGCCTGGTTTTGATATTGTTATTAGTATGCTAACTTTCCAAGGTTTTGGAAAATATCAATTATTAATAAAATTATTGTATAATATCGTCAAGAAGGAGTAGATGGTCTTTCTGTACTTCTTGAGTATTCTGTTCGGGAATAGCTGTGAGATAGCTTGCTATTTAAGGCATTTAGGAGATCTTCTATTTCCATTTACAAGGTGAAAAATCCAGTGAAGACTGGAGGCTGTGGAGAGGATGCTTTACTATAACCGTAGAATATGGTTAAATAAGATCCCTCGTACCCTTCCATCGTTAGTAGAGCCTCTGTTTTAACGTTGTTGTTCAAAGCCAGGTTGGATGACTCACGGCAACAATATAGCTGTTTGAAATATTCCTCACATGCAACGATCTTGTCAGATTGTGCAGTGAAGTCTTCGTTCCCTCGCTTTATAGGGCCTTTCTCGATGTTGAATTTGGAGCTTTTACGGCCCATGAATTGATTTATAGTTTTAAAAACATCTGAAGATGGTCGCAGTGGTATCAGTCTGCTTTTATAGAAGTTGTTGACTTGTGATCTATACGTATTTGGATTTCACGGGAAATGCTCGTTATTTGTGTTTTTGTTCCAAATACTCCTCATGGAACCGGGTAAAGCTTCAATGATAATTACGCGTAAGCCGTTGGAGCATATGCTTCCGAGTTTTTATTAATTGAAGAGTCTCCTGAGTTAGACATCTATAAAGCGGGCTGCGTGGTATCTGGAAGGGGGCATGCTGGTTTAGACACTTTATAATGGTGAATGTTAGTGCCGAAATATGAGAGTCTATTTCTGCGTTCAAGAGAATGATATTTTCCGGTGGGAGATTCGGAAGGAGTTCTTTGAGGTCTTTTCTGAAGTTTGGCTAGTTAATGGAATTAAACGGTCTATAGTGAGGTGGGCAAGTACGAAGCTGGTATGTGTGATCTAAGGGTTATGTTGAGATGGATGCCATGATGGCCCAATAAGGAAATAAATGTGGAGCAAGTAAAGGGGATTATGGGACTGTTGAGGTCAGAGGATATTATGAAGTTATCTAAAAATGAATTCCCTCTAGGAGATGTTGGGACCCCAGCATTCGTTATGGATGCTGAGGGAAGGGCGTCCGCATGGAGCCATTCGAAAAGATAGTTATCGTTGGTATTCCTTGTGGAGTCCCCCACGTTTTCGTGTCTGGCATTAAGGTCTCCTCCTAGTATGAATGAGTCGTAGGATGAGGCTGTTTCGAGGATTTGGTTAAATGTAAATGGGATCTGGGGACCTAAATTGCACGGGAGGTATAGGAAGCCAATAAGAAGTTGGGCTAGGTTTCCATTGGGTCACTTGGTGTTGAGAATTGCTAACGTAATGAGGAATTATTTAGTCCAAAAAGGATTTGATGGATATCTAAATCATCTCGAAACAGTATCGCAGTACCTCTGCTGCTGTCATTCCGGCCATGAGCCTCGTCGGTACCCAACGAGGCTCATGGCCGACAAATAAGAGTGGGACAACCGGTTGATGATGGTGCCCCCTCGCTCCCGCCCAATCGGATCAAGATCCATATACGAGGCGTGTGAATTATGTTTTTTTTTTCAAAAATTATTTATTTATTCATGAATATCTATTTTATCCCCTTCAAAGTAATCTCCATGAGATATTAAACACTTGTGCCAACGGTTTTTCCAATCTTCGAAGCACTTCAAAAAATCATTTTTTAATCTTGTTCAGCTCCTCCTTCGATGCCGTCTTTATCTCGTCAAGCGTAGCGTAACGTCGTCCTTTCATGGGCCTCTTCAGTTTAGGAAACAAGAAAAAGTCACAAGGGGCTAGATCTGGGGAATACGATGGCTGTGGCATCATTAGTGTGTTGTTTTTGGCCAAAAAGTCGCGCACAAGCAACGATGTGTGAGCAGGGGCGTTATCGTGGTGCAAAAGCCAATTTTTGTTCTCCCACGAATTCGGGCGTTTCTGGCGGATTGCTTCGCGCAAATTGCGCATAACTTGCAGGTAATATTCCTTATTGACCGTTCTTCTCTGTGGCAAGAACTCATGATGCACCACGCCCCTGCAATCGAAGAAAACTGTCAGCAAAACTTTCACATTCGACCGAACTTGGCGCGCTTTTTTCGGTCTTGGTTCATGCGGCAGCTTCCATTGAGATGATTGAGCTTTGGTTTCCACGTCATAACCATAAACCCACAATTCGTCACCAGTTATGACCCTCTGGAGCAAATTTGGTTCGTCGCGGACAGAGTTAAACATCTCATTAGCAATGTTCATGCGTTGCTGTTTTTGGTCGCAATTGAGCAATTTTGGTACGAATTTCGCGGCGACCCGTCTCATGCCCAAATCGTTGATAAAAATCGAATGGCACGAGCCAATCGATATGTTTAGGTCCTCAGCAACTTCTCTAACGGTGATTCGACGATTGGCCAATACCATTTTCTCCACTTCATTAATTTTTTCGTCTGTTGTTGAAGTGCTCGGGCGTCCGGCACGCTCTTCGTCGTTCACATCTTCTCGGCCTTCTAAAAACATTTTGTACTACCGATAAACGTTGCTTCGGTCCAAGGTAGCTTCTCCGTATGCCACAGTCAACATTCGGAATGCATCCGCGCACTTAATTTCGTTTTTCACACAAAATTTGATACACGTTCTTTGATCCATTTTTTTGAATAAGTAAAAATCGAAGACGATTGAAAACACGTGCAAGTAAAGCAGCTATCACCAATTAAGTGAACATTCGAAATGGCCGAGCTTGTCGGCATAAGTGACAGACATGAGTACCAACGTAACGCCACAAAAAATTTCGAAATTCGAATAAACGTAACCCGCGAAAATTCAAAATTCGCGATACTTTTTGAACACACTTCGTATGGATGTAAAACAAACATTGACGGTTAGAATATATGTATGCTTATATTACATCAGTGTTTTTAGATATATAGACTTTGCTATTTGCTCTTATGGCTTGCGACTTGAATAGTTTGACAAATAAATACGTTAAAACTTAATCTAAATC
This sequence comes from Odontomyia ornata, assembly GCA_963969285.1. Lineage (NCBI taxonomy): Eukaryota > Metazoa > Arthropoda > Insecta > Diptera > Stratiomyidae > Odontomyia > Odontomyia ornata. Next base: position 38,384,651 of record OZ017741.1, read on the forward strand.
TAACCCCTAAATAAATTAAATCTATTCCTTCATCTAACCTAAAACTATAAGCTGTTTAGTACAGCACTAGAATTCACATTTATATTTATCTTGTTTTTTATTTTATTACACGCATGAACTAACTAAATTTACAAACATTTTGTTTAACCACGGTATGTGTTTGGTTCGCATGAAACGTAAAATGCCGGTTTATTGGTAGTTACGGGATTAATGGGATCGTGGTGGTATTATTCAAGGTTTTTAAAGAGACATGGGTAGTAGGGATTATTTGCAGTAGTAGGCTTGAAAATTGCGCGAATACATCGAAGAGGGTGCTCCCGCCACTTCTCTAGGCGTTTTTTAGCCATTGCCAGCATGCAGTGGAGAATCGGTTCTATCTCCGTGTCTTTGCAAAGGATAGAGTTTCTGTAGTACTTCTTATTATGCCATCTATATTTGGACAGGCATTTCCAAAGGATCTTCCTCTCGAAGATTTGGATTTCTTCGGCAGCAGTAAACGAGATTGTTAGCCATGCCGGAAACGCGTAGGTAATGATCGGTCTAATAAGAGTTTTGTACATTAACACCTTAACTTTTGGGCAGATTGATTTCGAAGGAAAGAGAGATGAAATAATTGCGGACGCTGCTTTCGCTTTATTGAGGATATTATTTCCGTGTCTATTCACCTTAAGTTGATTGTTTAAATGGACTCCAAGGTACTTGATATTTTCCTTGAGAGGAATTATGCATTTCACCAACAATATGTGCTTGCACATTCCTACTTTGAGACATGGTAAGGCGGTGTCCTCTCCCGCTGGCATTTCTGAAGCAGATCAGCTTCGATTCGCTGGCATTTATTTCGAGCCCCTAATCCTTCAGATATTGAAAGATGTTGTGGACAGAGCACTGCAGCTTTATTTGGGCAATCTCTGGGAGGCTATGGGTGACAGTGAGGAGGATATCATCTGCGCACATTGCTTTATCGATAGTCGAGCAGTTTTGACGTGGGTTATCATGAAGGAAAAAGTTGAACCGGATGGGACCGAGGATAGAGCCTTGTGGGACTCCCGATTTGATAGGAATAGGATTTGAAATGAGGTTCTCCAGTTTAATCTGGGATGTTCTATATGAAAGGAGGCTGTATAGGATTCTCAAGATTGCGACCGGACAGGATGCCATTTTCAATTTGTACTTAAGACCGTTGATCCGAACTGAGTTGAACGCTTTTTTCAGGTCTAGAGCACAGGCCATCGTGCGCTCTTTCCGCCGAAGATTGCGAGTGACTCTATTGTGCAATAGAATTATTGCTTGCTCCGTAGATGGTTCGCGTTCAAATCCAAACTGAAAATCGGGGATCAGGGGACTAGCAAAATCGTTCAAGTTTCGCAGAATAACCTGTTCAAGGGGTTTACGCATGTTAGACAAAAGGGAAATTGGCCAAAAATATTTATGCTACCTTCGCAGCCTGGTTTTGATATTGTTATTAGTATGCTAACTTTCCAAGGTTTTGGAAAATATCAATTATTAATAAAATTATTGTATAATATCGTCAAGAAGGAGTAGATGGTCTTTCTGTACTTCTTGAGTATTCTGTTCGGGAATAGCTGTGAGATAGCTTGCTATTTAAGGCATTTAGGAGATCTTCTATTTCCATTTACAAGGTGAAAAATCCAGTGAAGACTGGAGGCTGTGGAGAGGATGCTTTACTATAACCGTAGAATATGGTTAAATAAGATCCCTCGTACCCTTCCATCGTTAGTAGAGCCTCTGTTTTAACGTTGTTGTTCAAAGCCAGGTTGGATGACTCACGGCAACAATATAGCTGTTTGAAATATTCCTCACATGCAACGATCTTGTCAGATTGTGCAGTGAAGTCTTCGTTCCCTCGCTTTATAGGGCCTTTCTCGATGTTGAATTTGGAGCTTTTACGGCCCATGAATTGATTTATAGTTTTAAAAACATCTGAAGATGGTCGCAGTGGTATCAGTCTGCTTTTATAGAAGTTGTTGACTTGTGATCTATACGTATTTGGATTTCACGGGAAATGCTCGTTATTTGTGTTTTTGTTCCAAATACTCCTCATGGAACCGGGTAAAGCTTCAATGATAATTACGCGTAAGCCGTTGGAGCATATGCTTCCGAGTTTTTATTAATTGAAGAGTCTCCTGAGTTAGACATCTATAAAGCGGGCTGCGTGGTATCTGGAAGGGGGCATGCTGGTTTAGACACTTTATAATGGTGAATGTTAGTGCCGAAATATGAGAGTCTATTTCTGCGTTCAAGAGAATGATATTTTCCGGTGGGAGATTCGGAAGGAGTTCTTTGAGGTCTTTTCTGAAGTTTGGCTAGTTAATGGAATTAAACGGTCTATAGTGAGGTGGGCAAGTACGAAGCTGGTATGTGTGATCTAAGGGTTATGTTGAGATGGATGCCATGATGGCCCAATAAGGAAATAAATGTGGAGCAAGTAAAGGGGATTATGGGACTGTTGAGGTCAGAGGATATTATGAAGTTATCTAAAAATGAATTCCCTCTAGGAGATGTTGGGACCCCAGCATTCGTTATGGATGCTGAGGGAAGGGCGTCCGCATGGAGCCATTCGAAAAGATAGTTATCGTTGGTATTCCTTGTGGAGTCCCCCACGTTTTCGTGTCTGGCATTAAGGTCTCCTCCTAGTATGAATGAGTCGTAGGATGAGGCTGTTTCGAGGATTTGGTTAAATGTAAATGGGATCTGGGGACCTAAATTGCACGGGAGGTATAGGAAGCCAATAAGAAGTTGGGCTAGGTTTCCATTGGGTCACTTGGTGTTGAGAATTGCTAACGTAATGAGGAATTATTTAGTCCAAAAAGGATTTGATGGATATCTAAATCATCTCGAAACAGTATCGCAGTACCTCTGCTGCTGTCATTCCGAAGCACATGGTAGTTCTCCGGACGGACTTCGTGGTGATGGTTAAGAACTGTCTCGTTCAGCAGGTGGATGTCGGGTTGGGAGAATTTGACCAAATCAACAATGTAGAGCCGCTTATCATGTGAGATTAGGGAGTTTATATTTTGGGATAGAATGATTCGTTTATTTGCAACCTTAAAGGTTAAAATAGTAATTGAGGAGCGCCATTGGCTTATCTTGGTTGGGAGCGGTGTCAAAGCATGGTAGGAAAGCCCTGACCTTAGATAGGAGTTCACTGAGAGACTCCCAGCTACTTCACGGTTATCTGTTGTAGGCGTTAGATGGGATCAGGAGTCGGTTAAAATAAAAGTATGGGGTGGAGTTCCGCTTCTTAAAGTGGTGTGGAGTTGCAGGGGTTGGTGTAATATTTGGATAGCTGGGTGAGTATATGTTCTGAGGCGCCATCCGCTCGGCTTCATTTTCGATTGCCCCGTTCAACAATCTTTTCCGTTCCGGGCAGCCGGAAAAATTGGCTGGGTGTCCATGGGTCTTGCACATGGTGCAGAATGGAGCGGTTACCAGTTTGTTCATATTTTTTCTGGGGCAACTTTCGCAAGTATGCGCCCCTCCACATGCTACACATCTCATGTTGAATCCGCAATTAGTCGATACGCGCCCGCATCTTTGATACCGATAGCACTGAACCAGATCACTCCTTTTGGGGCGTTCCCATACGGCTCGTTGGTTCAAAATGTAGCGCAGCTTAATTATTTCATTTTTAACAGCTTGCGATACCACTGTAACCCTAAATAAATCCAGGTTGATTTTATTTGCTATCGACCATGCAGTGGTAAGTGGACTGACAGTCTCGAGGCCTAAATTCAGAATTTGGCTGGCTATGTCCTCTCGAACAACCTCTGCTCCTAATTCTAAACTAATACCCCTTAGTGTCATGACACATTTTTTTTTCGCTTTGGGGGTGAATGAGTATCCCACTGCTTCCGTGTTTTTAAGTAGGTTCATGATGTAGTCGTGGGTCTCGAGTCTGTCCACTGTGACTTTAAGTCAGGAGATGGACAACTTTGTAATTCGGTACTTTAGACGAGTACCATCTGTAAGGGTGTACCTATCCATGATACCTTTAAACACCGTTGCTTTCAAATTTTCAATAAAATTTGGTGGGACCCACACCTTCTTCGCTCAATTGTTCGTCGCATCTGATTTATTATTTTGGCTATCGTTCGCCAGTGCGCTGAAATATTGGATTGGCATAGGAACCAAAGTTTTACGTTTTGCAACTAATTTATCCTTTGCTAATATAAAGTCATTTACCTTACAGTTAATGAGGTTGACATCATGGTTAAAGCTCGCATTCTTTGCTATTGTATCGTCCGCATTCATCATGTCCGAAGGCATTTCCTTGCGGGCGGCTTTGGTCTTTGGTTGCTCTTCATCTATCGTGTTTGCTTGCTGACACTAACTAGGCCATTTTGCCATCTTTGTAATACTGGCCAGGTGTATTTGATGGGCGCTTGCCCAAGATAAAGTTTCCGCTTTCATCTGGTCTTCAACTTTCAAACTTTATGTACATGATCTTGCATGATGAGATATACTTATAAATTTTCGTTTTCTGATAAGTTTTTAATAATTTCGATATTGACCAATTTGCACGCGTGTTGACAGTTTCAAATGCCAAACGGGAATCCTCAAGTAGGCATATATATATAAATTGTCCCGTGTTATAGTTCGCAGCCGAAAGCTTCAATGCCTCGGAAAAGTGACAACATACTGTCTCTTAAATTAAGTTAAAAGAGTTTATTTGCACAATAATTAATTTCACTACTTTACCAATAATAAAAATGTTATTATTTTTCACTTGTCCATAAATTTATGTTTCAACTGTCTTCGCTATCAATCAATATCGTCTTTCATTCGCACTTCGTTTTATTGCAGTTTTACTACTACCCTTTCCCATTCATTCAGCGCAGCTTTATATATGGTCTCTAGTCATTCAATCCATTTCTCGTAAAGGGTTTTCCAATAAGAGGTGTTATTTTGAATAGCCCGCTATTTCGGTAGATGTCACATTTGAAGCTGTCATTTTTAGGGGTTTTGTACTAAAATACAAAACCCTATTGCAATCACGACCTGTGTCCGTCTGTCCGTCCGTCCGTCTGTATGTCACAGCACTTTTTCTCCGAAACTATAGAGGCTACAGCCATTAAACTTTGTAGAAAGGCCAGAAGTGGTGACTTCTTGAAAGTTCAAGGGTGGAAAAATTTTCCAAAGGCGTTTAAGGGAGTCTCCCCATATAGGGAGGTGACCCCTAAAAAAAAATTTTCACCATTGGTAGTCGAGTAGGGTGTCGTTGGAAAGGTCTCAATGAGATCTTTTACTAACAAGTTTTAAAATTGCTTTATAAGTACCGAGGGGGCAGGGGAAGGAGAAATATACGAAGTTTTCGCGTACCCCCCCTCGCGATTGGACACCTTATATCCGAAAAATCAGAAAAATATCATGAATGTAGGCCTTCATGAGTACAACAACAACAGATACATGAGAATTCGAAATTCACTCAGCTTTGTTAGCAATAGTATGATTTATCGATTTTGTGTTTTCTTGCATAAAATCTAAACGGTACCTTTAAACTCAATAAAATTTAGCGAAGAGATGATAATTTATCAGATTGATCTTTTCTGAAAGTTTCATACAGATCAAATGGTATTTAATGAAGCTATAGCGATTTGAATTTTCCTGTATTACTATGGAGCAATATGCCCTGTATTACTATGGAAACATATGGCTATGGAGCCATATGCGCTTTTTACCGACTTAGACTCTACAGCTTTGCTAGACTTTGCATGAAAATTTCAGGAGTGGTAGATATCATGAAGATGAGTACATAAAATTGAAACAAGTCAAAGAGGCAGGAGAGAGCTCCTAGCTAAAGGGCTTTGTAACCATTCTAGGATTCGAAAAAATTGGCCATGAATCGATGATTACAGTACAGAAGAGTGGCCCCTAAAAAAAAAATTCATGAAAGGTAGCCGATATGAGTATCAATCGAAAGTTCTCTATGAGAGCTTTTCAAAACAGTTCTTAAACTGACAGTTTTTGCTTCAGTGGGGGCACAGGGGGGGAAATACATGAAAAATGTATTTCCTCCCTCGCGAATGGACACCCGTGATCTAAAAAATCTGAAAAAATTATCAAAGGAGATATTCATGGGTATAACTATAACAAATACCTCAGAAGTCAAAATTCGTTCAACTTTGTTAATAATAGTATGATCCTCGAATTTCACATTTTCTCCAATAAAATCGTCTTTGACATGTTTCATGATTTTATTCGTTGCTGGTTACTGCATTTTGTAAGTTAAGTACAAAACCCTTCTGACATGGGCATAGGTCTGTCTACCCAACTTATTTGACATTTGACAAGCAGAAACTATGCTATTAATTAAAAATTGAACGGTACATGCTTCAACATCGCATTGAAATTATTAATATTCACTATACAAATGGTGAAATGTTTACTGAGACGGCTCGTAAAACTCGAACATTTTTGAGTCATCGTAAAGCACCTTGTTGGACCGCAATACAAAAATTGGTGGAAAAATTCGAGCTGTTGGGACAACTTAGTGATGTGGAGAATAAAATCCGCGCACATCACTCAAGAGCACCAGAGAATATTGCTGCTGTAGCCGAAAGTGTTGAAGAAAACCCAGGTTTGTCCATTCCTCGTCGTACTTTGGAATGAGGCATTCCACAAACGTCATTACACCGTATTTTGCATAAAAATTTGGGTCTTAAGGCTTATAAAGTTCATTTAACACAAGAACTCAAGCCAGTCGGTCATCAACGAAGTCTTGTCTTTGCTGATTGGGTCCTTGAAATGCATGAAAATTATCCGGAATTCCATCGAAAAATCATTTTGAGTGATGAGGCCAATTTCCACCTCGGAGGCTTTGTCAACAAACAAAATTGTCGCATCTGGGGCTCAGAAAATCCAAGAGTTATTGTTGAAATGTCTCTCTATCCTCAACGTGTAACTGTTTGGTGTGATTTATGGTCTGGCGGATTCATTGGACCTCACTTTTCGAAAATGAGACTGGAGCAACAGTTATGGTGAATGGATTGCGCTATCGAGAGATGATTAATGATTTTTTATGGCTGGAATTGATCTGGATAATGTTTACTAACAACAAGACGGTGCTTCGTGCCATAAAAGCAACAAAACCATTGATCTTTTACGGGAAAAGTTTCCGGACCGCGTTATCTCTCGAAGAAAAGATCACAATTGGCCACCGAAATCTAGTGATTTAACTTCTTGCAACTTCTTCCTTTAGAGCCACGTGAAAGAGAAGGTCTACGCCAACAGTCCAGCGTCGATTCAAGACCTCAAAGATTGAATTCGTGAGGCTATCGAGGACATAGAGCATCCACTGTGCGATTTGGTTATGGAAAATATTATGAAAAGGATATGGTCCTGTGAGCGTGGTCGTGGTGGTCATTTGCCAGATCTAATTTTTAGGGTTTTGTACTAAAATACAAAACCCTATTGCAATCACGACCTGTGTCCGTCTGTCCGTCCGTCCGTCCGTCCGTCCGTCTGTATGTCACAGTACTTTTTCTCCGAAACTATAGAAGCTACAGTCATGCAACTTTGTGGAAAGGTCAGAAGTGGTGACCTCTTGAAAGTTCAATGGTGAAAAAAAATTTCAAAGGGGTTTAAGGGGGGTCTCCCCATATAGGGAAATGACCCCCCAAACAAAAAATTTCACCATTGGTAGTCGAATAGGGTGTCATTGGAAAGGTCTAAATGAGATCTTTTCAAAACAAGTCTTAAAATTGCTTTATGAGTACTGAGGGGGGTAGGGGAAGGGGAAATGTACGAACTTTTCGCGTACCCCCCCCTCGCGATTGGACACCTTTCATCCGAAAAATCTGAAAAAAATCATGGATGTAGGCCTTAATGAGTACAATAACAACAAATACATGAGAAGTCAAAATTCACTCAACTTTGTTAGTAATAGTATGATTTATTGATTTTATGTTTTCTTGAATAAAATCTAGACGGTACCCTTAAATTCAACAAAATTTAGCACACAGATGATTATTTATAAGATTAATCTTTTCTGAAAGTTTCATAAAGATCGAATAATATTTAACGAAGTTATAGCGATTTGAATTTTCCTGCATTACTATGGAACAATATGCCCTGTATTACTATGGAAACATATGGCTATGGAGCCATTTGCGCTTTTTACCGACTTAGAAACTACAGCTTTGCTAGGATTTGCATGAATGGTAGGTATCATGAAGATGAGTACAAACAATTGAAACAAGTCGGAAAGGCAGGAGAGAGCTCCTAGCAAAAGGGCTTTGTAACCATTCTCAGATTCTAAAAAACAGGCCATGAATCGATGATTACAGTACAGAGGAGTGGCCCCTGAAAAAAAAATTTCATGAAAGGTAGCCGATATGAGTATCAACTGAAAGTTCTCTATGAGAGCTTTTCAAAACAGTTCTTAAACTGACAGTTTTTGCTTCTGTGGGGGAAAGGGGGGGGGGGGGGGGGGGGAAATACATAAAAATGTGTTTCCTCCCTCGCGAATGGACACCCGTGATCTTAAAAAATCTGAAATAATTATCAAGGGAGATATTTGTGGGTATAACTATAACAAATACCTCAGAAGTCAAAATTCTTTCAACTTCGCTAATAATAGTATGATCCTCGAACATGACATGTTTCTTGATTTTATTCGTTACTGGTTATTGCATTGTGTAAGTTGAGTACAAAACCCTTCTGACATGAGCATAGGTCTGTCTACCCAACTTGTTTCCTATTAACCGCATGCCTTCTACTTTATTATGAAATAAACATCCGATCATTTGTATTAAAGAATGGCATTTTTCTTTTTATATCAAAATAACACCTTTAACCCTAAATATTTTTAAAGGAGAATAAGTAATTTTTCAGGGCTAGCAAAGCAAGAAATTTCAATTTAAGGTTGTCCAATGCCTTCAAAATACAAAAAATATGAAAGATACTATTAGAACCGGTGATGAGATGAAATTTTAAATTGAATCCACTGACGGGTTGAACTCTTCTCAAAACCTTAAGGCATATCCCCATTGATCTGAATCTGGTAATTTCTCATTTGCTTTTGTACCTACTTGTTGCTAATCAGAAATAGAAATCTCCCATTGTTATTCAAATGTAGTGATATGTAAATCCGCTTCTGTTACCTCACTAATTACAAACTACTTAAACAACTCGCTACACCTGAAGGCAACACATAATTAATGGGTATGTACTAATAACAATACAGCAACAAGATGAATCCTTTCCATACACAAACTGAATGCATTTGCCATAGGATGTTCAGTTACTCTGAAGGTACTAGAATTTCTCCTAGTTTCGTTCCTAAAATATCCTTCCATTGAGCTTTGTATTTACGCTTCGAGGTGAATTCAGTATTGGTTCCAAGTTTGTTGCGTATTACCACTTCATATAGGTACATATATTAGGATACTCTGTACCGGTTCAGACTTCTTCAATAATTTGGCATTAACATGTCCGTGCACACGCTAAACATTGATTAGATTTTAGCGTAATGTAAGTTAAACTGTAAGTAGTAAATTCAACTATACTTGCATGCTTGTGGGGGGTGCATTGAAAGGATTTCAAGATGAATGTCTGTTGAGAGACTCAATAGAACCTGACAGGATAATACGATTATGGTACATTGGAAGAGAATTTAATAAATGTTCCCTAAAGTGAACGGTTGAATGAATGTTTGTTAATTTTGGTTTGAATTGAATTTGGAAATTCGTTTCAGGGGTTTGATGTCGTAAAATGTCTACTTAAGGATGTATGGAAAGTTTGCCTGTAATGTAATAAAACCAGTGGAGCTGTGGTTTTTGAAGAAAATATGAAATAGGTCATTTTGCAAAAATCTATACTTTAGTATGACAATACACAACAAAAAAATCTTTGTGTAAAACTGCACAAAAAAAAACCCTTTAAAAGCAAACTTGAAGACATTGTTGAATCTTTAAAAACGTCTGATAGGACTTTGAAACTGTTTTATTAATCATTTTATACTAGACACCCAATATAAGAAAAGGCTCTATAAATTTATTACGAAGGCATGTTGGTAATTTTATTTATTTATCAAATCTAACAAGGTGTTCACACAAAAATAAATACAAATACATTTCCTTATGAATAAAATATAACATATAGTATGTCTTAATAGTTTCTTAAAAATATATAACTATCATAACATCACATTTTTATTGCCTTAACGTTACGAAAAAGGATAGGGACGAGTAGGAATTAGGACAAAATTAACTTGGAAACGGCTGTTTTAAATTGGGATCTTGAGATGGTTTGAGAATAAAGGTGACCTACACTGTTCAAAATTTTGCAACATCTATTTATTGGCTCGTTCTCACCATAGATCGTGGAATGTTTGGTTTCCACCAGTAAACAAGAATGTCGTGTAAATTTTGCTTGTTCGTTCAAGATTATCCTGTCGGCGAGGTACTGAACTTTAATAGTACCCCTGAGGACGTCAAATGCAAAGCAAGAGCCTATCATAGTCCTACGGGAGGCAAGTGAATTCATATTAAGAATAGATAGCCGATTTTCATATGATGGCAAATTATGAAAATTTTGTGGGTCGTACAGGGATCTCAAAGCAAATAGCAAGAACTGTTTTTGAACGGACTCCAATCTCGCTGTATGAATACCGAAAAACGGATTCCAAACGACACTAGCGTATTCGAGAATGGGGCGCACTAGTGATGTGTATAAAGTTTTTGTCACCCACAGATTTTTAAATTCTTTAGCACGCCGTTTGATGAAGCCTAGAACTTTATTAGCCCTGCTCTGAACTTCATCGTAATGTAAATTAAAGCGGATTTTCTTATCTAAGAGGACACCAAGATCTACTATACTCTCAACTCTGGCAAGCTTTATATTTTTGAGGTGATAATCATTGACCGAAATTTTATTTTTCCGAGAAAAACTAATCACCTGGCATTTCTCAAGGTTCAGATATAGACAGTTATTATTAGACCACTCCAGGAGGGAATTCATTTTATCTTGTAAGAACAGTGAGTCCTTTTGGGATGCTATAACGTGGTATAATTTTAGATAATCCGCATAAAATAAATCTGGTATGTCAGATAACACTTCAGACAGGTCCGATATAAATATGTTAAAAAGAAGCGGACCTAGATGACTGCCTCGAGGTACACCGGAATAGACTTGAATTTCGTTGGATAAATATCCCTGAAATTTGACGTTTTGAGTTCGATTTGATAGATAGGAATCTAGCCAATCAAACAGGGGGCCGGTGATTCCAAATTTACGTAGTTTAAGTGATAAAATCGTATGATTGACACGGTCAAACGCTTTACTAAAGTCAGTGTAAATTGCGTCGACTTGGTGTCCGTTTTCCATTGCACAGAGGATATTAGATACCATAATTGTGAGGTTTGTGATTGTGGATCGATTTTTTCTGAACCCATGTTGTTGGTCATTGAGACGTTGCTCAATAATGGGGGATATTTTAGAACACACTATTTTTTCAAATAATTTTGGGGTTGCTGATAATATGGCAATTCCTCTGTAATTTTCAACTGCCCGTTTACTTTTGTTTTTATATATAGGGGTCAAATGAGAAGATTTCTAGTATGCCGGAAACACGCCGCTCAATAGGGGTTTATTAAAAAGTATATGGAGAGGTGAAGCTAAATGATCCTTACATTGAAACAGAAAGGATGGTGGAAGTAAATCAGGGCCAGGACCATGGTTCAAGTCAAGTGTTTCAATTGCTTTAAATATATCTTCTTCTGAAACTGAGACTTCTTGAAGCAATGTTGTAAAATTTGGTTCTAGGTCATGTAGATGAGCTGGAGTGTTTGGCAAACAATACACAGATTGAAAGTGATCTGCAAAATACTTACAAATTTCTTCAGGGAGAGAGGAACAGCAGTCTTTATAAGTCATTTCCTCGGGATAGCCGTGAGCTTTGCGCTTTATATTCACAAAGTCAAAGAATTTTTTAGGGTTGGCAATTATGTTCTCGCCAATTACGTTAACATAAGTTTCATATGCCTCGGACGACATTAATTTGAATTCTTTTGCCAACTCATCATATTCTCTTTTAGTATCATCGCTCACTTTAGACCTATTATTCATAACTTTATACAATTTATTCCTTCTGTTTCTTAACTTACGAAGATTACTATTCAGCCAAGGCTCAGATAATTTGTCCTTTTTCTTAATTTTAGGTACATGGCTTTCAACGGTGCAAGAATAATTTGGTAAAATAAATTTACTGCATCATCTATATCTAACGCTGAAAGCCTACCAGTCCAGTCAATACTAGAAATGTAATTCTTAATGCTTTCGTAGTCAGCATTGCGAAAATCATATACAATGGAGTTATTGTACGAAAGATTATTGTGAGCTTCAGCAGTGGAAAATTCAATCGAAAGCGCGGAATGGTGAAGACTATTTGAGAAAAGGTTATCCGCATCACTAGTTGGATTAACCACAACTTCGTCATATGCATTAGTGAAAATGAGATCTAACCAGTTACCATTTTGATTTGGCGTCGGAACTACTTGTTGTAAATCATTGCAATAAAAGGTGGATACCAGGTTGAAATCATTATCATCTGAAAGGTTTACTGGAAGAAGACGATTGTCAAGTTCATCCACTATAAACTTTAAATTGGGCCTATTAAAATCACCAAATATCAAAATTCTATCTTCTTCATTCAAAAGCCCAACAATTGAAGAAATAATTCCACTTGCTTCATTGTACACTGTCTCACTGGACTTCGGAGGAATATAGAATACGCCTAGGTATAAGTCGAATTTATCAAATTTGATGCGAATTATTGCATGTTGGAATGTTTTATGTGCCGTAGTATTAATAAGATCACTTGAAAAGGAGTTGTGTACACCAATTAGCACACCCCCACCTCGCGTCAGTCCGGTGCTCTGAAAATCTCGATCGTCCCTATATATTGTCCAATCATTATCGAGAATCTCTTCATTAGGATACGAGTCATTTAACCAGGTTTCAGTGAAAGCAAGAACAGTGAAAGGGCATGACTTAGCGTCCAAAAAGAGTTTATTTAGTTTGCCTCTCATACCACCACAGTTGTGGTAGAACATTTTTAGGCAGTTAGAGGAATTAGTGTTATTATTGTGGACGAAAAAACTTACGATGCTGCTCCCGTGACTTTTGAAGTGAAAATATATAATTAGAGCTTACATATGAGGCGTAAGTTTCAAGGTCTTTTTTTGCTTGTTCGGAAGTTACTCCCAGTTGCTCGTGATAGCTGAGATATAGTTTGTGAAGGGCATCTAGATCTATTGGAAGACCTTCTCTTTGAATTAAAACTTTCAAATGGGTCTTCGTTTTGCCCTCGATGCATGTTGATTCAGGTGCTTTATGCATGTAGGATAGAAAGAGTCGAACAACCTCAAACAGCTTATGCTCCCATAGTCGTGATAAGAGATATCTACTCTCAATATAACTAGTAGAGTTAATTGTAGCTTTAACGACTGGAGGTAAAAGAGGGTCTAAGTAAGGTTCCTTTTCTATCATGGAGTTTTTTGGTGAACACGGTAATTGAATTGAATATTGTCGAGATGAAACCTGAACCCCATTTCTAACGAAATTTGGGTATTTGGAGGGACGTTTCAAGTTCTCAGGTTCATCAGTGGAGGTATGGTCTATCTGAATAAAACTATCATTATTTTCTCTTGAATCACCATCTAAACAGGATTCTTTTTCGGTCAAAGAGTTTTTGGATGAGCACGGTAGTTGAATTGAGCCTTCTTTTGATGGAACCTGAACTCCATTACTTGCAAAATTTTGGTGTTTAGAGTGACGTGTCATGTTCTCAGGTTCAAGAGCGGAGGTGTGGTCTTTCTGTTTGATACTATTAATGTTTGTTGGTAGATTACCATCTGAAGGATTTACTGGGTTTACAATATTATTAGTATTTAAAGGAAAAATGTTGTCAGTAGTATTAGTATTGATAGTATTGAGATTTTTGTTAGTTGTGAGAGCTTTTATTATATTATTTTTATATTTACTCGATACATCCTTACTGAAAACGGCTTTACTTGATTTCCACTTCTTGAAGCTCATCTCATTCCAAAAACACTACCATTCTTTGACTGATGGTTTGAAAATAGCCATGCATACTTCTGCGGGATAAAAACTTTAAAAGAGCGGCTGCGCTTATTACCTTGTGAAAGGTCCTGAACTCTGCAACCTTGAAGCAATAAGTTGTTTTCCAAGAATTTTTGCACTATAGTTGCATTGGTATTTTTCGGTGATTTTTTTAGACAAAATATGCTATAGTCTTCGTCTTCGCTATGGCGATTGCTTATGACATTTGCGGCCTTCAACTTCCTGAGCCTACCATTCCACTCATCCTCTGACCAAAACGTGCCTAATTTGAAGATGGATCTTAAGACTTCTGGGCCTAGCTTTGAAGCTGTTTGATTCGAAGATGTTGGAGATATTTCTGATGACTCCAGATTAACTGTATTATATTGATCGGAAGAAGCACATTGTGTACAATACTGCTGGAGTAGTCTCTGCTCCAATGAATCGCATTTATTTTCGATTCACTGCAATTTTCTTAACACTTCCGGTTGTTGAAGCAAGTCATTTCGGTCTAACAGGTCTAACAGCGTTTTAGTGATGTTTTTTCCTCACTCAAGTCTTCCCTTACAGATGGTGGCTGGATGTTGGATAGCTGCTCATTCATTGAAATTAAACGAGTGTTAAAAATTTCGAGGGCCTTATATATTTTTTATTACTATTTGATAGGCTCGTTGCTAACTCATCAAAGCTGCTAGCCATCTCTATAAAGCTCTCGTCGTTTGCACGAGAATTCAATCTTTGCTTGTCAATCATTTGGTCTTTCTCTTCCATAAGATCATTTATGTGACCAATGATTCTTTCATACATGTTTTAATCTTCAATGTCTTTCTCCATCTCAAACCTCCCTCTACCCTTCTTGCCACACACTCATTATGAAACTATAATTGTACATTTGATTTAATGATGTCGTTGTCGATGTCCTTAAAAAAATGATGATGTTTATTCGATATTCAGCAATCACGCAAGACCAAAACCATTGTTAATGCTTAAGTTCTCGAGCAGCACAATCCTTTAGTTCTTATTTTTCTTCTAAGCACTACAGCCCCTCTCGGGCCTTCGCTTCCTGCAAATAGTGCCTCCGACTGTCTCGGTCCATTGACCGCGTCCTCCAATTTCTAAATCCGAGCAGCGATGAACTGCCTTCGTCGACCGAGTCAGACCAGCGTTTCCCCGGTTTCTCCAGTGGTCTCCGGCCTTCAGTTCTCCCAACGAATGCCTTTTTGGGTATCCGTTGTTCATCCATACGATTCATGTGGCCAGCTCATTGCAGCTTCCGCAGTGTTGCAATCGTTGAAATCTCCGCCTCGTCAAAAATTTCATACGAGTACAGCTCATGGTTGTATCGAATTCGCCATTGGTCCCCGTCTAGCTTCGCTACGATTATTCGCCTCAGGGCCCGTTGCTCAAAGGCGTTCAATATATTTGCGGATGCTTGGATTAGGGTCCATGTTACACACCCATAGCATAGCACAGGTCTTATCACAGATTTGTATACTTGGAGCTTTGTTTTCCTGTGTATGCAGCTGGTCTTCAAGATTGTCAATGCTGAATAAAATATTTTATTTGCGAGCTGTATTTTTCGCCAAAATAACGAAAACGGGCAATGAAAGCGACAAAATACTCTTTCATTGCCCGTTTCGGTTATTTTGGCGCACAAATACACAAATTTGCCAACATTTTCGATACTGTATTCGCCAAGTGTTATATTTTATGTATTTGGGGTATTTTCCCTCGATTGCGTCATTAGCTTTGTTTTATTTTCGTTGATTTGTAGCTCAACTAGTTTTGCTTTGCTGTCTAGTTTCAGGAAGAGTTGTTTGGCAGTCGTTACTGACCGTGATAAGCTGTTGATGTCGTCCGCAAAGGCAGCTATTTGGCTCGACTTGAAAAGTATTGTACCTCGTGTATTACAGGTACATCCTTATGACGTATTCTAGAGCCAAATTGAATGGCAATGGAGCCAGCCCATCTCCCTGCTTTAGTCCGATATTTGTATCAAAGGCTTCGGTGAGTTGGTTATTGATGCGCACTTGGGAGGTCGTCGACGTCATTGTCATTTTGGTAAGACGGAATAATTGGGTTGGGATGCCAAAGCAAAGCATTATTTGGTACAGTACTTTACAATCAATACTGTCGTATGCTTGCTTGAAGTCAACAAAAATTTGGGGAACGTACGTGCTTGACAGTGAACAATTGGTCTATCGCCGATCTGCCTGCTCTAAAACTACCTTGATACTCCCCAATAATGCTTTTGGTGTCTGATCAGATTTTATTCTTTAAGATCTTTGAAAAAATTTTGTACGCCGTACAAAGTTGTGATATGCCTCTATACTTTTCGCACTGTAGCTTGTCACCTTTTTTGTGGATAGGGAATATAATTGATTGGCTCCACTCTTTCGGTATATGTTTTTGTTGCCAAATGTGCCGGATGACTTTGTGAATAGCTTGATGAACACTACTGCCTTCATATTTGATGAGCTCCACTGAAATCTCATCAATGCACGGCGCTTTATTATTCTTTTGCGCTTTGATGGTGGAACAAACTTCATCCAGAGTTGGTGGGGCCAATAGAAGCTCTACGCAGACATCTCTAGGTTCCGATGTTCTGGAGCTGTGCGGAGGATTAAGGAGGTTCTTGAAATATGATGCCCATCTTTCCTTAATCTTGGTTTCATCAGCGACGGTATTGCCGATGCCACCATAATAGAGCGTGGTTTGGGGCATATAACCACGTTTCAGGCTTTTCGATACTTTGTATGCTTGTCTCGTATTTTTGCTTGCAAAACTTCTCAATTGGTCGTCATTGTATTTTCTTTTCTTAATCCTAATTATCTTATTCGCTACTCTTCTGAGATTTACAGCGTGTTCTCTCTTCGTCCTGGTTTTCCTACCTACGTGTTCTTTGTACGCCTGATTCTTTTTGTCTAATGCATTCTGGCATTCATCATCGAACCAATCATTCTTCTTGCGCTGGGCTTGATGTCCGATCGTCTGTTCTGCCATGGTCCTGATACTCGCTTTCACTTCCCTCCAGAGCTCGTTGCTCGTCTTTGATGATGCGTCTGATAAGATGGGAGTCAGGTGGTTGTCGAAGGTCTTCGTGAAATTTTCGGCCACAGATGCCGTTTGGAGCCTTTCAATGTCAAATTTTTGCAGCGGGCTGGTGTTACACCCGCTTTTTATTCCACGGGAGCCACAATGGCCCCCAGGGAAATTGAGGTGCTCCGGCGGGGCTTACGGACCCAGTTTAGCTCGTCCGGAGACGGGCGTGGGATGCCTCTCGCTTGTCCCTCAAGGCCCCAATAAACCGCCAAGCGAGAATGCGGCTTGACGGAATAACCAACGTCACGATTCGCCCGAACCCTACCTACCGAGCACACAAGGACTACCACTCAACCTTTACACCTGCACAACCTTGCCACCCTTATGCGACCCTCCTACACTCGTTTCTAACACTAACCATAGCCGGGTTCACCACACCAACCCCAAACACTTTGATATATCACCGATTTCACTTTTTTATTAATCTTTCACTTCGACTTGCCACTCGAGCCGCACCCGTCACATTCTGTAATATGGAAAATTTTTTACCTTTCTTCTCACTTTACCTCTAAAAACGTAAATTTTATCAATCAAATACGGGAGGGTAAAATTTCAAATCATATAATAAAATTTCCAAATCTTATGCAAGCAAACATCTGGTTTATGTTAAACTAAAAGGAACTAACTTCTAAATAGTACCTACAAGGGGCCCCTTCGCTATCTGCATCCGTTGGTGCACTTTTATATTACTTCGACGTCTGGGCTCTGCTTGTCGCATCGCACTTAATATTTTCTTCGCACTTGCCGCCTCTCGTCGCTTCGCGCTTGCTGATTTATATTTTCTTCGCACTTGCCACTTCTCGTCGCTTCGCACTTGGTACTTAGAATTTTCTTCGCACTTGCCGCTTCCCAGCACATCTGTTTCGCCACACCCGTGGGGAAAGAAAAAGAGGAGGCGCGTTATTCTTCGCGAGCTTTTATAATCTCCTCCTAACGGCCAATGTCCCGCTTTTTGACCAAATACTATTGTCTCCGGTCATCCACCTCTTCAGCGTGGTAGTTTCTTTCTGCCGCCACTTGGTTTCCGCTCCGCTCTGGTGGTGATCACTCCAAGTGCGGCTGAATTGGCTGAACATAATTCACTGACAGTTTGGCATACCAGTGGTGTTTATTTACTTTTATTTTGAGGAGGAACTTTTATTTCGAACTTTTATCTCGGGAAATTGTGCCACGATTGTGTTCTATAATTTTTTCCGAAATCCGCCCCAAATTAGTGCTTTTCGTGTGTCACAAAGGTTTCTCGGTTTTCTGCCATTTTCCCGGGGAATAGTCTTCAGGTGTGTATGTTTATATTTAAGATGCTGTGCAATAATTTTATTTTCTTTTTGCAACGTCGGTGCTCGACGGTTTGGGAATTCATTCAGGTAGATTTTGTGAGTTTATCTTCGTAAATTAGAGAAACAGGATTGAAAATGATTAATGTCGCTCCCACAATTGATGATTTGCCTGGAATAATTAAAGATGTTTCGCCTAGGTATAAAGAAACAGTCTCGGTAATGGAAACGAAAATGATGGCTCATCCCGCGTATGGGAAACCGTATGAAAAGTTGACAGCAGACTTTGACCTCAGAGCACCATTAGTACGTGGAAAGATTTGGACGTGTTTACATTGCACGCGAAGTTAACACTCGCTTCATGGTTGCAATAAAAATTATGTTCAAGTCGGAACTCAGCAAAGGACAAGTAGAGCGGCAGCTTCTCCGTAAAATTGAAATGCAGTCCCGATTAAAGCATCCATATATTCTGCGCTTGTATACCTGGTTCCATGATGAACAGAGAATCTATCTAGCTCTTGAACTGGCTACTCAGGGTGCATTGTATAAACATCTCCTATGCATCGTTTCGGTGAACATCAAACACATCTCCAGTGGCAGATGCTGTAAACTATTGTCACCTGAACAATGTTATCCATCGTGATTTAAAGCCAGAGAACATTTTATTGACTTCTGACGATAATGTTAAATTGGCAGATTTTCACTTGTTTGTTCAAAAAATTGCTGATTCCGTTTCGGGCTGTGATTTTCTTGTTGTAGTGAAGTACTTCGTACTTATTTTGATATAAATTTACAAAGCTTACTCGGCAAATTTGTCAATTCGGTCAATTCACTATCAGTTAAACGTGCTAATTTGATCGTGTTATTTCTTCTGAGTTCGTTCTTAAAACGAGCAGTCGGTATGCCTGAAGTGGCTTTGACCACAGTTGATTTGCCGTGCACCCTATAGTGCCAATATTGATGGTTGCCTGGCGGGAAATTACCTCGGCGAAAGTGCCGTCGACTTGGTGATATCCATCTGTGATATATCCTGCTTTTGCAGATTCGAATGACCGATAGTCTGCCCTTCGCCCGATGACAATTCTGTTTGTTTAAAATAACAAATATTCGTACTTAAGCTACTTTTATGAGTACAATTTGGAGTGGCAAACAAACCCTAGTCGAGTGCGGCTTAGTTTTCTGAATCTACCGAGTCACGCAAATGCTACGATAGTGTTCAGGATGAGGTAATGATGACGTCCTTCTGTTTTATCCGTAACACTGGTCCTTGCCGAATATGCCTTTGACACACGACATCAATAGGTTAATTTGATCAAGTAATGATCTTAGTTACAATTGGCTCCTTGGTATGTACGGACGTTAAGTATGCTCGAGGCCCAACGTTGTTGGATCAGAACATGATCGATCTGGTTTTGTGTGTTGCCATCCGGTGATACCCAGGTCATTTGTTCTTGAATCAGTTTCTTCTTGAATTAGTTTGGTAGTGTCAAGCTTTCATAGCTGGGGGTGTGCAGATAATATTTTGTTTCTCCCTTCTCAAAAATAGAATCAAATCCTACCTCACTAGTTTTTCTTGGGCGCGCTAAAACAAAAACGTCCAAAAAGTATACGTTGAATGCATCGTCCAGCAAGCCAGGGCAAAGATGTCAGAACCATAGCTGATAAGGCTCCAGCAGGTGTATCGGCACTCTGCCTAGTGATGGCAAATGTGCGCGACTACCTATGGTAATCAAGACAGCGACTTTCTATCAATGTCGTGCAGTATGTACTAACGTATAGATAAAAATATGATGCGACCCCCTCAGCAAGGAGCCACACTGGTAGCACCTGGTATAGGTGCAGTGACTAGCGCTGATGATTACATTTGCATACCAAAAAGTCTCACTCGAAGGCAATAAGGAGGCAGGTCCGCACGAAAAGCTGCAACGCTCGCTCAGCGATCAGCAACAATTCTGGGTGGGTTAACTAAACAAAGGGCAGATAAACGTCATGCCTTATCCCTGATCAGATGCCATGGCTCAGCCGAAGTCTTAGTTATACTGACTTTTACCTGACTTAGCTCTTGAGATGGCATGGATACTTTCACTTTTGCCTGCACAAGATTGGCAAGTTACGGTCTTCTGAGTGCATATTTTACACAAAAGCAGAGAATGACACCTGTCATATGTTTTTTTTTTGCGCGCAATAGATGAGAACGGCTGAGTGTCAATCTACTCTAGGAAACAAGAGAGCTCTTTCCAGAATCTCTCATTAAAGAGACGAGCATATCACTTCCTTGAATGGTGTACAAAACATTTTCAAAGATCTTAGAAAATAAAATCAGATCAACCGCCAACAATATTATTTGGAAGTATTATGGTAGCTTTAGAGCTGTAGATAGACGATAGATTAATTATTTAGAGAGAATCAGGTACTTGAAAAATGCTGGGAGTTCAACATAGATTCACGCCAAATGGCAGATTGGATACAGCCATGAGATGTATGAAATTTTTAAAAAGTCGGAGGTCTCAACGATTTTAAGACTCCGGAAGCTGCAATGAACTCACCACATGATTCGGCTACCCAAAAAGGTGTTCGTTGGGAGAACTGCAGGGTGGAGACTAGTGGGGTAACAGACGAAACACTGGTCTGACTTGGTCCGAGGAAGACAGCTCAACGTTGCTCGGATTTTGATTTAGGGGACGTGGCCAATGGATCGAGACAGTTGAAATGAAGTAACGAGAGGTACTCTCAAGTACCTGCAATTACAAAATATTAAATATTCATCGTTTAAAATATTTATATGCATTCATCAAAACAAACACTGAAATCATTAATCGATTCCCAAAGCAAATATAATGCAACATCAATAATTATTTCTCAAAGCAAATGTAGTATTTTTATATGTAGAACACGGACTTGAAACGTAATGCTGTACCTACGAGTACCTCATTAACAAACATTCAGTTCTTTCACTTCTACTTTCTTCCGCACTCTAGAAAGTAAACGAAAGCATTGCCATGTGCATTCTTATGGTCAGCTCGTAATCACGCGGGACCATGAAATTTATGACTTAGAAAAAGGTCATAAATTGCATTTGTACGCTCCATTGATTATACCGTTGTAGCCAATGACTAGTGTAATGAATGAAAACGAATGTTATCGAAATAAAACAAATATGTTAGATGATTAATGTGTCACGAGACAATACAAATTGAATGTTGGCTAATGAGGGCATGGGAAAATTATTGTTTGTGGATTTATGAAAATTTTTAAGTATAAAATGAGTGTAGAATTGGAGTTCAATATCAGAAGATTCTGACCCATGACTTGATAAAATTAAAGAACGAGAAAAGGATTTTTCTGTTCAAGAAATTCTTTGTCTGTTTCTCTGGCCAAACATAGGTATTATTTGCTGTATAAAAGCTTGGCTTTGGTGCACATCTAATCTGGTCTGATTAATTCAGGTGAGACTACAAAGGTAAATTTATTATAAATATATTCCTGGATTTCAAAGGACTAATTTATCACTACGAAAAAAAAATAAAAAATGTGTCCAAGATCCAGTGTGGCTCATATGTACACTCTTTTCTTTAATGTCCCATTTCACTTCATTTGTAGCACTGGGAACTTCTATCGAGTCCTCTGAATACTTGTGCGGTGTGACCATAGCCATGGAATTTAAAGCATTGAAGAGGCACTACTCTTCTCCCTATCTTGCAGACAACCCACCCTTTTCAAACTTTGTACTTGTTTCAAAATTGTTCGGTGCCCTTTCTGCTCAAGTCAATGATGGCCATGCGTTATCTTCAGTGGTTTTCTGATATCAGTCCGCTATGATCCTACCCACAAATATGATCAAAGGACTTGTATAGTAAGAAGGTCCTTCAATGCAAAGTTGCCCTGTAGTTTCGATTACCTAAAATTTTTACAGGGAAGGATGAGGTTTTTCACAAAATAAAAAAAAACTCGCGTCTTGCCATCATATTTTATTAGCTTTTGTGGGAAAAGCCTTGCGGCGTAAAAACCCACGATAATTTGAGTGTACAATGATTGTGTGTATGTGAATGCATGTGTTAGTCCCAACAACAAATCCTGATGGGTAGGAAGTGAGGTTTTGGTTAAAGATACGGTCCCATATCGCCAACCCCGTTGGATCGGAAGTGGTGTTTTTTGATAGGGGACACGATCCCATATCGTCAGCCCTGTTTGGTTGGATGTGTATCGTATGGGTCCTGGACGGAAATGTGACCGCAACGCGAGAGCCCATGTGTCTTGTTGCGTACCTCGGAGGTAACTGTCAAGTGTTGAAAGCGGGTATGCGCACACATGTCGACCGCGTTGGTACGGAACGCTTGGCATTCATGCATGAGCACGGCAGCGCACACCGCGTTTGTCGTATCGTATCGTGTGGGTCGCACTGGTGCGATTCGGATTGAAAACGTGTATGTACTAACAACAATAATTTTCGGCGCTTACACCAAACATCCTCCCCCCGTTGGGAGTGTTAGCGAACAAGATAATTCAAGAAAATAAGACATAGTTTTTGCATATATATCGAACATGAATGGTTTACAAAGATGAGCTTACAATCAAAATAATGGGCCATTAGATTGGCAATAAATATCAAAATACAAAATATAATGATTAATAACGAAATTACACAGAGGTATCGTGACTTAATTTCAAAAAATGAAGAAAATATATCCCCCTTTTATGAATGCTCAAAGCTGAACATGAGATCGACAAATAGAAAAGATATAAGAAATGTTTGAATTGTTTGTAGGCAATGCGCATAACGTAAATTTCTTGTATATTCCTTGCGTTATATTAGTCGTGACCACTAAGACCACGCCATCGGATGAGGCTCGACCAGTCGCCATTGCATGCTTGGTTGGTGTTTGTCGATCAGTAAGACGATCATGTCTAGCGCAATGTTGGCGCTTGGATTTATCCATTTTTGACGTTTCTGTAATTCGCTTAAGTACTCGAGCTGCCGCCTACACGAAATATCTTGACGCATTTTGGTGATGAGTTGCCACGACGATAAGTGATTATTTGCAACAGGAACAAAATCATTTCCCGGCAGCATCATGAGAGGCTTACTGATGAGAAAACGCACTGGCATTAATGCAATCGTTCGGATCAGTGGACATAGGGCACAAAATCCTTGCCATTATTGCCTCTGTTGCAAGTCTTGATGGTACTCTTTAGACCATCGGCGCCAGAAGGCTTCGTGAAGACCTCTGACCAATTTCCATCGAGTTAAAAGAGGCGTAAATGGGCCAAATTTTGGATCTGGAATTGTTGTTAAAGGTTCGCGGATCGAGAAATGGCCTGGTGTTAGTGCGTATACATCAGTTGGATTCGCTGACATCTAGCTGATTGGTCAGGAATTCAGTAGGGCCTCTATTAGGCAGATTGCCGTACTTAGCTCCTCATGTGTCAGCGAAGCGCATCCTACCATTCATTTCAAATGATATTTAGCGGATTTAATTCCGGCTTCCTATAGCCCACTGAAGTAAAGGGAGCGTGGCGGTATGCACAATCATTCTATACCTTCATCGGCACAGCTATCCTCAGTAATTCTCAGTAAAGTGAGTACCTGGAGCTCCGTGTTTGCTCCAACAAAATTTGTAGCGTTATCACTAAAGGCCCTTGCTTTGAGATGAACCGCTTAAGACACCCAATGAAGGCCACTGATGAAAGGTTACAAACTAGCTCCAAGTGAATGGCCTTTGTTGTTTGGACGTTTCCCACGAATTTTATGGTGCACCTGGATTGGACCACAAAAGTCGTCTCCAACATGGAGAAATGGCCTCGATCTTCGTACTATGTCTGCTGGTAAGTCCTCCATTAATTGAGTTAGAGTTTTTGGTTTAAGCTGTGCACACAGAATGCATTGTCAAACTGTTTTGGATGCCATCCTTCTGTCATTAATGCACCAAAATGTTTCACGTGACGCATAATGAAGCGCTAGTGCTTCTGCGTGGCGATTTGGTGATATCAGCAACGGGTGCTGGGCGTTCGTTGGAATAACACCATTTTTAATTCGCCCAGCAACGCGTATAAGTACGTCTGGATCTATGAATGGTGTTAAGAACCGAAGTTTGCTGTTTTGATGGACTGCTCCTTTGTTTGGTAGATGTTTAAGATCTTCTTCAAAGTATTCGACCTGTATTACGGCAACAATTATCTTGAGTGCATCCTCTATTTCCAATGGGTAAGCGTTTGAAATTATGATGATGGTTTATGCGTCGTATGATTTGGGTTTGCAAACCACTTGAACTAATCAAAACCGTCTTTTGCTTTAGCAATTCCGGAAGTTCTTCCGTGATTACTGTCTGCATCGCGTTTGATGCTGGCAGTTGCTGTTTTAAAAACTCGGAACCTTCAAACCAGAGTTTATTCGAACATAGTTTGCTGGGAGATACTCCTCGGGAAGCAATATCCGCTGGGTTGCTGGCTGAATCAATGTGCTGCCAGATGTTCGGTTCGGTCAAAGTTTGAATATAAGCCACTCGATTGCCGACAAAGGTGGTAAATTTAGATGACGGCAAGGTTATCTATTGGAGAACAATTTGAGAATCACTCCAATAAAAAACTCTTTCAATCTCTGTAGATATAGAAATTCGGACCTTTCTCATAAGCTGAGCAAGTAGCTTGGTCCCGCATAGTTCTAGCCGCGCTATTGTTGTTTTGTTTGTTTTAATAAGTATTTGCCGGAACATTTTTTGTATCTCCGTACTTAAATGTGCAAAACCTGATCAAAATTCTAAACAGTTCATCTTGCAGAGAAGGTCCCGTATGCATTTTGTCATTCAGACACAAATTGTTTGACGTCTTTGCGGATCCATCGAATACTACTCGTAATTTAGTAGTTGTATTGTCTGGGCGCAGCACACTATGATTAGGTAGGTAGTACTGGGGCGTATTGTGTACTGCGTCAAGATGTGAAGAGTCAAGATCGGGTTCCAAGTGACCTAAAGCCAAATAATCGTTTATGAAATTTATGTACATTGACTGCAGTTCATCGTTTCTGTCCAACTTCCTCAGCAAACTTCTAAGCGTCAGTTCTGCTAAGTTTCTCGACTCTCCTAGACTTGAAGGTGAACGGAAGAATGGTAATTGGACTACAAATCTTCCCTCATTGTTTCTTGTTACTGCAGATTCGAAGAATTCCTCGCACTGACTATCTTCTTCTGATATTTTCTGTTCCACTTCTTCAACTTCCTTCATAGTCCAAAAGCGTTCAAGCTGCTTGTTGAACCCTGTCAAAGTGCCGCAAAAAATGTTTTCGTTACATTGATACTACTATCAACCTGACCGATTGCCACCCATCTTAGCACAGTGTTTTGCAGAGCTGGTAGTGTAGGGCCCATGGTTATTTTTTCACTGCATAAAAAAGAACAAAATAGCTCCACACGAATAAGAAGATCAATATTCTTGGGCCGATTGAAGTGCGGATCAGCAAGCGAAATATTCTTAGGAATTGGCCAACTTGATGTGTTTAAGTTTTGTGCTGGATGTTTGGTTGTTATCTCGCTGATAACCAGGGCTTCTAGTGGTGCCTCGTAGCTGGATAGCTTAGACTTCGGACGTTAGAACACACTATGTCTAGATTGCTGTGTAGAATTGCCGATTCCAACAATCTCATGGTTGTCTCTTTTTCCTTTGAAACCAAGTTTGGCGCAAAATCTTTCAGTGATTAAGTGAGGCCGTGAACCTGTGTCTAATAAGTCTCTTGCATGAATCGCGATTGATGATAAAAACTTCTGCTGTGACCAACAAAACGTAGAATAAGTTGTCAACTTTGCCTTTGACCGCCAGCGATTTGCTTTCTGTGATAAATTTCTTTGGGATGGCCTCGTTGCCCCTTGCGTCATTGTCAAGCAGTATGTGATGCTACTTCCCACATTTTGTCAAGCTTTGTGAGGCGCACACATTTACTGCATGACTTGCTCTCAAACAATTGAAGCACAGCTGCCACTTGTTTGCGAGTTTTTTCCTGTCGGCTTGATTCAGGTTTACAAAACCAATGCATTGATATAGTTGATCTACTCCTCTACACATCTTTTAACCACTATCCGCTGCTGTTAGGGCCATTTTGGAGACCTTTGGTTTGGTCGTTGTCACACCCATTGCTTCCATAGCTTGGAACCGAAACTCTAGGAACCGCAAAAATTGGTACATGGATGGCGATTCTCTTGGCGAAGAAAGCGAACGCTCGAATGCTATATGTATAGTGCTGTCCAGTTTTTTCAGCAACAGGAATATCAAAATTGGATCCCATCGATCTATGTTCACCTCCAACGTTTGGAGCCCCCAAATGCATTCTTGCGTAATGTCATGTAGCTCCTTCAACTTATTGGCTGTTTCCTGGCTAATATTTGGCTGCAAAATGAGCTTCTGTATGATAGAGGTGACTAGTAAGCGTCTATTCTGATGGCGTTACTTTATGAGTTCCTAAGCTGGACTGTAATTTTTGTCACACACTGGAAGGTGCTTAATTAGCGCTTCGGCTTCACCTTCCACGTTTACCTTAAAATAAAATAGTTTTTGTGTGGGTCCTTAGTTGCTCTTGTCAATCAGCAGCAAAACAAGTCTTGGAATTCTTGCCACCGTAAGTAGTTTCTGTCAAACTTGGGCAACTGGATCTGTAGAAGCTCTATGGTTGGAATTGACGAGGATGTGCCACTTGAAGATGTTAGGATTGAGGATCTAGCTTCATCATTCTAATTTGAAGAACTTCGACCTCTTCTTCCATCTTCGTGTATGCCTCGGCATCGTAATCACTAGGAATGACAGCTGATTTTAAAATACTGAAGCACTTGACTTGAATTCCTTCCCAATGTTTTTACTCTGGAGGGCGCTGTCTCGAACGCAGAGGGCAAAGTGCCTCAGATGGATCCGCGGGGAAAACGAATCCTGAAAATGGCGGCCAGGACGGCGCTCGTCGTACTAAACTCCGGAAATACGCCGACTTTCCGCCGTATTGGCTGCGAGGGAACCATACCGGACGTAACATTTGCCTCGGAGTCCTTAGTACGGAGGATACGCAACTGGAAAGTATTAGAGGACTACTCAGCCAGTGATCACCAGTGCATTCTGCTTGAGATAAGTGATGCTGTCTCCCGACGTCCGTGCTCTCGGCCTTCTACAACTGGATGGAACATTGGAAGAATGGACGTCGAGAGGTTCGTCAAGGTTCTCACAGCAGGTGAGCCGCTGCAGGGAGCTCCGGAGGGGACGGAAGAACTGGCAGCTCAAGAAGTGGTGAACTCTACTATGAGCATAATCACAACTGCTTGCTGCGCTTCTATGCTCCGTCGAAGAACCCGGCACGGCAGGCCCCCAGTGTACTGGTGGTCTACTGAAATCGCTGAAAAGCGGAGGGAGTGTCACAAGCTTTGGTGTGAAGCTCAACGGGCGCGGAACCGTGACGAGGCATGCAACCAGGTGGCAGCATATAAGTCGACCAGGAAATGCCTTTGCAAACTGATCAACAGTAGCAAAGCTCGCTGCTGGCAAGACCTAGTGGACAATGTGAACAAGGATCCGTGGGGCCTTGGCTCCAAGCTGGTCATGCGGAAACTTGGTGCCCTACGGAAGCCTTGTATACATGACGCGGACAAGATGGACGCGAAAGTGCGGGGACTCTTCCCCGCCCATCCCGTCCGTGTTGACGCTGTCCATGGTGAAACAGCAGTAGAGTGCCCACTCTTCACACAGCTGGAGCTGGAGGAGGCAGTTCACTCATTGAAAGCGAGGAAGGCTCCAGGTCCAGATGGTGTTCCAGCTGAGGTTTTGCAGCTCGTCTATCACCATTGTCCTGACTTGCTGCTCAGCACATTCAACGCTTGCCTACGGGACGAGATTTTCCCGGTACGATGGAAGGTGGCGAGGCTCGTGCTGATCAGCAAGGGAAAGGGAAATCTCGAATCGCCGTCTGCAAACCGCCCGTTATGCATGCTAGACATGGCTGGGAAAGTGCTAGAGAAACTCATCAAGGGAAGACTTACTGACGCGATTCGTGCTGCTGGGAACCTATCTCTTCGGCAGTACGGCTTTAGAGCAGGACGTTCTACCATTGATGCGATTGCAGAGGTGGTGAACGCGGTCCAAAAGGCAGAGGCATATAGTCGCATTAAGCGATGGATCGTCCTGTTGGTGACACTCGACGTCAGGAATGCCTTCAACTCCACTATATGGGTGGATATTCTGGACACGCTGGAAAACTCTTTTCAAGTTCCAGAATATCTAATGCGGCTTTTGGGGAACTACCTCAAGGACCGAAGCCTGCTCTACGACACGACACAGGGCCAACGAAGGATGGAAATTACATCGGGTGTTGCCCAGGGATCTATCCTTGGTCCGGACCTGTGGAACGTGTCTTACGACGGGCTACTGAGACTTGAGATGCCAGATGAGTCGCGCTTGGTCGGCTATGCGGATGATGTTTCAGCTCTGGTCGCCAGACGCACCGTTGAACAAGCACAACTTAAGCTAGGTATGCTAATGCGCCGAGTGAGGGACTGGATGACGGCTCGCGGGCTCAGTTTAGCACTGGAGAAAACCGAAGTGGTCATCTTGACAAAAAAGAGAATTCCTAGAGTAAGGATGATCAGTATTGGAGATATATAGGTCGAATCGAAGCCAGCGGTGAAGTACCTTGGGCTACTGATCGACTCTAGGATGAGTTTCTCTAAGCAAATCAGGGCAACGGCTGAGATGGCTGTTTCGGAAATATCGGCCCTGAGTCGACTTATGGCCAACGTAGGGGGCCCCAGCCCATCAAGAAGACGCCTCTTGATGAGTGCTATAGGGTCAGTGCTACTGTACGGAGCAGAGGTATGGGGCGACGCTCTCAGCAAGGAGGTATACCGAAAACGATTGGCACAGGTACAGACAAGAGGAGCACTGAGAATTGCATCTTCGTATCCAACAGTCTCCGACTCGGCGGTGAGAGTGATTGCAGGCGTGATGCCTGTCGCCCTCCTTGCTAGAGAGCGCCGCGCTATTTACCTGCGCCGAAACGAGGATGCGAGGGAGATGGTTGTCCGCGAGGAGAGACAACGCTCGCTCAACGATTGGCAGCAGTCTTGGAGGAATCGCACGAAGGGAAGGTGGACTGCGCGCCTCATCTCGGATGTGAGACCATGACTAAATCAAAGGCATGGTGAAACTGACTTCTATCTGACCCAGCTTTTGAGCGGGCACGGGTGTTTTCAGTCTTACCTGCACAAGATCGGTAAGTCACGGTCTCCCGATTGTCGGTTTTGCCCAGGAGAGGAAGACAATGCCTGTCGCACATTTTTTGCGTGTACAAAATGGGTCAGGCTGCGAAGCGAACTCAACAGGGAGACGGCAGAGCTCACCCCGGATAATATAGTTGCGGTGATGCTCGAATCGGTTGACAAATGGAACCAGGTGGCACATTATGCTCGGGCAGTCCTAAAATATAAAAGGGATTCACAGCAGCCAGAGGCACTGGGGCTGGGGGATCGCTCTTCTGGCATTTCCTTTCCCCTCTCCCCTCCCGCTAGGAAAGGGACTCCCCAGCTTGAAGGCGCGCCACGGCGTAACAAAACAAGACCTGGCCCGAAGTAATGTGTCAAACGGTTCCAGGCTAGGTTCTCAGATTGACAGGGGAGGTGTTTAGTGGGTAGTCCAAGGGTATCCTCCATGGGAGTCCCACACTGCCAGACTCGGCGGGCGTAAATGCCTTCACCTCCCTACCACAAAAAACAAAAAAAAATGTTTTTGCACGGTAACTTGCTGCGTTTCCAAAAACTGTGTTGGTTGTAGCGATGTCAATTTACTATTAAGACGGTCCATTACTTGTCTTAACGCCTTCATCAAAATGTTTAAGGTGTTGACCATATATAACATCTTCACCGGCAGCTGCTTATGAGTGGCCGCTTCCTTCGACAATATCGCTAAGAGTTCCTCTGGTTGCTCCTTTTGAGTGGCTTCTCTCTTTGATGATGTTGGCGACAGTTCCTCTAACTTCTCCAACAGGCTAATCACAAGCTTCTTGATTTGGCCGTAGCAATCGTTGCGTAGATACTCTGACTCCTTGTAGCTTTCTGTGGCAGCCTCGATGATTTCGTGGTTACGTTTGAATTCCCGCCATAGTTGGCTGAGCTGGTTTTGTTACTACTTCAGATATTCCTGAGTCTTCCTGGATGAAGAATCCTTGGCGAAGTTCCGCACCAGCCGCTCTATCTCGTCTCCCAATGATTGCTGCTACACAGTAAGGTGCGAAATCCTGCTTTGTCGAAAGTCCTGTCACGGTTGCCTATGAATGAGCTCAAAATGATAAGTCCAAGTGGTTGAGAGACGATAGACATTTTTTATTATTGCCCTTTACTTTAAATACATTTTTAATTACAAACAAATTCAATCTTCCCTTGGTTCAACGCGTCGATGGAATTTGCTTCTAAGCATGTTTGAATTTTCGCGGTTTTATGTTCTATGCTAGATCATGGGATCGCACCGCATAGAATTTTGTCTGGCGGTGTAGTCTTACCGCGTTGGACCATGGGACTTACAAATTGTCTGAAATACATACGAATGCATATTATTTTTCCTACACAAACTGTGGGAAGTGATGATGGGCGATAACAATTTATGAATTTGGAATTAGTTAAGTTATAAAGTTTTAACAGATCCTTCAATGCAAAGTTCCCTCGTGGATTCGTTTACCTAAAATTTTTAACAGTAAAGGATGACGTTGAGGTTTTTCACAGAATAAAAAAACTCGAATTGTAGCCATCATATTTTGCGTTTTATTGGCTCATGTGGGAATAGCCTTGCGGCGTAAAAACCCATAACAATTTGAGTGTACAATGATTGTGTGTATGTGAATGTAGGTATTGGTCCCATTAACAAACCCTGATGGGTGGGAAGTGTGGTTTTGGTTGGGGGTATGGTCCCATATCGTCAACGCCGTTGGATTGGAAGTGGTGTTTTTTGATAGGGGACACCGTCGCATATCGATGACTCCATTGGGTTAGGTGTGTATCGTATGTGCCATGGACGGGAATATAACCCCAATGCGAGAGACCGTGTGTCTTGTCGCGTGCCATAAAGGCCACTGTCTTGTGTTGAAAGCGTGTTTGTGCGTGCATGTCGACCCCGTCGGCACGAAGCTCGGCGTTCATGCACGAGCACGGTAGCACACACCGCGTTTGTCGTATCGCAATGTGTGGTTCGCACTGGTGCGATTCGGACTAAAAACGTGAATGTACTAATAACAATAATTCTTGGCACTTACACCAAACAGGACTGGCAAGAAAAATAATATTTCCTGTACACAAAAGAGAAGACAAATTAATGAAAGGCCTTGATTAGAACTCTAATAATTTGAAACGAATAGTCACTTTTGAGACAAGGGATCAAAAGGGAAGCAAAAAGTGCGTTAAAATTGTGAATGGATACTTTTGGGCTAGAATGGTACTCTTAAACTTCTCACGACGACGATTATGTAAATCAATATGAGATTTTTGTGCTCATTAAATTTCATAAAAATCCAATCAAATCAAGTGAGATGTAACCATTTCGATTATATGGAATTACAACAGTAATAGCACGTGTTGATAGTTTATTAGATCTTTGTAAAAAAAATTTTTGCAAAGACCTACTAGTTTCGCGACCCGTCTGTCCGTGCGTCACAGCAAGTTTCCTCAGCAACTATAGGAGCTAGAATGCTCAAACTTTATGAAAAGGTCAGAAGTGATGGTCTCTCAAAAGTTTAGATCTTACCAAAGATTCAAAAAATGTTTAAGGGGTTCCCCCATTATACCAAACGAGCCCTTAAAAGGTAATCGAGTGGGGTATAAAATGAAAGGTCTTGAGTAGAACTTTTAAATCTGAAATAAAAAAGTCATTTTACAAATTAGGGGGTCCAAAGGGAAGGCAAAATGTACCAAAAATATAGGAGTAATGGATGCATAATTCAAGTCATCATTTCATGTTATCAGAAAAGTTATTTCAAACTTTAGGACTGGTAGGAGCCCTCTCCTGCCGAGTTGACTTTTTTTTTTTAAATGTGTGTGCCCAAGCACTAATTAAATTCTAAGCTTCTATCTAACCATGATAAAACATTGATACTATCCAGATTGCTACCTTTTACCAAGCATTCAATACACACATCAATCCCAATGGTAAAAATACTACCTTCCAATCAGAGAAGGACAAAATAACAATGGTACATTTTTTATCGTAGACTTCAGTATTATGTCTTGTTTCACTTGTCCTAGAATGACAGGAACTCAACTAAATTGGTTGTATTCTTTTTCTCGTCTATCGTTCAGGACTAGTGCACAGAAAACATATAATACTATGCTAACAATGCACAGAATAAGGATCAACTAAAGCAAACATCCCGTCGTTGTCGTTTCAATATTCTCGACTACGATATCCTGCCCTATCCTATCATAGCCATCTATCTGTGCATACTAATAAAACAGCCACTTGGTATTCAATGGACCTGAAAGATAGCGAAAAGAAAGTAATAGTAGTCAATTGAATTGCATTGAGTTGTTTCTCACGGTATGCTGGTTTCTATATATTATCAAGCGCAAGGTATGTCTTCAATATTTTCATTGATTTTACATAATCTTAAGATTTTATTTTGTTCAGGTGTAATGCATACTGCTATCTTATGGATTGTCCGTTTATAATGAAAATAAATTGGCACGGTGAACTAGAAATGTCATAAAAATAGTTGGGCCTAAAAGAAAGAAAAAACATTGAGGATAATTGAAAAAGAAGGATATGTACAGTTAAATAATAGCTTGTCGAATAAACAGGAGTATAGTTCTTTCAGATGGGTTCTATACTCAAACTATGATGTGCGCCTATCGGTAGCAAATTAAAATCCTGCACATTATAGTGCGAAAATTTTAGAGGTATACCACTACTTTGTATTGCGTATATAATATTTTCAAAGATCTTAGAAAACAAGTTGGGTAAACAGAACTACGCTCATGTCAAAAGGGTTTTGTACTTAACATGCAATATGCAGATATTTAGAATGATTTAATTCAAGAAAAACTTTCATGACCGGCACTAAATATATATTCTAGCTTTAGGAGAACTGCATTTTGAAAAGCCAAAATTTTGTTTCAATATTGCTAAAATCATTGACTGAAATCTTAAATGTATTTTTGTTGGTCAACTTATCTGAAAATTTGGAGAATATCCAATCGAAGTGTAATGTCTGTGCTAGTATACATTGAAAAATATGCATGTAACTGAACAGTCTATGCACAGATGTACCTTAGTCCATCGGCCGCGCTCATTCAGTCTGAGAGCGACAAGCAACGAGTGCATGTCACGTCTCTGCCCTTTTAAATTTAAGTCACTTAAATGTATTATTTTCGTTTCATCTTAATGTATCGTTTTACGCTACGTGTTTTACTTTTATAATAAAATCAAGTGTCGTTAAAATAGAACACAAATCATTCATTTCACCTACAGGTTATGGGCCCAGACAGTCGATACACAATTGAAAAATGAAGTGAAAGAACAATTAAAAGATGAACTGATAAAACAATTAATAGACAAAGTGAATGAACAGTTAATTTTGCAGCGTTAGCATTACAGTAAAGACTAAAGTGAAAAATAATCACGATAGAGAAAAATGGCAGAAAGTTCCGGATACAAGTGCTCCTTGAGAAGCTCAACGGCGATAACTACGCTGTTTGGAGTTTCAAAATGGAGCTGAAACTAATGAATCAAGAGTAATGGAACGTGATTGAAAAAGACAAACATACAGAAGCAACCACACTCGCAAAGTGGAATAAAATTGACGGTAAGGCACGCGTGAGAATTGGTCTTTCGGTCAAAGGCGATCACTTGATACACATAAGGAGTACCACAACAGCTAAGCAGGCTTTGGCAACGCTCAACGACTATCACCAAAAGGCAACGTTGACGTCAAAAGTACTGCTGTTAAAGAGATTATGCCGTACAGTTCTCAATAAAGATGGTGATATGGAAGCGCACATTTCAAGTTTTTTACATACAGCCAATCAACTAACGGCTCTCGGAACTGTTTTAGATGACAATTTATTAGTAACTATGCTGCTGAGAAGCCTTTCGTAATTATAAGATACACTCGTTACGGCTTTGGAGAGCAGACCCAAAATGCTATCACTTTACACATCATCAAAAGTAAATCAACCGATGAATAGAAGAGACGCAAAGGGCAAAAGGACATAAGAGACAATTTTCCAGTAAGTAGGACAGCAATGAAGACCACTTACGTAATAACAGTGGACAAAATAAAGGGAATAACAATGCCTGACAAGAGAGCGGAAGCTGTTTTTTCTGCAAAAGGACTGGCCACGTCAAGCAAGATTGCAGAAAATATAAATCCTGGAGAGATAAAAACAGCAATCAAGCAAATGCAGTAAATGAAAACTCAAAACCTACTGACGACAAGTTATTTATTGCTGCGGAAAAAGTTTTTATGAAGCAGCAAGCAGAAAGTGTGGAGTATGCGCGGTTTAGTGTAAAGGCCAAGAAAAACCAAAGCAACACATGGTTCGTTGACTCAGGGGCAATGAGGCACATGACAAACTCTAGAGATATTTTTAGCAGTTTCGATTCAGCCGTAAAAAGATTTATGCGACTGGCGGACGCGGATTAAGTGAGTAAAATTGAAGGAAATGTCACGGGTGTCATAAAGTGTACAGTTGATGGGAAGCAAACCCAACTACAAATCAAGCACGTGCTCTATATATCATCGTTTGAATCCAATCTGGTATCCGTAAGAAAGCTCACGAAGGAAGGATATAAAGTGACTTTTGACAGAAACAACTGCTTAGTGACAAAGAACGGTGAAAACGATGCAGTTTTGATATGCGGTTTGGACATCGGAGGTTTATACGAGGTACAAAAAGCCGAAGAAAGGTCCTTCGCAGCAATACAGACCCAACATGGAGAAAACTGTCAACATGTGTGGCACAGACGCTTCGGGCACCGGAATATTGGTGCAATCAAAGATTCAACCGAAAAGCAATTGGCGATCAGCAATCTGTGGACGGCGAGAAATATGCGAGCGCTGTGAAAAAGGGTTTGCCAGCATTTTCCAAAGGAATCCCATCACAAAAAAAAAACGGATCAGCCTCATATCATCCACACATATATTTGTGGACCCATGGAAATTAAGAAGCCAGGAGGGAAAGGGTATTTAATGACTTTCATCGATGACTATTCAATATACATCGAAAACGAAGCACGAAGTGGGGTTCCAGATAAAACGTTTTGTCCAGGTGATGAAAATACAATTCAGAAAAACTGTAAAGTGTATAAGGTCCGATCGTAGAAAAGAGTAAAAAAATAAAGCATGACAAAATTTTTGACCAAAAATGGAAAAAGAGCACAATATACAGCTGGATACTCGCCGCAGCAAAATCAAGTCACCAAACGAAAGAGTAGATTGCTTATAGAAAAGGCAAGGTGCATGCTCTTAGATACAAGGATGGATAAAAAGTAATGAGGCAAAGCTGTAGGATAAACAATACTCAGGAAGATTTCATTCATGAAAGTAGCAGCGAAGAACAATCTTCAAATTCTAGTGCAGCAGAAGAGGTCGCTGAAGCAAGCGATGAAGTGCAAGCAGAAGCAGCAGAAAACAACGACATACAAGCGGAACCAGTGGAAAAGGATGACGCACAGACAGAAGCAGCAGAAAGCGGTGACGCAAAGCAGCAGAATGTGGTGACAAAAAGCAGGAGTAAATCACTAACAAGACCAGTTAAAAATGAATGGGAAAGTGGTCGACGTGAATTCATTTCCTCAGTAATTTCGTTATGAAGTGATGGCTTGGCAGCAGTGCTTGGTGTACTGCCTCAAATAGTAAGTTGGCGTTTTTCAATCTTCCACCAACTCTGAGAATCACCCTGTCATCGATGCGGGTGTCCAAGCTTGTTAATTTCCCCTTTACATTTATAGCTCAATGGGTTTACAGATCATTGATGCCTTGATCAAACTCGTTGTGCTGTACTCTTTCACAATTAGCTCCGTAGCCTCCTCCAACTCCTGAGTACTCAAGCCATTGGTTTTCATTTTTCCGCTGTTAGGATTAAAATTGATTTAGGCAAAAGTCCACTGAACTCAGGTGATGTAGCTCATATGTCTCTACCTTTGGGTGATGCGTTCTGCTCCTTGCTGCGTCATTAGTACAGTCACTGGTGTCTTCCTTTTAAGGGACATTTCAGGCACCTGTTCCATTTTAGGCCATGTATTCTACCTCCCATGTATAAAGATGGTCCGAAAAACCATAGACGATTATCAACGAATTTATTGGAGCATAATCCATGTAATATAAGGTCAGCTTGATTTTCTTGAGAGGGAAAGTGTCTCCAGTGACTACCGTTTATTAGTTCTTGGACGTTGGATACTCGGTTGGCTACGAATTTGTGTAGTGGCACAATAGGAGAACGCATCCATGCTAGGACTATACTCGAGTCTATCCAGAAGTAAATTGGACCCTGCAACTCAGGATCCTTTTGAATACGTGCTGCCAGTTCCGAGCTCAATTTCGCCGCAAACAGCTCCAATTGTGGGGTTGTCAGCATTGCTATAGGAGCTGTTTCGTCTTCTTTAGGAGTTCCTTCGCGGTTTTGACGGCGGCTTCCCATAAGCCTCTAAAGTGGGGTGATCTTGCCGATATGAATTTGAGTTGGATACTTCGTTTGGCCGTAAAGTCATTGATGAGTTCTTTAGCGTTAGCTAAATAGATTGCATTTCTTGCACCTTCAACTAATTATCAGCACCAACGAGAATAGTAGCATTGTCAAAGCAGATCGTTTGAAAATTTCCTCTCCGTCCAGTGAAACGTTTAAGGCCATTAACATCCGTATCCAATGATCTCAAGGATTTGGTGGTATTAACACCAGGGCACTTCTTGATCGGCGGACCTGTCAACGCAACCGCAGGTCCAAGCTCCAAAATCGCATTTACCCCACTACCAGAGATATCTAAGGAGCTAGCCAAAATTAAAAACGAACTCTGAAATCGGAGACGCGTAGAATACCTGAGCCAGCTCCAGGAGAGACATACTCGTAAACGGAAGACGAACCAAAATTACGTTGAACCTGGAACCATTCACACGAGTAAAATATGATAACCTGCCATTCTCTTATTAGCACTTGAGTAGAATCATAAGGACTATACCAGGCAAGGACGGCAAGATAAGAACAGCAGAGATCCGGTCAGATGGCAGAACATTCACTAGGGTTATACATAGCCTAGCACCACTCTCCATAGACTCTAGTCACGATGCACTACATGCAATAGATGAGGACCCAGCTGTAAACAACGAAGAATCAAGGCCTAGCAGAACCAACCAACAACTGGCACGACCGTACCAACAAAAAAAAAAAGAAGAATTGTACCGATCTTTTAATGACGTTAATTGTACTGTGTTGTGTGTTTCCCGCAAGAGCAAAGAAAGAAATACAGCAAATCCCATTGAACAACAAACTGGGCTTGTACTTCGAAAATTTAGGCTCAGCTTTTCTTATAAAGGACAAGTGGACCCTAATTGTCTACTGCGACTTGACATCGTTTTGGAGGCAACACGAATTGATTACCAGAAAGGTGATCAATTTACAGACGTTATGCTCACTGGTTATCCAGCAGGCACACTGCAGGGAAACAATTGAGCACTTTAATCTAATTTTAACCCAGATTGCAACGAAAAACTAATTTCTGTATCACAATCAAATATCATGACGTTCACACTTAGACCTGATCGGAAATGTCGCTAACTCTGTGTTCGGAATGCCAGACTCGGAATATGCAGAACGAATGGCCCAATTTATCATCGACTTGAAATTAGACGATCAACAAATCCTGACGCTTATACGAAACCAGACCAGCATAATCGACACCTCTCAAAATATATTCACCAAATCTTCAGAGATCACTCATCGTCAACTAACCAAAATGTGTCAAGCACTAAATAACACGATCAACGCCCTCAATTCCATGAACCAGAATCTAGGCGTGCTCAAAACTACAGAGTTAGGTTGAGCTTAACCATCTGTGAGTTCTAACAGATATAAGGCCTCATAATCGACACACTGATGGACAAACAACACAGAAACATGGTGTTCCTGTCACCTCAACAACTTAACAGTCAAACACAGCTGATAAAGAACCAACTTCCATTGCATCTCATGCTCCCGTGTCAAGAAGGAAGTCTTCCAGAACTCTACCAGCTAATGATCGTGGAAGCTAGGATCACCAGTGACGTCCTTATTTTCCAAATAAAGCTACCATTGGTATCCACCGGCACCATGGACTTAATGTCAGTCACGGCAGTCCCTATCATCTGCAACAAGACAACGTTACGCATCATTCCTAGTTCACCCGTTATGCTGGTTAATATTCAGGAGGAGCAGTACTACCCAATGGCCCCATCGGAATTCCTCAGTAAATGTCTGAATTATCGCTCCATTGGAACTTCTCAGTTAATGACTGAATTACCGTTCCATTGGACACCTGTGTCGCCTTGAGAGGGATAACTGTGAACTTCGAATATTTCTGTGTAACGGAGGAAGCCTCGATGGCCCTCGATGGTAACGGTTCAGCCACTCCAACAAATGGCTCTTCACAATTGACAAGGAGAATGTCATAACCACAATATGTGATGGTGAGGTTTCCCATTGTTTCATCAATGGGACAGGAAAAATCATCATCCCGGTCGGATGTGCCATAAAGGATTGCACACGAGCCATAAAATCAACCCAATTCACCAACAAGGTGGTGGCCATGCTCATTCTAAGGAGGAACCTCAGTGAGGTTCACTTAAAATCCTGATAGGAAATTGCAAGAGCCATCGAAAAGAGCCTTAAAAACTTTAACAAGAACAGCGCAGAGCGGAAGACCGAGCAATATGCCAAGCAACATTTAGCCGTCATGAAAAGCCAGTGAAGGTTTTTCGAGATCAACAATGGTATCTTTCCGCAGTTCGTGAAAGACAACTCGGAGCACTCATACTTTCGAAATAAGTACTTTGTGAAGGTAAAGAAGATCGTGGAGTATTATCAAGAAGCTTTACAGACTCTGCTAACTCCAATATACAGCTCCAAGTAACCAAGCGCCAAGTCCAACCAGGCGCACGAGGCATCCGAGTGGCTGAAGGCAGCAGCTAAATCCTCTCGACAATTGGCGTTGAGGACTATAAAAAGTTCCAGAAGCGACAGTTAAACGAAGCGGTAAATGAGGAACTACTAGACGCTATCATCACACTTCAAGAGCTACTAGAGTTCAAAGACAAACTTAAACAACATAAAGTTGCCGACAATTAGTCTGCCAGCCTTCAGCGGCAAGTATCTCCAGTGGATATAATTTAAGGGACTTTTCCCGCAATTGGTGCATTCCTAGGATCTAAGTGACACTCAAAAAATGTTTCACCTAGGCGATTTGCCTTCTAGATGAAGCAAGCACTTTAATACAACACCTGCCTGTAGCCACCAGGAATTATGAGCCGGCCTGGGACTTGCTTTGTCAGTGTTATGACAACAAGAGGTTGTTTGTAAATGGCTACCTTAACAAATTCACGCACCATTCGGTGATGCAAATGCAGTCCACAAGTTCCATCATTCGACTCTATGTCATAACCAGGGAGTGTATAATAGGGCTTCAGAGCCTAGAATTGGCAGTGAAACATTGGGATGCGGTCATCGTTTATTTATTGCTGAAGAAGTTAAGCAAAACAATTCACGCCCTTTACGAGCAGTCCCTAGCAGATTTAATGGCCCTGAATATACTGAAGAATTTGTTGATCTTCCTTGAAACAAGATACCAGTCCCTAGAAACCTTGAACGCGAAACCCTCGCTATTTGAGGAGAAACTTACAAAGGTGCGAGCAACCGCGATGGTAGCTACTAAGGCTACGTAATGCGTGATATGCAGACTACCACATTTCCCTGTTTTTATGCAAGATGTTTAAGGATTACCCGACAAGTAAGGGGACAGACGTTATACAGAATCATAAGCTTTGTTTCAATTGTTTAAGGTCTGGAAATTCCACGAAGACGTATGAAAAAGGGTCCTGTACGAAGTGCTACAAGAAACACAACCCATTGCTGCCCCGAGACATGAAAGGTAAGGCCAGCACAATAGGGACAAGGAGCCTGACTTCGGCAAGCGAAACAACAGCTATGGTATTTCTACTTGGAAGTCATTACAAACAGAAATCCTACATTCTCCTGAGAACGGTTGTCTGTAGTATCAAGGCTGCAAACAAAAAATTAATTGAATATCGAGCACTTTTCGATTCTGGCTCGCAAATCAATGGGTTTCGGAACGGGTAGCAGAAAGACTCAACCTCAGAACAACCAGCCACCCTACGGTCATCTTGGGGATCTGGAAATCACAACAAGGTGACGCAGAAGAGGGCACATATTCAAATCAACTTACCAGTCACATAATATGAGCTCCAAGTTGAAGCGTTTATACTGCCAGACATCACCACTGATCAGCCTGCAAGGATCATTGATATATTGTTTTGGGACTTCTCTAGCCACATAAGGCTCATCGACCCCATATTTAACAATCCTGGTCTCATCGACGTTCTAATAGGAGCAAAATACAATACAATTGAAGGTTGGTTGCATTGAATTGGGACAGAACCGGCCAGCGCTACAAAATACAACCATCGGTTGGACAGTGTTAGGAAAAACCATGTGTATGAATTCTGCCAGTTGTCAACTCTCCACAAGGGAAGAGGACGACTTAAAGGAACAGCTACTACA
The DNA here is from genome assembly GCA_963969285.1 of Odontomyia ornata. Taxonomy (NCBI): domain Eukaryota; kingdom Metazoa; phylum Arthropoda; class Insecta; order Diptera; family Stratiomyidae; genus Odontomyia; species Odontomyia ornata. Next base: position 38,425,869 of record OZ017741.1, read on the forward strand.
GTTTTAAGAGGTCGAAGCACTCAATAAAACCATCCGTTTATACTCAGCAGTGGAAAAGGAGTGCGAAAAAATGTATAAACGAACAGTGGAGCGAACTAATGATGGCCGATTTATTGTGAGACTTCCCTTCAGGCAGCTACTAGCCATTCTTGGCGAATCACGTCAGCTGGGACTAACGCGCTTCTTTGCAATAGAAATCGAATTGAAGGGTGAATATGTCATTTATGAAGAAGAACTTGACATTGGGCTACGTAAGTAAGGTAACCACCATACCTGAAACCGACTATTATTTGCCCCACCGCTGCATCATAAGACGTGACAGCAACATTACTAAGGTCAGGGAGATTTTTAATACGTCGGCGAAACCCATTACAAACATTGTGTGCAATGAGATCCTTCACATGGGTCCAAAAACATAGGCAAATATTTTATCTGTGCTTATAAGGTATCGATTACCTAGGTTTTTTCTGCAGCGTGGACATAGAAAAAATGTATCGGTAAGATGTGATGCATAAAGAAGACCGAGACTATCAACTGATACTCTGGAGAGAATCACCGTCAGTACGTATTCAGACACCTATGGATTTACATCAGCTCTTTTCCATGCCATTTGATTGCTTCATGAGCTTGCAACAGAAGCGAGTCTATTGTTTCTCGGAGGCACAAACGTAATACACAAGTACATGTGCGTTGATGACGCAATGTTTTTGGTGGACTGCTATGCGCCAAGCCATGGCAGTCTGCAGTTAGCTCGGAACTAACAGTACCTGTCCAAAAGGATCCTGGGCCGCAGGGTCCAATCCACTACTGGATAGACTCAACTATAGTCCTAGCATGGCTACGTTCTCCTTTTGCGTCACTACACAAATTCGAAGCCAACCGAGTATCCAGCGTCCAAGAACTAATGAACGGTAGTCACTGAAGACACGTACGCTCTCAAGATAATCCAGCTGGCCTTATATCAGGTGGACCATGCCCCGATAAATTCGTTGATAATCATCTCTAGTTTTTCGGGCCCATCTTTCTGCATAGAAGTAAAAGATGATAGCCTGCCAGTCTCCTCATGGCACTTGGGAAAAATCATAAGGCTTATACCAGGCAAGGTAAGAATAGCAAAGATCTGGTCAGGTGGCAGAACATTCACCAGGGTTATCATAGCCTAATAACACTCCCCATAGACTCTGGCTACGATGCACTTCATGCAATAGATGAGGAACCAGCTGTACACGACGAAGAACCAAGGCCTAGCACAAGCCAACCAACAACTGACTCGATCGAACCATCAAAAAATAAAAGAAGGATCGTTACAGATCTTCTAACGACGTCAATTGTGCTCTGTTCTGTATTTCCCGCAAGTGTGAAGAAAGAAACACAGCTAACTCCATTCAACAGTGAACTTGTACTTCGAAAACTTAGGCTCTGCCTCCCTTATAAAAGACGAGTGGACCCTAATTTCCTACTTCAACTTGACATCGTTTTGGAGGCAGCACGGATTGATTACCAGAAAGGTAATCAATTCGCAGACGCTATGCTCATTGGTTATCCAACAGGCACACTGCAGGGAGACAACTGAGCACTTTAATCTCACTGTGACCCAGATTGCAACGAGAAACGAATTCCTGTATCACAATCGAAGATCAAGACGTTCGCCCTTGGACCTGATCAAAAATTTCGCTAACTCTTTGTTTGGAATACCAGATTCTAAATATGCAGAACGAATGGCCCAAATTATCATCGACTTGAAATCAGACAATCAGCATATCCTGGCCCTCATTCGAAACCAGAGCAGCATAATCGACACAACTCAAAATCTAATCACCAAATCCTCAAAGTTCACTAATCGTCAACTAGCCAAAATGTATCAAGCACTAAATAATACGATTGACGCCCTCAACTCCGTGAACCTGGATGTAGACATGCTCAAAACTACAGAAGGGTTCAACGCGCAGTCAGTTAGGTTGATTTTAACAATTTTTGAGTTCGAACAGATGCAAGACCCCATAATCAACATACTGGTGGACACACAACATGGAAAGATAATTCCTCGACTCCTTGAATAAATAGTATATTGTTTTGGCTATGATGAACAAATCCGACAACGGGCAGTAAGTCTCCTTAGTTGGTGCTGCCGATTAAACTGCCGGTAGTGTGGTTGGATTGTGAGATGATTGGTCAGTGAAGTCTGGCTAAGGTGCTTCTGTGCAATTGGCGCTTCGGCTAATTGCATGGAGGCGCTTGGCTGGGCTTCGCTGACTGACCGCACAGGTCATGTGCCCATGGAGTCTGACTAATATGCTTCTGTGCAATTGGCATTTCTGTGGTCTTTGGTTGGGTTTCTCTGGTTGACCCCTCAATTCTTAGGGCGCTTATTGCAGGATGCAAATTGAATTGGTGTTTCTACCAAATCAATGCCGTTCCCGCACTTTTCGCTGCTTGCTCTTTCCTCCTTTGACCCCGGAACTTCGCCACATTGGCTACGTGCTCTTGGTGGTAGACTAAGCGATTGGGCTCAGTTCGAAGTACCATCTGGAGATGCAGCCAATTTGGCCTCCCAATTCATCAATTATGTGGTCTGTTGGGAACAGTAGGAATAGTGGAGCCAAAAATCCTCCGGGCTTGCACAGGCCTACTTGTATACAGACGGGAAGAGGGATGGTCTTACCGCAATCAGGACGCAGCAATGGAGCCAATCAAATCAAATGCGGAAAAGCTGGTGGAATTAGGAATGAGGAGAGCCAAGGATCACAAGGTGGAAGTAGTCAGGACAGCGGCGGATAACTGCTCATTGAATGCAGCAATCGAGTAGTTTTGACGTAGTCTTAAGTACATAATGTTAGGCCAAGTTATTTGTCAATTGTATATATGTAAAAATTAGAAAAAAATCACTCAACAAAGATCTTGAATCTCTTGAATTCGAATGTTCTCAATTGCTATTCAAGTAACTAATTCAATATCAATAAATCTGTCAAAATCAGAGATTTCTAACAATCTGTTTACAATCCTACTTTAGTGAATGATAACGGCAATGCAAAACTTCCAATTTGTAAAATATTCAGTCCTAAACGTTTCATTTCCTTTTCCTCTTCTCTTCAACTCTACACTCCATCATTCAGAATTGTATCCTACTATTCTCAAATCGATGTAACTCTACGAGTATAGTCCTGTGTACACAGATTGTAAGTTATACAGCCTTGAGTCTCGATAGTAAAACTATAAAGGACTCTAGCGTAGTAAGTTAAATAAACAGACATTGTATCTCCTATAGCAAATTTCTGTTTAAAATGTGCAAATGAAAATAAAAGCAGTATTCAGAACTATACCATAACGAACGGTGTATAATAAGGATGACTGTTCATTTTGGCCTTCTTATTACTTCCCTTATTACTCCCTTGTTGACAAAAAATCAAATACAATATAAAGGAGACAACAATGCTAATAGAGAGACAGATTGGACTTACATTATTCCATCCCGTCTTGTTGTAAATAGTTCAAAAAAGTAGATAAGCGCTCTTTGGTGTTTTCTCAGTTTTGTTTTTTTGTCTGGAATTGTTGTAAATCAACTTGAGCTTGAGAGACTGACGATTGGCTATAATATATGTATAATGTCCTAGATGCTGTTCATTACACTGCGTAAATACATTATGCTTAGTATTAAACTGTATAGAGATTATTCTTAACATTTTGTTCTCATTCCCGTATGAACATCTTCGTAAGGATAGTGTTGGCGGTCAAATGAGCTGTCCTTTGGGAGAAATATAAGGCTTTCATAGATAAGTATGTTTATAGTTAAGAATATACAGGATCTGAATAATAAGTAACCGGACTGACCTCAGGAAATTTTTTATTGGCAAAATATGTACAATTTTTCTTTAGAAATTTTCAAAGTAGTCCCCATTGGAGTCGATAACACGCTGATACCGGATTTTCCAATCCCCGAACGCTCCCTGGAAGGCAGCAACCTCGATACTGTCTAGAGCCCTCGTCGTAGCACGTTGAACGTTTTCCAGAGTCGCGAACCGCGTCCCTTAAGGTGTCTCTTGACCTTGGGGAACAGAAAGAAGTCCGTTGGTGCCATATCCGGACTATAAGAACTCTGGTTTGGTTTGCAGTCAATCAAGGATTTCAGAAGCGATAGCAAAACAACGCTCTTTTTGCTCATCAGTCAAAAGTTTGGGTACCAGCTCCGCACAGATCTTCCTCATGCCCAGATCGTTCTTAATAATATTGTAAACGGTCATTTTATCAACTCCATCCTCATCTGCGATAGCCCGAATGCTCAGACGACGATCACTGTACAACACATCACGCACTTTTTGCACATTTGTGTCCGTGTGATTCGTTGATGGAGGACCGACGCGCTGTTTGTCATGGACGTCATCGCGGCCCTCCCGGAAATTTTTGTGCCACTGAAACACTTGAGTTCTGGAGAGAGCATCCTCACCGTAAGCCTTTTGAATCATATGAAGAGTTTTCGTGGCCGTTTTCTTGAGTTAGACACAAAATTTGATGCTAACACGTTGCTCGATAGTACGCTCCATTTTCACTCCGACGACGTAACTGAACACGCACTCCGCTCTCGCTTAATGCTATCTCTTCAAGCGCTTGGAGGTAACTGCTGCAGCCCGGTTCCCTTTACCTAGACCCCCACCACCACTACAGCACCAGATACCGGTAAGCAGACGCTTTGGCGGCACGGGGCAGGCTCAGTCCGGTTACTTATTATACTCACCCTGTATATCGCTTGGTATGGTCTTGAGAACGTTCATTTGATTATTTATGTTAAATACAAATAATTTACTAGCTTTTGAGGTATTCGAGTTATGTTTAAAATTCATCAAGATAAATTTTTCTTTTGCTTTCGGATACTAGAGAGGTTGAAAGTTACTAAAACAAAGAAATCTACAAGCTAAACATCAAATTTTCTTTTAATTGATAATCTTTTTGCACATTATATGATACATATATTCGTTTATACAATATTTCAGATAAAATTTGCTTATCTCCATAGTCAAGGTAAAAAAATTTTTTGGGGAAGTATATTAGATGCTTTGTGTAATTATTTTGTCATTTACGAAGAATCAAGCGTATCGCTTTCAAAAAAGAAGGCTTTCCTTGGTCTGTGTTTTTAAGCTCAAAGTCTTAAATGGTATCAGTCTTCTTTTCTTTGAAAGTAAATTAAGCTGCTTTAACTGCTTCAAGAAGGCATTAGAAAGGAATTTAGATAAACATCATGTTGAGACTGCTCATTTAAAATTCCAAGTAGTTTTGTCCTAGGGGACTGATTGTGATTGTTTGTAATTTTTTGATGTATTTTATTAACTTTTTCGTTTGATTTAATACAATTAATTATTTTGCCTTTTCAAGGCATAAACACATTTATTTACGTTTTTCAAACTAATATTTTAATTGAATACAAAGAGAAATTACGATAATTATAAATATTTCATGCCCATATACAAAGACTAATAGCCCAGGCAGACTTGTAGCATACGAACATAGTATACTACGTTAAACCTAGTAAACCACGTTCTGAAACCCAGTATAAACATAGTGTCGATACCAAGTTAAATTCTCAGTATTAATGAAAATTCCCTATATCAAGCAAATTAAATAAATTTTTTGACAATAGTTATGCAGTTCGGTGTAAGCTTTCTAATTATTGGTACTAATCAAACCATGTCGCATAGAAATATTTGAAAAATATAGCTAAAAATCTAATAAATTTATCATTTATTGTCATTTCGTTCTAACATCTGACTTCACTTGACAATTTATACCAGGTTTATACTAGAATTGCATGTGTGTCATGGTTACCTACTCGTAGTACTCGTATACTGATACCAGGTTTGGTTCCATACCACATGTCTGTCTAGGCTTTAACTCATCAACACAGGTAAGTTTGTCCCCAAATGAAGCTCATTTTGCTTCCTGATTCCACTATTTATGTTTTGGACCTAAAATTGATTTGAACCACATTTCGTATTACAAAAAATTTTCACCGGCGTCATCTGACAACCACTGCTATTTCTTTTACTGGAAATGAAGATAAGAGGATCAGATTTTGAGCCATCTCCTCCGGCATCCAGCGCTTCCAAGACTCTTCTTGCAACAAGTCGTCGGTTTCGCCTATAGATATAACTATCCACCACTTTCAAGTCGGGCAATTGGGTTGCAATGGTTTCCTCCAACTTTTGAAATGGGGACTATCTTAATATATTTCTGTCAAAGCCTCTCTTTTTTTGGTGAAAAGATTCGACAGAGGATTAATATGCTACATCAGCTGTAGTCAATCAAAAGTTGAAAGGAAGTATTCTACGATTTTGGCCGTACTCTGGGCTATAGAGAAGATGTGACCATGCTTATAGGAACTGGTTTTAGTGTTATCACGGATCACCATTTGCTGGTACGGTTACATAGCCTCAAAGATTCTAATGGCCGGTTAGCTCGATGAGCAATGAAATCACTACAATTCGACTATGATGTGTTTCATCGTAACGGAGAGAGCGTCTAGTTCCAGATGCCTAATCACGCTCCATGCCCGAAGCTGACATAATATAGGGAGTGGAAAATAAAAATAGAAAGGTGGGTAGAAAGGACAATGTTGACTGTTAAGAAAGAGCCCAACAAATTTCTATATCAGCGAGTTGCTGAGAGTAAACTAAGGAAGCACCTCCCGGGTCAAAACTCAAAGTTATGGGGTAACTCCACCGAAGATGGTCTCAAGCCCGGTTGAGAAAGGATGAGGAATCCTCTTGTTTCCCCATTCCCTAGCGTCTATGATTCGTCATCCTAAATTCCACGAAAAATAATTTCGGGGTCACACATTGGGCTTAGTGGTTACCTAACGGTGCGACACTGAATGTCGGGAAATGTCAATAACTACAAATATACCTGAAGCTCTGCTACTAAATCCTACTTACACCTCCTTAATGGTGACGTAAAAGGGTGGAAGTGAGTCTTCCATGCGTAATAAAGGAACTGAAAATTAAAACCATGCCGCCATCTGTGGAAAACCCTGTATTGTTTTGAAACCTGCAACAGGGCCCCGGAATGGATTGGATCTACGGCTACAATCTTGCAACCGATTAAAGGACTGTGGGATTAGATCCTTGAATGTCAGATCACTGAACTACCCTGGCGCTGTTAAGGACCTTCCACAGACAGGCCAGTCAATATAAATTAGACATACTGGCAATCCAGGAATCGAACTGGACTTAAAATTATATTCAAGATACGAGATCGCATAAAATATTCAAAAGTGGGGAGCCTGTGGGGAAGCAAGAACTTAAGGTGGCCTTAATTGTAAATAGCTCAAATTGCACAGTTGTCTACAACCCGTATAAAAGCGGTTTTCTTCAAAATCTGGCTGTTAAATATTCACGCCCCGACCAAAAAAAAGTACAAAGAAGCAAAGAAAACGTTCTAAAATCACTTGAACAGACTAGTTGACTCATTGCCTACCAAAGACATGAGAGTAATTCTGAGTGATTTCAACGCCAAGGTTGGAAGTAAGCTATCTCATTGGGAAACCATTGAAGGATATAGCCTCTACAATAAAGTGAATGACAACGTCCAGTACCTAATTAATTTTGCTTGTAGCAGAAATTTAGTCATACGTTCGACTTGCTTGCCACATCAACGCACACATAAAATTACCTGGGTATCACCAGATGGCAATACCCCAAACCGAATCGACCATGTTCTGATCCAACAAAGTTGGGCCTCGAGCATACTTCACATCTGTACCTAGAGAGGAGCCAATTGTAACTCCGATAGTTACTTGATAAATTAACTTATCGATGTCATATGTCAAAGGCATATTCGGTGAAGACCAGCCCGCTACAAAAATTTGACATCGAAAGGCTCCAAACGACGTCCGACAATCAACTGGCTCTGATCTTATTAGACGCATCGCTGAAAACAGGCAACGCGCTCTGGATGGAAGTGAGCATAGATGATGATCGTACATACTGCGGTACCACTAGTAACTCAGATAATTATTTAATCAGATTAACGTGTCGATGTCGTATGTCAAAGGCGAATTCGGCAAAGACCAGACTTCCATAGAGATTTGACATCAAAATGCTCCAAGCGATCTTGGTCAGCAGAAAATATTCTCATCGTTGTTGATGTTGTCATTTCCTTTTAGTTAATAAGAATGTTCCAAATCGAAAAATTCAAAAAAGGAAGCTTTGAAAAGACGCAAAAAGAAGGTCACAAAAGAAAATTCATATGGGGAGACAAAAAAAAAATAACACAGAAAAAGAAGGAATCTACTGCCACGGCTAGACCAACAGGAACGGGACAACAAAAACGCGAAGAAGACGGTATATAAATGACGTGATCTTCCCCATACTAGATCTCATGCAGGAACCAAATTATGAATGAATTCAAAATTACTTTTTGTTTATTTTTATTTGTAACATCCGTTACACTTATTGACTTTTCCGATTACTTAGGTTTCAAATCTTTTGCGTGTAAACGCCTTTATTTTTGCGTTTTATATCTAGCAACTTGAACAAGGATAAACACTTTTGGCTCGCAATTCTAAACAGCCCCAGATATTGTTAGCTTGGCTGAATAAATTTGTATTGCATCCTACAGGGCGCCATTGTGCCTCCATGCTAATCACCCGGATTAAACGGTGCAAATCTTTTGCGGCGATTGTACCGCTGCGTGCTCTTCTCTGCCACATCTTTATGTGTCTTAATACCTCACTCCGTACTGCTTTCAGCTTCGCTACTATTTTCAAAGGATCTTGCAGCGTATCCTTCCCAACTGGAAAACTCGGTTTCTGTCCCAAAACTCCTATCTCTTAACCATATTTAACAAAACAAGACATGTTTTCCATGACTTCTAGTGTGTTTGTGCAGAATTCACAACCAATTCACGCTAGATCTCAGTCCCACTTATGATCCCATCACTTTTTCTACATATTCCTTCAACATTCACTTGATTTTCTGGTTTATTCTTTCTGCTAGATTAGCAGTGCAGTGTATTGCACATCCGCACCATATGTTGAAAGTGGCACTTGCTGCTCCTTTGACAAGAACTACACACCGTTGTCACACACCGCCACTGCAGTCACTCCAAACAGTTAAAAGACTCTATCCTCCATAGTCTTTGACACTTGTGTCGCTGGAGCCTACCTTAATGGAAAAAACAAAGAAAATTTGGTGAAATAATCTACCACCATTAAAATGTCGTATATCCCTGTGTTCATCGAAACAATGGTTCCACCAGTTCAATACAATTAATTTCCCATGGCTCTTTAGCCTGCTTTACTCGAGTAGCTATTGCTCTGAAGCATCGCTGCCGATCCACCTTGGTAGCCTGACAAACGTTACACCGAGAAATGTACCGATAGATATCCGAATGCATCTTTGGCCAAAAGAATCCTTGCGTATCTCAGTGTGAGTACAGCTTTCACCCATGTGTCCCTCCATTACGTCATCATGGCATTCTTCGAGGACTCTTCCCATATCCCACTTTAGGACTACTTGTTCATAAGAATTCCTACTGAGAATCTTTTTCCGACGAAAACTCTGCTCTACTCATTAGCCCACAAATTATTCTGGATTGCTACGTACCTTGTCCATCATCCGCAGCCACTATTTGTTCTCGGGTATGTTTCTGCTCTCACCCATTGCAACCTTCAGCACCGATCTCGATAAAGCATCAGGCTTCAAAAGCTCCGCATCTTTTCAATGTATAATGTTATAATCAAATTTTCGGAGCCTGACATCTTGTAAGACGACCCACAGGATCTCTCAAACTATTCAACCACACTAGGGAGTGGTGATCAGTGATCACGATAAATTTTGTTCCCTTGATGTGGTGTTGAAGTTCTTCCAATGCCTACAGGACTGCTAAGCACTCCTTTTTAGCCGTTGTATACTTCCTTTCTATTTTACTCAATGATCGGCTTACGTAGCAAACTACCCGCTCAATCTCCAGAAATGCCTTGACATAGCCCCTAATCCTACACCTGATGCATTCGTTCGGGCAATAAAGAGTAAGCAAAAGTCGGGACAAGATGGTTTTGGAGCCGATTCCAGGTTAAGCTTGCATTGGTTTAACTCTTACGAAGGAGTTCCCTAAATGGTGCAGCCAAAGATTCATGGCTTGGTAGAAATCGACGGTACCATGAGATCATACCTAGGAACTGTTGATTTTGCTTAGCACTTTGCGGACGAGGGACATTCATCATACTTTCAATCTTTTCGGAGCGTGCACGCACACCATGCCCATCGTCTATGTAGCCTAAATGCTTTCATTTGAAATCAACAGAAGTGGCGATTGTCCCAGGAGAGTTTTAGGCTGGCGTCGCTAAGACGTTTGAAAACCTCTACTAGTATATTCAAGTGCTTCTCGAAGGCTTGGGTGAACATGATAACGTCATCAATATACATGAAGAAGTATAGTGCATTTGACAACCCCGACGGTATTCTATAGAACTAAAACAAATCCGTTCCAGGAATAGTGGAAGCAGGGAATTTGTGAGACTCTTTTTCTACTGGCATCTACAAATACGGGGACTTTATGTACAGTGTTGACAGAAATGTAGCACCCCATAGCTTATTTGGGGTAGCGGAGAGATATGGCAGAGGATAAGCATCCTCTTCCGTCATTTTGTATAGTTTCCCTAAATCTAAATAAAATCTATAGCCTCCGTCTTTCTTTACAATCCTTAGTATAGGCGAGAACCACGCACTGGAAGAAAGCTCGACAAAAACCAGGCTTAAAATTTCCTCCAACTCTACCGTAATGTGCTTTTAGAGTGGTGGTGGGACCGGATAGTCTCTTTTTTGATAGGTGTTGAATCCGTCTTAATGACGTGCTCCACCAAAGAGGTATATCCCAACCGTTTTTCCATATGTAAGAGCACACCATGTACTAATTTCTCTAAGCGTACCTCGTTTGCTCGAGCAAGAATGGAACAGCTATGCAGGTGGGCTGCCTTTCGAGTGACTTTATTACCAAAGGCCCAATGCTCGTGCCTTAAATTCATGGCAGTTCCAAGTTTCTTCATAAATCCATCCCCAAAATCAAAGCATGAGATAAAGAAGAATCTACTAGTACCTCCACCCTTTTCGTCTTCTTCTATAGCTTCGTTAGTACCAACATTTTTCCCAACGCTTCACACTGTCCCTCGTCCGCTAAGTGTACCATATCTTTCAGCGCCCTAGTTCCACCCAACATCCTTCACTCACTGCCAGCTTTCCATGCCTGCAATTGCAGTGGAGGCTGCAAAGTCCACCAAGCCAGTGAGTTTCCTCCCCATCAATAAACAGGTTGTTCCTCTATTTGCGGCTTTTTCCCCATTCGCGATAAGATTGTGGACGGGTGGCTTTCCGAATATCTTGGGATAAAATGCCTTGGGTACAATTTGGGCATCTTGGTACTATCACTCCTCTTCTGAAACATCTTTGAAACTCTCGACACTTCCTTGCAAAATCGTCCGTCCCATTACATGTCCAACAAGTGCCTCGCCGCATGGTGCTGGAAAGTGTTATTGCACTCAAAGGATAAATCTCAATGTATACCAAATCTGGCCCAAGAAGTCCAGTTGACCTCCGACTTGGGGAAGGTATGAAAGTTTCCACCACTATCCATATTGTTTGAAGCTCTTTCTACAAACTAATTCAGAGAAAGTAGTGATCTTCTACAGGGAATGTAGTGTCTGGTAGAAAGGCTTATATTTCGCAGAAATATTTAAATTTTCTTGCCATCGATACATGGTTCCTCCATATATCTAAACAAACCATCCATCAATGTCATTCATACTCTGACCTTTCTAAAAAGGTTCGCTGCGAATAACCAATAAGCAGCCGTGGACAATGGTCGGCAGTGAAGGGAGAGTCGCAGGACAAATACCTGAGTGTCAATGATCTTCACTGTGACATGACGAAATATATGGCGTCATCAATTATCCATATATCCTGGCAGTTGGTAAAATGCTATGGGAACGGAAACCCAGACAGAAAACCAAACCATGCAGGTCCACAAGGGGAACCAAATTACGGTGCAGGGGGTCGGATCCCCAGTACCGGCGGTAGAGGGTAGTGACCGAGCAGGCTCCCAGCCGTCGTCATCCAGCGACTGCAATGCTATAGAAGTGGTGAACTTGGCTTCTGTAACAGATATAACTACAAGCAAAAACCGCTGTTGGCAAGAACACCGATAAAACAAGTCACCGATTGCGGGGGGAGGCAGCAAACCCCAGAAACACTGTCAAAGTCAACATCACAGGTTAAATCATCGGATACAGACGACAGACGACAGAGGGACTAACGAACAAAAGAAGGCAGAATGCGTTGTGCAACCTGTCATCATTGCGGCCTTTGGGCGCAGTAGAAGGACTATGTGCACCCCGGAGCGTCCAGTGCAAGACGTACACAGTCCGGATCAAGCTGCGACACCAACAGAGGCCAGTGTAAGACTGGGGGAGGGAGAATTTTGCCGTCGGCCGGCGCCACTTCAAACGTCACCCAAGCGATAGAAGCAAAAGGGCTAGGAAACGGGGGCCTCTCCCAAGAGGTGGCGCCAAATAACACAATTGCCCTTGACCGCGCCGAAGAGGAGCGGCTTACTCGGAAAGCGGGGACTATCGTTAAACAACTGAGGGCTGCCTGCGAAGTGCAAAAAAACATAGGCAAGAGTGTCAGGAATGGCATTCTTGAACTGGAGGAGCTTTTTGGCCGCATACCGCACTACAGGCGGAGGTGGCTTGCAATCGAAAAGCACCAAAAAGACACGCTCTCCCTCGAGGCATGAGTGGGTCCTAGCAGCAGGAAAAGAATGGCCGGTAGCCCGATTGAAGGCGACCGTGAGAAAAGGAAGAAGGACGAGACCATAAACGAAGTTGTCACTCCAGGCGAGGAGTTTCATGTGGTGCGAAACAAGGCAGCGAAAAAAGCGGCCAAAAAGCTGCTCCTAGAAAAACAGACAAAGAGCTCAACCACGAAAAGAAGAACAAAGAACCCCCCGATATACCGCAGAAAACAAAAAGCGAACCGCGGCGCGAACCCTTGCGAGAGGCACTGCTTATTAAACCCACCAAGGGCTGAACCTACGCAGATGTCCTCCGTGAAATTAAAGGAGCGGTCAAGCCAGACGACACCAAAATTGCCATCAAAGCAGTTCGACCAACCCGGACCGGTGGCCTGCTGGTGGAATTCGGGCCAGAGGCCACAAACAAAGATGCATTCCGTGACGCTGTTCAAAAGGTTCTTGGAGATGCGGCAACCGTTGCCTCGTTCGAACCAATGGCCACCCTGGAAATCAGGGACCTCGACCGCGTCACGGACAAAGCTGAAGAAGAGGATGCCATTAGGAGGGAGTTCCCCAGCTTAAGTGAAGTCAAGGCAAGATTGACACGTGAAAACACAAGGGGGCAACGCATGGCTATTGTCGAACTAGCTGATAAAGACGCCCAGCAAATCCTGGCGAAGGGCAAAATTAAGATAGGTTGGGAATCGGCAGGATACGGAGAAGAGCGATCCCTATCCGCTGCTTCAGATGCCTCGAATACGGACACACCGCGTATGGCTGTTGGGGAGCCGACAGGATATCTCTGTGCTACAAATGTGGTGAAACGGGGCACAAAAGGAAGGAGTGCACGAACGAGGCAAAATGCATTCTTTGCAAGGATGCTAAGCTAGCACGCGGTGACCTCAAAAATGAGCCGGGGACAGGGAGATGCTGGGTTTTCAAGGAGGCCCTAACTAAAGCCAAATCGATACTCAAATGATCCGTATCCTGCAGGTCAATTTGCACCGAAGCACAAACGCCCAGGACCTACTTGAGCAGTTTGCGAGGGATTAGAAAGCTGACTTGCTGTTGCCGAGCGAGCAACATCATAACAAGGACTCGCAAGCGTGGTACCCTGACGAATCTGGTACCTTGGCCATCTGGGTTCGAGACAGCGCCCGCCTTTAGGTGCAGGACCATGGACGCGGGGATGGTTTTGTGTGGGTGCGGTGTTCAGGGATAACATATTTCAGTGTTTATCTGACGCCTAACGAGGCAATGCGATCTTTTCGAACGAAACTCGATGCCCTGGAGGACGCTGTCTCGAACACAGAGGGCCACATGCTGGTCGGGGGAGACTTCAACGCTAGAGCCATTGAATGAAATATGCCACAATCCGACTCAAGGGGAAAGCAAATCTTGGACATGGCGGCCAGAACAGCGCTTTTTGTCCTAAATACTGGTAACACCCCTACTTTCTGCCGCTGGGGTTGCGTAGGAACCATACCCGATGTGACACTCGCTTCGGAGTCCCTGGTACCTAGAGTACACAACTGGCGAGTACTAGAGGACTACTCGGCTAGTGATCACCAGTATATAGCTGTTGAGATTCACGACGGTGCCACTCTGCGTGCATGTGCCCAAACTTCAATCCTCGGATGGAGGACTGGGAGGATGGACGTTGAAAGGTTCGCTGACGCGCTTACGGCAGGCGCAACGTTGCTGGGACCTCCGCCAGGGAGTGGAGGGCCTACAGCCAAGGACTTGGTGAACTCAACTATGAGTACCATCTGCGAGTCTTCCATGCCCCGTCGGAGACCCCGACACGGTAAGCCTCCAGTATACTGGTGCACAAACGAGATCGCCGAACAAAGAAGCGAGTGTCACAAACTTCGGCGAGAGGCCCAGCGGGCGCGAACACGGGAGGAGGCAGACACTAGGCTAGTAGCGTACAAGTCCGGCAGGAAATATCTTCGCAGGCTTATTAACAAGAGCAAGGCCCGATGCTGGCAAGACCTCGTGGACGATGTAAATAGGGATCCGTGGGGCCTAGGTTACAAGCTGGTCATGCGAAAACTTGGTGCCCAACGGAAGCCCTGCTTACATGAAGCAGAGAAGATGGACGAGATCGTACGGACACTATTCCCCACGCACCCTGTCCGTGTCGATTCAGTTCATGCACAAACACCAATAGAATGCTCACCTTTCTCAATGATTTAACTGGAGCAGGCAATTCTATCCATGAAAGCAAGGAAGGCACCGGGACCAGATGGCGTTCCTGCTGAGGTTTTGCAGCTTGTCTACAAGCTTTGTCCTGACTTGTTGCTCAGTATGTTCAACGCTTGCCTTTACGAAGGTGTATTTCCGGAACGCTGGAAAGTGGCGAGGCTCGTACTGATCAGCGAGGGAAAGGGAAATTCCGAGTTGGCGTCTGCATACCGCCCGTCATGTATGCTAGACACGGCAGGGAAAGTGCTCGAGAAACTCATCAAGGGAAGACTCACTGACGCGGTCCGTTCTGCCGGGGACCTATCTCCACGGCAGTATGGTTTTAGAGCAGGTCGCTCCACTATTGACGCGATAGCGGAAGTAGTGAGCGCGGTCCAAAGAGCGGAGGCTCACTGCCAGTCAAACAAAAGGGTTGTGTTGCTCGTGACGCTTGACGTCAGAAACGCCTTCAATTCCGCTAGATGGGCGGATATTCTGGAAGCACTGGAAAACTCTTTTCAAGTTCCAGAATATCTGATGCGGATTTTGAAGAACTACCTGACAGACCGGAACCTGCTCTATGAGACGAAGGAGGGTCGGCGGAGGATGGAAGTTACATCGGGTGTTGCACAAGGCTCCATCCTTGGCCCAGACCTGTGGAACATCACGTACGACGGGCTACTGAGAATCGGGCTGCCGGATGAGTCGCACTTGATCGCTATGCAGATGATGTCGCGGCGCTAGTTGCGGGATGCACTGTTGAACAAGCGCAACTCAGACTGGGTATGCTAATGCGCCAAGTGAGGGACTAGATGACTGCTCGCGGGTTCAGCCTAGCTTTGGAGAAAACCGAAGTAGTCATCTTGACAAAGAAGAGAATCCCTAGAGTAAGGATGATCAACATTGGGGAAGCACTCGTTGAGACCAAACTAGCAGTGAAGTACCTGGGCATTTTGATCGACTCGAAGATGCGTTTCTCCGAGCAAATCAGGGCAATGGCTGACAAGGCTGCAGCGAGTGTTTTGGCTCTCAGCCGGCTAATGGCCAACATAGGGGGTCCCACCTCATCAAGAAGGAGACTTCTGATGAGTGCAGTACAATCTGTGCTGTTGTACGGATCGGAGATATGGTGTGAGGCTCTCAACAAGGGGCTGGATCGAAGGCGCTTGGCACAGGTGCAGCGACGGGGAGCGCTGCGGATTGCATCTGCATATCGGACTGTCTCGGAGTCGGCAGTGCTGGTCATCGCAGGAGTGATACCCATTGCCCTCCTTGCCAAGGAGCGCCGCAAAATCTACCTGCGGAGGAACGAGTGCGACAGAGATGCTGTCGCCCACGAAGAACGAGAACGCTCACTCAGTGATTGGCAACAGTCCTGGGTGAGCGATACAAAAGGTAGGTGGACCGCACCTCTTATTGGTGACCTGAGGCCGTGGCTCAATCGAAGGCATGGTGAGACTGACTTCTATCTAAATCAGCTACTGAGTGGACATGGATACTTTCGGTCTTACCTGCACAAGATTGGTAAGTCACGGTCTCCTGACTGCATACTCTGTGCTGGAGAGGTCGATGATGCCTACCACACATGTTTTGTATGCAAGAGGTGGGAAAGGCAGCGCGGTGACCTCATTGAAGAAATGGGAGATCTCTCCCCGGATAAACTCACTGGAGAGATGCTCACATCCGTTGACAAATGCAACTATGTGGCACATTACGCTCGGGCAGTCCTTAAGATAAAAAGGAAAATATATGAGCGCCTGGAGGCATCCAGGGTGGAGGGGTATCTTTTCTAGAAATCCCTCTCGCTTCCCCTCCTTCCATTGGAAAAGGGATCCCTGTATTCCAGTGGCGCCTAAACGCGTAGAGAAATGAGGCTTCGCCCGAAGTAATGTGTCAAACGGTTCCAGGCTAGGTTCTCAGATTGACAGGGTAGGTGTTTAGTGGGTAGTCCAAGGGTATCTCCCATGAGAGTCCCACACTGCAAGACTCGGCGGGCGTAAATCCCTTCACCTTCCTACCACAAAAAAAAGTCATGTATACTCCAACTGATTCCTCCTTACCCTGGGTGCGATGGAGAATCTCCTCCCGCAAATTATCGTTGTAGTCGGGTGGTGGTCCTTTGGCTTCCAATATAGGTCCAATCAGTTCACAACTCTAACAGACCGGAACCATACCATAGCTTTTCCCTCAAAAAGTTCTGCTTCCATTTGGAAAATTTGCATCTTTAAAACTCCTTTGGCCACTTGAAGCTCCTCCACCCTCTCCAAAAAGGTATTCACAGAGCCTGCAGAGACGCTTCATAGATCTGGTGGCTGATATAGTTCCTGTTCCATCTGCAAGAGTGAGAAGCTAGGCCCTTGAATTAATTCTGGAGTTTTAAGTTCGATATGCGTGCCGACTGATATCACTTTCCTCATTTTGGCCTCCACCTTTTCCAGTAACTCCAGCGTTCCTGGTGCAATGACTAGTAGCTGTATCGAGCATGCTCCTCTCGAAAATCGAGAAGACTCCTTAAGCGTCACTGAATCCTTTTTTACTTCACACCCTCCCCCTCCAGCTTTCACGATAACTTTACCCAACGCCATCAATAAATATTTTTTAAGTTAGCTGATCTCCTCCTGATTAGGTTCTTGATGCTGTTTATTGTCGGAATAGCGCAAGCCGAAACCAATTTTCAGTCTGATCTTAATGAACTCCCCACACTCCTGATTACCTACAAATTTTTCGACCAAAAACTAATTTTTCTCTACTTTTTCAGCCACCAACCCCAGGGCTTCTTCCAGAGTAAACGGGTAAGTTTTCGCTTCCATAAAGTTTTCGTTTGCATCCTGTTTGGCCCTAAAGGCTATCAAAAATAAATAAAGTCTTATTTTCTTTTCCAATAGGAACCTCTTAAATACGTATTTCACTACTTGAACGGTTTTTAGGGTTTTGTAAAATAATTTTACAAAACCCTTCTAAAATCGCGTCCTGTCTGTCTGTCTGTCCGTCTGTCTGTCCGTCCGTCCGTCCGTCCGTGTGTCACAGCAGTTTTTCTCGGAAACTACTTAAGCTAGAAACATCAAATTTTGTATGTAGGTGTAAAGTGGTGATCTCTTCAAAGTTCAACTACTAAAAAATTTTATCAGGTATTTTAGGGGGGTCTCCCCATGTAGGGGAGTGACCCCCCCGAAAAAAAAATTTCATTGAAGGTAGCCAATATGTGTATCAAATGAAAGGTCTTGATAAGAACTTTTCAAAACAGGTCTCAGTTTGGCAAAGTTTGCTTCGAGGGGCGCACAGGGAGGGGAAATACACGAAAAATTTGAGTCCCCCCCCCCTCGCGATTGGACACCTGTGATCCGAAAAATCTGAAAAAAATCAAGAATGTAGGTCTTGATGAGTACAACAACAACAAATACGTGAGAAGTCGCAATTTACTCAACTTTGTTAATAATAGTATGATTTATCGATTTTATGTTTTCTTGAATAAAATCTTAACGGTACCCTTAAATTTAATGAAAATCAGTACGTAGATGTCTATTTATAAGGTCTATT
Source organism: Odontomyia ornata (assembly GCA_963969285.1). Taxonomy (NCBI): domain Eukaryota; kingdom Metazoa; phylum Arthropoda; class Insecta; order Diptera; family Stratiomyidae; genus Odontomyia; species Odontomyia ornata. The sequence continues at coordinate 38,444,367 of OZ017741.1, forward strand.
AATCCTGCAAGTTTCATAAAGATCGAATCATATTTAGCGAAGTTATAGCGGTTTGAATTTTACTGTATTACTATGGAACAATGTGCGCTGCATGTATTACTATGACAACATATGGCTATGGAACAACATGCGCTTTTTCCCGCTCAGACACTACAGTTTTGCTTGGATTTGCATGAAAATTTAAAGAATGATAGGTGTCGTGTATATCTTTGAGAATCGGTTCAGCTAGTGGTATAAGTAATCGTAAAACAAAATAGTGGCTGTTTGAAATGCGAAGATTGGATAATTTTGAGTTAAATCTTCCCCAACTTCAACGTTTAAGGTGCATGCCTTGAACACTTGATTCAATTTAATGAATGACTGAAGATGAGTACCTACAGTTAATACTCATAAGTGAAACAAGTCAAGGAGGCGGGAGAGAGCTCCTAGCAAAAGGGCTTTGTAACAACTCTAGGATTCGAAAAAATTGGCCATTCATCGATGATAACAGTACAGGAGAGTAACCCCTGAAAAAAAAAATTCATCAAACGTAGCCGATATGAGTATGAAATGAAAGTTTTCATGGGAGCTTTTCAAAACAGTTGTTAAACTGCCAGTTTTTGCTTCAGTGGGGCACAGGGGGGAAAAACATAAAAAATGTAGTTTCCTCCCTCACAAATGGACATCTGAAATAATTATCAAGGGAGATATTTATGAGTATAACAATAACAAAAACCTCAGAAGTCAGAATTGGTTCAACTTTGTGAATATTAGTATGATCTTCGAATTTCATATTTTCTCCAATAAAATTGTCATTGACATGCTTCTTGACCTTATTCAATATGGTGACTGCATTTTGAAAATTGAATAAAAAACCCTTCTGACATGAGCGTAGGTCTGTTTACCCAACTTGTTTCTGCTTATTCTTTGCTTTGTGGATGGTAAGCCAGACTAAAAAGCAACTTTATTTTTCCGTTAAAACAAAATTTTTTCAATTGTTAAGACGAAAAGCGTGGTCCATTATCAGCCACAATTTATTTTGGCAACCCAAAAGTAGCCATATCATGCGTAAGTACAAGTAATCTATCAACTTGGACGCAATTAATGATATTATCACCACAATGTTGACATATTTACTTTATGAGTCCACTAAAAGAATAAATGTTTTTGTTTCAAAATAGAAAAAAATCTAAATGTATTCTTTGGAACGGGTACATACTTACAAGCCATGTAGTTAGTAATTTCTCTTTAGGAATGTTACTTGTCTTCTGATAGATGTCAGAAGATTTTACCAAGTGCACGATGTTATCATCAACTCTAGGCCACCAAATATAAGACCTTGCTCTTCTTTCCATAGCTATAATGCCTGCGTGACTCGAATGTATAGTAATAAATTCAGCACTTGATTTCGCAAACATCAGGGAACCGCAATTCTACTGCCTTAAAATATACAACCGTCTTCTGCACTTAAAAGTTTTTGCTTATTCTAGTAGGGTTTTATCTCTTCTTCAGCCTTTAACGGGAACCCTCCCATAAGGTTAATTTACAATTTCACTTCATATTACAAGGTGACAATTAAGTAATGAGACTGATTCCATGAAAACCGTATATTTAAAAATTATTCTACAGTTCTGCCATCCCCTTCAAAGTAGGCCCCTTGGGCAGCTATACAACGATTCCAGCACGTTTTCCATACTTCGTAACATTTCTGGAACGCTTCGACTGGGATACCCACGAGTATCCTCGTCACGGCCGCTTGGATTTCCGTAGTCGACTCAAAATGGGTTCCTTTGAGCACCGATTTTGTTATAGCGAACAAAAAAAGTCACAAGGTGAAATATCGGCAAATAAGGTAGCTCTTGCAACACGGCGATCCCTTTAGAAGCCAAATACTGGGATACGCTAGATACGGTGTGGCACGGTGCGTTGTCGTGATGAAGGATCCAGTTACGAGCGATGTGTTAAAGTTTGTCCGACTGTTTCACAGCTCATACCTAGCTCCGAGGCCAGCATTCGAACTGTTAAACGCCGATTTTCACGTCGCATCAGCTCGCACCTCGACTAGTCTCCCACTCCGCGCCTCGTCTTCGACGCTTTCACACCCCTCGTTAAACTTTTTATGCCACTGAAACACCTAGGCACGACTAAGAACACTATCATCATGCACTTTTACAATTTTAGCGTACGTTTCAGAAGCTGTTTCGCCCAACCTAGTGCCAAATTTTGTCAGTCTCATAACTTAATTGTCACACCACGTAGATACCTGCTAGTATTTTCTTGGATTAGTATACTATCTACAGGTAGCTCGTCCGCAAAGTTCAAGGTATCAATCGTAATATATACGATCTCTGTATTTTCGTTAATAGGGAGTCTCAATAATACATTACATCTGCATTTGACATTTTCTTGGTAGATCTATAAACGATTCTGTATTTAAACATTGACAAGTAGACTGCCCATCTTTGCACCTTAGCTGCCACTACAGCTGGGGTACTTTTTTGGGATTAAATCTTTCTTTTATGGCTTGATTACCCATACATAGGATGAACTCTTTGCCATACAGATACTTAAAAAACTTTTTTATCGTAGAGACAAAAGCCAGACCTTCTCTATGAAATCGAGAATAGTTCTTTTCGGCTGAGGTAAGAGAACTACTTGTAAACATGACTGGCTTCTCGTCCCCATTGACACTGTGTGGTAAGGCTTCCGCAACTCTATATGGGCTAGCATCTGTGGAAACTGCAATGGGCTTGTTGGGGTCAAATAATTCCACGACATTGTGTTTCAGGAATAGTTCTTTTGATTTTTGAAAACTTTCCCCATATTCTTGGGACCATTGAAATCTAACATCCTTTTGCGATAATCGATATGGTACTTTTATTTCTGCAGACGGATTGGGTAGGAAACATCGGTAATAATTGATTAGGCCCAAATACGCCTGAAGTTCTCGGATATAACATGGTTGTGGAGCGTTCCAAACGGCCTTTATTTTACTAGAGTTTGATTGTATTTGGTTAAAATATATTATATATCCCAAATACTTCACAGATGTATTTAAACATTTACTCTTTTCGATATTAACATTAATATTAGATTGACTCAATCTATTTATCACTCTAAAGAGGTTTTTTTGACTATCCGCCAACGTTTCATCTCCTACAATAATATCGTGTAAATAATTATGGGTTTAATTAATTTCACAAATGACTTAATCGATAGTTGTTCGGAAAATTGTAGGTGAATAGGCGATTCCAAAGGGTAACCTTTGATATCGAAGTAATCCCTTATAGGTGTTTATCATCGAAACCGTAATGATACAGGCAATTTGATATGTTCCAGACAAATCAATGACAGAAAACTATTTATAATTCGCCAAGCTGCTGGAAATATCTTCACTATTACCCACAGGGTAGTGTTCCATAGAAATTAATTTATTTATGGTTCTTTCGAAATCTATGCAAATACGTATTTCTCCATTCGGCTTAGGTACTATAAGTATTGGTGAAACCCATTTGCTTTGTTTTACTGGTATTGAAATATCTTCGTTAACCAGTTTATCTATTTCGTTGGAGACTTGATCCCTCAATCTATATGGTATTATATACGCTTTATGGAATAAGGTATAGGTATTTTCTTCTAATAATATTTCTGCATCAAATTCATCAATTCAAATCTTTTTGTGGAATCTTCGGATATTTTCCAAAAGTTTCTTTGATTACTCCTGATAATTCCAGTTTACCACCCTCACTACGGACAATAAGAGTTTGAAAGTGAACAATAATTACCTGGACTGGTTCCATGTCACTTTATAATGGACTTTTCTAATCCAGATTAATCATATCTAAAAAATTTCTCCCAAACAGAGTGTTAAATTTTCTAGTTGATTTCACGACAATGAGTTCCAGTTGATATTTTGGAGTATGCTCCAAATTCGCTTTTATTGATCCTAATACACTAAGCTTTTGGCCTGAAATTTCACTCAATACATAAAAACTCTTAGTAAAGTTACCTGAGAAAACTGCTCTTTATAAACTACATATATTATGACTGACACTCCGCTTCCAGTATCGATGTCACATACCAGTTCTATATTTTGCACTTGTATTTTAATTGCCAACTTTGAAGAACAATTTATAGTGTTCACATCTTCGGGGATGGTAGCAATCTGACCTTTTTTACATAAGAAACCGTACTAATATGTCCAACTATTACACAGGTAAAGCACTTCCAACTTCGGGCTGGACACGACTGCGTATCATGATTTTTCATCTTTGAAAATTGACGGAGCGGTTGTTTATCTCTTGATATCTCGTTCGAATGAGACGATTCTGGTAGTTTTTTTATCTCAATTCATAGTTTTGTTTGGTTTTCGGTTTTTCCAAAGTTTATTTTGTGCACTTCGTGCGTGACTGGGTGAATTGATTCTTGTTCTGTCAGAGACATTTCAAAACAAAGAGCAGTATTGCAGCAGATTTCAAATTTATTCCTATCGTCAGCTAGTAATTTTTGTTGTATGCGTTTATTATAAAGTACGATAATGAATCTGTCAACAAGAACATCTTCTAGTACTAGGTTTATTAATTCGCCACTTTTTTTGGCAGTGTCCATAATAAAGTCTCTGAACTTCACGTTTCTGCTTACTTAATCACTAATTGATTCACCAGGTTCTTGCATCGCTTTACAAAACTTAAACCTTTCTGCTTTTTTGTTGACCTTAAACTCATAATGCTTTGTTAGTAAATTCATTAGCTTGGCATTATTCTTATCACTAGGTTTCTTTGGAGCCGTCAGTGACTTACATACTTTATATAATTCTGCGCCCATACACGAAATAAATGTTGCCAGTTTTTTCTCCCCTACTACGCTAATATAGGGTGATTCATAACAAGTGTACACATTTTTGTCGAAAAAAAACATAGTTTTTGTGAAGATTGAGCTGTAATATTTATTTATCATGAAAATTTGGTCCCTTACAAATAAACATAAAACATTACTTTGGGCATATCTGCACCTCGTGCTGCTTTACAGACTATTGACTTATTGAGGACCTAGTTTGGAAATCGAATAATTTCATGAAATGGACCCATAAATTGGCCGGCAAGATCGTGTGATTTGACTCCTTGCAACTTCTTCCTATGGGGATTTCTGAAGGATCGTGTTTACGCTGATGCTCCCCAGACTACTGAAACATTAAAAATGGTAGTAAATGCTCTCGGGGTGCACATTGGGTTTACTGGTTCCCCAATAATGTAACATTAAGTGTCGAGAAATGCTCATAACTGTAAATACATCTGCAGCTCTGCTACTAAATCCTGCTTACACTTCCTTTGTGACGACGTAAGAGGGTGAAGGTGAATCTTCCGCGCCTGATAACGGAATCGACCTAATAACCATGCCGCCGGAATGGAGGTTGGGCGACGGGCTAACTCCTCGTCCCTGGAAAATCTTTAATTGTTTCGAAACTTGCAGATAGGCCTCGAAATCGATTGGACTCACGGCATCGACCTCGCAAACGAAAAAAGGACTATGGCATTGGGTCCTAGAATGTCAGATCACTCAATTACGCTGGCGCTGTTAAGGACCTTTTACAACAGGCCAGTCAATATCAATTAAAAATACTGGCAGTCCAGAAAACGAATTGGACTAGAAACGACCTTCAAGACATGAGATTGCACACAATATTTAAAAGTGGGAAACCTACTGGAAAACGAAAATTTGGAGTGGCCTTCATTGTGGATAGGGAGTTCAAATCGCACGTTATTGGTCTTAAGGCAGTCAATGAACGGTTGTGTGCGATCCATATAAAAGCGAAATTCTTCAAAATCTGGTTGATTAATGTTCACTCCCCGACCGAAGAAAAGGACGAAGAAACGAAGGAATCGTACTACAATCACCTGAAAAGACTGGTCGACTCATTGCCCACAAACGACACAAAAATTATTCTGGGTGATTTTAACGTTAAAATTGGCAATCAGCTATCTCATCGGGGAACGACTGGAGGACATAGCCTCCACGATGAAACATATGACAACGGCCAGCGCCTGATAGACTTTGCATGTTGCAGAAATCTAGTCATAGGTTCGACTTGCTTCCCACATTGACGCATTCATAAATTGACCTGGAGCGATCATGTTCTGATCCAACAACGTTGGGCCTCGAGCATACTTAATGTCCGTACAAACCGAGGAGCCAATTTTAACTCAGATCATTACTTGATCAAATTAAACTATCGATGTCGTATGTCAAAGGCATATTCAGAGAAAACCAGTCCGCTACGAAAATTTGACATCGAAAGGCTCCAAACGACGTCTGTGGCCGAAAATTTCACGGAGACCTTCGACAACCAGCTGGCTCCCATCTTATCAGACTTATTGTTAAAGACGAGCAACGAGCTCTGAATGGAAGTGAAAGCGGCTATCAAAACCGTGGCAGAACAGACGATCGGAAATCAAGCCCAGCGCAAGAGGAATGATTGGTTCGATGATGAGTGCCAGAATGCGTTAGATAAAAAGAATCAGGTGTACAAAGAATACGTAGGTAGGAAAACCAGGACGAAGAGAAAACACTATGAAAATCTCAGAAGAGTAGCGAATAAAATAATTAGGATTGAGAAAAGAAAATACTACGACGACCAATTGAGAAGTATAGATGTAAGTTTAGCGAGCAATAACACAAGACAAGCATACAAAGTAGTGAAAAGCCTGAAACGTGTTTATCAGCCCAAAACCACGCTCTGTCGTGATGACAGCGGCAATATGATCGCTGATAAAATCAAGATGACGGAAAGATGGGCAACATATTTCAAGCACCTTCTTAATGCTCCGCACAGCTCTAGAACATCGGAGCCTATAGATGTCTGCGGAGAGCTTCTATTGGCCCCAACAACTCTGGATGAAGTTTGTTCCATCATCAAAGCCCAAAAGAATAATAAAGCGCCGGACATCGATGGGATTCCAGTGGAGCTTATCAAATATGGTGGAAGTTGTGTTCATCAAGCTATTCACAAAGTCATCCAGAACATTTAGCAACAAGAACATATTCTGAAAGAGTGGAGCCAATCAATTATATTTCCTATCCACAAAAAAGGTGACAAGCTACAGTACGAAAATTATAGAGGCATATTACTACTTTGTACGGTGTACAAAATATTTTCAAAAATCTTAGAAAATAAAATCGGATCATACGCCAACAGTATTATTGGGGAGTATCAAGGTGGTTTTATGGCAGGTAGATCAACAACAGACCAATTGTTTACAGTCAAGCAGGTACTTGAAAAATGCTGGGAGTTCAACATAGACGTACACCAAATTTTCGTTGACTTCAAGCAAGCATATGACAGTATTGATCGTAACGTACTGTACCAAAAAATGCTTGGTTTTGGCATTCCAGCCAAATTAGTCCGTCTTACCAAAATTACAATGACGTCAACAACCTCCCATGTCCGCATCAATAACCAACTCACCGATGCCTTTGGTACAAATATTGGACTAGAGCAGGGAGATGGGCTGGCCCCATTGCTATTCAATTTGGCTCTGGAGTACGTCATACGGAAGCTACCTGTCGATACGCAAGGTACATTACCATACAAGTTGAGCCAAGTAGTGGCCTATGCGGACGACATCAACATTCTATCACGGTCACTAACAACTGCCAAAGAACTCTTCCTGAAAGTCGACAGCGAAGCAAAACTAGTAGGGCTACAAATCAACGTAAATAAAACAAAGCTCATGACGCAGTCGAGGAAAAATACCCCAAATACACAAAATATCACACTTGGCAAATACAGTATCAAAAAAGTTAGCAAATTTGTGTATTTGGGCGCCAAAATAACGAAAACGGGCAATGAAAGAGACGAAATACGCTGGAAAATACAGCTCGCAAATAAAATATGTTATTCAGTACTGACAATCTTGAAGACCAGCTGCATACACAGAAAAACAAAGCTCCAAGTATACAAATTTGTGATAAGACCTGTTTTATGCTATGGGTGTGAAACGTGGACCCTAACTTAAGCATCCGCAAATATATTGAACGCCTTTGAGCGACGGGTCCTGAGGCAAATAATCGGAGCGAAGCTAGACGGGGACCAATGGCGAGCTCGATACAACCATGAGCTGTATGAAATTTTCGACGAACCGGAGGTCTCAAGGATTGTGAGACTGTGGAAGCTACAATAGGCTGGACACATGAATCTTATGGACGAGCAATGGATACCCAAGAAGGTATTTGTAGGGAGAACTGAAGGCCGGTGGCCAGTGGGGAAACCAAGGAAATGCTGGTCTGACTCGGTCAACGAAGATAGTTCATTTCTGCTCGGATTTCAGAATGGAAGATGCGGTCAACGGACTGAGACAGTTGGAGGCGCTGTTTGCAGGAAGCGAAGGCCCGAGAAGGGCTGTAGTGCTAAGAAGAAGAAGAAGAAGACAGATGTCTCGTCATGACGACGATACTTATGGCCCACAAATAAGAGTGGGCATCCCTTCGCATCCTCCCAACCGGATCAAGTTCCAAATGTAGACGTGGCCATATATTTCACTTTTGAGTGAAAAACTTATACAAACATAATTTGCATGAACTTTTCCATCAAAGGAGGAATACAGACGTGACCGATTAATGTTATACAGGGTCTGAATAATAAGTAACCATTGGCAAAATATGTACAATTTTTCTTTAGAAATCTTCAAAGTAGTCCCCGTTGGAGTCAATAACACGCTGTTACCGGGTTTTCCAATCCCCGAACGCTCACTGGAAGTTGGCAATCTCGATGCTGTCTAGGGCCCTCGTCGTAGCACGTTGAACGTTTTCCAGACTCCCGAACCGCGTCCCCTTAAGGTGTTTCTTGATCTTGGGGAACAGAAAGAAGTCCGCTGGTGCCATATCCGGGTTGTAAGGAGGCTGTGGCAACATTGCCCTCGACTGTTTGGCCAACTGCTTGGTGACGAGCAGGCAGCTGTGCGATGGAGCATTGTCGTGATGGAGGATCCACGAATCGGCAATCTCCGGACGGACTCGGTGAACCCGGGCGGTTAGTCGACGGAGCACCTCTCTGTTGTTCTGACCGTTTACAGTTTGGCCGGGTGGCACAAACTCTTTGTGAACAATGCCTTTCACGTCAAAGAAAGCAATGAGCATCGACTCCACCTCCAATTTGCTCATGCGCGCTTTTTTCGGTCGTGGTGACGCCGGTGTATGCCACTCCAAACTCTGCCGCTTTGTCTCAGGATCGTATTCGAAAACCCACGTCTCGTCTCCTGTAATAACGTGGTTAAAAAACTGTGGTTCGGTTGCTCGATCGTACGCTCAATTTTCACTCCGACAACGTAACTGAACACGCACCCCGCTCTCGCTCGATGCTATCTTTCCAAGCGCTTGGAGGTAACTGCTGCAGCCCGGTTCCCTTCACCTAGACCCCCACCACCACTACAGCACCAGATACCGGTTAACAGACGCTTTGACGGCGCGGGCAGGCTCAGTCCGGTTACTTATTATTCAGGCCCTGTACAATTATGTGATCGAACCACATAATCCTACACCATAGAAGGACACGCGAGCGGAAGGCCACTTTACCCAGGAAGAGCCCCTGGAAGCAACAAAATGGTGGAGCGCGCCCGATGGCTAGCCCATATTATCCAAAAAGCCTGCCATCCTTGCGGGTCCTATACCCGGTTAGGTATGAGGGAAAATGGAAAGACCGAATTTGTAAAGTTTTAGCAATTCATCTCTTCATCATTTCATCAAAGGTAGCCGATATGGGTATCAAATGAAAGGTCTTGATGAGAACTTTTCAGATCTACATGAAAATTTGTGACCCCCTACTGCCGCGGTTGGACACCTGTGCCCCGAAAAATCTGAAAAAATCATAGTGGTAGACGTTTATGGGTTTTTAACATTCCCGTGTGAATGGTAAAAACCCATATCCAAACAGGTTTCGCACTTACGCCCTTATATTTACACGTTGCATAGTTCAGCCAAGCCATTTTTGTATACGATACACGTCTTGTGAGAGTATGTTTCAAAAGGATCATTTGATCGTTAAACATCGTGCGGACAACATGAAAGCGAAGACAGAGAGATAAGCGATTGAGAATTGAGGCTAAAACGCGTTGAATTGTGCACGAGGTAATAAAAACTGGAATGAAAAATGTATTTTATGATTGTTAAAGTTTGTCAATTCAAACTTCTATTGGATTTATTTGAATCCTACGTGTTTTTCCGCTTTCTGAAAAATATATTCCAAATTTGAATATCTTTTTTAGTCGCATATTTTTCTTGATGTGTTGTAAACTTGCTTATTATAATGTGATTCTATGAAGATTATGCGTATTGTTAATTTTCTATGGATTTACAATAGGCAATTTAACTTTATTGTAATCGTGATATTCGTCATGTTGTTTCCTGAAATTGAACATGGCCTCCACTTTCATAAATTTATTAAATAACGCGTAGCTTCCCGCATCCACGCATCCTTTTTTGCACGCAAATTAAAGAAAGGCAGTCATTTCATGACAACTACCTTCTTCACCGAATGTTCAATTTGGAATGATTACCGGCGTTTGTATAAAATTTCCCCCGCCAAATGATCAACAAAATGCATTTCTGTATGTGCGTTACGCTCGTTCACCCTAAAAAATTTTGGCGTGTTTTTACCATCAGGTTTCCTCAATGCCTCTCACTCTTCTTGCCCATATAACCTGTCTAACGCTCACTTAAAACGCTGCGTCTGAAAAAGCCCATTTGTGGCTTTTCCTTGACGGTGGTGTACTTTTCCGCTGACTATCTACCACATGATGTCGTTTTCCAGAGTTGTGGCGGAAAAGATATGGTGGGAAGATACATGTGGTGAAAATAGTCGACATTTGTGGATGATGTTTAATATTTGTTTTATTTATTTATTCATTCGCCAAATCAAGGCATATCAATTACAATAAAATTTTACAATACAATCAATTTAACAACAAACATTAATTAATTTTACAGTGTTCAAATATTTCACGGGGAAAAGGAATTTAATAGTTAAAAATTAAATAGGACCTTGGAAGTGTAACGATCATTATACACGTTAAAGTACCTACAGCATCTGTTGATTGGCTCATTGTCTCCGTAAATGGTATGATGTCTGCTGATGGCAAGGATGGTAGAGTATCTTATGCTTCTAGCAGGTTTATTCGAGCAGATTCTATCATAGATAATTTTTAACCTTAATATTGCCCTTTAAGACATCCAAAGCCAGACATGATGACAATGCGATTGTCCTTGAAGGTAGGCTAGTCAAATTTAACAACTATAAACGATTTTCATAAAGTGGTAAGTTAATAAAAAGCCTGGAGTTGTAGAAACACACAACGCTAAGGGTACAAACTGCTTCTGCACTGACTCCAACCTATTAATGTGAATATCAAAAACAAGATTCCAGATTAGGCAGGCATATTCAAGAAAAGGATGCACTAGGGATATGTATAAAGATTTTGTGGCCCAAATATTCATGAATTCTTTGGTCCTTCTTTTGGTAAAGCCCAGCATTTTATACGCCCTGAAAAGGACTGCATCGTAATGAAGGTTGAATCGGAGCTTTGTATCCAAGATTACACCAAATCCATAATTCTGTCGACCCTACTCAGAGGGAAATTATTAATGTGGCATTCGTAGAGGATGGCATTTCTTTTTTGAGCGAAGCTTATTAGCTGGCATTTGTCCAAATTTAGGGAGAGTTGGTAGTCATTACACCACTGAAATAAATTATTCAATATGTGTTGGAAAAACAACGCCTCAGTTTCAGACTGAACTACATGATACTGTTTGAGACCGTGGGCGTAAAAAAGATGTGATATATTAGGTAATGCTACTGAAAGCTCAGAAATAAAAATATGGCTACCTTGAGGAACCCCAAAGAGAACATAAATTTTGATTGAGTACGACAGCTAGTGCTTATTTTGATATTCGTATTTGCTGAATTTGAACAATTTTTGTAGTCGTGCTGTCATTGGAAACACGGTCAAAGTGTTTCGGTGATTGCGTGTTACCTTTTCGCAGACACTATAGGCTTTATGTGTTTTTTGTGATAGACAAACTCAAATTGAGGGGCCACCAATCGATGGAAGCCCTAGTTATCAGGGATACATCCAGGTAGATGGCATACCTTCTTTAATGATCAGGCAAATCGTACAGATATCCACATCCAATTGTTATTTAGCAATACATTACTAGATAGAGTTTGGGAATTTCATTGTCAACCGTTACTCGATGTATGGAGAGTATGAACTTAGCTACTAACTAGCCCTAGATAGGACTTACGTATTTAACTATAGTAACTTTTATTTTACAACTTTGAAGATCCTCCATTTGATATCTGTAAAAATCGGAAGCAGATTGAGTGTGTTACATTTGTTGATTTGATTTTTTACTTTTTGCGAGTAGTGTGCGATACTCCGGTTAACGATAACAATATATCTCCAAATCGAGCTTGTTTTATTTTAGGGTGCCACTTATCATTATTTTGATTAAATTTGATATTAAATCCCATTTTGGACCAGACAAATCAACTATCACTGATGTCAACCCATAACCATTGTTGTTTTCTTCACTGCACATCGTTAGTTTTTTAGGGTTTTGTAAAATAATTTTACAAAACCCTACTGGTTTCGCGACCAGTCTGTCCGTCCGTCAGTGTGTCACAGCAGTTTTTCTCGGAAACTAATTTAGCTAGAAACATCAAATTTTGTATACGTATATAGTCAGTTTTTTTTTCCTAATGTTATCAAAATTATAATAAAACTAATTTTTCATTATACGTTAGATTTTTTATTTATTTTTCTGTTTTCGACTACTATTTGCAGCCTTCTTCAGTACAATTATTGGGTTACAAGATTTTTAATTAAGTACATATAACTTTTAAAAAAAGGCAATTATATCTTTGATGTAATCAGGCAAAATAACACTGAATGGCAATTACCTTCATCTGTATTCATTCTTTGTTGCTCAGGTACTTGGATTATCTTTATTGCTTCCATCGCGTCTAATTCTCATGGACAATTACTGCTCTTAATTACACTTACATCGGCAATATCCATCATGTGTTGTTCTTCGATGATGTGTTTAGCTACGGCGGACCTCATGTGCGATCCCGGGTTTTTGGCTGCGATTCGTGCTTCCCTAATATGTTCGTGGAACCTGACCGGGATCAATCTTTTCGTTTGTCCGATATAAATCATAGGACAAGTACAAGCTACTTTGTAGATGCCACTCGTCTCTTCTATTGTTTTAAGATCCTTGCCCGATCCCAATATGTTTCGTGGTGCGCATCTGCGACTAGAGGACACCATTTCAATTCCGTAATGTTTGAACACTTGCCTCATGTCTTTTGAATACCTGGAATATGTCACTGATGTGTGCTTTGGAGTTTCTTTTGTCGGTTTCAATGTTGTTAAATTGTCCCTATTTTGTTTTCGGATCTTCTTCTTGATTATTGCTTCGATGCATTTTCCGTCATATTCATTTATGCTGGCTGTATTTATGATATATTTTTTTTCTTTCTTGAATCGCTCTACTGTTAATGGCACTGTCAGTAATCGGTCAGTAATGGTGTGCTGCCATTTTTGGGGGTAGCTATGGCTAGAGTCGCCAGTAATTGTACGTTGGGTACTCGAGGGCTTCCGGTAGATGTCGATTGCAATCCTGCCTTGGTTCCTAATAAGTTTCAAATCAAGGAACGGGATTTCACCTTTTACTTCTATCTCCATACTGAACTTTATCTTCGGGTGGATATTGTTGATTTTCTGGAAGGTATTTTCCAATTCTTCCTTTGCAATGATGATAAAAATATCGTCCACATATCGTGCCCACAATTTTGGCATCAAACCTTCTTCTTCAATGATATATTCAACATGGGCCATACAAATTTCGCTGATAAGAGGAGATAAAGGGTTGCCCATTGCTGTACCGGACGTTGTTTTGAAAAATCGTTGCCTGAACATGAAATAATTTTTTTTTACTTTAGCTATAAACATCAAATTTTGTGTGTAGGTGTAAAGTGGTGATCTCTTCAAAGTTCAACTACAAAAAAAATTTTTTAAGATATTTAAGGGGGTATCCCCATATAGGAGAGTGACCCCCCGAACAAAAAATTTCATTGAAGGTAGCCAATATGGGTATCAAATGAAAGGCCTTGATAAGAACTTTTCAAAACAGCTCTTAGTTTGGTGTCTATTTATAAGATTGATCTATTCTGAACGTTTCATAAAGATTGAATCATATTTAGCGAAGTTATAGTGGTTTGAATTTTCCTGTATTACTATGGAACAATATGCGCTGCAATTATTACTATGGCAACATATGGCTATGGAACAACATGCGCTTTTTACCGACTCAGACACTACAGTTTTGCTAGGATTTGCATGAAAATTTCAGGAATGATAGGTGTCATGAATATCTTTGAGAATCGATTCAGCTAGTGGTATCAGTAATCGTAAAACAAAATAGTGGCTGTTTTAAATGCGAAGATTGAATAATTTTGAGTTATTTTTTCCCAACTTCCACGTTTAAGGTGCATGCTTTGAACACTTGATTCAATTTAATGAATGATTGAAGATGAGTACCTACAATTAATGCTCATAAGTGAAACAAGTCAAGGAGGTGGGAGAGAGCTCCTAGCAAAAGAGTTTTGTAACCACTCTAGGATTCGAAAAAATTGGCCATGAATCGATGATAACAGTACAGGAGAGTGGCCCCTGAAAAAAAATCATCAAACGTGGCCGATATGAGTATGAAATAAAAGTTTTCATGGGAGCTTTTCAAAACAGTTCTTAAACTGTCAGTTTTTGCTTCAGTGGGGGCACAAGGGGGAAATACATGAAAAATGTGTTTCCTCCGTCGCGGATGGACATCTGAAATAATTTTCAAGGGAAATATTTATGAGTATAACAATACCAAAAACCTCAGAAGTCGAAATTCGTTCAACTTTGTTAATAATAGTATGATCTTCGTATTTCATATTTTCTCCAATAAAATCGTCTTTGACATGTTTCTTGATTTGATTCGATCTGGTGACTGCATTTTGTAAATTGAATATAAAACCCTTCTGACATGAGCGTAGGTCTGTTTACCTAACTTGTTTTTTACTGTGCTCAATCACATTACTTGAAAACTTCTTCTCTTCGTATATTATTTCCATCAACCATCATGCCTCAAATGACAAAGTTGAATCCAATTTCTCAAAAGTACGTTTTGAAAAATCATATTGCATGGAATCCTATCATTTCTTGATATTTCATGCACTGTAAAGTATTAGATACTGTTCGTTAGCTTAACCTCATCGAAGGTTTTGTTCACTTACTTCCTTAGAAACCAAAAATTCTCAGATATCATGTCTACTTCACATTTTGTACTATCCTCGTACAAGCACATACACCAGTCTTTCACCGAAAAAAAGCCAATTGTCCTCACACTTTTTGGTCCATTGAACAACCGAAGAGGTTTCCTCCTATTCAGTTCGGTAGCCTCCGAATTCTGGGCTTAATCTTTTTTGTCTATTCTTAAATTTGATTGAAGGAAAATTCAAAGAAAAGTAAAGGAGTAGCTAAAGGAGAGAATATGGGCATGAAAGGAAAAAGGAACTTTTATCGGATCATGATAACAGTACGTACGTAAGGAGTACAAAGTATTATTGAAGAACGAAATTGTAAAAAATGCCGTTTTATAAATTTCAGTACGAGGAGTTGATTTAGCTATGTTACGAGTATACTCGTAAGTTATTTGACTTCCAGTTTACGTTGTGCCAAAGGACACGTTAGAATAAATTCTGTTGATGGGTATTGGAGAGAATAGAGGGAAGGATTCTCATGAATGCTTTATAGAAAGCAACGATTTATGAGATATTGGATTGTGAAAGTAATGAAAGGAACTGCACTTTTATTGTTGTGATTATTTGGTCAAATTCAGATTGTAGAGTGATTAAGCTGACCTTTTACAATAATAAATGATGGAAAGAACTCTCATTGAAGTGTTCTGTGCATTTTTTCAATGATTTTTTGATAATGTTGATGTAAAATAATATTATATAAATATTTAAATGTTAGTGCTTGGCATCAAAATATTTTAGCTGTATTAGGGTTAAGGGTTGGGATAAGCGACTTAATTTGTTTAAGTTTTTTTTCAGCGTATTTAAATATTGCCCTTAGTTGACGGTCATTTAAACATAATTTTTTTTTAAACTAGAGGACTGTATGTTATATTTGCGCAATCCACAAGCTAGGTACAAAGCATGATAATCCTTTATTCCCTTAAGTCATTGACTATCTCTCAAAACATATCCAACATTTCCTTCCCGGAACTTATTCTCCTCTTCATGTTAAATTCTCATTTTCAACATAATTTCAAGCTTATATCATTTTTATGTTCAACCATTTTCATTCTACTTCAATTTTTTATCATCTCCTTGTGATTATGAACTCTATTTGTTCGTCCATTTCTTCTCGGAGGGTGAATTCGACCTAACCACACATTTTTCTGTACACGTCATTTTTAGGTTTTGTGGAAATACGAAACTCGATTGAAAATGGTTTTGTCTGTCTGACCATCTCTCTAGCCGGGTCAAAAAGAAAAGTTTTAATGAAAGCTACAGCGTAACTTAACCATTAAAAATCTCAGAAAAATCAGTTTTTTAAAGGTTTTCTCTAAACATATTCACATTTTTCCGAGAACGTATCATTTTAGAAAGTGTACCTCTGAAATTTGTTATCTCTGAAAGAAGACATGCGAAGTCTTGGCCAGAATTTTTAATGGCTATTATAAAAAATTGAAAAAGCGAAAGAGAGAGGGGATAGAAAAAAAGAGACTAAACGAGAGTTTATTGTGGGCTGTGCATATTTTCCCATGTTTAGCACTTCCAAACTATCCTTTTTTTTGTGGAAGTAAGGTGAATGCTAATTATGCACAGAGTGTGGGACTCCCATGCACGACTGGACTACCCACTAAACACCTCCCCTGTCAACCTGAGAACCCAGCCTGGAACCGTTTGACACATTACTTCGGGCCAGGTCTCGTTTTGCTACGCCGTGGGGCGCCTTCAAGCTGGGGAGTCCCTTTCCTAGTGGGAAGGGAGGGGGGAAGAGGAAATGCCAGAACAGCGATCCCTCAGCCCCAGCGCCCCCGGCTGCTGCGAGTCCCTTTTATATTTTAGGACTGCCCGAGCATAATGTGCCACCTGGTTCCATTTGTCAACCGATTCGAGCATCACCGCAACTATATTATCCAGGGTGAGCTCTCCCGTCTCCCTGTAGAGTCCCCTTCGCAGCCTGACTCATTTTATACACGCAAAAAATGTGTGACAGGCATTGTCCTCCTCTTCTGGGCAAAACCGACAATCGGGAGACTGTGACTTACCGATCTTGTGCAAGAAAGTCTGAAAACACCCGTGCCCGCTCAGAAGCTGGGTCAGATAGAAGTCAGTCTCACAATTCCTTCAATTTAGCCACGGTCTCACATCCGGGATGAGGCGCGCAGTCCACCTTCCCTTCGTGCAATTCCTCCAAGACTGCTGCCAATCGTTGAGCGAGCGTTGTCTCTCCTCGCGGACAACCATCTCCCTCGCATCCTCGTTTTGGCGCAGGTAAATAGCGTGGCGCTCTCTAGCAAGGAGGGCGACAGGTATCACGCCTGCAATCGCTCTCACCACCGAGTCGGAGACTGTTGGATACGAAGATGCAATTCTCAAGGCTCCTCTTCTCTGTACCTGTGCCAAACGTTTTCGGTATACCTCCTTGCTGAGAGCGTCGCCCCATACCTCTGCTCCGTACAGTAGCACAGATCCTACAGCACTCATCAAAAGGCGTCTTCTTGATGGGCTCGGTCCCCCTACGTTGGCCATAAGTCGACTCAAGGCCGATATTCCCGAAGCAGCCTTTTCAGCCTGTGCCCTGATTTGCTCAGAGAAACTCATCTTCGAGTCGATCAGTAGCCCCAAGTACTTCACCGCTGGCTTCGGTTCGATTTGTATAACTCCAATACTGATCATCCTTACTCTAGGGATTCTCTTTTTTGTCAAGATGACCAGTTCGGTTTTCTCCAGTGCTAAGCTCAGCCCGCGAGCAGTCATCCAGTCCCTCACTCGGCGCATTGGCATACCTAGCCTAAGTTGCGCTTGTTCAACGGTGCGTCCAGCGACCAAAGCCATAACATCATCCGCATAGCCGACCAAGCGCGACTCATCTGGCATCTCAAGTCTCAGTAGCCCGTCGTAAGACACGTTCCATAGGTCCGGACCAAGGATAGATCCCTGGGCAACACCCGATGTAATTTCCATCCTTCGTTGGCCCTGTGTCGTGTCGTAGAGCGGGCTTCGGTCCTTAGGTAGTTCCTCAAAAGCCGCATTAGAAATTCTGGAACTTGAAAAGAGTTTTCCAGCGTGTCCAGAATATCCACCCATCTAGCGGAGTTGAGGGCATTCCTGACGTCAAGTGTAACCAACAGGACGATCCGTCGCTTGGTGCGACTATATGCCTCTGCCTTTTGGACCGCGTTTACTACCTCTGCAATCGCATCAATGGCAGAACATCCTGCCTTGATGAGTTTCTCTAGCAGTTTCCAGCCGTGTCTAGCATGCATAACGGGCGGTATGCAGACGGCGATTCGGGATTTCCCTTCCCCTTACTGATCAGCACGAGCCTCGCCACCTGCCATCGTACCGGGAAAACCCGTCCCGTAGGCAAGCGTTGAACGTGCTGAGCAGCAAGTCAGGACAATGGTGATAGACGAGCCGCGACATGTCAGCCAAACACCATCTGGACCTGGAGCCTTCCTCGCTTTCAAGAGAGGACTGCCTCCTCCAGTTCCAGCTGTGTGAAGAATGGGCACTCTACTGCTGTTTCACCATGGACAGCGTCAACACGGACGGGATGGGCGGGGAAGAGTCCCCGCACTATCGCGTCCATCTTTTCCGCGTCATGTATACAAGGCTTCCGTAGGGCACCAAGTTTCCCCATGACCAGCTTGTAGCCAAGGCCTCACGGATCCTTGTTCACATTCTTGACTAGGTCTTGCCAGCAGCGAGCCTTGCTACTGTTGATCAGTTTGCGAAGGCATTTCCTGGCCGACTTATATGCTGCCACCTGGTTGCATGCCTCGTCACGGTTCCGCGCCCGTTGAGCCTCACGCCGAAGCTTGTGACACTCTCTCCGCTTTTCAGCGATTTCAGTAGACCACCAGTACACTGGGGGCTTGCCTTGCCGGGGTCGTCGACGGGGCATAGAAGCGCAGCAAGCAGTCGTGATTATGCTCATAGTAGAGTTGAACACGTGTTGAGCTGCCAGTTCTTCCGTCCCCTCCGAAGCTCCCTGCAGCGGCTCACCTGTTGTGAGAACCTTGAGGAACCGCTTGACGTCCATTCTTCCAATGTTCCATCCAGTTGTAGAAGGCCGACAGCACGGACGTCGGGAGACAGCATCACTTATCTCAAGCAGAATGCACTGATGATCACTGGCTGAGTAGTCCTCTAATACTTTCCAGTTGTGTATCCTCCATACTAAGGACTCCGAGGTGAATGTCATGTCCGGTATGGTTCCCTCACAGCCAATACGGCGGAAAGTCGGCATGTTTCCGGAGTTTAGTACGACGAGGGCCGTCCTGGCCACCATTTTCAGGATTCATTTTCCCCGCGGATCCGTCTGAGGCATGCCCCATTCGATTGCTTTAGCATTGAAGTCGCCCCAACGAGCACTTTACTCTCTGCGCCCTCCACAGCCTGAAGCTTGGCTTGGAAAGATGATATTGACTCGTTAGGCGTTAGGTACACACTAAAGAAGGTGATCCCCGAGCACCGAACCCACACGAAACCATCCCCCCGTCCACAACTCTCCGCTTGAAACTCACTGTTCCGAACCCAGATGGCGGCAGTACCAGTTTCGTCAGAATACCATAATGCAGGACTTTTATCATGGTGTTGCTCACTCAGCAGCAAAGAGTCGGCTTTCATGTCCCTCGCAAACTGCTCAAGCATATTTTGGGCAGCTGAACTGCGGTGTAGGTTCAGCTGCAGGATACGGGTCATCGAAGCTCTGATTTTGCCTTGGCTAGGGCTTCCTGGAACACCCGGCATTTTCCTGATCCCAAGACGTGTCCAAAATTAAGTTTTGGATCAGCATCCTTGCAAAGAATACAGTGTGCCTCCTTCGTACACTCTTTTCTTTTATGTCCCATTTCACCACATTTGTAACATAGGGAACTCCTATCGAGTTCTTTGCATACTTGTGTGGTGTGACCATAACCAAGGCATTTGAAACATTGAAGAGGCGTTGCTCTTCGCCGTATCCTACAGACAACCCACCCTATTCATATTTTTCCCTTGTTCAGGAATTGTTCGGCGTCCTTTTCGGTCAAGTCAACTATGGCCATGCGTTGTTCCCTGTTGTTTTCTGGTGTCAGTCTCGCTTTGATCCTTCCCACGCTAGGGAACTCCTTTTTGATGGCCTCTTCTACCTCGACCAGATCCGTCACGCAGTCAATGTCTCGTATTTCGATCGTTGCCATCGGCTCGAGCGGGGCTATAGTTCCGCTTTTGCCAAGGACTTTCTTTACTGCGTCACAGAATGCATCTTTATTGCCGGCCTCTGCTCCGAATTCGACCAGTATGTGGCCCGACCGCGTTGGTCGTACTAATTTAATGGTATTGGTGTCTTCGGGCCTTACGTTTCCCCTGATGTCCCGCAGTACTTCCGTGTAGGATCGGCCATCTTGGGGCTTTACAAGCAGTGCCTGCTGCCGGGGTCTGCGACGGGACTTCTGCCTCTCCTGCTTTGCATCAGGTCCTTTTTGTAATTGGGCGTTCGTACGAACTTTACTTTCTGGCTTTTCTTGAAGGAGTTTCTTTGCAGCTTTCTTCGCTCCTTTTGTAAGCACTGTCTGGAACCCCTGATCTGGTGCTCCACGCCCTTCAAGTGCCTCTTTCTTCCTTCTTTTATCCCGATCTCCTTCGATTGGGCTAGACGCCATTCTATTATTAACGTTTAATGGTGAAGCTATCTGCATATCGCCTTTAGATTTCGCCCCAAGCGCCTCTTTAGCCTTCTCTTCGTCTTCGCCTCTTGAAACCAGCTTTTCTGATAGTGCCCTATGCGATCTAGGAGCTCCTCTAGTTCAAGGAGCCCTTCCTTTGCTGATTTGCTGATTTTTGGGGAGTCGCATGCAGCTTGTATTTTTTTCAGAACATCTCCCGCTTTTCGGAGTAGTCTTTCTTCTTCATATCGCTGGGCCACAATTGTACCTTGCAACCGTCCTTGGGTGAGGTTATCGCGTTCCGTTTCCGAGTGCAGTACTTCCGCCACATTTTCAACTTTGGCGGTGCATTCACGCGGTGCCTGATCACTCTTTGCTTTTAGTGCCGTAATCTCTTTGTTGGCTGCTGGATTTTTCGTTGCAATGTCGGGATTTGCGACCCTTGCATCGGTCGCTTCGGTAACGATCGCAGCAGTGACAATCGAATTTTCGGTGCTCTATATGTCATGTCCCACCGTTCGAACACCTGCAGAGTTTCCCGTTTCTCCTTAATATGACGCTCGGGCGTTCGCATCATTTTTTTGCTACGCCCGAATGCCGCAGGAATCTCAGTCTGTATTCTCCGTTTTTCGTCCGTCTTCACTGTCGATGTGTTAATCTTCGTTTTTGTCGTTGTTAGTACCGTTCGCGATGTACTGTTGACATCGTGGCTGCAACCACTGGTTGCGTCATCGTTATTATTCTTCGTTTCTTTTTCTGGGTATTTGTGTTCTTTTGATTTTGTTTGCTCCAGTTTTGTTGGGTCCCCCCTCGGAGCCGCTATCTCTGTTCGTGTGTGTAGTCGCCTTTTTGGTCCCATGGTTATCTTTGCAGAGCAGGTAGGCCATGCAAGGGTTGGCACAAGCCCTTATGGGGACAAGTGCTCAGAGCCCCCCCCCCCCCCCGTCTCAACCGAACCTATACCACCAACCCAATGGTGCGAACTTCGAACGTACTTCGAGGCCTGCCAAGGTTTTACCGGGACGGAGACGGTATAATAGTTGAATTGGAGCCGTTCACACACGAGTTTCACCTCGGCGCTACTGTGCAAAGCAACTAGGTCCAAATCATCACAGCCGCCACTCCAAAGCGTCATTTCCAGTTCGTTGTCCAAAGCGTAGTCCAGATCCAATCAGAGTCGTTACCTGTCATCCCAGGAGGAAACCCCACGGCGCCGTGGGGGCGACCGGCATTCTCCCTGTTGGGATTTCCTTGGGTACGTGGGGGCGGAACTCCCCAAAGAATGCTTGCCTCCAAGAGTGCTCTTGTCGACCGGCATTCCCCTCGCGGGGAAACTATCCTTAGCTTGTATTATTTCCATTAAAATGCTAGTTTTTTATTTGACATATACTACTGTGGGCAAAAAATAGTAATGCTTTGTTCATAATTTTAAAATTCTTTATTTATTCTGCCAAATCTATTTCGTCCCTCTCAAAGTAAATCCCCCCCCGGCTGCAATACACTTGTGCCAACGTTTTTTCTATTCCTCGAAACAGTTGTTAAAGTCAATTTCCGGAATAGCCTTCAATGCGCGTAGCGATTCACGTTCAATGTCTTCAATTGACTCAAAACGGTTTCCCAGGAGTGGTCGTTTCAGTTTGCTGAACAGCCAGAAGTTACACGAAGCTAAATCAGGTGAATACGGTGGTTGTGGAACGATATTGGTTGAATTTTTGGCGAAAAATTCACAAAGAATCAATGCAGAAAATTGAGTGATTTTCGAACCAATCGTAATTTCACTCTTCTCAGGCCCAAATGATCTTTCAAAATGGTTTTCACTGATCTTTTCGATATTCCAACAATACCATTAAGGTCTCTGACTGTTAAGCGTCGATTTTTGAGTACCAATTCCTTGATTTCATTGACGTGTTCAGCATCAGTTGATATTGATGGCCGTCCTGGACGTGGTTTGTCGTCAACGTGTTCTCGACCCTCTTTGAACAATTTGTACCAATCAAAGACACTTGCTCGTGACATGCAATTATCACCGACGGCCTTTTGCAACATTCTGAACGTTTCGCCACAGGAATTTCATTCAGCACAAAAAAATTAATGGAACTTCTTTGTTGAATAATTTCACTCATTGTAAAAATCGCCAAATGCACTTTTTATACTTCAGGAAGACAAGCGTATACTAAACACTAATGATTATTTTGATGTGATATTTAGCACAGATGTCACTGACAGTCATACCAACATAGAAAAAATATTTCGACGAATGGATTTCCGCGCGAAATTTTAAATTAAAAAGTCTTACTATTTTTGCCCACAGTAGTATATTTCGGGAGTAAGTTGGTCCCTTCTTCAGTGTCAGTTATTTTCTGACCATTCTTCAGTGTCAGTTATTTTTTGAAGAAGAAGGGAGCAACATACTCCCGAAATATATAATATTATATATACTATACGTCAAAACAAAAATTGCGTTTTGATACATATAAAACAAGCTAAGGACATTATTGTGGGGCCTGAGAAAATGTAAGCATCTCTTAATCTAGTTACAAAACTCTACTGGCAGCAGTATGCTCCTGTTCAGGGAGCTTGTTTGTTATTTACGCTCAACTATATTCCTTTAACTGGTATTTTCATCCAAAAGAAAAAGAGAGTGGTAAATAAAGAAAAAACAAAACTAAATGTTCTCCCTGAAGAGATTTTATACATCTCATGCTCATTTCCACAACTATTGTTCACATAAAAGATGTTATTTTTTGTGTTCGACGATTTCCTCCCTATTCATTTACGGAATTGTTTTCTTCTTTCTGGAAAATGATTGTTCAAAGAAATTGTATTTAAAGTTTTCCCAATAGATTGAGGCGTGTAGGGTTTATGGTGCAAACAATGTTCATAATTTTCGTGTTAAACGAAGGAAAGTTATCTAAATAAAAAAAAAATTGACTTTTGATGTTGGTCTAGTTTGGCATGCATCTTTTAAAATAAGTAAATCGTGTAGCTTTTGACTTTATATTTTAAAAGAACTGTCTAAGTACTCTTTGAATGCAATATATAGGCTTATGAGATCCTCTTTCTTCCTTAAAATAAGTTGGGTGGACAGAAGGATTTTATATTCAACTGTCGATACGTAGACACCAACAATCAATCAACTTAAGAAACAATTCGATGAGGTACACTTATTGCCACTCCATTTCCACCGGCCACTATTCTGTTGCAATATAATATAAACCATTTATGTCATTCATCACTACATTTTACTCAGTACTTCTTCGTCTCCTTCTTAGCACTACAACCCCTCTCGGGCCCTCACTTCCTACAAATAGCACCTCAAACTGTCTCAGTGCATTGGCCGCGTCCTCCAATTTCAAAATCCGAGCAATGATAAACTGTCTTCGTCGACCGAGTCAGACCAGCGTTTCCTCGATTTCTCCACTGGCCTCCGGCCTTCAGTTCTCCCAACGAATAGCTTTTTGGGTGTCCATGGTTCCTCCATACGATTCATGTGTCCAGCCCATTGCAGCTTCCGCAGTCCGACAATCGTTGAGATCTCAGGCCCGAAAAAATTGCAAACAGCTAATGGCTGTGTCGAATTTGCCATTGGTCCCCGTCTAGCTCCGCTCCAAGTATCCGCCTCCGGACCCGTCACTTAAAGGCATTTAATATATTTGCGAATGCTTGGGTTAGGGGCCATGTTCCTCACCCATAGCACAAAGTAGGACTTAACACAGATTTGTATATTTGGAGCTTTGTTTTCCTGTGTATGTAGCTGGTCCTTAAGATCGTCAAAACTGAATAAAATATTTTATTTGCGAGCTGTAATCTTCGGCGTATTTCGTCTCTTTCTTTGCCTGTTTTCGTTATTTTGGCGTCTAAATACACAAATTTCTAACATTTTTGATGCTGTACTCGCCAAACGTGGTATTTTGTGTATTTGAGGTATTTTACCTCGACTTTGTCATGAGCTTTATTTTCATTGATTTGTGGTCCTACTAGTTTTGCTTTGCTGTCGAGTTTCAGGAAGAGTTCTTTGGCGGTTTTTAATGACCGTGGCAAAATGTTGATGTCATCCACATAGGCTACTACTTGGCTTGACTTGTATAGTAATGTTCCTCGTGTATAGACAGGTAGCTTCCTTATGTCGTACTCCAGAGCCAAACTGAATTCTAATGGGGCCACCCCATCTCGCTGCTTTGGTCCAATATTTGTTTCAAAGGCATCAGTGAGTTGGTTATTGATGCGGACTTGGAAGGTCGTCGACGTCATTGTTATTTTGGTAATATGGAGTAATTTGGCTGGGATGCCAAAGCAAAGCATTATTTGGTACAGTACGTTACGACCAACACTGTCGTATGATTGCTTGAAGTCAACGAAAATTTGGTGTGCGTCCATGTTGACCCCCAGCACTTTTCAAGTACCTGCTTAACTGTTGACAATTAGTCTATTGTCGCTCTACCTACTCTAGAACCACCCTAAGACTCATTATAAAACTGTTACCATATGATCCGATTTAATTTTCAAGATCTTTGAAAATATGTTGTACGCCGTGCAAAGTAGTGATATGACTTGTCACATTTTTTCGTGGATGAGCTTCACTGGAATCTCATCGATGCGTGGCGCTTCATTATTCTTTTGGGCTCTGATGATGGAACACACTTCATCCAGAGTTGGTGGGGCCAATGGAAGCTCTCCGCCGACATCTATAGGCTCCGATGTTGTGGAGTTGTGCGGACGATTAAGAAAGTTCTTGAAATATGATGACCATCTACATATCTTTAATCTTGGTTTCATCAGCGATGATATTGCCGATGTCATCACGACAGAACGTGGTTTTGGGCTGATAACCACGTTTCAGGCTTTTCACTACTTTGTATGCTTGTCTTGTTGCTTGCTAAACTTCTCAAGTGGTTGTAATAGTATTTTCTTTTCTTAATCCTAATTATCTT
Organism: Odontomyia ornata; assembly: GCA_963969285.1. Taxonomy (NCBI): domain Eukaryota; kingdom Metazoa; phylum Arthropoda; class Insecta; order Diptera; family Stratiomyidae; genus Odontomyia; species Odontomyia ornata. The sequence continues at coordinate 38,470,259 of OZ017741.1, forward strand.
ATTTGCAACTCTTTTGAGATTTTCATAGTGTTCTCTCTTTGTCCTGACATATAAGGATTACAAAGGTAGGAATGTAATCCTTATATATCTGACCTGTCTAACGCATTTTGACACTCATCATCGAACCATTCATTTCTTTTGCTCCTGGCTTTGAACCATTCCCATCATCTGCTCTGCCATGGTCTTAATAGCCACTTCTATTCCATCCAGAGCTCTTAGCTCGTCTTTAACGATGCGTCTGATAAGATGGGAGCCAGCTGGTTGACGAGGGTTCCGGTCAAATTTTTGGCCACAGACGACGTTTGGAGCCTTTCGATGTCAAATTTTTGTAGCGGGCTGGTGTTTGCTGAATATATATTGAACTCCCTATCCACAATGAAGACCACTCCGAGCTTTTGTTTTCCAGTAGGGTTCCCACTTTTGAGTGTTGTGTGCGATTTCTTGTCTTGAATGACAGTTTGTTTCCTGGATTGCTAGTATTTTTAATTTATATTGGCTGGCATGTCTTAAAAGTAAAGTAGTAAAGTAGGATTAAGTAGGAGAGTTGTAGATATATTTACAGCTTTTAGCATTTCTCGGAATTAAATGTCCAGTAAACTCAATTTGCGACCCCGAGAGCATTTACTACAATATAACTGGGGCGTTTGGAATGAGGAATCATGGGAGTTATGGGTTGGGGAAACAAGGGATGGCTTCCACCTCTCTCAAACGGGCTTTGGACCGTCTACGGAGGATAACAGCTAGAAAAGCGGAAGTAAAAAAAATCATTTACCGTGCTTTTAGAATGAATGAATTTATAATTACGTAGGATAGCTTTTTGGCGTGGGGTTGAACAATTTACTAAACTGTATGAAAATATAGTGGAAATATGTGCAAAATGGGTGAGCAATGGTTACCTGGGTAAGTACATTGTCACAGTTTTGATGAACATGTTTATTGTTGCATTAAAATTTTTTCTACGCATAAAAGAATCTGTTTTAAGGAAATTCTTAATACCGTTAAGACGTGCATGCGAGTCAAGCCAGTGTTCCCTTTGGAAGTTTAATTCTGCGTTGTTTCATTAAAAAGTGATACTTTATTGTGATTATTTAAAAGTCATAAATATTATAAATTCAATAGAAATATAGGGTTATTCATTTTACGCTTGGGAAATTAAAGCTAAAGAAAACACATAAAATATTTAGATGGAAACAACATTTTTTATTTAATATCAAGATTGAACCTTGGCATTATACGTGAAATACAACATCATTCAAATGTTCTCCGCGGGACCTCTTACAGGCCTCAAATCTTTTGAGGTAATTTTCAATGACTTTTCGGCACATTTCCGGCAATATCTCGGCCATAATTTCACGAATATTGGTACTCAATTGCTCAAGATTTCGAAGATTGTTCAAGTAAACACGATCTTTTGCATAGCCCCATAAAAAGGAATCCAAACGTGTTGGATCGCAGGATCTTGCAGGCCAATTGACATCACGCAATCTCTAAATTACGCGTTCTGGAAATTTCTCTTGCAAAATTGCTCGATTAGCCTGTGTTGTGTGGCTTGTGGCTCCGTCCTGTTGGAACCAAATGTTCTCCAGATCATAATCTTCAAATTCTCTCCAAGAATAATCGGTTAACATCCGTCCATAGCGGTCAGAATTGACTGTAATGGCTCTTATTTGATCGTTTTCAAAAAAATACGGGCCAATAACACCACCAGACCATAATGCACACCAAACGGTCACTTTTTCCGGATGCAGAGGCCTTTCTGCGATCACCTGAGGATTTTCAGAGCCCCATATGCGGCAATCCAGTTTATTTACGTTACCACTGAGCCAAAAATGAGCCTCATCACTGAAGAAAATTTTGTTCGGAAAATCGTTATCAATGGTTTGTTGTTCAATCACCCAATTCGCATACATTCTGCGTTGTGTATGGTATGAGGCTTAAGTTCTTGAGTGAGTTGGATTTTGTACGGATAGAGATGCAAATCCAATCACAAAATCAACCACAATGAGCCGTAAGACAAGTCCAAATGTTGCGCACGTCGAGGAATTGACAAATTCGGGTCTTCCTCCACACTTTGAGCAACGACAACGACATTTTCAGCAGAACGAATGTTGCAATGATGCACAGGCCTTGCAATATCAATAAACTATCCAGTCTCTTCAAATTTTCTCTTTGTGTTCGGAATTTGATGCTGTGTTGGTCGATTATGTCGACCGTAATCGGCTCGTAAAGACCTAAATGTTGATACAGCAGAATCACCATTTTTATAATAAAATTTAATAATTTTAACACGTTCTTCGACTGTTAAACGATCCATATTTCTAAATGGTAAACCTTCAACTAAAAAAAAACCCGCTTTGGATGCCATTTAATTCTGACAGATGTCAAATGGCAGGGTTATACTTTCCTGCCACGAAATGGATAACCCTGTATACTATTTTCTTGATTTCTCTCTTTCTAGATGGACAAGCGGGGCTGCTATTGATAAAAGATAAATATTTGATATAAATGAAGGACATACGCATCAAAGATTTACTATTGTTGGACTTAGGAAGATGATTATAAGGTTAGGTAATTTTTCATCGATATGATGAATGCTTTCATTAAAATTCATTATTTTTATGTGAGTGTGAAAACAGTTCTACAAATTCATGGAAGCCTGTTCAATGAGACGATGAACTGTCGCATCAATTGAAAATTTTCCTTTGCAAATGATGAACGGTTTAATTGTATACATCTTCTCTTTTTGTTGTGTCTACAGAGCATAAAAACCTTCCATAAGATTACTTAAACATAAGATTTCATTCAATTTAAGCGTAATCGTTCACTAGAGGAGGGATCCGTCAGTTTGAAGGCGCCTCACGGCATAGCAAAACGAGGCTTGATCCAAAGAAATGTGTCAAAGTGTTCCAGGCTGAATTCTTAGGGTTGACAGGGTATATTCTTGGAAGCCCTATACTAAGGGCGTAAAAAACTTTTACTACCCATCTACAAAAAAAGGATAACTGTACGATTTTATAGAGGAAAATCATACTATTATTAAAAATATTGAGTTAACCTCGACTGCAAAGATATCTGTTGTTTTCGTACTTACAAAGATCCACCTATTAGTTTATTTTCAGATTTTTCGGGTCCAAGGTATCCAGTTGCGAGGAGAGGGTGATACCAATTTTGCACATATTTCGCCTCCTCCTGCACTCCACAAAGCTGCTACTACTGCATGAAAAAGCCCTCATGAAGACTTTTCATTTGACACCCCTCATAGCTCCGTTTAGTGTTGAAAATTGTTAATTAACCCGTCAACTCATAAATTTACATTCTTGTCAGGCCAAACTGTTCAACTGACCATTTAATTAAATTCCTACCTTTGTTCGATAACCTGACAGGGGCTATCTTTCGAGTAGATTTGATAAGTTTCTTTGCGGTTCGATTCTTGATTGTTGGGCGTGGATCTTAACATTCAGTAGTTTTTGGAAATTCTTACAATTTAGATAATTTATGTGAGGGACAGAAGGCCGAAGAAGAGCAAAAAGCTAAAGAAGCGCTGGGGGTGAAATATCGAGGGCACGTGCAGACAGCTCCACAATTAAAATTTAATTAAAGAATGGCGTCCAGCCCAATTGAAGGAGATAGGAATAAAAGAAGGAAGGACAAGGCACATGGTAGGCATGAAGCACCAGATCACGAGTTCCAGACAGTGCATACAAAAGGAGCAAAGAAAGCCGCGAAGAAACTCCTTCAAAAAGTTCCAGAAAGTAAAGTTTGCACTGAGTTCCATGGAGAAAAAAGACCTGATACAAAACAGGAGAGAAAGAAGCCAGAACAAAGACCCTGGTGGTAGGCACTGCTGGTAAAACCCCAAGATGATCGATCCTCCACGGAGGCACGGCGGGACATCAGGGGAAACGTAAAGCCCGAAGACACAAACACTGCCATTAAAGCAGTACGACCGACCACATACGGCCACATACTAGTCAAATTCGGAGCAGAGGACGAGAATAAGGAAGCGTTCTGCGACGCAGTAAAGAAAGTCCTCAGCAAAAGCGCAGCTATAGCCCCACTCGAGCCGATGGCAACGATCGAAATACGAGACATTGACTGCGTCAAAGATCTGGGCGAGTTAGAAGAGGCCATCAAAAGGGAGTTCCCTAGCGTGTGAAGGATCAAGACGAGGCTGACACCAGAAACCCATCGGGGACAACGCATGGCCATAATTGACTTGAACGAAGGGGGCACCGAACAATATCCAAATAAAGGCAAAGTACGAATAAGGTGGGTTGTCTGTAAGATACGGCAAAGGGCATCGCCTTTTCAATGTTTCAAATGCCTTGGCTGTGGTCACACCACACTAGTATTGAAAGGACCCGATAGAAGTTCCCTGTGTTACAAATGCGGTGAAATGGGACATTAAAGAAAAGCGTGCACGAAAGAGGTACACTGTATTCTTTGCAAGGATGCTGATCCAAGACCACATCTTAGGCATAGCTTGAGATCAGAAAAATGCCGGGTCTCCCAGGAAACCCTGGGCTAGGTGAAATCAGAACTTCGATGATCCGCATACTGCAGCTAAACCTACACCGCAGTTCAACCGCCCAAAATCTGCTTTGGCAGTTTGCATTGGAAATGAAAGCCAACTTTTTGCTGCTGAGTGAGCAACATCGTGATAAAAGTTCAGCATCATGGTATCCTAACGAAACTGGTAGTGCCGGCACCTGGGTTCAAAAAGGTGATTACCAGGCGGAGAGCTGGGGACGTGGGGATGGTTTTGTGTGGGTTCAGTGCTCAAGGACCACCCTTATTAGTGTGTACCTAATGCTAAACGAATCGATATCATCTTTCCAAGCCAAGCTTGATGCTTTGAAGGGCGCTGTCTTGAAAGCAGACGGGAACGTGCTTGTTGGGGGAGGCTTCAAAGCTAAAGCAATCGAGTGGGGCTTGCCTCAAACAAACCCGCGGGGAAAACGAGTCCTAGAAATGGTGGCCAGGACGGCGCTCGTCGTACTAAACATCAGCAGGACGACAACCTTCCGCCGTATTGACTGTGAAGGAACCGTACCGGACATGACATTTGCCTCAAAGTCCTTAATACGGAGGATACACAATTGGAGAGTAATAGAGGACTACTCAGCCAGTGATCATCAATGCATTCTGCTTGAGATAAGCGATGTTGTCTCCCGACGTTCGTGCTCTCGGCTTTCTACAATTAGATGAAACATCGGAAGGATGGATTTCGAGAGGTTCGTCGAGGTGCTCACAGCAGGTGCACAGCTGCAGGGAGCTTCAGAGTGGATGGATGAACTGGCAGCTCAAGACGTGGTGAACTCAACTACGAGCATCATCACGACTGCTTGCAATGCTTCTATACGCCGTCGAAAACCCTGGCACGGCAAGCCCCTGGTGTACTGGTGGTCAACATGAATCGAGAAAAAGCGAAGGAAGTGTCACAACCTTCAGCGTGAGGCTCAACGGACACAGAACTGTGACAAGGCAAGCAACCTTGTCCTGATTTGCTGCTCAGCACACTCAACGCTTGCCTTCGGGGCAGGATTTTCCTGGTACGATGTAAGGTGGCAAGGCCCGTGCTGATCAGCAAGGGGAAGGGAAATCCCGAAAAGCCTTCTTCATACCGCCCGTTATGTATGCTAGACACGGCTAGGAACTAGCTAAAGAAACTCATCATAGGAAAACTCATTGACACGATTCGTGCTGCTGGGGACCTTTCTCCTTAGCAGTACGGATGTAGAGCAGGACGTTCGATCATTGATACGATTAGAGAGATGGCCAAGCGTGATCTAAAAGACAAAGGCATATAGTTGCACCAATCGACAGTTCGTCCTGTTGGTGACATTCAACGTCAAGAACGCCTCCAACTCAGCTAGACGGTTGGATATTCTGGATACGCTGGGAAGCCCTTTTCAAGTTCCAGAATATCTAATACGGTTTTAAAGAACTACATCAAGGACCAAAGATTGCTACACGATACGACACTGGGCCAACCAAGGGTGGAAATTACATCGGGTGTTGCCCAGGGATCGATCCTTGGTCCGGACCTGTGGAACGTGTCTTACGATGGGCTACTGAGACTGGAGATGCCAGATGAGTCACGCTTGGTCGGCTATGCAGATGATGTTGCAGCTCTGGTCGCTAGACGCACCGTTGAACAGGCGCAGGTGAGGCCTTGTATGCTAATACGCCAAGTGAAGGACTGGATAACTGCTCGCGGGTTCAGTTAAGCTCTGGAGAAAGACGTAGAGATCATCTTGACAAAAGAGAGAATCCCTAAAGTAAAGATGATCAGCATTGGAGACATGCGAATCGCATCGAAGCCATGGGTGAAGTACCTGGGGCTACTGATCGACTCAAAGATGAGTTTCTCTGAGCAAATCAGGGCAACGGCTGAGAAGGCTGCTTCGGGAATATCGACCCAGTCCATCAAGAAGACGCCTCTTGATGAGTGCTGTAGGGTCAGTGCTACTGTACGGAGCAGAGGTATGGGCGACGCTCTCAGCAAGGAGGTGTACCAAAAACGTTTGGCACTGGTACAGAGGAGAGGAGCACTGAGAATTGCATCTTCGTATCCGACAATCTCTGGTTCGGCGGTGAGAGTTATTGCAGGCATGGTTCCTGTCATCCTTCTTGATAGGAAGCACCGCTCTTTTTATCTGCGTCGAAACGAGGATGTGATGGAGATGGTTGTCCGCGAGGAGAGACAGCACTTGCTCAACGATTGGTAGCAGTCTTGGGTGAATTGCACGAAAGGAAGGTGGACTGCGCGTCTCATTCCCGATGTGAAACCGTGGCTGAATCGAAGGCATGGTGAGACTGACTTCTATCTGACCCAGTTTTGAGTGGGCATGGGTGTTTTCCGTCTTACCTGCACAAGATTGGTAAGTCATGGTCTCCCGATTGTCGGTTTTGCCCACGAGAGGAGGACAATATCTGCCACACATTTTTTGTGTACGAAAATTTGTCAGACTACGAAGTAACTTCTACAGGGAGACGGAAGAACTCACTCCGGATAATATAGTCACGATGATGCTCGAATCGGTTGACAAATGGAACCAGGTGGCACATTATGCTCGGGCAATCCTTAATATAAAAGGGACTCACAGCAGCCGGTAGAGTTGACGCTGAGGGATCGCTTTTCTGGCACTATCTCTTCCCCTTCCCCCTCCCGCTAGGAAAGGGATCCCCCAGCTTGAAGGCACCTCACGGCCTAACAAATCGAGACCTAGCCTGAAGTAATGTGTCAAGCTGTTCCAGGCTGGATTCTCAAGTTGACAGGGGAGGTGTTTCGTGGGGAGCCCAGTTCTTCCGAGCATTGGAGTCCCACACTCGCGGCATAAATGGCATTCACCTCCCTATTACAAAAAAAGATACCTTCACGAAAAAAAAGACCATTTCATAATAATTGCAACACAATAGGTGCGGACTAATTTGATACGAAACTTATCAACATTGGTATTTCTAACCCAAAAAGAACCCGCCCCATGACACCATAATACTAGCCCCCTATTGCATTCACGCATCCTCAGACAAGGCCGATTCCGGTGAGCACTAATATCTTCATTTGCCGAGATAGCAGACCATCGCTGCAAGCTTTAGCGGATACTTGAACATCTTAAAATCGCTACAATTTCCTTTGGAAATCTCAAACCAGAACTTCGTGAAAAATCAGTACATACCGCTGGCTCATAAAACCTTTTCATGATAAAATGGTACACCTAACCAATTATAATACGCATCACTGCTATCACACCATACGTAGCATTAAAGGTTCTATACCTCTTAAAAAAACACCCTTTAGATCGGGCCAGCGACCCCTTCCAATTTTTGATATTCGAGCAGCGATAAACTTTCTTCATCGACCGAGTCAGACCAGCATTTTCTCGGCTTCCCTATTAAATTAATTTTAATAACTAAACTTTCTTCCGCTGGTTGACATTCTTGTGTATCAATTGTTTCGTTAGCTATATGATAAAGAAAGTGGCACAAATTGACAAGGGTTGAATCACGATGAAGTGGAAACATTAGTTACGAGACGTGAATGTCTGCATTTTGTATGATGAATATAAAACCCATCTGACAGGAGCGTACTCTTGTCCACTCCACCTAGTATTGTAATAAAGCAAGGCAAAGTATCAATTCATTCAAAAACGGCCTTCTCTACATATATATTTTGAACATGCCGAACTTCTAAAACTTCAGTTGTCCATTAATCGAATATAATTTCTGCTGACAAAACATTTCCATCCCACCTTATGATCACTTTCTCAAATTAACTAAACCACGTTTTATATTCACCCTTATTTGATATCTGAGACCCTCAAAATCTATCCACCAACGACCGTCATCAGTATAATTTCACCATTAAAAGACTTTGTCAACTTTGTCAATTATTTCCACAACCTTACACACCATACTTGGCAATAACCCGACGCACACAAAACCAACTTAACTAGAACTCAATTAAACAAAGTGTTGCAATCACCCGAAAATAGCTTTTCTCTCATTTCCATCCTTGAACGTATGCGCGCATCCTTAACGCTTAACCCCTAACAACTTTGATACGAATATATATGAGTATTTGAACGCCAACAACTTTTGGTGAGTCTTCGTGCGTATATTCTCGGGATGTAGGTTAGTCATTAACGAGTAAATTATGAATACTTCAATTACAATAATTTCTTCTTCTGCACCCATTGGTTAATGAACAATATACCCAACTAACTGAGAAGCTAAAGGATCAAGCGAGGAGTCAGTAGCAGCTAAACTCGCTCAGAAATGGCTTCTCTACACTCTCGACTGAAATTCTGAATAACTTTTCCCAGGATGTATTTGAACTTTTATGTAAATACTCGCAGGAACTTTTTGATCTCTCCGGGATCATGATGTTCGTTTTGTGTTAGTATTTATCGTTTGTTTCTTTTACGACATTGTTAAAGTGCCGACAACCTAACCTTCCATTGCTGACTGGAACAGAAACTCTCCTTCCCGAATTAGATTCAAGTTTACGACAAAGAGGATATTAGTCTTGGGAATATTCGTGCCTACATGCATAAATACGAGTCACGTGGTGAAACGGTTAAGTACCTGATGTTTTAATTATCGTATGTGCGAGTCGCGTAATAATTGTTTTTAATTAAAAAACAAATTGAAAGGGTTTATTGTCAACAAGTAAAATGTTTACGGAGTATGGGGTGTTATTATAAATTCTACGAGACAAACAAATGGAGAAATTTTGTATTTTTCGCGAGAAACGGATATTGATTTATTTTTTGGATGGAAAATGTAAATATTTAGATTTACTACACAGCTTTCTTGGTGCTAATTTTATGCACACGTGCTTCAGAATGAATAATAATAATTAATGATCATTTTCAAGAGAAAAAATTGGTATTAAGCCTCGAAATTCAAACAGTGCAATTTTATGAGTATTTTTTGATTTATATTGCATTTCCATTAGTTCGTTTTACGTTCTGATAAAAATACGACACGATTTTGACTGCAACCAAAACCATCAACAGCTTGCAATATTGTCAACGGCACCATACAGAGTTGTGAAAATATATTATACGAGTATATTTATATGGTATAAGTCACAAAAAACATAATTAAATTCCAATTTACATCTGTTGAATTCCTCACACCCCTGAGCACCCATCATGACCTGATCCGGCAAAATCAACGCTTCAATCAACTTACGTGGTTATTTAAGGTTAATTTGGTCCGAAGATGAACAGAAGGCTAAAGAGGCACTTGGGGCGAAATCTAAAGGCGACATGCAAATAGCTCCATCATTAAAAGAATGGCGGGTAGCCCAATCGAAGGAGATCGGGATAAAAGAAGGAAGGAAGAGGCACCTGACGCGCGTGGAGCACCAGATCAGGGGTTCCAGACAGTGCTTACAAAAAGAGCGAAGAAAGCCGCAAAGAAACTCCTTCAAAAAAAGCCAGAAAGTAAAGCCCAGTTAGAAAAAGGACTTGATGCAAAACAGGAGAGGCAGAAGCCCCGACGAAAACCCCGGCAGCAGGCACTGCTTGTAAAGCCCCAAGATGGCCGATCCTACGCAGAGGTGCTGCGGGACATCAGGGGAAACGTAAGGCCCGAAGACACCAATACTACCATTAAAGTAGTACGACCAACGCGGTCGGGCCACATACTGGTCGAATTCGGAGCAGAGGCCGGCAATAAAGATGCATTCTGTGACGCAGTAAAGAAAGTCCTCGGCGAAAGCGCAACTATAGCCCCGCTCGAGCCAATGGCAACGATCGAAATACGAGACATAGACTGCGTGACGGATCTGGCCGAGGTAGAAGAGGCCATCAAAAAGGAGTTCCCTAGCGTGGGAAGGATCAAAGCGAGACTGACACCAGTAAACAACAGGGGAGAACGCATGGCCATAGTTGACTTGACCAAAAAGGACGCCGAACAATTCCTGAACAAGGGCAAAGTACAAATAGGGTGGGTTGTCTGTAGGAAACGGCGAAGAGCAACGCCTCTTCAATGCTTCAAATGCCTTGGTTATGGTCACACCACACAAGTATGCAAAGGACCCGATAGGAGTTCCCTATGTTACAAATGCGCTGAAACGGGTCATAAAAGAAAAGAGTGTACGAAGGAGGCACACTGTATCCTTTGCAAGGATGCTGATCCAAAACCTGATTTTGGACACGTTTTGGGATCAGGAAAATGCCGAGTGTTCCAGGAAGCCCTAGCCAAGGCAAAATCAGAGCTTCGATGACCCGCATCCTGCAGCCAAATATACACCGCAGTTCAACCGCCCAAAATCTGTTTGAGCAGTTTGCGAGGGACAGGAAAGCCGACTTCTTGCTGCTGAGTGAGCAATACCATAATTAAAGTCCTGCATTATGGGACTCTGATGAAACTGGTACTGCCGCTATCTGGGTTCGGAACAGTGACTTTCAAGCGGAGAGTTGTGGACGGGGGATGGTTTCGTGTGGATTTGGTGCTCAGGTATCACCTTCTTTAGTGTGTACCTAACGCCTAACGGGTCAATTTCATCTTTCCAAGCCAAGCTTAATGCTCTGGAGGGCGCTGTCTCGAACGCAGAGGGTAAAGTGCTCATTGGGGCGACTTCAATGCTAAAGCAATCGAATGGGGCATGCCTCAGACGGATCCGCGGGGAAAATGAATCCTGGAAATGGCGGCCAGGACGGCCCTCGTCGTACTAAACTCCGGAAATACGCCGACTTTCCGCCGTATTGGCTGTGAGAAAACCATACCGGACGTGACATTCGCCTCGAAGTCCTTAGTACGGAGGATACACAACTGGAAAGTATTAGAGGACTACTCAGCCAGTGATCACCAGTGCATTCTGCTTGAGATAAGTGATGCTATCTCCCGACGTCCGTGCTCTCGGCCTTCTACAACTGGATGGAACATTGGAAAAATGGACGTCGAGAGGTTCTTCAAGGTTCTCACAGCAGGTGAGCCGCTGCAGGGAGCTCCGGAGGGGACGGAAGAGCTGGCAGCTCAAGACGTGGTGAACTCTACTATGAGCATAATTACGACTGGTTGCTGCGCTTCGTTCGAAGACCCCGGCATGGCAAGCCCCCAGTGTACTGATGGTCTGCTGAAATCGCTGAAAAGCGGAGGCAGTGTCACAAGCTTCGGCGTGAGGCTCAACAGGCGCGGAACCGTGACGAGGCATGCAACTGGGTGGCAGCATATAAGTCGGCCAGGAAATGCCTTCGCAAACTGATCAACAGTAGCAAGGCTCGCTGCTGGCAAGACCTCGTGGACGATGTGAACAAGGATCCGTGGGGCCTTGGCTACAAGCTGGTCATGGGGAAACTTGGTGGCCTACGGAAGCCTTGTATACATGACGCGGAAAAGATGGACGCGATAGTGCGGGGACTCTTCCCCGCCCATCCCGTCCGTGTTGACGCTGTCCATGGCGAAAGAGCAGTAGAGTGCCCACTCTTCACACAGCTGGAACTAGAGGAGGCTGTCCTCTCCTTGAAAGCGAGGAAGGCTCCAGGTCCAGATGGTGTTCCAGCTGAGGTGTTGCGGCTCGTCTATCACCATTGTCCTGACTTGCTGCTCAGCACATTCAACGCTTGCCTACGGGACGGGGTTTTCCCGGTACGATGGAAGGTGGCAAGGCTCGTGCTGATCAGCAAGGGGAAGGGAAATCCCGAATCGCCGTCTGCATACCGCCCGTTATGCATGCTGGACACGGCTGGGAAAGTGCTAGAGAAACTCATCAAGGGAAGACTCACTGACGCGATTCGTGCTGCTGGGGACCTATCTCCTCGGCAGTACGGCTTTAGAGCAGGACGTTCTACCATTGATGCGATTGCAGAGCTAGAGAACGCGGTCCAAAAGGCGGAGGCATTTAGTCGCACCAAGCGACGGATCGTCCTGTTGGTGACACTCGACGTCAGGAATGCCTTCAACTCCGCTAGATGGTTGGATATTCTGGATACGCTGGAAAACTCTTTTCAAGTTCCAGAATATCTAATGCGGCTCTTGAGGAACTACCTAAAGGACCGAAGTCTGCTCTACGACACGACACGGGGCCAACGAAGGATGCAAATTACATCGGGTGTTGCCCAGGGATCTATTCTTGGTCCGGACCTGTGGAACGTGTCTTACGACGGGCTACTGAGACTTGAGATGCCAGATGAGTCATGCTTGGTCGGCTATGCGGATGATGTTGCGGCTCTGGTCGCCGGACGCACCGTTGAACAAGCGCAACTTAGGCTAGGTATGCTAATGCGCCGGGTGAGGGTCTGGATGACTGCTCGCGGTGTAGTAATCTAGGAGCTATGGCTCTAAAAGCAGCGCTGACACAAGTACACAGCACGAACGCAATTTAACAAGGATTGAGTCGATTCAGTCACCTTCCCCATCGCAACACTCGTTTTTTTTTTCTTTCTCTCTCGCAGGAAAAATAAGTGGAAAAATTTCTTTTGTACTTAACACCCGGGAAACAAAATTCTAAAAATGTAAAAAAATTTCTAATGTGTAGTATCTTATTACAATATCTTTTGAAGATAATTTAACGAATTGTGGTGTAACGCGGTATACAAATGCTTAGAACGAAACGGTTAACCCTTTTAATTATATGAACGCTAAAATCATTGGATCATTTAATCTTTTAAATTATATGAATGCTAAAATCATTGTATCATATAACCGTTTAAATTATATGAACGCTAAAATCATTGTATCAGTTAATCCTTTAAATTATATGAACGATAAAATCATTGTATCATTTAAACCCCACAAAATTTGTCAAATTTTACCCATTCCAACCATAATATTAATTAAAAATTGTTTTGTTTGTCGGTAATTAACGCGTGCCTGTCTTATTCTTTTGATTTATTTCCCTCTTCATTACGCCTACTAATTATAAACATAAATTGCTTTCAATCGATAATTTAAGGGACGACTTAAAATTTTAAAAAGAAACCGAAACGAGTGTGCATTATCACCACCGCATGTTCACCCATAGATGGCATTATTAAACGAAACTTTTGCTGTTTCGTTGCTCGATGGCTCGGCCCCGCCATGCTAGTTCGCAGTTGCACAAGATCCTCGTGAGAGGAAGGCGAGTGAATAATAAAAAATACGCGTAGTGGCCATTGTAGTGTAGTGGACATAGTTACAGTAGTGGAGGAAACCTTTTAAAACCACAACAAAATCGTGGTGGATGTAAGTTAAAACCTGATTTAATCTTTTCTAATACAGTGATAGTTAGCCCTATATACATAACATTTTGTATATTTTCGCGGAGTCTGCGACTCAGATCAGGAGCTTGGCAATCGTTTAGCGTGCAACACGTGCAGTCTGAGAAACTAGATCTTTATTGTGTTTTCATCGAAGATTCATAAATAAATTTTGATAAAATATGCCTGTAACGTCAGAAACTGATTCTGAAATGAGTCAAGACCGATATGAAAATGAATCTGATGATGCCGACGCAAGTGAGGAAGATGAAGATGAGTGGTTTTAGTGAGGTTAAGTGTCTATGGTTCTGTTGATGCGGGCTAGTTTGCGAGTTTTTTTGTCGTAAAAGAAAAAGAAAAATGGCGGTTGCTAGCAAGAATATGAATCTCGATTTGTTCTATAAGATGTTTAAAGCGGAATATGATACTTCAGTGCGTAATATTGAAATGTGCAAGGAAAAGGCGGGCCCTCTATACGAACATGTTCGGCGACAGTGGGAATCAACAACTGACATGCAAACTTGTCTTGAAAATTATGACAAAGTTTAATGGATTTAGTGCATATGTCGGACAAATTACGCAAATTTAATATACAACTGGAGTTGGAATCGTTTCAAAAGCTGAAAGAACAATCCCAGGAAGAAAATTTACATATCCATCTCCAAAATGCTTGAAATATAATATTGGATATGAATCTGAATGCGTGATCACTTATATAAAAGATGCGAAAAAACAAACTGTTTTATGTAACTGAAACGGGAGAAAACAGCAGCACTGAGCAAATAGTGAGAAAAATGCAATCATATCTCCAAGATAATCCAAGAGAGTATGAATTGACACCTAAGAATGGGGAAGTATCTGGTCTTCACTTAGAAGGTTACATGTTCCACGCTGTCAAAGAGAATGGAAATTCTGATAAATTCCCCAACTTCAAGGCGTACCTAATAGATGTTGGTGAAATTGTAACAATCAACGAATCTATGCAGATATATGTTTTACCAATTGACTATCAAGAGCTACCCGCACAAGCAGTTCTTTGCAAATTAGAACAACTGAACATAAACGATGTCAATCCTAGTGATTATCTTAATCAAAGCCTTTACGTAAAATACCGATTTCGAATAACGGATAAGGACAGGACAATGTTGTTTGTAAATTTGTACGCAGACAAAACCCATTTAGAAATAAAATGATGAGCGATAGAGACAATTCAGTGAAACAAGATAAACCAGTACCAAAATTAACCAATCCTTTTAAAAGGTATTTATGTTTGAAAACAAAAATTGATCGTTGTCAAATTGATTTTTCAGACATTAACAGAAGACAATCTGTTTCGAATGTTTCCATTGAAAATAGTGTAATAATTAATGATGCTTCTTTATTTAATGATGCAAGGAGCAGCAGTCATGGCAGTGAATATCAGGGATCTTTAAAGTCTAACAATTCTGATAATGGCACTGCAATGAATGGTTTTGATTATAACAGAAACAATGAACTTGTTAAAACAGTGAATTTTAATGATATGAATTACTTGACTCGGGTGTCAAACGAAACTATGAAAAATCACAAGTTAATAAATGCTCCTATAGAGTACAAAACCCCTCTAAACGGTGTGAGCAATTTAACGGAAGACCAACGAAACATATTGTACGAAGAGCCGCTCAATACTTCAAACGCAATGAAAGCTGTCATGGGATACGAGCAAAAAGATGATAAAAGGATATGCAGTTTTTACAATCCGGCAACGAAATCGTGTTTTAAGGGAGCCAAATGTAGAATGGAGCATGTTGAAAAATTAAAGAAGGTTGGACTAGAGATCAAGCAACAACTATTGTTGACATTGCCAATCAAATTGTTTACTCGCGAGTCGGGGAGCAGATAACAATAATTCCAACGCATATTATTAATGTCGAAAACTTTTTTGGTCAAGTAGTTAAACTCGAAACACGTTTATGAACCAACGTTACAAGAATTAATATATAAAATGAATTCTCCCGAAAAGACACAGCTTTATCGACCATTGAAGTCAATGCCAGTTCTTTTGAGCTGGTGATAGCCAAATACACGGACGGATTTTGGTATCGTGCAAAAAAAAAAAAAAAAAAAATTTAAATGTTATGGACGACGATACCGTCAAGGTATTTTATGTTGATTATGGGAATTCTCGTGTTGTATCCATTAACGATGTACGTATGTGGGACCGACAATCGAATTTCTACCATTCTAAGCAATTTGCTGCAAAATAGCTGGTATAGCAGAGAAGCGCAACAAATCCTCAGAAGCAGCGGAACAACTGCGCAAAATGATTCTTAACTCAGCAATTAAAGCTCAGGTTTTAAACAATATTGGCCAGTTGGATTTACAGCTGTGGGATGTTTATAACAATGATGTTGCTGAAGAATTGATTTCTATGAAACTTGTTGATAAAAAAAAAAAAAAAAAAGAGACGCAAATCATAAGAACGAATCAAATTCTTCCTGCTTAATAGAACGTCTAACAAATAAAGTTCATATTTTAATTTTTAATATATATTATATTATGCAAAGATAAATGATAAGAAAAATGTTTATATATAATATATATATACCAGAGCGGATGTAATTTTGATCTCTAAATGATCCACGTAGTCACCTTGCACATCATCTATACTCAAAGTATCCACCTTCTCACTACAGACATCGACAGTTCTGGTTTTTCCTCCAAAAATTCGCGCAATGTATAAGGTGTTAGGAAAGAGGCAGATAAAAACGTTTCGCGTGTGGGTCGTTTTGACTCACGTTATGTATGTAGGGTTGATATTAGAAAAGATTAAATCAGAAATTTGAATCCATATCGTGTTTGTGATGGAATATAATATATTTGGGGGAACAGGTGCTTTGCTACCTTAAGTTCAATATGCCGTTATTTCAGGGTTGTTGGCAGATAGATAACTCCTACCATCCTGTTGATACACAGCGAAAAAAAACTTCACAAGACTGCTATTTTTTCTACGACAGTGCCTGTAAAAAAAAAAAAAAAACGATAGCAGCTGCCAATATCGCCATGAGCCATCAGCATTAGGTCACGAAGTGATGTGCAACAGGTGGTTGGAAGGCCGATGTGAAGATTTTCATTGGAAGAGCGGCACATGTTGATTGGGAAACGGCGGGACCATACTTCCTGTTTCTGGGAAAACACACCGTTTGGATGCAAAAAGGCGCATTGTGTATTCAAACATAGTTCAACGAAGAGTGATAAATCCACTGAAAAGTTAGATCCAGAAGAATTAGTCAAATCACTCAATCCATATAGTGACCAACGGATTGCATATAAAGGAGCTGATAACTTATCTAGAGAGACTAACAATTCGTGGAATGAAACAATCAAAAGTTTAAACGCTGAGGAAGTCGATAAACTTGTGAATAAAATTGAGACTCAAGACGCCACTGAAAACAAAATATTAAACATTAAAAGCAGTAGAGGAAGTAGCAACGAGCATTACCACGTTCGAAGACCATACGGTTGTGATATTCAAGGAAGTCTATATGTATTTACACTTTGATAGCTGAATTTTTATACGATTTTATACACCCTTAGGATCTATTTTATGTCTTAATACTCGTGTGTTAATATTTGATGTTTGAACGCGATTCTTCACTACCCAAAAATTCCAGGACTTGCTTACCTCCACATCGTCAACGAGCGCTCGTCGTCGAGGGAAAGGTACTGTAAGTAACCTCTTAACATTTTTTTTAATTAAATATTTATTGAATTTTAAAAAAAATATATATATTTATCGAATTTTAAAAAAAATATATTTATTGAATTTTAAAAAAAAATATTTATTGAATTTAAAAAAAAAAAATATCAGATATATATAAAAATTAATATTTATTACACATAGAAAATTATATGACATATATATACAAATTTAATTTATTAAACGATCAAGATGAAAATGTAATAGGACGACAATCGTCATCCCAATGCATCCGTCTATTTAGATGAAAAAAAAAAAGGAGGAAGAATCGTCGTAAAAAAACGTTTTTTTTTTAATTTCGTATAAATCTATGGAAAAATTTTTTTTGAAACATAAAGTATGTAGGGTGAAAGTGTGGCATCTACAAGAGCTAACCACAATAATTATAATACTACAGGAAATCGGAGTAAAATGAATTTTCTTCTAATGTTAATCTTCTTTTAATATCAATTTCCCTCTTTCAATGATTAAATGCTTTTCAAATTGGTGTTGTAAATTGCAGTGCTGATTGCCATAGAAAAATCATATTGTGGAGATATATCAATTTCATTTCATTAACGTTGTTCGAATAAAAACAAAAAAATGATGGATTAAACGGAAAATCGGTCTTTCCCTTCCGGTCTTTTCCAATCGGGTATAGGACCCGGTACGGTGGCAGGCTTCCACCCCAAAATATGAGCCAGCCGCCGGGTACAGATTAATTCCTTCTTTTGTTTCAGGTGACTTTATGGGTTGAGTGGCCCAAGCCAAGTGCCTTTTTATGGCATAGAGTTATGCAATTCAATTGTATAATTCTATGACATAAATTGGTCACCGGGGTACTCCCCTTCTGATGTGAAAGCTCATATAATTCAAGTTGTATGAGTTTTCCACTCAGAAGAGGAATACCTGGCCACCTCAACGATTTAACATTGGATTTATTCCGGTTGGGTGGGCATGAAGGGGCTCCACCACCACCCGGTTGCCCCTCTTTCAGTTGTGGGCCCTGAATGTATTTGGGTAAAGACGAGGTCAACCCCAAATTAGTCTTTCTTGTCAGGTTGCACTTGTTCTCGCAACAAGTCGTAATTCCTTCGTGGAGGTTCTCTACAGATTTGCGACTTCGGTCGTCCTCTTGAACTCTGCAAGCAATTCGTGAATGCGAAATGTTTTGTAGTGAGTCCTCGTGCCGGGGAAACGAACCCGCCCCACGACACCGCAATGCTAGCCTGCCAGCGCATTCACGCGTCTCCGGACGAGGGCATTCTCGGCAGGAATCAACAACTTCCTCTGCCGAGGCAGCAGAACATCGCTGCAGTCCTTCACGGACCTGATGGAAACCCATTATTCACTACAGCGGGCTCAGTTTAGCACTGGAGAAAACCGAAGTGGTCATCTTGACAAAAAAGAGAATCCCTAGAGTAAGGATGATCAGTTTTGGAGATATACAAATTGAATCGAAGCCAGCGGTGAAGTACCCGGGGCTACTGATCGACTCGAAGATGAGTTTCTCTGAGCAAATCAGGGCAACGGCTGAGAAGGCTGCTTCGGGAATATCGGCCTTGAGTCGACTTATGGCCAACGTTGGGGGACCCAGCCCATCAAGAAGACGCCTCTTGATGAGTGCTGTAGGGTCAGTGCTACTGTACGGAGCAGAGGTATGGGGCGACGCTCTCAGCAAGGAGGTATACCGAAAACGATTGGCACAGGTACAGAGAAGAGGAGCACTGAGAATTGCATCTTCGTATCCAACAGTCTCCGACTCGGTGGTGAGAGTGATTGCAGGCGTGATACCTGTCGCCCTCCTTGCTAGAGAGCGCCGCGCTATTTACCTGCGCCGAAACGAGGATGCGAGGGAGATGGTTGTCCGCGAGGAGAGACAACGCTCGCTCAACGATTGGCAGCAGTCTTGGAGGAATTGCACGAAGGGAAGGTGGACTGCGCGCCTCATCCCGGATGTGAGACCGTGGCTAAATCAAAAGCATGGTGAGACTGACTTCTATCTGACCCAGCTTTTGAGCGGGCACGGGTGTTTTCAGTCTTACCTGCACAAGATCGGCAAGTCACGGTCTCCCGATTGTCGGTTTTGCCCAGGAGAAGAGGACAATGCCTGTCACACATTTTTTGCGTGTACGAAATGGGCCAGGCTGCGAAGGGAACTCTACAGGGAGACGGGAGAGCTCACCCCGGATAATATAGTTGCGGTGATGCTCGAATCGGTTGACAAATGGAACCAGGTGGCACATTATGCTCGGGCAGTCCTAAAATATAAAAGGGACTCACAGCAGCCGGAGGCGCTGGGGCTGGGGGATCGCTCTTCTGGCAATTCCTCTTCCCCCCTCCCCTCCCGCTAGGAAAGGGACTCCCCAGCTTGAAGGCGCCCCACGGCGTAACAAAACGAGACCTGGCCCGAAGTAATGTGTCAAACGGTTCCAGGCTGGGTTCTCAGATTGACAGGGGAGGTGTTTAGTGGGTAGTCCAAAGGTATCCTCCATGGGAGTCCCACACTGCCAGACTCGGCGGGCATAAATGCCTTCACCTCCCTACCACAAAAAAAAAAAAAAAAAAAAAAAAAAAAAAAAAAAAAAAAAAAAAAAAAAAAAAAAACATTCTCATTGGGAGGGACTTCAAAGCGAAAGCAATCGAGTGGGCATGCCTTTAATAGGTTCGCGCGGCAATCGAATCCTATTAATGATGGCCAGGATGGCACTCGCCATACTAACCACCGGAAATACGTTGACTTTCCACCATATTAGCTGCGAATGAACCATGACGGACGTGATATTCAACTGAGAGTCCTTGGTACGGAAGGTAAAAAATTACAGAGTATTAAAGAACTACTTAACCAGTGATCATCAGTGCATTCTGCTTGATATCGATAATATTTTCTCCTGAACTCTGTGCTCTTGACTTTCTGCAATTGGGTGGAACATCGAAAGGATGAACGAGGATAAGTTTGTCGAAGAACCTACAACCGGAGCTCCACTGCAAGGTGATTTGCAGGGGGCAGAAAAGCTGGATGCTCAAAACAAAGTGAACTTAACCATCAGCATCATCACAACAGCTTGCAATTCATCCATGTCCCATCGAAAACCCTGGCGTCACAAGCCCCCAATGTACTGGTGGTCAAAGAGAAGAAAATTTCACAAGCATCGGCCTGAGGTTCAACGATCGCCGAACTGTGACGAGGAACGCAACTGGGCAGCAGTATATAAGTTGGTTGATTAACAACAACAAGGCTCATTCCTGGCAAGATATAGTGGACAATGTGGACAAGGATCTGTGAAATATTGACTCTTCACGCAGCTGGAACTGGCAGACGCAGGCCTGCTATTGAAACTAGGAAGGCTCTGGGCCTTGATGGTGTTCCGATTGAGTTGTTGCAACTTGTCTGTCATCATTGTCCTCACTTGCTGCTCAGCAGATTCATAGCTTGCTTACGGGATATGGTTTTCCTGGTAGGATTGAAGGTGGCAAAGCTCATTCTGATCAACAAAGAGACAGGAAATTCCAGATCTCCATCTGTATAACACCCGTTATGCATACTAGACACTGCTGAGGAAGTACTAGAAAAACTCATCAATGGAAGACTAACTGAGGCGATTCATGCTTTTAGGGCCTATATCTTAGGCAGTACGGTTTTAAGGGTAGGATGCTTCAGCATTGATTTGATTGCAGAGATGGTGACCGTGGTTCAAAAGGCAGGGGCATATACCCGCACCAAACGACGGATCATTCTATTGTTAACACTCGACGCTCGGAATACCTTTAACTCTGCTAGATCTGTGGATATACTGGATACGCTGGGAAACCTATTTCATGTTCCAAAATATCTGATGTGACTCTTGAGGGACTACCTAGAGAACTGAAGCCTGCTTTATGCTACAAAACAGGGCCATGGAGGCGGTGTCACCCAAAGAATGCTAGCCTCCAAGAGTGCTCATGTCGACCGGCATTCCCCCTGCTGGAATTTCTTCGGGTACGTGGGGGCGGAACTCCCCAAAGAATGCTAGCCTCCAAGAGTATTTCTGTCGGCCAGCAGTTCCCCTGCGCCTCTTCTCACCCATTGGCACTCCACACTGACTCGTCGAGCACTGCCATTCGTGTGGCCTTGGACCAACAAAGGGGCGATGGCACTTGGGTACCGTTGGATTTCTTCTCGAGGAAGCTCTCTGACACCAAGCAACACTACTCAACCTACGACCGTGAGCTCCTTCCGATCTTTACTACCATCAAGTTCTTTCAGCGCATCTTGGAAGGAAAGCTCTTTATCATCTATACCAACCACTGGCCACTTATATTTGCTCTGAGGAGATGCTCGGACAAAGCCTCACCCCGCCAAACCAGACAACTGAACTTCGTTGCCCAATTCGATTCGCAAGTGGAATACATGCCAAGGGATGACAATATCGTCGCTGAGGTACTTTTACGTGTAGAAACAGTCACGATATCCGCCACAATCACCGGTCAAGTCATCGGTGAAGCACAGAACACAGACGACCAGTCGTCTCACCTCCTGGCAAGCCCCTTTCTCTCAGCGTACTATGTGGAGTTTAACGGCACCATTAAGCCTTACCTGCCAGTTGTGCCCCGCCGTCAGGCTTTCGACATCGGCCATCAACTGTCGCATCCGAAGCGCATACCACTTAAATACTTCTGGCCGAGTCTGCGGAATGACGCATCCCGGTATGCCAAGCAATGCGTAACTTATTAACTGTCGAAGGTCTACCGCCACAACCGCGCCGAGTTAAGAAATTTTGAGACGCCGGATGGGCGCTTCGACCACATCCATGTCGACTTGATCAAGCTGCAACTGTGTGAAGGCTACGAGAACTATCTCACCATTACCGACCACTATACACGGTGGCCTCAAGCAGTTCCAGTGCGTGACATCAGAGCGAGCACCGTCGCCAGGGCACTATTCAACCACTAGATATTAATATTTGGTCTGCCACCGGAGATCACATCGGACCAAGGACGCGAGTTTGAAACCGACCTCCTGAATCAGCTCGGCCACCTCTTGGGCACCAACTACGTCCTTACCACTCCATACCACCCTTTAGTCAATGGCATGGTCTAGCGGATGCTCCGCACCCTCAAAGCAGCGTTAAAATGCGTTCCAGAGACACCATGGTTACAGGCACTTCCACCGATCTTGCTGGGTCTATGGACCACATTCACGGAGGACCTGCAAGCCTCTTCTGCAGATTTGGTTTTCGACACGTCGTTTCGGATCCCGTCAGCCCGACACTCGGTTCACCAACCATTCGTGTTCAAAGACCTAGCCAGCTGTAAGCACGTGTTTCGCTGCATTAAGGCTGTGAAGAAGCCGCTCAATTAGCCATACTCCAGACCTCATCGAGTCAACGCCAAAACCTTCGTCATATACGTAAGTGGTGTCACTAAAACCCTCTCCACCGAACAACTCAAACCAGTCTACCTGGAGCAATCCAATGCCCATCCAGCGACACAGTAGCCATACGCAACATCTCCACAGGTGCATACAACACCACCTCTGCTGCCCTCGGAAATGGCTCAACTAGCGCAAATTTTACCGGAACAACCACTCCAGCCATCCAAGAAGAGGGTCTGTTTTTCACTCGCTTCGACGCATGCGAAGGTCATTGGGGAGGGAGTGACTGTCGCGACTCAGAACGTCCCAACGTCAGCGCACGCTTCACGGTGCGAAAAGACCCTTGTCCCACGAGAAATCTTCGCCTGCCAGCCAATTCCACATATCACCGGTGCAAGCGATTCCCTCAAGAAAAAGGAAAATTTGCTCTTCTCGCTTCTCAGGAATTAACATACATGAGAGAACCTAGGGAACCATCCTACTGGTTCGTAGTCAACATTATCATCAACATCATCATTGACATCACCAACAACATCATCAACAACGACATCATCATTCATTATTTTTATCGTCGTAGCCACCTTCTCGTGGTAAACAAAAGAGAGTAATAAATTTCGTTATTTCCAGAGAGTAAAATATAAATACAGAGTAAAAGCTAAAGACCAGAATTGTTACTTCCAAAGATACCTATCGCTGCAATTTTTATTATCTCAAATAATGAACAAACAATAAAATTATAATAGTTTATCTTTGTTTTTGGTATTTTTATGGTAGGGCATTGCCCCACAATGCCCTCTAGCTACGGCCGTGTTTTGATGAAGAAAATGACTGTCATATGTTTTTTTGCATGCAAAAGATGAGAAAGGTTGCTACAGGGAAATAGGAGAACTACATATGTTCGAACAGTAAAATAGCGAAGATGCATGAATCGGTTGGCAAATGGAATCATGTAACACAGTATATTCCGGCAGGCCTTAAACATAATAAAGGCTCACTTGAGGGTCAATGGATCACTTTTCTAACAATCTTTCTCACCTGATAATGCCTTTTGACGAAGCAAGATGACGTTTACCACAAAGTAATGTTTCAAACTGTCCTGGGCTAGGCTTCCAAGTCTACAGGGGAGTTTTCAGTAGGCGATCCAAATGCCTTGCACACCTGGAAGGCCTACACTCAATGCGTAAACACACATTTGTCTCCAAACCACAAAAACAAGATTGAAAATGATCGTATAAAAAATACAGGGTTTTCCAATAAGAGGTGTTATTTTGAAATTGTAAGAAAAATACCATTTTTTAATATAAAGAAGAAGGTATGTTGCATAGTGTAAAATAACATATATAGTGCAAAATAACATGTATAGTGCAAAATAACATCAGGCAAATGACCACCACCACCACGCTTACAGGACCATATCCTTTTCATGAAATTTTCCAAAACCAAATCGCAAAGTGGCTGCCCTATGTTCTCGATAGCCTCACGAACTCCATCTTTGAAGTCTTGAATCGACGCTGGGCTGTTGGCGTAGACCTTTTTTTTCACGTGGCTTGAATGAAAGAAGTCGCAAGGTGTTAAATCACAAGACCTCGGTGGTAGATTATGAGCTACCACGGTCCGGAAACTTTTCCCGTAAAAGATCAATTGTTTCGTTGCTTGTGTGGCACGTAGCACCGTCTTGTTGAAAGTAAACGTTGTCACGATGAATACCAATTGGTTCCGGCCATAAAAATCATTAATCATCTCTCGATAGCGCAATCCATTCACCGTAACTGTTGCTCCAGGCTCATTTTCGAAAAAGTAAGGTCCACTGGCTCCGCCGGACCATAAACCGCACCAAACAATCACACGTTGAGGATAGAGAGGCTTTTCAACAATAATTCTTGGGTTTTCCGAGCTCCAAGTGCCACGATTTTGCTTGTTGGCAAAACCACCGAGGTGGAGATGGGCTTCATCACTCAAGATGATTTTTCGATGGAATTCCGGATCATTTTCATGCATTTCAAGGGCCCAATCAGCAAAGATACGACGTCGTTGATGATCGACCGGCTTGAGTTCTTGTGTTAATTGAACTTTATAAGCCTTAAGACCCAAATCTTTATGCGAAATCCGGTGTAATGACGTTTGTGGAATGCTTAATTCCAAAGAACGAGGAGGGATGGACAAACCTAGGTTTTCTTCAACACTTTCGGCTTCAGCAGCAATATTCTCGGCTGTTTTTGAGTGACGTGCAAGGGTTTTATTCTTCACATCACTAAATTGTCCCAACAGCTCGAATTCTTCCACCAATTTCTGTATTGCGGTCCGACAAGGTTCTTCACGACGACCCAAAAATTTTCGAACTTTAAGAACCGTCTCTGCCAAATTTTCACCATTTTTATAGTAAATTTTAATAATTTTAATGCATGGTTGAAGCGTGTATCGTTCCATTTTTATTAATGACGTAGTTTTTAATTGTCAAATGTCAAAAATGACAGCATCAAAAGTGACATCTACCGAAAAAGCGGGCTATTCAAAATAACACCTGTTATTGGAAACCCCTTTCTTCTTCTTCTTTGTAGCACTAGACCCCCTCTCGGACCTTCGCTTAGAGATAGTTAGAGTATCTCATCTTCATGACCGTATTGATTTTTTCGGAAGTTGGTTTGGTTAGTACCATGCTCCCGTGTACTTGCCCAGCTATGATATGATCTGATTAAATCAGTACATATCACCACTGAGTGAACACTCGTAGTCTGTCCGAAAAATCCCCTGAACTAAATCACGTTATTTAAAACGAGATTTGAACCTGGGACCTTCGGCTTATGCGTTCATGCTCTAACCACTAGGCCACACAGACTACGGAAACCCCTTAACATGGCTGCAAAATCTACAAACAAGTATACCATTTCTTCCCCAAAAACTATCTTACCTGCACTTTCATCCTCAAACGCATCCTTGTACAAGTTCCAGGAAATAAATTGAAGGTAAACCACAGACACCGCATTCTCGGAGATAATCAGTAGGTAGTAAAGCACAGTTTAATGAAGAATTGAAAATGAATATTCCTAGAAAATGCATATCTATATCACCGCTCATTTCATACTGATTACTTCCTTACTTAGCATGGAATGTAATAAGGAAACGTTTTTAGCGGAAGTTGAACGCATGAGTTATTGGATTAAATTGTCAAAACGAGGTGGTTTAATGTTAACTTATTTAACATGAAATCACATTGAAGTGTGCTTTCAGGAAAAGAGCATGTTACCGTAAATTTCTCATATATTTAATGTTGAAGGAAGCGTTTGGCATTTCAAATTAGGAGATCAATCATTTGATATATCATTCAATATTAAATACTTGAAGGAATTCATACAGACTGTTGCTTGAAACTTTAGGCTGGCATTTAATATCCTTACCAGTTTCCGATAAAAAATCAATAAAGCAACTTTATTACCAAACTGACCTCATAAATCATGGAAAAGGTAAGAAAAATAAATATCCTTTCAGCACAGAATGTATATATAGTCGATTCGTAATCGATTTCTTATGTCCCGCAAAAAGGCTATAAATCAAGTATATTAGCCCATATGTTGAACACACGCCATTTGGTTTTACGCAAGAATGGCTTTGATTAAAATATGTGTGTATTCAAGGACTTAAGCTCAGGCCTGTCATGAGGAACAATATCAAAAACATCCATATTCAAAGTCAACAATTTCACTTGGAAGATCCTTGAAAATAATAAAGCTTTACTTAGAAATTCCATTTTTCCACTTCATATTATTACATACTTCATCCTTTCACTCTTGGGAGGAGCAAAAAAATTATAAATGGCCCCATATGAACAACAAACACGATATAAGCGTGTAACAAACACATAATGTTTCTTAAAAGGCAATAAACATATGTAGATACTAGAAACGTTGCTACCCTAATTGGACGTCGTTTACTTCTAAGATATTACCCTTAAAAACATACACCTGAGCAAGCTCTTGTATGTGAACCTTTTAGATATCGACACGTATTCAAACATTTGTGGGATGGTAATCCACTCTACTTTCTCCTCTTTGATTATTATTCATTGTCCTTCCTTCCTTGCTGTTATAACCTTCATTCTGGCTGGCTACCATCATTCACATTCTAATCCTATTGCCCATTTACCCTTAGAAGTAATGCACGCCTCTTTTCTCACGTTTAACACTTGAATATATTTTAAAAGGACTTCACTACCTAAGAGTAATAGCGAAGTTACCCCCGCATCCAAGAACCTAGAAAACGGTAACCATATGGAAGTGAGTAGCGCCTGGAAAATGATGCGACATCCTATTCTGCTCGTGTGCATTACATATTGAATTTGGTTTGCATCACATGTTTAAATACGAACATGATGCTTAAATTCTGCATACACATACATTAATGATTGCAATGTTCGAGTAACCACATCCCCGTGGAGCTCAATTGATTTTTTGCATGTATTCAGGTCGCAAAGGATGTTATTAATCATAAATCTTGTCGTAGGTTTTTTGGTGGCATGTTGAAGATTCGTTATTCAGTTGCTACGAGTATTCCCAAGTGTTTTTGTTTTATCACAACAGGAAGTGTTAATCCTTGTGGAATATATCGGACATTGAAGGTGTGATTTGGTTGGGCTCAAGCAAGGGAATAGTTGGAACGCTTTTTAAGATTTATTTGGAGAGGAAGTTGAGAAGATGAACGATTTGTGATAAGTAGTTGCATATAAAATAGAATAGTACCTCATCTGGTACCATTTTAAGAGTTGAGCGGTCGAAAAAATTTTTGCGACCGTGGTGTTTTTGCAAGGAAAAAAATTCGTAACTTAGTTAACTCAGTTTTAAAATACTACTGTTTGAAATAAATTCAAAAGTTTCTGGAAAATATTGTTGCTCGTATCAAGGATGCAGTCTTTTATATATGTTTCTAATGACAAATAAACAGTGTTTGTTTTAATTTACTCTTCTTTGAACCCATGTTTAGTTTGTCACATAAGTAACTGAAGGATCAGGCCAAGATCCTTCATTTTAATAGGCAATCTGACCTTTAAATATAACGTTTTCTTGGTTTCTATGTAGCGAAGATATGATGTCGACCTGCCTATACGTAATTCGCTCATAAGGTTTCGAAACTTTAACAGAAACAAGTCGATTGGAGCTTTGAATGCTGTTGATATACTGGTATTATACATTTGGCACAAAAGATTCCAACAAACAGAGCCTGCAGTCCTGTTTATTTTGTAGAGTGGTAGCCCGACGAGTAATTCCACCGCAGACGGTCCCAAGCCCTTTTGAGAAAGGAAGAGGGAGATCCCCGTTTCCCCGACCCATCGCTTCTATGATTCCTCATCCTAAACCCCAAGACCCGGGGTTGCACATTGGGTTTACTGGCTCCCCAATAATTTTTTTTTTGACGTAGGGAGGTGAATGTCATTTATGCACAGAGTGTGGGACCCCCACGTTCGCAAGAAGGCGGCTGGACTACCCACTAAACACCTCCCCTGTCAACCTGAGAGCCCAGCCTGGAACCGTTTGACACATTACTTCGGGCCAGGTCTCGATTCAAGCTTCAAGCTAGGGGATCCCCTTCCTAGCGGGAGGGGACAGGGGAAGAGGAAGTGCCAGTAAAACGATCCCCCCTGCCCCAGTTCCCCCGGCTGCTGTGAGTCTCTTTTATATTTTAGGACTGCCCGAGCATAATGTGCCTCCTGGTTGCATTTGTCAACCGATTCGAGCATCACCGCAACTATATTTCCGGGGTGACCTCTCCCGTCTCCCTGTAGAGTTCCCTTTGCAGCCTGACCCATTTTGCGCGCGCAAAAAATGTGTGGCAGGCATCGTCCTCCTCTCCTGGGCAAAACCGACAATCGGGGGACTCTGACTTACCAATCTTGTGCAGGTAAATCTGAAAACACCCATGCCCGCTCAAAAGCTGGGCCAGATAGAAGTCAATCTCACCATGCCTTCGATTGAGCCACGGTCTCACATCCAGGATGAGGTGCGTAGTCCCTTTTATCTTCGTGCAATTCACCCAAGACGGCTGCCAATCGTTGAGCGAGCGCTGTCTCTCCTCGCGGACAACCATCTTCCTCGCATCCTCGTTTCAGCGCAGGTAAATAACGTGGCGCTCTCTAGCAAGGAGGGCGACAGGTATCATGCCTGCAATAATTGCCACCGCCGGGCCAGAGACTGTCGGATACGAAGATGCAATCCTCAGTGCTCCTCCTCCTCTTTGTACCTATACCAAACGTTTTCGGTATACCTCCTTGCTGAGAGTGTTGCCCAATACTTCTGCTCCGTACAGTAGAACTGAGACTACAGCACTCATCAAGAGGCGTCTTCTTGACGGGCTGGGTCCCCCTACGTTGGCCATAAGTTAACTCAGAGCCAATATTCCCGAAGCAACCTTCTCAGCCGTTGCCCTGATTTGCTCAGAGAAACTCATCTTCGAGTCGATCAGTAGCCCCAGGTACTTCACCGCTGGCTTCGATTCGATTCGTTTGTCTCCAATACTGATTATCCTTACCCTAGGGATTCACTTTTTGTCAAGATGACCACTTCGGTTTTCTCCAGTGCTAAACTGAGCCCGCGAGTAGTCATCCAGTCTCTCCATCGGCGCATTAGCATACCTAGCCTAAGTTGCGCCTGTTCAACGGTGCGTTCAGCAACCAGAGCCGCAACATCATCCACATAGCCGACCAAGCGTGACTAATCTGGCGTCTCATACGTTCCACAGGTTTATACCAAGGATAGATCCTTGGGCAACACCCTGTGTAATTTTCATCCTTCCTTGGCCCTGTGTCGTGTCGTAGAGCTGGCTTCGGTCCTTTAGGTAGTTCTTCAAAAGTTGCATTAGATATTCTGGAACTTGAAAAGGGTTTTCCCGAATAATGGGACACTAAATGCCGACAAATCCTAACAACTGTAAATAAATCTTCAGCTCTACTACTAAATCCTTCTGTTCAGACATCTAAGCTTTTTTTTTGTAGTAGGGAGGTGAAGGCATTTACGCCCACCGCGTCTGGCAGTGTGGGACTCCCATGGAGGATACCCTTGGACTACCCACTAAACACCTCCCCTGTCAATCCGAGAACCTAGCCTGGAACCGTTTGACACATTACTTCGGGCTAAGCCTCGTTTCTCTGCGCGTTTTGGCGCCACCGGGCTACAGGGATCCCTTTTCCAGCGGAAAGAGGGGAAGGGAGGGGGATTTCTAGAAAAGAGACCCCTCGGCCCTGGACGCCTCCAGGTGCTCATATATTTTCCTTTTTATCTTAAGGACTGCCCGAGCGTAATGTGCCACACAGTTCCATTTGTCAACGGATGTGAGCATCTCTCCAGTGAATTCATCCGGAGAGAAATCTCCCATTTCTTCAATGAGGTCACGGCGCTGCCTTTCCCATCTCTTGCATACAAACAATGTGTGGTAGGCATCATCGACCTCTCCAGCACAGAATATGCAGTCAGGAGACCGTGACTTACCAATCTTGTGCAGGTAAGATCGAAAGTATCCATGTCCACTCAGTAGCTGAGTTAGATAGAAGTCAGTCTCACCATGCCTACGATTGAGCCACGGCCTCAGGTCACCAATAAGGCATGTGGTCCACCTACCTTTTGTATCGCTCACCCAGGACTGTTGCCAATCACTGAGTGAGCGTTCTCGTTCTTCGTGGGCGACAGCATCTCTGTCGCATTCTTTCCTCCGCAGGTAGATTCTGCGGCGCTCCTTGGCAAGGAGGGCAATGGGTATCACTCCTGCGATGACCAGCACTGCCGACTCCGAGACAGTCCGATATGCAGATGCAATCCACAGCGATCCTTGTCGCTGCACCTGTGCCAAGCGCTTTCGATACAGCTCTTTGTTGAGAGCCTCACACCATATTTCTGATCCGTACAACAGCACAGATTGTACTGCACTCATCAGAAGTCTCCTTCTTGATGGGGTGGGACCCCCTATGTTGGCCATATGTCGGCTGAAAGCCAAAACACTCGCTGCAGCCCTATCAGCTATTGCCCTGATTTGCTCGGAGAAACGCATCTTCGAGTCGATCAAAATGCCCAGGTACTTCACTGCTAGTTTAGTCTCAACGAGTGCTTCCCCAATGTTGATCATCCTTACTCTAGGGGTTCTCTTTTTTGTCAAGATGACTACTTCGGTTTTCTCCAAAGCGCATTAGCATACCCAGTCTGAGTTGCGCTTGTTCAACAGTGCGTTCCGCAACTAGCGCCGTGACATCATCTGCATAGCGATCAAGTGCGACTCATCTGGCAGCCCGATTCTCAGTAGCCCGTCGTACGTGATGTTCCACAGGTCTGGGCCAAGGATGGAGCCTTGTGCAACACCCGATGTAACTTCCATCCTCCGCCGACGCTCCTTCGTCTCATAGAGCAGGCTCCGGTCTGTCAGGTAGTTCTTCAAAATCCGCATCAGATATTCTGGAACTTGAAAAGAGTTTTCCAGTGCTTCCAGAATATCCCTCCATCTAGCGGAATTGAAGGCGGCAACACAACCCTTTTGTTTGACTGGCAGTGAGCCTCTGCTCTTCGGATCCCGCTCACTACTTCCGCTATCGCGTCAATAGTGGAGCGACCTGCTCTAAAACCATACTGCCGTGGAGATAGGTCCCCGGCAGAACGGACCGCGTCAGTGAGTCTTCCCTTGATGAGTTTCTCGAGCACTTTCCCAGCCGTGTCTGCATACATAACGGGCGGTATGCAGACGCCAACTCGGAATTTTCCTTCCCCTTGCTGATCAGTACGAGCCTCGCCACTTTCCAGCGTTCCGGAAATACACCTTCGTAAAGGCAAGCGTTGAACATACTGACCAACAAGTCAGGACAAAGCTTGTAGACAAGCTGCAAAACCTCAGCAGGAACGCCATCTGGTTTCGGTGCCTTCCTTGCTTTCATGGATAGAATTGCCTGCTCCAGTTCCATCATTGTGAAAGGTGAGCATTCTAATGGTGTTTGTGCATGAGCTCGATCGACACGGACAGGGTGCGTGGGGAATAGTGCCCGTACGATCTCGTCCATCTTCTCTGCTTCATGTAAGCAGGGCTTCCGTTGGGCACCAAGTTTTCGCATGACCAGCTTGTAACCTAGGCCCCGCGGATCCCTATTTACATCGTTGTGACTAATCTGGCGTCTCATACGTTCCACAGGTTTATACCAAGGATAGATCCTTGGGCAACACCCTGTGTAATTTTCATCCTTCCTTGGCCCTGTGTCGTGTCGTAGAGCTGGCTTCGGTCCTTTAGGTAGTTCTTCAAAAGTCGCATTAGATATTCTGGAACTTGAAAAGGGTTTTCCCGAATAATGGGACACTAAATGCCGACAAATCCTAATAACTGTAAATAAATCTTCAGCTCTACTACTAAATCCTTCTGTTCAGACATCTAAGTTTTTTTTTGTAGTAGGGAGGTGAAGGCAGTGTGGGACTCCCATGGAGGATACCCTTGGACTACCCACTAAACACCTCCCCTGTCAATCCGAGAACCTAGCCTGGAACCGTTTGACACATTACTTCGGGCTAAGCCTCGTTTCTCTGCGCGTTTAGGCGCCACCGGGCTACAGGGATCCCTTTTCCAGCGGAAAGAGGGGAAGGGAGGGGGATTTCTAGAAAAGAGACCCCTCCGCCCTGGACGCCTCCAGGTGCTCATATATTTTCCTTTTTATCTTAAGGACTGCCCGAGCGTAATGTGCCACACAGTTCCATTTGTCAACGGATGTGAGCATCTCTCCAGTGAATTCATCCGGAGAGAAATCTCCCATTTCTTCAATGAGGTCACGGCGCTGCCTTTCCCATCTCTTGCATACAAACAATGTGTGGTAGGCATCATCGACCTCTCCAGCACAGAATATGCAGTCAGGAGACCGTGACTTACCAATCTTGTGCAGGTAAGATCGAAAGTATCCATGTCCACTCAGTAGCTGAGTTAGATGGAAGTCAGTCTCACCATGCCTACGATTGAGCCACGGCCTCAGGTCACCAATAAGGCATGCGGTCCACCTACCTTTTGTATCGCTCACCCAGGACTGTTGCCAATCACTGAGTGAGCGTTCTCGTTCTTCGTGGGCGACAGCATCTCTGTCGCATTCTTTCCTCCGCAGGTAGATTCTGCGGCGCTCCTTGGCAAGGAGGGCAATGGGTATCACTCCTGCGATGACCAGCACTGCCGACTCCGAGACAGTCCGATATGCAGATGCAATCCACAGCGATCCTTGTCGCTGCACCTGTGCCAAGCGCTTTCGATACAGCTCTTTGTTGAGAGCCTCACACCATATTTCTGATCCGTACAACAGCACAGATTGTACTGCACTCATCAGAAGTCTCCTTCTTGATGGGGTGGGACCCCCTATGTTGGCCATATGTCGGCTGAAAGCCAAAACACTCGCTGCAGCCCTATCAGCTATTGCCCTGATTTGCTCGGAGAAACGCATCTTCGAGTCGATCAAAATGCCCAGGTACTTCACTGCTAGTTTAGTCTCAACGAGTGCTTCCCCAATGTTGATCATCCTTACTCTAGGGGTTCTCTTTTTTGTCAAGATGACTACTTCGGTTTTCTCCAAAGCGCATTAGCATACCCAGTCTGAGTTGCGCTTGTTCAACAGTGCGTTCCGCAACTAGCGCCGTGACATCATCTGCATAGCGATCAAGTGCGACTCATCTGGCAGCCCGATTCTCAGTAGCCCGTCGTACGTGATGTTCCACAGGTCTGGGCCAAGGATGGAGCCTTGTGCAACACCCGATGTAACTTCCATCCTCCGCCGACGCTCCTTCGTCTCATAGAGCAGGCTCCGGTCTGTCAGGTAGTTCTTCAAAATCCGCATCAGATATTCTGGAACTTGAAAAGAGTTTTCCAGTGCTTCCAGAATATCCCTCCATCTAGCGGAATTGAAGGCGGCAACACAACCCTTTTGTTTGACTGGCAGTGAGCCTCTGCTCTTCGGATCCCGCTCACTACTTCCGCTATCGCGTCAATAGTGGAGCGACCTGCTCTAAAACCATACTGCCGTGGAGATAGGTCCCCGGCAGAACGGACCGCGTCAGTGAGTCTTCCCTTGATGAGTTTCTCGAGCACTTTCCCAGCCGTGTCTGCATACATAACGGGCGGTATGCAGACGCCAACTCGGAATTTTCCTTCCCCTTGCTGATCAGTACGAGCCTCGCCACTTTCCAGCGTTCCGGAAATACACCTTCGTAAAGGCAAGCGTTGAACATACTGACCAACAAGTCAGGACAAAGCTTGTAGACAAGCTGCAAAACCTCAGCAGGAACGCCATCTGGTTTCGGTGCCTTCCTTGCTTTCATGGATAGAATTGCCTGCTCCAGTTCCATCATTGTGAAAGGTGAGCATTCTAATGGTGTTTGTGCATGAGCTCGATCGACACGGACAGGGTGCGTGGGGAATAGTGCCCGTACGATCTCGTCCATCTTCTCTGCTTCATGTAAGCAGGGCTTCCGTTGGGCACCAAGTTTTCGCATGACCAGCTTGTAACCTAGGCCCCGCGGATCCCTATTTACATCGTCGTGACTAATCTGGCGTCTCATACGTTCCACAGGTTTATACCAAGGATAGATCCTTGGGCAACACCCTGTGTAATTTTCATCCTTCCTTGGCCCTGTGTCGTGTCGTAGAGCTGGCTTCGGTCCTTTAGGTAGTTCTTCAAAAGTCGCATTAGATATTCTGGAACTTGAAAAGGGTTTTCCCGAATAATGGGACACTAAATGCCGACAAATCCTAATAACTGTAAATAAATCTTCAGCTCCACTACTAAATCCTTCTGTTCAGACATCTAAGTTTTTTTTTGTAGTAGGGAGGTGAAGGCAGTGTGGGACTCCCATGGAGGATACCCTTGGACTACCCACTAAACACCTCCCCTGTCAATCCGAGAACCTAGCCTGGAACCGTTTGACACATTACTTCGGGCTAAGCCTCGTTTCTCTGCGCGTTTAGGCGCCACCGGGCTACAGGGATCCCTTTTCCAGCGGAAAGAGGGGAAGGGAGGGGGATTTCTAGAAAAGAGACCCCTCCGCCCTGGACGCCTCCAGGTGCTCATATATTTTCCTTTTTATCTTAAGGACTGCCCGAGCGTAATGTGCCACACAGTTCCATTTGTCAACGGATGTGAGCATCTCTCCAGTGAATTCATCCGGAGAGAAATCTCCCATTTCTTCAATGAGGTCACGGCGCTGCCTTTCCCATCTCTTGCATACAAACAATGTGTGGTAGGCATCATCGACCTCTCCAGCACAGAATATGCAGTCAGGAGACCGTGACTTACCAATCTTGTGCAGGTAAGATCGAAAGTATCCATGTCCACTCAGTAGCTGAGTTAGATGGAAGTCAGTCTCACCATGCCTACGATTGAGCCACGGCCTCAGGTCACCAATAAGGCATGCGGTCCACCTACCTTTTGTATCGCTCACCCAGGACTGTTGCCAATCACTGAGTGAGCGTTCTCGTTCTTCGTGGGCGACAGCATCTCTGTCGCATTCTTTCCTCCGCAGGTAGATTCTGCGGCGCTCCTTGGCAAGGAGGGCAATGGGTATCACTCCTGCGATGACCAGCACTGCCGACTCCGAGACAGTTCGATATGCAGATGCAATCCACAGCGATCCTTGTCGCTGCACCTGTGCCAAGCGCTTTCGATACAGCTCTTTGTTGAGAGCCTCACACCATATTTCCGATTCGTACAACAGCACAGATTGTACTGCACTCATCAGAAGTCTCCTTCTTGATGGGGTGGGACCCCCTATGTTGGCCATATGTCGGCTGAAAGCCAAAACACTCGCTGCAGCCCTGTCAGCTATTGCCCTGATTTGCTCGGAGAAACGCATCTTCGAGTCGATCAAAATGCCCAGGTACTTCACTGCTAGTTTAGTCTCAACGAGTGCTTCCCCAATGTTGATCATCCTTACTCTAGGGATTCTCTTTTTTGTCAAGATGACTACTTCGGTTTTCTCCAAAGCGCATTAGCATACCCAGTCTGAGTTGCGCTTGTTCAACAGTGCGTTCCGCAACTAGCGCCGCGACATCATCTGCATAGCGATCAAGTGCGACTCATCCGGCAGCCCGATTCTCAGTAGCCCGTCGTACGTGATGTTCCACAGGTCTGGGCCAAGGATGGAGCCTTGTGCAACACCCGATGTAACTTCCATCCTCCGCCGACGCTCCTTCGTCTCATAGAGCAGGCTCCGGTCTGTCAGGTAGTTCTTCAAAATCCGCATCAGATATTCTGGAACTTGAAAAGAGTTTTCCAGTGCTTCCAGAATATCCCTCCATCTAGCGGAATTGAAGGCGGCAACACAACCCTTTTGTTTGACTGGCAGTGAGCCTCTGCTCTTCGGATCCCGCTCACTACTTCCGCTATCGCGTCAATAGTGGAGCGACCTGCTCTAAAACCATACTGCCGTGGAGATAGGTCCCCGGCAGAACGGACCGCGTCAGTGAGTCTTCCCTTGATGAGTTTCTCGAGCACTTTCCCAGCCGTGTCTGCATACATAACGGGCGGTATGCAGACGCCAACTCGGAATTTTCCTTCCCCTTGCTGATCAGTACGAGCCTCGCCACTTTCCAGCGTTCCGGAAATACACCTTCGTAAAGGCAAGCGTTGAACATACTGACCAACAAGTCAGGACAAAGCTTGTAGACAAGCTGCAAAACCTCAGCAGGAACGCCATCTGGTTTCGGTGCCTTCCTTGCTTTCATGGATAGAATTGCCTGCTCCAGTTCCATCATTGTGAAAGGTGAGCATTCTAATGGTGTTTGTGCATGAGCTCGATCGACACGGACAGGGTGCGTGGGGAATAGTGCCCGTACGATCTCGTCCATCTTCTCTGCTTCATGTAAGCAGGGCTTCCGTTGGGCACCAAGTTTTCGCATGACCAGCTTGTAACCTAGGCCCCGCGGATCCCTATTTACATCGTCCACGAGGTCTTGCCAGAATCGGGCCTTGCTCTTGTTAATAAGCCTGCGAAGATATTTTCTGTCGAACCTGTATGCTGCTAGCCTAGTGTCTGCCTCCTCCCGTGTTCGCGCCCGCTGTGCCTCTCGCCGAAGTTTGTGACAATCGCTTCTTTGTTCGGCGATCTCGTTTGACCACCAATATACTGGAGGCTTACCGTGCCGGGGTCTCCGACGGGGCAAGCAGCTATGATGGTACTCATAGTTGAGTTCACCAAGTCCTTGGCTGTAGGCCCTCCACTCCCTGGCGGAGCTCCCAGCAACGGTGCGCCTGCCGTCAGCACGTCAGCGAACCTCTCAACGTCCATCCTCCCAGTCCTCCATCCGAGGATTAAAGTTTAGGCATATGCACGCAGAGTGGCACCGTCGTGAATTTCAACCGCTATATACTGGTGATTACTAGCCGAGTAGTCCTCTAGTACTCGCCAGTTGTGTACTCTAGATACCAGGGATTCCGAAGCGAGTGTCACATCGGGTATGGGGTGTTACCAGAGTTTAGGACGAAAAGCGCTGTTCTGGCCGCCATGTTCAAGATTTGCTTTTCCCTTGAGTCGGATTGTGGCATACCCCGTTCAATGGCTCTAGCGTTGAAGTCTCCCCCCGTCCAGCATAACCTTAGGTTAGATATCAACTTCGTCAAAATATCTCATTTTAAGTCAGATATTAACTGTTTTGAAAAAGTTGATATGATTTTAAACAAGATCAGAGTAAACAACTCACATTTGATTTTTCTTTTAACAAGTGGGTTTTATTTTCCGTTCATTGTCTTAAATACTAAATAACATCTGCATTCCTTGACAATTTTCCTTAGTATACAATGATTCATTGAAAATATGCCGGTGTAAGCTAATCATGCTCGCGCAAGCATTATTAAATTTATGGAAATGTATTTGGCGGAAAGAAATGAAAACTGACACAAGAAATTGTTGCGAATTCCAGCTTGCCGGCTTTCTCCCATCCACAACTTCAAATTGCCGTCGTAACATCTCCACCTTCCTTTGGGCACTCATACCGTTTTCCTCAGTAAATTTATTTATTATTATTATCATTTAACAACTTTCCTATAGTTTTTATTTCTCTATCATCACAATCCTACCCTTTTTCTTATTCCCAATTACAAAAAAAAAATATAATAATAATTTTAATTTTCCCACTAACAATACTCCATTCATTAATTCCCATTAACTAAATTTCATTTGATACATTTTCCCTAAAAAAACCTAATTCCTTCCTTCATAATAACTAATTTTATTCATTAGCTCCCACTAACAACTTTTATTTTTCATACTAACA
This sequence comes from Odontomyia ornata, assembly GCA_963969285.1. Lineage (NCBI taxonomy): Eukaryota > Metazoa > Arthropoda > Insecta > Diptera > Stratiomyidae > Odontomyia > Odontomyia ornata. The sequence continues at coordinate 38,508,273 of OZ017741.1, forward strand.
AAAAGTTCATTCACGTTTCCCTACTAACAAATTTCATTTCCATGCCCATCAAGAAAAATGCTTAGTTGAAGTTGCTGATTCGATGAATGGGAAATCAACACAAGGTGGCTCCGTCGGTAGCGTCATGGATTCTCGACCGGGGGTCCGCTGGGAACCTGAGTTCAAGTTCCCCGAGCGCAGAAAAACACTCTTTTTAGAATATCGGCAGAAGCATTGTTTGCGTATATATATGATGCTATCATGATTATGCAAATCGCCGTACATGCAAAATGGAAATTGTTGCGGTTGTCGATTTGCTAAAAGATGTGCGGGTAGCGGAATTGAAGTGTAATGAACTTCGACTACGTTACCCAGATGCGGCAATGGTTATTAGGAATGAAATGATTGTGGAATTGAATTTTCTGGGTGTGAAATGCTGGAAAAAAAAAGACACTCGGTATTTGACTTTCGGGAAAACAAGAGGGATTGCTTTTGGCGGTGCGTTAATTTTGAATTCGGAGAGGGCAGAATTTGTTAATTGATCTTGAAGGGAAGAGGGAGTTTTCGCGTTTTTGGTGGAGGTGATTTGCGGAATGAATGATTTGGCATGTGGTCTTGAAGTCATTGATTTTTCCGAAGGCCTCATTCAATTGCGGGTAGAAGCGTGACAATTGATCTGCAATGCGATGATTGGTGCTATCTAGAGATTTTGTTGCCTTTACCATCAACTTCCCCTGTTTGTCAACGGCTCGACGAATGTTGATCATTGTTGGATAGATGACCAATTTGCTGATAGACCTCGTCGTTCACTCCAAATATCTTGGCTAGCAAATTTTCTAGTAATCTTCGTCGTAGTTGAGCTCGAAGGGACTGAACTGTTTTGAATTCAAGATGATTGTCATCTATCATTAATTGCAAATTTCGATTTAGGACTTGGCGCTGGATCTTTTCGTTAATTTTTTCCCCTGTCGAGCATAATTCCTGCATATTTTGAAGTACCTTTGTGGTTCGTTCTGGGTCCTGCTTAATGTCGCGTATGGTATTCTTAGGTTTAGTTGTAATATTCCCTTGTCCATGAGCGCTTGGCCCATATGTTCTATATAAAAGCCACCAGATAGTCGCGTTACATTCGCTGAGAATGCAGATGCTGGCAGCGAAATCGTAAAGATTATCAATCGACTTTTCATCATAGCTGGCCATGAAAAAATGCCCAAGTTGATGTCGTTATATGACGTTTTCTCGTGACAGCTTCTCCCCCACTACCTTTAGCGGTGTTTACTGTTTGTTCGACAAAACCTTAATCAAAATCGGTAGTTGGGACGCCGACTGGTAAAAGGCATAGCTTAACAGTGGGTTGGTTTATGACATATCCGCTTAGCTTGACCGTCGCTGCATGAACAAGTCCATCTTCTCCTGGATGAACGTCTATTATTTGTGCTAAGGGCCATTTCGTAGGTGGGGTGTTTTCAGTTTTCACTAATACTAGCTGCCCTGGCTTGAAATTTTTCAGCGGTTTCAGCCATTTAGGTCTCTCTTGTAACATGGTGAGATATTTCCTGTGCCAGCAATCCCAAAACTGAAGTAACAGTTTTTGTGTGAGGTGCCACCTCTTCAAAAGGGATACGTTGTCAGGAGCTGATTCCGGAATGGAGAACATTGAATCCCCGGTGAGAAAATGTGCTGGTGTTAAGGCTTCGTTATTGTTTACGTCAGAGCTTAAGAGTGCCCAAGGATGGCTATTAAGACAAGCTTCAATTTGCGCAAGAGCCATGTACATTTCCGTCACGTTTAGTAGCGTTCTACCAAATGCTTTAATTAAATGTCGCCTCACCAATTTGACGCTTCCCTCCCAGAGGCCTCCAAAATGTGGGCTACTGGGAGGAATATGATGCCAGACAATACCTTCATTCGCTAAATACGCTCTTGTGTAGATCATCCACAATTCCATTTCGGCTGAGATGAAATTAGTACCGCGATCACTGTATATGTGCTTGGATCTTCCTCGTCGAGAAATGAGTCTTTGAATGGCAGCGATGCATGTAGATGTAGTAAGGTCGCTCACTAATTCCAACTGCATTGCCTTGGTTGCCAAACAGACAAAGACTGCTATGTATACCTGAGCTGTTTTTGCACCACGGCCACTGGACCATTTTATCTTGATTGGGCCGGCAAAGTCTAGAGTAGTAGACCAAAATGGTTTGTTTAATAAAACTCGGTTGGTGTAAAGATTGCCCATCAGTTGCTGCTTCGGTTAAGCATTGCTTCTAAAACATGTCATACATTTATAAATGCATGTTTTCACCATCTTTAACGCTCCTATTATCCAAAATTCCTTGCGTACGACATCCAAGGTTAATTGCACTGATCCATGTAGTGTTTTTTGATGGAAGTAGCGGATTATCATTTCGGATAATTTGCTCTGATGACTCAATATAATTGGATGCTTTTCCCTTATACTAATGGCTGCCTTGTGGAGTAGTTCGCCTACCCTGAGGACACCATCGGTGCCCAAGTACGGGTTCAGTTGCAAAACTCTTGAGTTAGAGTCGATTTGTTTATTTTTGGTCAATCTCATAATTTCAGCGTCGAAAACTTCCTGCTGTGCAATTTTGACGCATACCACTTTTGCTTCTTGTAGTTCTTGTGCCGTCAAGAACCATTCAGACCTATGCTATTGCATACAATGATGTGGCAGCCACCATTTGCAATAAGCTATAGCCCTTAAGAGTTTAGAGTAGCTTGAAAGTCGATGTATTATGCTACTGTTCCCTTTTGATATTACTGTAAGAGCCGCTTTCCTCCTTTCCAATGGAGTAGGGTGATTATTAGGTGATTTCGGGAACATTATTTTAGCAGACTGTATGATACTTTGGCCATTACAACATAGGTTGTAGTCCTTGAGTTTAGTGAATGAGAGTCCCCGTGAAGCGCAGTCAGCAGGGTCTCTGGATGATATATAGTGCCATTGAGTGATAGTGCTGACTGAATGTATCTCACTTACGCGATTTGCAACGTAAGTGTTCCAATGGGCTTGGTGGTTACTAAGCCAAGAGAGTATGACACTCGAGTCTCTCCAATAGTGCACTGGGATTTCAGCACCGTTGCGGAAGAATGATCTAGTTTGTTCCATCAACTTGACAAGCAATGAAGCCCTGGATAATTCAAGATGCAGGACTGTTTGAACAGCTAAAGGAGTCACCTTGGTTTTTGCGGTTAATAACTTGACAATGGGTGTATCATGCTCAACCCTTTTGGTTTGAAGGAGCTCGAACTGATCACGTGATATATGTTCTCGATTGCAGGTATTTCAGATAAATAACTATGCCACTCATTTTTCAATTCTCGGCCCAAAGGGTCATCCCAATCAAGTTTGTGTAACCACAGCTTTTGCATGAAGATTTTCCCCTTTATTGCGATTGGCTGAAGCCATACAAGAGGATCAAACGTTGTCGCCATGAATGATGCTACTGTTCGTTTTGTGATTCTTTCTCCAGGTTGAAGCTCTCTTATGCTTAAGATGAAAATATATTGCTGTAGGTGCCAAAGTTTTAATTGTATTCTCTGCCTTTAGACTTAGTGGATAATCTGCTCCTCTAGCATCTGCTGGTATTTCATGCATTACTTCGTTGCAGTTGGAGTTCCACTTCCGAAAATTTAGCTCGTGGTATAATAAATTCGATTCATCAGGTGTGTCAACTCCAGTCATCAAATCGTCCACATAGAAGTCGTCAAGCAAATAATTCACCGCCTTTGAAAACGTTCTCTTTCATTGTTTGCGAGTTGCTTCAATGTGCGAATTGCTTGAAAGGGGGCACTTGCGGTTCCAAAAGTAACCATTTTCAGCCTGTAGTGTCGAATGATGTCTGCTGTTTGAGGGCGCCAGACGATTCTTTGAAAATCAGCGTGCTTTGCCTTGACTTGAATCTGCCGGTATATTTTCTCTATATCGGCTGTAAAGACTACTGGATATAATCTCCACCGTAATACTTGTATCATCAAGGACTCTTGAATCGTTGGTCCTACTAATAAAATGTCATTTAATGACTTGTCTAATGCAGTTTTTGCAGATGCATTGAACACGACGCGGACCTTTGTAGTGGTGGTAGTTTCCTTGGTATCCGCATGGTGAGGTAGATAAAAGGATGGGTTACTGACTTCATTTTTCAGTATTTCTTCCATGTGATTCAAATCTAAATAGTCCTGGAGGCGTTTGTTGTATTCTTTCATCAGCCTTGAATCTGTCATTAAACACTTTTCCATTGCACAGTACCATTGTATTGCTAGTTTTTGTGATACTGCTAATTGTGTGCGTGGGACTCCCTTACATGGAAGCTCGACTTGAGTCGAGTCGTTGGGTGGTGCTGCGATAGTGAGCCTCTATCTCTTGTTCTTCTTCCGTTGGAAATTTCTTTCGTTCAGGCTCTTCTTGTTCCCAATATTTCCGGAGGGTAAGGTCGAGTTCCGCAGTGCTTGTTACGAGCGTTATACAATAAGCCAACCAAGCACACACCTCCATTGTCGTCGAATCATATACCTGACGACCAGTGAGCAAGCGAAAAGACTTCGCAGATCGCTTTACATAAGCAATCACAAATGTTACAAGCGATCTACGACGTTATACATATACGTTCACGCTCCGCCAACCAAGTAGATAACACCATGGTCGTCGAATCATACCTGTATACCGGATGACCATTGAAGAAGCGAAAAGACTTCACAAATTGCTTTACATAAGTGATTGAATCGACGAAGACGCACACGTTAAGCTTTGGAGAATGCTACCAGCGGGGTAAAGCTGGAGAGAGAGCTGAAAGAAAAGCTTTTAAGAAAAGCTCTCACTCACTCACCAATTCGCCGCGAGAGATTCACCATCCGGACAAGTGAGACGGAGCGGGGAGGAAAGAGCTTTTCTAAATTGAGAGCAACACGTTTCGGTTACTCAGCATTTTAAGAGTGAATCGAGGCCGAAAGCTTGCTGGAGAACTATTTAAAACCAGCCGAACGAGCCAGTAGCAGTCAGTATTGGTACGATACTACCACCGTATTCGAATTCGTCATCAGGGCAGTAGTGCGTGCATAAGTTGCCGTAAAGCTGTTGCAGTTCTAGTTCTACGATTAGTTAGATGGTGAGGTGTTGGCTCAAGCCACGAATCTCCTTCGGCTTGATTGCGTTTTACGCTGCGTAGCCACCATCAGCTAATCCTTTTTTCTATTCCCCAGACTCCTTCGCTAGAAAAGGGCTTCACCCAGTATGGATAGTTGTTAAAAATAATTAAATAATTGATTGTAATGTTAGTGATTTAAAAAGAATGAACATTAAAACTAAGTAAATCCCTAAAGAAATACATAATAGCCTCTGAGCTGCCCGATTTCAACTTTCGGCAGACACGCTACATATAGTATTAAGTCATATGCAAAAGAGACATCAATTTACCATCCAGTCGTAGCCTCTGAGCTGTTGATCCAAAAGGGTTTACAACACGCTATCAACCATGTCCCCTTTAAACAAGCCACTACGTTTCCTTGCACAATAAATACATTATATAACTGCTAACTATTAGAAAAAAGTCACCAATAAAACCCCTGTAGAAAGCGCAAGACAATTCAAAACCCACCCATTTCCCACCCTTTTACTTTATATATGAAGACAATATCAAATAGCGTCTTTGAATGCTATAATGTATACTTTAAGATGCTCGTTTTCTCAAGATCGAGATCAAAAATTTACCATTGTAATAGCTTGAAGTGAGGGTATGATATCAACGGTAGGGCCAGTTAATATCCATCCGAATTTTATTTTTTGCGCTGTAGGATGTCCTCGCTATATCCCGTTCTAGATTATGTTTCCATGCACATCAGATCCTAATAGTATATCAATTTTTGTACTGATGTTGTAGTTTGGATGAGCCAGTTCCTTTATATCACAATTCAACTTGATCTGATTGTTGATAGTAAATTGGATGTTCTACGGCCCACTATTAAAGCATTCGTGCTGATTGTTTTACTTGTCAAATTTTCCTTGATTATCAATGGGATTTGCTCATGACACTTTCTTGTTGAGCTGCCAATACCAGATATGATGATATTGACGTTATCTCATTTAATTCCCAATATTCCTGCAGCTACCTCAGTCACAAAAGAATCCTGTGATCCTTGATTCACCTGGAAATTGGATGGTTATCTTTGCAAACTGGACATTTGCTGGTACTCTGCGCCGTTACGCGAACCTTAGTTGCTTGCCGTTTTGGTGAGTCATCCTTTCCAATAACTTCTAGTGACCTGAATTTTTGCTCCAAGAAATCTGCAAAATCCTTCCATGCTGGAATTTTCACTTGAACACCACAAGACAACTCCCAATCCTTGCTAGCTCCCATGTCTAGTTTGTGCAATGCGATATGATGATTGGATACCAAGATGATGTCTCTCTGCTGATAGCCAATTCCAGCCATCATCTCATTCGTTGTATATAAAGTCCTCTTGTAGCCGATCGCTAACTCTGATTTGATTGCCGGCAAATTCAAAAATGTCTGCTAGTACACTGATAGTATGACTCGTTTGTTATGGTAACGATCCTGCAGGAGCTGCCACACCTTCTTGTAGTTCGCTTCTGTCATACTTAGGTTTTCTATTAAACCCTTTGCTTTGCCTCCAACTGAAGTAAGGAGGTACTGCAATTTTAGAATGTCCTTGAGCTGCGAGTTCTCATGAACTGGCGTTTGAAATAGTTTATGGAACATGGCCTTTTTCAGATAATCCCCTTAGAATTTCGGGATTTTAATCCCCTCCAGACGTATGGCGTCGTATAGCAAAGTTTCTGATAACTAAGCCTGTTGGGTTGTTTCTCGGGGTCGATCTGCTTTTTCGAGCTCCCTGATTGCTTCCTTGAATCTTCTCATCAGGTTCAAGCATGTCTCCTCAGCTGCCTCATAGGATACGATGTAATACTTAAGTAGGTTTGCATCTTGTAATTTCGCCTGGTACACAATTGGATGCAATTCCTGGGTGTTTCGCCAACATTCCTGCAAATGCCCCAATTGAACTTCAAAATACTGCAGGCTATGTCGGCCCTTCGAGTCTTACGAGAAGTTAGACTTGATTCAGTTGATGGTATCAAATTTATCTTCTGAAGAGTCCCTCGCGTTGGTTCAGTTATGGTATCCAATTGATATCTTGAAGATGTTGGGAAGATGATAAGGATGCTTCCAAATCAATCCAGCTCAACGGACCAAAAAATGTTCAGTTATCTAATCTTAGGTCAGATCTCAACTTCATCAAAATATCTAACTTTAAGTCAGATATAAACTGTTTTTAAAAAATTGATCTGTTTTTAAACCAGACCAGAGTAGACTCACACTTGATTTTTCCTTTAACGAGTGGGTTTTATTTTCCGTTCATGGTCTTAAATACTATAATAACATCTTACTTTGCTTTTCTTAGCAATTTTCTTTAGAATACAATGATTCCATTTATTTGTGGTAGAGAGGTGAATGCCATTTATGCACAGAGTGTTGGACTCCCATGCTCGCAAGAAAGCGACTGGACTACCCACTAAACACCTCCCCTGTCAACCTGATGATTCCATTGGAAATTTGCTAGCGTAAGCTAATCGTGCTCGCGCAAGCATTATTACATTTATGGAAATGTATTCGGTGGAAACATATGAAAATTGATACAAGAAAGGTGTGAATGAACTTGAACTTCATGTGAATTTAGTGCTAACTCGGAAAGAATCTTTGAAATTAATTTTAACGTTAATGAATATTCTTCACATGAATTTAATTTTGATGAGAAAGTATTAAATATTTAGTTAATGAACTGATCATATAAATTGTGAAGGCTTATTGAACTCTTACACCTTCTTACACCTCCTTTGTGGAGACGTGAGAAGGTGAAGGCGAGTCTTTCGTGCCTGATAATGAAATCGAAGTAATAACCAAACCGCCAGAATGAAGGTTGGGTGACGGGCTAACTTCCCATCTCTGGAAAATCCTAAAATGTTTCGAAACCTGTAGAATGGTCTCAAAGTGAATTGAATTCACGGCAACGATCTCGCAAATGGAAAAATGACTATGGCACTGGAATATTAGATTACTTACCCTGGCATTTTTGAGGACCTTTTACAACAGCCAATCAATGACATGAGAATGGCATGAGGTACATATAATATTCAAAAGTTGGAAGCCTAGTGAAAAACAAAAATTCGGAGGCGTCTTCACTATGGATAGTTAGTACAAATTACACGTGATTGATTTCAAGGCAGCCAATGAACGGTTGAGTGTGACCTGCGTGAAAATAAAATTCTTAAAAAAAAACGATGGAAATGTACTCCAATTACCTGAAGAGACTAGTCGACTCATTTCCTGCAAACAGCGCAAAAATAATTCTGAGAGATTTCAACGTTAAGGTTGACAACAAGATTTGTCATCGGGAAACAACTTGAGAATATAGCCTCCCCGATAGAACAAATGACAACGGCCAGCGCTTGATTGACTTTGCATATAGCAAAAATCTGGTCATACGCTCGACTTTGCATTCCTCATGACGCATTTATATAACGACTTGGGGGTCATTGGAGGGCAGCACACAAAACCAGGTGAATCATGTTCTGATCCAACAACGTTGGGCCTCGAGCATACTTGACGTTCGTATGTACGGCCAATTGTAAGTCAGGTCAGAAATTGACCCATAGATTTCCTATGTCAAGGACATATGTAGTGAGAAAATAATGTTCAAATGTCCGTAAAGGACTGCAGTGATGGTCTGCTGCATCGGCAAAAGAAGGTGTCGGTATCTGCCGAGAATGCCCTTGTCTGGGGACGCATGAATGTGTTGGCAGGCTAGCATTGCGGTGTTGTGGGGCAGGTTCATTCCCCCAGCACAAGGACCCACTACAAAGAATTTCGCACTCACGAATTTCTGGGGTCAAACAAAAGCATGGCGACCGAAGTCGCAAAAATTGTGGGCAACTCTACCAGGGACAACTGACTTGTTCATGAAACAAGAGTAGCAAGTAAAAAGAAGTGGAAGCAGGGTGACCTCGTCCTTACCCGGATAGGCTCATGGCCCACAAATGAGAGAAGGGCAGCCGGGTGGTGATGGAGGCCCTGCGCACCCACCCAACCGGATTAAAATCCATATTTGTTGCAGTGGCCAGGTATTCTTCTTCTGAGTGGAAAACTCATACAACTTAACTTGCATGAGCCTTCCCATCAGAAGAGAAGTACCCCGGTGGCCAATTTATGCCATAGAATTATGCAATTCGATTACATAACGCTATGTCATAACGAGGCACCTTGCTTGGGCCACTCAACCCGCGCCGTCACCTGAAACAAAGAAAGATTATTAAGTACCCGGCGGATGGCTCATGTTTTAAGGAGAAAGCCTGCCACCGTACTGGATCCTATACCCGGTCAGAATTGTCGGAAAAGAAAGACCGACTGGTATTGGGTATTAATTTATTGTATTTCTAAAAAAAAATGACATTATTCCAAGTTTACTATAACATCACCTCAACAAATCTTATTGAAGATATCTTAATTTATGGTGTTGAAACTCATGATTTTATGATGCCATAATTTTCTAATTAGAAATAAAATACGTGAATAAAATTTGTAGAATTAATTAAACTCATCAAAAAAAATCCAAAAATATTACTTTTACGTTATCTATCCCTCCAAGCCATCAAACAGTTATGACCAAATATTTAAATCATAAACTCGATTTTTGGTACATTTTGCCTTCCCCTGGACCCCCTAATTCATAAAATGATTTTTTTATTTCAGATTATAAAAGTTCTAACCAAGACCTTTCATTTGATACCCCACTCGACTACCTTTGATGGCCAATTTGTTATAAGGGGGGACCCCCTTAAAAAAATTTTAAATTTTTGGCGAGACCTTAACTTTTGAGAGACCATCACTTCTGACCTTTTCACAAAGTTTTAGCATTCTACCTTCAATAGTTTCTGAGGAAATCAGCTGTGACGCACGGACAGACGGCCAGACGGACGGACGGACAGACGGACAGACAGGTCGCGAAACTAGTAGGTCTTTGTAAAAAAAATGTTTACAAAGACCTTAAAAAGGGAACATGCAAAAAAAACAAAGAAAATTTTGAACAAAATGAAGGGTACTTACCCTGAACCTCCTCCTACGAGCGCTCGTGTTCGGGGCGGGTAAGGCCTGTAACTTGCAGTATTATTTTTTTTTGTTTTTTTTTATGTGTAAAAGTTAAGCTTAATTGAATTTAAATAAATCACTTCGTGATTTTTCCGGTTTAGATTTATCTATTGCCATGGTCAACAAATCTTCACCGACACGTTATACGTATGGTTAAGACAACAAATTAATTACAGGGTTCTACGTGAACTAAAATTAAGGTTGAAGGAAAAGTATCTGTTTGCTGTTCCGAACTTCGCTTTTCACCGATTTAGCTTCCGATACGTGATTTGCTTCCGAAATTGGCATGAATTTGCCTCAATGCTTTTTCCGATTGTCGAGAACTAGATGATGATACGAAAGATACATAGGCAAATAGATTCGCGCTTCCAAACTAGATATCTCGCACTTTGCTGCTCACACGGAAAAGTGATTCTCGTCGATTGGAAATTGAATGGGAACGAGAGAAAATTTATCGTGAGATGAACGGAGCGAACTATGTTTATGCACCAAATTCACTGTTATTTACGTTACAATTGCGAATGCGGCGGTACTGAAATTTGCGATCGAGTTCTAAATTTTTGTTGCTAAAAAATTTAAATGAATTTCCACAATCATGGTTTGTAATATCTTCACTCTTCACGCCACTTGATTTCTAGTTGGGAAATTGAAACTGTAACCACAGCTCATTCTCCACTTCCCAATCACTCCATGATTCGCAACGTATCAATGAATCAAAAACGATTGAACTTTACAGATAATTTTTAAACACAACTGTAATTATTTCACTCTCGGGGGAAACCAACGGTTTATCTTCACTTGCAGACAACAGAGCTGACAACGGGGTCAATCAAAGCAATTTCACAACATATTCCAAGTGATGGGAAACATGAAACTGCAATTTCCCGGCTATACATTAGAGCGTCAATTGGGGTGAAATCGCTCAGCTGAGTTATGATGTCGCAACTTCCACTTCGGACGGATAGTAACAAGCATGGGAAAATACTGTCCGCGATCGCGTGCTCAGTTTGATATCGAAAACACGGCTGAATCTTTCACTCGAAATTCCATGTTAAAGTCCCCGGCAAGCTGTCGATCAGGTGGTGGAGACGACGCGCACGAAAATTATTCTTCGTATATGGTTTTATTGATAGCGGTTCTCGCGCGTGCTACTTGCTTGGCAATTCGAATCAGACCCCTCCACTCACGACAATCTCCTGGCAACCGTTCCAGTAACACCACCAAATCTCACTCCCGCTACGGCCACCGCTATCCTCGTATCCTCGCTTTTGCCTTGTCGCGATGGGCTTGACGAATCCCCGATCCGTCACGGGCTCGTCTCATTTGATATCGCCCACCGAACGGTTAATACTGTTATTATTGATGTTTGTGTTGTTGTTATTAATGCTGCTGCTATTGTGCACCTCCCGAGGAGAGCTGGCTCTTTTCATGTTCATCATATTATTATTGTTATTATTCAGTTTATTGCAATGCATTGTGGTGTTGTTTTGATCAAGCGATTTCGCTTGGGCCTGCTGTATGTGTGAATCCGACAATTTTGGCTTTTGTAACAGAGTGACTAGATTCGATTGAATGTGAAAGCAATCAAAGAAGTTCCGAAGGAAGGTGGTAAGATCATTGGGCGTTTTGAACATACGAAACCATTGATCTTGAGGGAATTTCGATGTTACCAAATGGAATAGTTGATCAACAAGAATTGGTCCCTTCAACTCAAGACATTGCGCAAGGAAATCGAGCAATTGTTGAATGGCTTGAGTATCGATAGAAGGTTGAGGCAAATGTAGTCTTTCGGCAGCTGGAGCAAATTCATGCTCCTCAACACCCACCAGTATCACATGATCATCGACCACATTGAATGTGTCTGGATGTTTTAGCAAGAATTCTGTGAATTCTTTGATATGTTGCCCTGAGATATGTCTGACTTACGGTGAAGCTTGACTTCTGGGACCCAACAAACTTTTAATGGGAAATTCTGTTCCGGCACCATATTGTAGCATTTTGTTTTTAAAATAGTCTTTAGCCTCCTGAATGTAATCACGTTTGCCGCCGCTATACGTTTGATCATCTGCTGAGTGCGATTGAAATGAATTCACGTATACGTAATCGCCATTAATTAGAAATAAAGATGGATATTGCACAAGAAACTTTTTGAGAGCTGACTGACTGCCGCCCGCTATCTGTCGCATTTCTTTGGTGAATCCCTTCGCGCCAAACTGGCACGACAGATCGTGAACGGTGCGTGACTCCCTATTACTAAGAACAATATTCTTATTAGTTTGAAACTATTTCTGTTTGAGATCAGCCACTTCTGTACTAATCTTACGTTGCTTCTTACGCAATATCACCTCATTCGGTCGAATAAGCATCAGCACTTGTTCAGTGCACGATTCAGAGAATAATTGTCTTGATTCAGATTTAATTGCTTTTGCCATATTTGCATACAATTGTTCGTTAATTAAAACTAAAACATCACCATCAGCATATAAAAGCATATCACGTGTCGATGGCCGTTTTGCCCAATACTTTTGATCACGACTATAAATATTTTTTTAATTGATCCTTCATAGGGTTCATTGGAGCATTATATATTTCACCTAGTGAATTTAATGAAACATATTTGGCCTTATAGACTTGTTTGCCCCTTTCTTGGAATTGCAGGACTGCATGTGCTGCCTGTGTATCGAAGACATTCCGCAATAAAACACCAAATTGATTATACAAGTTCACCGATTCATCACTTTGATAACATTCTCACTTTCGAGCAACGTCTTTAACCCGCCATTTGTAACGAGCTCTGGACACGTGAGAATATCGAAAATGAACGCCTCGCCTCTCGTCTTCCCGATTTCAATTAGAGTCAATTGTCCTTTCAGACCCAAATTGATTCCCTCGCAATCCAGCGAAATCACAACCTGATCATTTTGAGCGAATTTAAGAATTGCTTCGGTAACAAATTGACATTCTTTTATTGTAGAAATAACACGGGTATTTTGGAAAATTTTTATTTTTCAGGCTTGGTATCATTTGATGTGTTGATGCTATTTTGTGCCATTGATTGTTCATCCTTTTCTAAATTCTCCGCTAAGGTTTTTAGGACTAAACTATTGATGCGCTGCTTGAGTGTTTGGTTCTTATCATTTATGACGCTGACACGCTCCGTGCTCGATTACTACACATATTCAGCAAAGACAAGCCCGCTATAAAAAATTTGAAATCAAAAAGCTCCAAACGGCGTCTGTGGCCAAAAATGTCACGGGAACCTTTGATAACCAGCTGGCTTCAATCTGTAAGAATACAATTTGTGGATGGCTTTCCCACCTTTTTGTTGGCTTGATTGTTCGTGCTGTCGGTTCTTTAGTTAGTAGCACCTGTTGCCGACTGTTTATTGATTAGTGTTGGTCTTTTTAACTAAAATATTTTTAAAATCACGTTCACCAAACCATAAATGTTGGGGAGTATGCTTAAAGGCTAATGCGCCGAGTGAGGGACTGGATGACTGCTCGCGGGCTCAGTTTAGCACTGGCGAAAACCGAAGTGGTCATCTTGACAAAAAAGAGAATCCCTAGAGTAAGGATGATCAGTGTTGGAGATATACAGATCGAATCGAAGCCAGCGGTGAAGTACCTGGGGCTACTGATCGACTCGAAGATGAGTTTCTCTGAGCAAATCAGGGCAACGGCTGAGAAGGCTGCTTCGGGAATATCGGCCCTGAGTCGACTTATGGCCAACGTAGGGGGACCCAGCCCATCAAGAAGACGCCTCTTGATGAGTGCTGTAGGGTCAGTGCTACTGTACGGAGCAGAGGTATGGGGCGACGCTCTCAGCAAGGAGGTATACTGAAAACGATTGGCACAGGTACAGAGAAGAAGAGCACTGAGAATTGCATCTTCGTATCCAACGGTCTCCGACTCAGCGGTGAGAGTGATTGCAGGCGTGATACCTGCCGCCCTCTTTGCTAGAGAGCACCATGCTATTTATCTGCGCTGAAACGAGGATGCGAGGGAGATGGTTGTCCGCGAGGAGAGACAACGCTCGCTCAACGATTGGCAGCAGTCTTGGGGGAATTGCACGAAGGGAAGGTGAGACCGTTGCTGAGTTGAAGGCATGGTGAGACTGACTTCTTTCTGACCCAGCTTTTGAGCGGGCACGGGTGTTTTCAGTCTGACCTGCACAAGATCGGTAAGTCACGGTCTCCCGATTGTCGGTTTTGCCCAGGAGAGGAGAACAATGCCTGTCACACATTATTGCGTGTACAAAATGGGTCAGGCTGCGAGGGGAACTCTACAGAGAGACGGGAGAGCTCTTCCCGGATAACATAGTTGCGGTGATGCTCGAATCGGTTGACAAATGGAACCAGGTGGCACATTATGCTCGGGCAGTCCTAAAATATAAAAGGGACTCACAGCAGCCGGAGGCGCTGGGGCTGGAGGATCGCTCTTCTGGCAATTCTTCTTCCCTCTCCCCTCCCGCTGGGAAAGAGACTCCCCAGCTTGAAGGCGCCCCACGGCGTAACAAAACGAGACCTGGCCCGAAGTAATGTGTCAAACGGTTCCAGGCTAGGTTCTCAGATTGACAGGGGAGGTGTTTAGTGGGTAGTCCAAGGGAATCCTTCATGGGAGTCCCACAGTGCCAGACTCAGCGGGCGTAAATGCCTTCACCTCCCTACCACAAAAAAAAAGGTTAATTTGCACTGGAATAATTAGCCCAATTTGATTTATTTGATTGATTTATCAATTGATCGATCATTTTAATTCAATTCATCAAATTCAATTCCCCACAAATCGAAAATACTTTAAATTTCGAATGCCACAATTTATTTTAATCAATCGAGGAACCCATTTTTAATTAATTTTTAATTTGTCAAAATTTTGAAACAAAAGTTAATTCTTTGTTCAATTGTTGGTTGGATTGTATCATAGCTGCTGACCGTTTATTAACAGATTTTTAACAAATTATTGAGCCTTTTGCTGAATGTATTAAATAATAAAATCAAAGTTTTCGACAAAAGAGTCCCGGCGCAAACATTTGGAGGCCCCGGCGAGATTCATTTGGTATTTATTTTGCCATAAATAACTGAACAATTTTTTTCCCCGCTGAACAGGTCTTGGTCCGTGCTTTCTGTTTCTAGCCACTTCCCGACATTCTACGCGATGGCGAATGTGGATCGCCTGATCGAGGATCTAAAATAATTGGCTCGAATCATCGAAGGCGTCATTTCAAACTACAAGAAGGATTCGCCCTCAAGGAAGCAGGAAGCTGGGTATTATGCGGAGCGACGTGGTGGCTGGAGGCCACGTGGGAGGATTTCGAACTAGGCGATAGTCACATCCAATCTCTACCGAAGGTCGCTCCGTCGTACGAGTATTTCACCCAACATACATACGACACTACCAAAGGCAACTACTTCCGTTACCAGTAGCACTTCCACCATCAAATGCATGCCAAAACACACGTGGATACGCCAACCGGGGAACAGTCACCAAAAGGGCTTGAAATTCAGGAAAGCGAGGACAAAGACTACACTGCAGAAGCCTCAGCACCAAGAGATGCCAGTGTGGTCATGATGCTGCGTCGCTACAAAGTCATGGCAGGCGCGTTAAGGAGGATCATCAACCATTTCGCCCAGAAGGAGGTCACTCGGACTTGGTGCAGGAGTAAACTCATGACCCTCCAACGAGGTTGGCAACACCTGAATGACCTGCAGATCGTCGAGCTCTATGATGGTCCTGAAGCGTGCAACAGCACACTCATTTGGAAGAGCTTACCCAGGATTGGGTCATACATCTGGAATCGAAAATAGATGAACTCAGTGCCACATCTGCCTCCACGACTCTGCCTGTGGCTCCTCTTACCTCTTACCAACTTTGATGGGAACTATTTACATTGGCAACAATTCCACGACTTGTTCATGCAAATGGTGCATAGCCAACCGATGTCCAAGTGCCAGAAGCTATGGTACCTCAAGGCTAGTCTCACCAGAGAAGTGGAGCTTTTGATTCGAAATTGTACATTGTCAGATGACAACTACGAGGCGGCTTGGACAACCTTGAAGAAAAGGTACGACAACCGGCGACTATTGGCCACGACGCTCATCAATAAATTGATGAATCAGCCATTTCATGCTAATGAAAGGCCATCAGTGGCAGCAATAAAGGCTCTACATGACACCATACAAAAGTATCTCAGAAGCCTAGAGAACTTGTAAGTGTCTACAAGGGACTGGACTCCGTTGTTAATCCGAAATTTGGATCCAGCGACTCAAGCATCATACGAACAATCGTTATCCAATCCATGCGAGCTACCACTCTTGAAGAGTTTGTTGGACTTCTTGGAAACGCGATTCCAGACACTCGAGAAACTTCGCCATAAAACAAAGGAACCGGAGATCAAGCGTAGCGAAGCCATCAAGCTGGCCGTGGCTGCCATGACAGCTTCCTGGTGCTTAATGCTTGAATAGGGTCACCCACTTCACTACTGCCTGGATTTCCTCTAGATCATTGCTGCAAAGAGACTAAGTTTCGTACGCGCTAAGAAGCTGTGCGTGAATTGCCTTCGAGAAAGACATCGGGCTTCCAGATGCGCGGAAAGAAGTTGCAAGCAGTATTCCAAGAATCACAACACCCTGCTACATCTGCCTGGAGACAACAAGCCCAAATAGACCAAGACGATATCTTCGAGCACGACAACATCGAAACAAGACTCGAAACCGCAAACAAATGTAGAACGGCCATCGCTCGATTTAACTACTCTGATGGAGCCCCGACCCCAAAAATATGTACTTCTGGGCACAGCTGTCGTCAAACTGGTCACCAGTAATGCGAAGACGACGCATTTTCATGCTGTGCTGCATCCGGGCTCACAAATAAACCTAGTCACCAAAGGAGTCATAAAAAATTGGGTTTATCATCGACGATGCACCTTGCCCTCATTGAAAGGGTAGGCGGTAGTACTGAGAAGGCATACCATAAGGTGAATCTCGGCCTGAGATTCAGATTATCAGGATATGCCATGCAGTTGGAAGCCTATGTCATGAACAAAATTATATCACCGCAACCGTCTCAGGACTTGAACACATCGGATAGCACATTCCCAAAAACATAAGGCTGGCAAATCCAGACTACCACCGAACGGAGCTCATCGACATGTTGCTGAGTGCCGAACACTTTTGCGAGGTCCTAGCCAGTGGACCTTTATCCCAGTGGTCCCGAGCACGCTCCTAGGGTGGATTGTAGCTAGAAGAGTAATTACACCTCAAGTGTCTTCCATGGCATGTGGCATCCTCCCAGAAGATGACCAGCTTAATCAGCTCATCAAGTGATTTTGGGAGGTCGAGGAAGTACAGGATCTGCAGCGCAAGCTTACGTTAACTGAAAGGGCTTGCAAAGCAGATTTCTATCAGACAATGACAAGACGTGCCAACGGCCGTTTCTTGGTTAAACTCCCATTCAGCAAGGATCTTGAGACGTTTGGTGATTCCCGAACGGTGGATACTCGCAGATACATGGCCTTGGAGAATGGCCTGGATTGGAACCCTGATCTAAGATTTCCAGACGAGGACTTTATGGAGGAGTATATTTGGCTTGGGCATATAGAGGAGGTGTATTCGCAGCAGTGGGAGGAATTACGAAACTTCCTTCCACATCATTGTGTCCTGAAGCCTGAAAGCAGTATAACCAAGCTGTGGGTGGTTTTTGATGCATCCGGTAAGCCGAGCATAAACGTTTCGTTGAATGATGTCCTTCATACAGGGTCTACTGTCCAGGCTGGCCTTTTTTCGATTCTCCTGCGTTTCAGAATACCTTGTTTCGTATTCACCACCGACATCGAGAAGATGTATCGGCAGATAATGCTTCATCCTGAAGACCGCCGGTACCATGGCTTAATTTGGAGAAATAGTTCAATGCAACCAGTGCGATACTATCAGTTGGAAACAGTAACATACGGCACAATGTGTGCTCCATATCTAGCTGTAAAATATCTACAGGTTTTAGCACAAGAGAATCAGCAGGAAGGCCCGCTGGGTGGCAGCGCGTTGGAAGAGGATTGCTATATCAACAACATCATGACCGAGGCAGCCAGCTTAGAGAAAAAACTTCGCAAGTAGGCGGAGTTATGCACCATATTCTCGAGCGCAGGTTTAAAAACCACCCTCTATTGTTGAAGCAGATTAAGCCTGAGGATCAACAGGTCCAGCTTGACGTCAGTAGTTTACACGAGGACTATATTAAGACGTTAGGAGTCATCTGGTATCCGAAGACTGATGACTTCCAAATCCAAATTAAACTGGATCCAAACGATGCGAAGTTCTCCAGGAGGACGATGGCATCTGATATAGGTGGAATATTCAATTCATTGGGCGTCCTTGCTCCTGTGATAGCAGCAGCCAAGCTATTCCTACAGGAACTATAGCAATTGGGATTGGACTGGGATACAGCAATAGCTGTGGGGATCCATACCCAGTGGTCCGATTTCCACATCGGCCATCAGTGCAGCATGCCCAATTTTCTCGTCACATCAGTACAGGCGAGAAACCCGGGCAAGTACAGTACCGCACCTTTTGTGATGCCTCCGCGAAGGCATATGACGCAGCGATATACATACATGCGGTCAACCCTGAGGAGCGGTCTAGTCGTCGCCAGGTTGCTGTGCGCCAAGTCAAGATTGGCCCCAATCAAGCCACTTCCTGTTTTGCGCCTGGAGCTTTGTGTGGCAAAACTAGGCGCTGAGCTCACAAGACGAGTTAAGACAGCGCTCAATCTGCAGGAGGGTTTTCAGGTATTCTGGATCCGTGCCGAAATTGTCTTGGCGTGGATCAACTCTACTGCATCATCGTACAATACCTTTGTGGCGAACAGGGTATCGGCCATACAATGCCTCTAAAGGCTGTACCGATGGCGAAAAGTAGCGGCTTTAGACAACCCAGCTGCATCCTGTCACGTGGGATGGGGCCGGCTGAATTGCGCCATTGTAGTATGTGGTTGCAGAGACCACCAATTTTATGCAGGGCAGAATCAGTTTAGCCTTCCGAGTATAGAAGTGGGAGCCCTTGCGACTTGGAGACGAAATGGACGAAGACCACTATGGTAGCAGCAGAGGCTCCTAAAACATACTTTATTCAACAGATCCAACACAGCAAATCCTTCAAGGAGCCGCAGCGCCTAGTGGCCTACATGATGCGGTTTATTTGTGGTCTCAAGCTGGCTGTCAAGCAATCTCAATTGACAAATCAGGCACCCACGAGTGATGAATTATCAACAGACCTGGAGATCATCGTAAGGACTACAATGCCAAACTTTTAACTGCGAACGTGTCCAAGTACAGTCCGTTGGCGAGATTGGCACCATCCATGGGTCCAGAGGGCATAATCCGTGTCAGTGGGAGGCTGCCAAGATCAAGTTTAACGCTAAACATCCCATTTTACTATCGTCCAAACATCCTTTACCAGACTGCTGATGATGGACGTCCATCGCGAACACTGCCATCTAGGTGTCCAAACACTGCTCGCTACCACTAGACAGTGGTTTTGGCATATTCAAGAAAAACAACTCGCGAGATCGATCGTTCGACGGTACGTTTGGTGCACCCGAGTTAAGCCTAAGTTGCTTTCACAAGTCATGAGGAACCTGCCGAGTGCACGTATTCAGCCAGCACGTCCATTCATCAACTCTGGCGTGGATTTTCGTGGACCTATGATGATCCATAATTGAGGTAGAGCTACCCGACCGCAAAAGTTATACCTTGCCTAATTTCGATGTTTCGCTACAAAGACCGTCCATTTGGAGCTAGTCAATTATCTAAGCACAGAGGCATTCTTCTGTGCTCTCAAATGTTTCATAGGATGACGAGAGCACTGCCAAAACCTATTTTGTGACAACGCCACCAACTTTGTGGTAGCTCACAACCTGCTACCGGAATTTTCATCCTCATTATATTCCAACGAAGCGTGTCAAGAAACAACGACGGCGTGCTCCAGCCGGGCATTCGATTTCTACTCGTTTCACTGAGTCTGCATCTGAAATCAAGGAACTCCGACGACAACTACAAGTGAAAGATGTTTCATGGACCAATCAAGTAATCGACCGCGACATCCACTAGTACACCATCAGCTACCTGGGCATTCTTGGGTTAGTCAACCTGGTGACCTACCTCTGCTGGCGTTCCTGCAAACAACAATCCAACCACCAGTGCTGCTACCTCGACACTACAGCCTACCGCACATCTTGGAGGAGAGTTAGCGGACCGTGCAACGGGGGGTGAATGTTGAGTTCTTGACACCCCTGAGGGCCCATCACGGCCTGACCCGGCAACATCAACGCTTCAATCAACTTACATAGTTTTTTAAGGTTATTAGCACTGTAATAATTGGACCATTCGGAATTAAACAGTATATTTGATTGATTTATCAATTAATCGATCATTTTAATTCAATTCTTTAACTTATAGTTTCAAATACCACATTTTTATTTTAATCAATTGAGTTCCATTTTTCATTCAATTTTTATTTGTCAAAACTTTGAAATAAAAGTTTATTCTTTGTTCAATTGTTGGTTGGTCTGTATCATAGCTGCTGAACGTTTATTAGCAAATTTTTAACAAATTATTGAGCCTTCTGCTGAAGGTATTAAATAATAAAATCTAAGTTTGGGGCAAAAGAGTCCTGGCGCAAACAATATCTTTTCCACATAAACCGACTTTATGAATTAATTTTTTTTTCGTCGTTAAAATCATAAAAAAGTTATTTTAAATTAACTCCTGCACGAAAAGAGTACGGGCAAAAATAGGCATATGTTTGTGAAAATTGTTTTGAAGTTACGAAAAACTATTCCAAATATTAGTCTGTACTAGGACAATATTGTTGCGTGTTTTTGGTTTGCGGCCAACAATTTTAATGTTCCGGGAAAGTGAAAACGCAATGTCTTTTAATTTAAGTTAAATGAGTTTATTTAATTACAAAAATGCTTAATAATCTGTTTAACACTTTCACTAATTTTAATTTTCACTATTAACAGTCTAACACTTGTCCATAAATTTCTTATCGCAATTGTCTTCTAAATCACTTCACTATTACGAAAATCAATATTCTATTACCCGAGAAATATCGCTTCCCACACACTATCGCAGTTCTTATCACGGTCGAATGAATGATTCCCCCATTCATTCAGCTCGCCTTTATATACGGTCTCTAATCATTCAACTCAGTTCTCGTATATTGGTGAATTAGCGGGAACATTCCAGCAGTGAATGAATGGAGCAGTGACTCACTTTCAGATGTTTTTCATGCTTGTTGGGTTCTCGTGGTTTCGAGTAAATTCGTTTTGTTGATGTTCTTCATTGTTGTGAAAACAATTGCGACAGTAGCTCGCAGAATTACTTGTACATGTAACAATATTTATATATTTAATTGGAATTTTCATTTTCAACTACCTTCGCAGCAAGTGTGTGATTAAAAATGAGCTAACATTTCTATATCGGAACAAAGGGTTATATTTATTGGCATTATCAATTAGTAAGTGAGTATTGATTTAAATAAATGCTTGTAACGAATAAATTCTGATCTATTTCTGGTAAATATGCATATAAAATTCCAAATCTTTCTCAATTATTCAAAACCAAAATATTCACTTGTAAAACTAAAGGGAATTCATCCATAGATTCGCAAATAACGACATGGGTTCATAAATTTACGTTTAAGATTGACAAAATTGCTCAATCGAGCGTTTGATTAAATTTTTGACTTGATTCAGTTACACAATGTTAGTTCAAGTTATAAGTAAGTGCCAAAGTTTGCGGGTAAAGAAAGGAGTCAGATACATCCATATAATCAATCCATCGTCAGAGCTCATCCTTTCCATGGAAGAAAGAAAATTTTAATCAAATTGGTATTGAGGACACAAGCAGATAGGAATTTTTATATTTCTGCATATTTTTCAAGCGATTTGTAAAGGAGAGAATGGCCTTATATGCTTTCTGAATATCAATGGAATAATTTTTCGAGAGATTTGTTTTGGGTTAATTTTTTTCTCAATGAGCATTTTGAATTAGTTGAATTATGCAGTGTGGAAAAGTTGTGAATCAACACCATTACGATAATCTTTTTGAAAACTTAAAACCATTATAAAAAAAACTATATATATAATTATATATATATATATATATATATATATATATATATATATATATATATATATATATATAAATATTAAAACATGGTTAAGATACATCCATACCCTTGTGTTGTGCATGACCCTATTATTGCCACTAATTTTTTTGTGAAGGAAAAAGAAAATGAGCCGATGGGAGCAGGGATATACTCAAAATATACAAACTACCGGTGCGAAACATTTCGCAAGAGGGTAGCAAGCTAAATTCAGGGAATAAAGAACATTTAACATAGAATAATCTGATGGCAAGCAAGAATAATCTTTTAGCAAGCATTCTTACCACTAAAATTGGGGTGCTTTCTCTGAGGTCCTACGATTCCGATTCGCTCGCATCTTGCCAGCAACATTTTGAAAACAATACGTTGTCAGCAGCATGCTGCAAGCAAGTTGCTAATTGAATGTTGCCGGCAAAATATTGCCAGCAATACGTTGGAAAAAAACATGCTGCCAGCAACAATTTGACAACCCGTCGCTGACAACATGTTTAGAGCACTATATTTCCAGCCAAATTTATCAGCTACAAGTTTGCAGCAACACTTTGCCAGTAACAATTTGAAAGTGACGATTTGCCAGAAAAATGTTGCCAGCAATTTTTTGCCAAAAACATGTTGCAAACAACGAGCTGCTACCAAAAAGACATTGCCATTGCCAGTAACATCCTACTGGCAAGATTTTGGTGGCAACATGTTACTGACAATTTGTTACTGGTTTTATCTTTCTGCGATTTTTCACTGGGAAGTTGTTGTCGGCAACTCACGTGATCAAGATTTTGCCAAAAAACATGTTGCTGGCAAAACTTTGCCGGAAACATACTGCTGGCGACATGGTAATGTCAACTTTTTGCTAACAACATGTTGCTGGCCACTCGTTGTTGGAAACATGTTACTTGAAATATGTTGCTGGCGCTTTGATACAGGCAATATGTTGCTTACGAAATTTTATCAGCAAAATGTTCCCTGCAATACTCTTACGTTAACAGTAAATAAACAAAGAAAATGAATCGCCATTACCGGTGTATCTAAGAGTGATGGCCTGATGAGAATTAGTACACACGTCAAAACTTCCTTCTTCTAACATTTTTCTTCTCTAATAATTTTTCAGAAAAAAATTATTATTAAAAATATGCAACTCATTCATGTAGCTACGAAGAATTCCATAAGTGATTTAAAGAAAATGAGTTCAAACTAAGAATCGAACACTCGATCCTTGCATTTCTGAATGAGACCTGCGATTTTGGCTGGCTCATCCGCTCATGAGCTAGCCAGCAGGTGAACTATCGTTTTTATTTGTTACAGGTGCTTTCGCAGTGTTGCTTGGCCCTCCACATCCGATCTAGACCAAGGCAGCATTTTTTGGATTTCAACCCGGTTGGGAAGCCTGCATGGGGGCACCATCACAACCTGGGTGCCCAACTATTATTTGTCGGCCGTAATCGTTCTCTGCAAGAATGAAATTAACTTGAGTATCGCGTGCAGTTAATAGGTTATTTGTCGTCGTTTTCCGTACGCAATCTCTATCGGTAGGTTGCTTGAATATCATCAAAATCACTATATACTACAGCCCTTCTTGAACCTTTACTTTCCACAAAAAGTACCTCCAACTGTCTTGGGCCATTGACCGTGTCCTCCAATTTTGAAATCTATGCATCGATGAATTGTCTTCGTTGCCTAACTCAGATCAGCGTTTTCTCAGTTTCCCCACTGGCGACCAATCATCAGTTCGCCCAACGAGTACCTTTTTGAATATCGGTTTTTTGTCCATATGATTCACGTGGCCACCTCAATGCAGCTTCCGTAGTCTTGCAATCGCTGAGACCCCGGTTCGTCCAAAAATTTCCTATAGCTTATGATTATATGGTATTCGCCTCGATACCTAATGCTCAAAGGCGTTCAATATATTTGTAGATGCTTGGGTTAAGGTCCATGTTTTACACATAAAGCATTATCTTATCCTAGATTTGTGTACTAAGAGCTTTCTTTTCCTGTGTATGCAGATGGTCTTTAAAATTGTCAAAACTGAATAAAATATTTCTTAAGTGAGCTATGATGCGGTACGATGATTATTCCAAATAAAACAACTACGAAGAGTCATTATATTGAATGCTCATTGTTCAGCGGTCAGAGGAACACAGAGAGGGATAAATGTAAGCATTGATCTCATATACGATATCCGGCCAATTTTTTTGTAAGTGAATTCTGTTGTACAACTGTGATGTGTTAAACTAATATATGAGACCAATGCAAAGAGTCAATATATGTCATTCAAATTTGAATTCTTTCTCATAAACGTTGCATTATGATTTCATTTCTTCAAATAATTAAAATATTTGGAGCCCCTCCAATGAAAAAATTATTCCAATAAAGTTATGAGATAAATTACACTAAATTTGATCCTTTGCATCCTTCTGTTTCAATGAATGTTTTGACTGGTTTCGTGAAGACATTGGCCAACATCGATGAAGTCGGAACATATTCGAAGTTTATTGTTCCGGTTGCAAAATGACCCCACAGAAAATGATGACGAATGTCGATGTGTTTGGTTCTGGTATGGTGGGCAGTGGTATTGGAAAGATGAATATCACCCTTGTTGTCTCAGTAGCTTGGGCAATTGTATTTCCCACCGAACAGCTCATCGTGTAGACTTTGCAACCAGAACGCTTCTTGGGTTGAAGCGGACATGACCATATATTTAGCTTCCGTTGTTGACAATGCCACCATTTATTATTTCTTCAAATTCCACAAAACGGTGCCATCCTGCACGGGGAGCAAATAGCCAGTTACTAAACGCCGATTGAGTTGATTTTTGCCAAAGTCGGTGTCACAGTAGCCAAGTTAAAACGGTTTGTTTCCACACATCGATTGATCATATGTCAGTTTGAGACCGATGGTTTCTTTGAGAAAGCGGTAAAATTTGTTTCACGCCATCCAGACAGCCTTTCTTGGGTGGTTATTGAAATGGCTCACGCAGCTCATGGCATATTAAATGTCCGACCTGGACACTTGAGTGAGGAAAAGTACCAACCTTAATCCTTGCTGTTAAGGTAATATGGCCATACCATCAAGTTCAATTTTCCATGTCGTTCGCATGTCATTGGTCAGCCGATGATTAACATCGCCTGGCGTTGACGTTTGGTTGCATTTACCTATGCCAAAACGTTTCAGAAATACATCGATGTTGGTCAATCGATATGAACTTGTTGCTAGTTGTAATCCGCATGCCGAGGTTCACTACGCCGATGAATTTATTTTAAAGCACTTCATCAGATGCTTCATAAGTTTCATTTGGAATCTTTGGACACAAAGATGAGATCATCAACATAAATCACCACGATGAGAATCTATCCATCTCTGATGAGATGATAAATGCAGGAATTTGATCTGGCACGTTTTAAGCCAAAACTCTTCAGCGTCTTGTCCAACTGCTCATTCCACACAGGACTGGCTTGCTTCAGGCCATACATGGCTTTTTGCAAATGGTAAACCCGTCCGGTCCCACCGTCGTTAATGTCCGGTTGGCGCATATAAACTATATCCTTCAAATTCTCATGCAAAAAGCTGTGATGGCGTCCATTTGATAGATGAATCAATTCAGCTTCTCTGACAGAGCAATCAAGACACAAATAGTGCTGTAATAAACTACGGGCGAAAACATGTCCTCATATTTGATGCCCTTGCATTGATTGCAACCTCTTATAACTAGCCTGGCTTTGGAGCGTTCAACCTTACCATTTTCGTTGTATTAAGTTTTGTAAACCCAACGGCTGCTGATCACCTTTCTGCCCAATGGCAGATCCATGTTTCGTTTTCTAGCAATGTTTGGTACTCCTCTTTCATGGCTAATTTTCATTCGCTGAACTTATTGCTGTCGAGTGCATCTTGAAAAGTGACTGGATCGTTGATGCCACACATTGCCATCAATGCGCCGGAATTTCACGTGTCGATGGTCGCCGAACAGCTGGAAAAACATTTCATCCTGGCTAAAACGTTTCATCTTTCACATCATCGATGGTGGTATCTTCGTCGCGATCGGTGAATGCGTCCCCATCAAACGACAAAATATTGTCGACTTCATCAGCTTCCTCAATCGTTGGCACAACATTGACATCGACACTTGCGTCCACTGCCAATGATATGTTGACCATTTGCCCACCATCGCCTCCACTTTAATTGTATCTATTGACAATGTCGAACTCGCTTATAGCGGCCACGGGATATAACGAACACTTGGCTATAGCGAACGAAAACCAAAGTCCTTTCCAAATTATTAAAAAATGCATGTATTTTTGTTCGGTTATTACGAACTCGGATATAAAGAACTCTCGGCTATTGCGAACGTTTGGTTTTGCCTGATGGAAAGAATTTACTCGGATATGACGAACCATCGGTGATAAAGTGACTGGAAACTGATACATATCTTCTTTTGTTTGGAGCAAATCCATTACATATGTACATACATATTAACAGGAATTCAATTTGAAAAACATCAGTTTGTTGTTTACAATCGATTGTGCGGCATTTACAGTTTTCCAAATAGTGCTTGCGTTCGTCTCGAATCCAACTGTGTTTGTGTTGCATAGAGCGGTGACAAATTTATATTTAAATAATATTAGTTATTTGTTTATGCTCGATAGTGCTATTTGAATTTTCCATAATGACAACTAAAAGGAAGTCAATTGATCTGAAAGATAAATTGGAAATAATCGAAAAATTACAGAGTGGCTATGCAAATGCACGAATCTGTCGGGAATATAAACTTTCAAAGTCGACAGTGTCTACAATCTGGGCACAAAAGGAAAAGTACTTAGCCGAAAGACTAAATTTTAGACCAGTGGCAAAAAAGTTACGGCAGCCAGAAAGACCCGATATCGATGCCGTCTTATTAAAGTGGTTTGTGTCGAAACGCAATCAAAATGTTCCAGTTTCTGGGCCTATTTTAAGAAAAAACAGCGGAACAATTTCCATCTTTAAACGCCTCATGTGAAGATTTAGCAGTAAATATGGGGGTTTTTAACTGTTCAAGAGGCTGGATTGATCGCTTCAAAAAACGACATTCCATTCAAAGCGGAAAATGTCATGGAGAAAGTGGATGCATATCCTTAGAGATGACCGGCAAGTGGCTTGCAACAATTTGGCCAAGTATGAACTCAGTTTTTATTTGTGATTTCTGCAATGTATATGTTTCTCGTTTTGTAGGTATAAGCAGGCGTTATCATGCTAAGGATATCTTTAACGGAGATGAAACCGGGCTCTTTTACAAACTGACACCTGACCAAACGCTGAAATTTATAGGTGAAAAATGTTCTGGAGGCAAGCATTCAAAGGAAAGAATCACCGTTTGGATTTGTGCTAATATGGATGGATCTGAGAAGAGAAAACTTCTGGTAATTGGCAAATCAAAATCACCAAGGTGCTTCAAAAATCAGCCAAAATTGCCTGTCACTTATGAGGCAAACAAAAAAGCCTGGATGACGAGCGAAATTTTTACATCACTCTTAAAGAGTTGGGATGAAGAGTTAGGAAGAGAGCGAAGGAAAGTTGTCCTCATTATTGACAACTGTCTAGCACACCTACCAGTTAAAAATTTACGATGGATTGAGGTGGTTTACCTTCCTCCCAATGTAACGGCAATTTTCCAGCCAATGGACCAAGGTATAATGCATTAAATCTGTTTATTCAATTCAATTATCGATTACATTTTTCAATTCAAGGCGTGATTCGAAGTTTAAAATCTCACTACCGAAGGGAATTGCTATTAAAACTAATAGATGCTTATGACAGAAAGGACGACTTTAAAGTATCAACCACGGAAGCTATATTGATGTTGGTTAGTGGTTGGCGGGATGTTACCAAAAACACGATTGTCAATTGTTTTCAACATGCTGGGTTTAAAGCAGATGTGACAGAGGATGATATTACACTTGCCGAGTGGATTATAGCAAACGAAAGTGAAAGCGAAGATGCAACATTATCTCAATGGGCAGATACCAACTGCATTTCCGATTTCAACGAATTTGACATAAACGTATACGACACAATTGATGAACATGTGGAAACTGCTGAAGACTTAGATGATATTGGCTTGATACACTCAATATTCAAAGAAGCTGATGAAAATGTGTGTGAACATGAAGAGGAGTCAGAAATTGAAGAAAATTTTCCTACATTACAGGAAGCACGTTCTGCTATGAAGACTATAAAGCACTTCACACAGATAACCTGCCCAGAAAACGGTGAAAACGGTGCTGTTGATATCTTCGAAAAAAATATAAACCAAGAAGCCCTAAAAATGCGAAATATTCAGAAAAAAGTCACAGACTTCTTCCGACGAAATAATTAGACTCCAGTCAAGAGCAGATACGAGTTCAAATTATTTTTTCATACAAATGAACTTAGAAATGTATTTAGTTATGTTTATTTTCGATGCAACAAAAAAAAACAAATACATATGTATAAATGTTGCATAAATTGGTTTTCATTCAAATCACCTTACAATGTATGAAGTGCAAACGATCGGATGTAACGAACCTCGGATATAACGAACGAAAGTTTTGGTCCCTTGGAGATTCGTTATAACCGAATTCGACTGATGGTATTGATGGAGAAATCATTTACCTTGATGTCGCTCGCCACAAAAATGACATCGCGACCGATGATGACACTGCGTTTCTCTAGATTGAATACTCGATATACCTTTCGATCCATCTCAGAGCCAACAAAAATGCATTTAGTTGACTTCACGTCGAACTTGCGCCACTTCTCTCTGGGCAGATGAGCCAGCACCTTGCATCCAAACACTCGTAGATATGACACGTTTGGTGTTTTGCCTAGCCAAATTTCTTTGGGCGTTTGATTCTGATGACCACAGAGAATATGATTGATCAGATATGTAGCGGTGT
Source organism: Odontomyia ornata (assembly GCA_963969285.1). NCBI lineage: Eukaryota > Metazoa > Arthropoda > Insecta > Diptera > Stratiomyidae > Odontomyia > Odontomyia ornata. Next base: position 38,537,486 of record OZ017741.1, read on the forward strand.
TCACCACTTCAGCCCAAAATTTCACTGGCAGCTGCGCGTTGAAAAACATAAATCTTGTTTTGTCGACGATCGTTTGATTCTGTTGCAGTGTGTATAGAGCTGAAATTTTATGAGAGATACCTGACTTATCCAGTATCATTTGAAATTCCTTATGACGTATTCACTGCCATCGTGGCTGCGCAATTTCTTCAATTTTCGTTCAGTCTTACGTTAGACAAACGCCTAATATACTTTGAATTTTTCGATGACTTCCACTTTGCAGTTCATCATGTACGTGGATATTTTGTAGCTATAATCGACTGTAAATGTGACAAAATATAGTGAACTACTGAATGTCATCTCCTGCATTGGTCCACATACATCAGAATGAACAAGCTCCAGCAGGTGACTCGTTTTGCTGTCACTGCTGTCAAATGGCCGTCGTGTGTCCTTGCCTTGCACACACATTACAATGTGATCGCTGCATTTTCGAAAGTGTGATGCCATTGACAATTGACCTGCCAATAAGAATCCACATTTTTTCATGCCCGAATATTCGAAACCACAATAATTGTGTTTCACTACACGATGCAACAAATCGGTGTTAATTTTCTATTTGCACTAATTTATACACATTGTCCGTGAGCATGGCACGTCTGACCATCTCATCTCCAAGGTGTCTCACACAACCTTCCTTATCGAAAAACAACGAACAGCCTTTGTTCACTATCTTTGAAACCGATAACGAATTCTTGCAAAGTCTCGGAACATAGACGGTGTCTTAAGTAGTCAATAGGTTCACCGATAGTTTTTTGCCACATTTCAAACACAATTTCACGTCACCTTTATACTGCACCATCAATCTTTCATTATACGTGACCGTTACACTAGCCATCATTGATGCGCGATTGTTCATGAGGTATTTGTGTTCGTCATGTGACAAATCACACCGGAATCGATGTAACAATCTTGAATGTTCTTGTTTGTCACAAATTCCGCAAAACAGGTAAGTGGTGTATCGGCATTTTTCTGGTTATCTGGGGATTTTTGTGACAGCCGCCCCATTTTCCCACAAGAAAAAAATTTCGCTTTTTGAATCCTTTTGTTCTTTGTTGCCGGTGCTGCTTGCCCACTATTTCATTTGCCTTTACTAGAACCAAACTGTCCATACTTGTTTGTGAACAACGCATTTGAATGATTCGTTGCGGCTTCAGGCGATAAATAGTGTAGCAGTTTCGATTTCACAAAGTCCGTCTTGCCACTCGATTCGATCATCATAATCATTGGTTTAATTCGTCACCCAGACCAGCCAGAAGAATTGTCTCAATCCATTCACCGTTGACTTTGAGAACTGCTGCGTAGAACCGCTGCCCTGTTGAAATTATTGTATTCACATATGCTTCCATTGACGAACAATTGTCGAGTGTCGTATTTATGATTGTTTGCAGTAGACCAACACGCCGCATTAATTGGCCATCGTCGAACTCTTTGGGCAATTTTCTTCATTTTTGCTTTGCTGTTTTAATGCCATTAATGTGGCTATAATTCAGTCCATCAACCATCAGCTTCAGTTTGGCCTTCGTCCTACGTTTGCTTTCAGTAATTTTTGTTGGATCTTTCTCAACAACTTTTCTGCCAACATATTACTAAAGATCCGATAATTTCAATGCAGCTTGTGCCTAAATCTTCCAGCAATCACAGGTATCTCAGCGTTTCAATCGACTCAATTGGTCGATTTACGAAAACAAATAACCACAAATGGTTGTTAAACGGTAATCACATGGAGCACGTTTATTTCACTTTTTGAATGAATTTTTCTGTCAAGATTTTATTAGAAACATTAATGGAATAAAAGGGTCCATAACCTGATGTGATCCAGTGATCCATGTTTATTGTTCATCGGTCAGAGGAACACAGAGAAAAATAAATGTGAGCACTAGTCTTATATACGATATTCAGCCAACTTTAGTTGCCTGTTAATTCTGTCATACAACTCTGATGCACTAAAATCATATATTTGGCAAATGCAAAGAGTCAATACATAACGTTCAAATTCCGATTGTTAATAACCATGACAAATTATAAATGCCGTCCGCATAGGCTAGTACTTGGCTTGACTTGTATAGTAATATACCTCTTGTGTCGACAAGTAGCTTTCTTATGACGTATTCCAGGGCCAAATTGAATAGCAATGGAACCAGCCCATCTCTCTGCCTTAGTCTGACATTTATGTCCAAGTCGTCGGTTGATTATTCATGAGGACCTGGTAGGCTATTGACATCATTGTCATTTTGGTAGGATAGACTGATTTGGCTGGGATATCAAAGCAAAGCATAATTTGGTGCAGTTTTTTTTTTTGTGGTAGGGAGGTGAAGGCATTTACGCCCGCCGAGTCTGGCAGTGTGGAACTCCTATGGAGGATACCCTTGGACTACCCACTAAACACCTCCCCTGTCAATCTGAGAACCTAGCCTGGAACCGTTTGACACATTACTTCGGGCCAGGTCTCGTTTTGTTACGCCGTGGGGTGCCTTCAAGCTGGGGAGTCCCTTTCCTAGCGGGAGGGGAGAGGGGAAGAGGAAAGGCCAGAAGAGCGATCCCCCAGCCCCAGCGCCCCCGGCTGCTGTGAGTCCCTTTTATATTTTAGGACTGCCCGAGCATAATGTGCCACCTGGTTCCATTTGTCAACCGATTCGAGGATCACCGCAACTATATTATCCGGGGTGAGCTCTCCTGTCTCCCTGTAGAGTTCCCTTCGCAGCCTGTTCCATTACAGTACGTTAAGATCAATATGGTTGTATGCATCCTTAAAGTCAACGAAAATCTTCGGTGAACTCCCAGCATTTCTGAAGTACCTGCTCAACTGTATGCATTAGTCTATCGTCAATCTATCTGCTCTAAGACCACCTTGACACTCCCCAATAATACCAGTTATTTTATTTTCAATGGTTTGAAAACATTTTGTACTTTATACAAAATAGTGATATGGCTCTATAGTTTTCGCACTGTAGCTTATCACCTTTTTTGTGGATAGGGAATATAATTCATTGGCTCCACTCACTCGGGGTTTTTTTTTTGGTGCCACAGATTCAATGATCTGCACTGGAATCTCATTGATGCCTGGTAATTTATTATTTTTTCGAGCCTTGATGTTGGAACAAATTTTACACAGAGTTGGTAGGGCCAATAGAAGCTCTCCAGGAATATCTATGGGCTCCAGTAATTGAGGAGGTTCTGGAAACACGATGCCCATTTTTTTCCTAATCCCGTTGTCACCGGCAATGATGTTGGTCATGCTTGCTTGTCTTGTGTTGTTGGTGACTAGACTTACATCGATGCTTCTCCATTGGTTTACATCGTATTTTTTTTCTCAATTCTAATGATCTTAACCTCTATTTTCAAAATGTTCTGTCTTTATCGTGGTTTTCCTAACTATATATTGATTGATTCTCCGTACCCAATAAATTCAAGCACTCATCATCAAACTAATCACTAAGGGTTGCATCTTTATATCCGACAGTCTCTGACTTGACGGTGAAAGTTATTGCAGGTGTGATACCAATTGTCCTCTTTGCTAAAGAGCACCATGCTATTTACCTACGTCGAAGTGAGGACGCAAGAAAAACGGTCCTCCGCAAGAAGACGCAGTCTTAGGTGAATTGTGCGAAGGGTAGGAGGACTGCGCGCCCCATCCCGGATGTAAGACCGTGGCTAAATCGAAGGCATGATGAGACTGACTTCTATTCGACCCAGCTTTTGAGGCCGACATGGGTGTTTTCAGTCTGACCTGCATTAGAATAGTAAGTCACAGTCCCCCAATTGTCGGTTTGCCCAGAAGAAGAAGAACACGATGCCTGTCACACATTTTTTGCGTGCAAAAAATGGGACAGGCTGTGGCGGGACCTCTGTAGAGAGATGAGAAAGCTTTTTTTGGATAGTATAGTCCCGATGATGCTTGGATCGGTTGACAAAGGGAGCCATGTGGGACATTATGTTTGAGCAGTCCGAAAAGGTAAAAAGGACTCGCAGAAGCCAGGGCTAGGAGATTTTTTCACTGGCAATTCCTCTTCCTTCCTCCCCTCCTTGCTGGAGGCGAGATTTCCAGCTTTGAGGTGCCTCACGGGATAGCATAACGAGACCATGCCCAAAGTAATGTGTCAAACGGTTCCAGGCTGAGTTCTCAGGTTTATAGGGGAGGTGTTTAGTGGGTAGTCTAGTCGCTTGTGAGCATGGATTTGCCACACTCACAAGAAAATAATTTCTTTTATACTAGGCTTGATGTCCGACCGTGTGTTCTTCCTTGGTCCTAATTGCCGCTTTTTGCTTGTTTTCAGCAACGTTTCTGATAGGATGGGAGCCAATTGGTTGTCGAGGATCTCCGCGAAATTTTTTGCCGCAGACACCGTTTAGAGCCTTTTGATGTCGGGTTTTTTAGACCACTGATGTTTACCGAATACGCTTTTAATATAACACATCGATAGGTTGATTTGATCAAGTAATGATCCAAGTTTCAGTTGGCTCCTCGTTGTGTGCGGACGTCAAGTATGCTCGAGGTCTACCTTTGTTGGGTTAGAACATGATCTGTCTGGATTTGTTTATTGTTGCTTAGTGATGCTCAGGTCATTTTATGTATGCGTTGCTGTGAGAAGCAAGGCAAAGGTATAACTAGATTTCTGCTACATGCAAAGTCTATCAGGTACTAGCCGTTGTCATTTGTTTCGCCGCGGAAGCGATGAAATAGCTCATTGCCAACTTTGGCATTAGAATCCCCCAGAATTATTTTTGTGTCATTTGTGGGTAATTAGTCGACCAGTCTTTTTAGGTGACTGTAGAACGTTTCCTTCGTTTCTTCGTCCTTGTTTTTGGTTGTGGTGTGTGCGTTTAGCAACCGAATTTCGTAGAATTTTATTTAAATACGAATTGCGCACAATTGCCTTAAAAAATTAAAAAAACTATAGCGGATTTAATAGAAAATCAACAAATAAAGAACAAAACTGAGTATCCACGCAAGAAAAGTTTCGGGACATCGATAGAACAAAATAATCTAGGAAGAATTATTATACTCTCTGTAAAACGGGTTTTATGAAACAGAAGTAATTAAAAGGACAAACCCATCACAGGTTCATAGAAATTACAACAGACCAACACTTCAACCGTTCAATGATGGCAAGGATAATTATAATGTCGCTAGTAGTTGAGTGAAATATTTTAAATTGGAGGCTGAAGTTGGGAGCATTTTGGCATTACGCGACAGCTTCTTCTCTTTTCGGTCTTCCAGAAAGTTTTAAACTAGCTTGTGTGAAATTCTCTCTTCTTCGAATAAATTTCAAAGAAGGAAAACGTGAAAAGGAGAATAGGAGAGAGAACATAATTGAGGAAATATGAAGTTGACGGTTTTAAGTTTTTATGCAGAATGCAAGAGAAACTTTCTTGGCAAAATATTTTTGGTTGAAAGATTTAGAGAGAATTTCGTTGAATTTTTCTTTTCTTCTCTATAGATGGCAAAAGAAATATTACTAGGGTAAAAGAGTCGAGGCAAAGTTTTAGTGTGTTAACTATTTGAAGGATTGTTTATGAGCCATTTAAGGTAAGTATCAGGAGAAGTTGAACTTTTGGCATGAATTAAATCAAAACTTGAGGGTAAATTATTGGTCATAGGACCAATTGATACCAATGACTAGTTTTAAGCAGCATTCAGTAGCTTTTTGTTGATTACCCTTTAATTTGCATGCTTGTTGATCTCTGATTTAAGCCATTAAAACAAGAGATCCAAAATAAGTTGGGTTAAAAGTTTTAGAGGTTAGCAAACATATTGAAATTAGAATATGTTGGAATTTTAGTAGGTCCTTTTCAAATCAGTTTTACAAAGCTGTAACATGGTGCAATGCGATACGCGGAAACTGGCAAAATACAATTCTTAAACATAATAGAATGATGATGTTACTAATTCCATTGGGCAATTTTTAAGTGCTTGTACAAAGTGGACTAAACGGTGCAAAGAAACGTAGCCAACTCTGTGATTTGTTATTCCCATTCATGCCTAGTTAACATACGAGGGCGGTCGGGTTAGTACCTAGCCACAACAAAAATCTTGGAAGAATGGTGACCTATTTTTCAATCTAAACTCCTCTTAGCTCGATACACTTGACATAGTAATGCTCCAACTTCTTTGACCCATCTGAAAAATACGTTTTCTTCAGGTCTACAAAGTAGGCCTCCGTTCTTTGACTTTTTGATCCGTCTGAAACTTATGTTTTCACGAGGTCTGCAAAGTAGGCCTCCATGGCGGCAATGACCTCCTCATCCGACTCAAACTTCTGCCCGGTGAGTGTCTTTTTCAAGTTTGGAAACAAAAAGGAACCGTAAGGGGCCAAATTTGGAGAATACGGTGGATGACGTAGCAGTTTGCAGACCAATTTGGCCGTGGCGACAGCGGAGATATGAGCCGGTGCTCTGTCATGATGAAACGAAGTTTTTTCTTCGCCAAATTAGGCTTTTTTCTGCAACCCAGCATCAAATCAGTGTAGTCATTGAGCAGTCACACAAGCAAACTGCTAGAAAACCTTCCTAACACTTATCCAACATTTTAATTCATAGTTATAATTTATAAAATATTTTTTTTTTTATTATTGCTATTAAATGTATATTTTATATCATTTTCTTGTATGTTAAATTTAAACGTTTCCTTTTAATAATATTCTTTGTGATATTAAACTTTTTATCATTAATTAAAAATCTTTTTTATTTTTCTTTACTTCGGTTAACTTTTAAAAATTCAAATCCGCAAATTAAAATTTCTGACATGAGAACACTGATTTAATGCATTCCATCCGTGCCGAATGCAATCTAACAACACTTTTTAAATCTATCTATAACTATGTATTTTAATATTTATTTGTTTATATTTATTCATCTGTCTATATATTTTTTTTGTGAGGTATTAATTTATAGCTCGCCGCTGACGGCCACTTATTAATTTAAACCTAGCTTTTTTAGGTCTTTGTAAAAAAGTTTTTTACAAAGACCTACTAGTTTCGCGACCTGTCTGTACGTCTGTCTGTCCGTCTGTCCGTCTGTCCGTCTGTCCGTCCGTCCGTCTGTCCGTGCGTCACAGCTGATTTCCTCAGAAACTATAGAAGCTAGAATGCTCAAACTTTGTGAAAAGGTCAGAAGTGATGGTCTCTCAAAAGTTAAGGCCTTGACAAAAATTTAAAAAATGTTTAAGGGGAGTCCCCCCTATAAACGAATTGGCCCTTAAAATTTTTTTTTAATCAAAGGTAGTCGAGTGGGGTATCAAATGAAAGGTCTTGATTAGAACTTTTAGAATCTGAAATAATAAATAAAATCTTTTTATGAATTAGGGGGTCCACGGGAAGGCAAAATGTACCCAAAATTTATGTCCCCCCCCCTCGCGGTTGGACACCTTTCAGCTGGAAAATCTGAAAATTATCACGAATGTGGACCTTTATGAGTACAAGGGCAACAAATACCTTAGAAATCGAAATTCGCTCAACTTTGTTAATAATAGTGTGATTTGTAGATTTTACATTTTCGCCCATAAAATCAAAACGGGACCTTTAAACTTCTTGAAATTTCGCAATTATATAGACTGACATAAGATATATACGTTCACAAAATTTAATTGAGATCAAATCATAATCAAGTGAGTTATAGCCATTTTAATTATATGAAATTACAACAACGATAACACGTGTTTATGGTTCATATAGGGTTTTCCAATAAGAGGTGTTATTTTGATATTAAAAGAAAAATGCCATTTTTTAAAATAAATGATCGAATGTTTAGTTGATTATAAAGAAGAAGATATGCCGTTAATAGCAATAACTAACATTGGGCAAATAACCACTACGACACGCTTACAGGACCATATCCTCTTCATGAAATCTTCCATAACCAAATCGCAAAGTGGCTGCTCTATGTCCTCGATAGCCTCATGAATTTCATCTTTGAGATCTTGAATTGACGCTGGGCTACTGGCATAGGCCTTTTCTATCACGTGGCTCCAAAGGAAGAAGTCGCAAGGTACTAAATCAGAAGATCTATTCAAAATAACACCTCTTATTGGAAAACCCTATATATATTTAAAATTGACTTAGGTACTTTTATTTTCTTTCAATTTTCATGAAAATTTAAGGAAAAGTGTTTAACTTGAACATGTTCAATCGGCCGAGCATTCAGAAAAATCATTTAAGCTAGATTAAAATGGCGGCATCTTTTGTATAAATTTGAATGATTTCATATCTAAGTATTGGATGAATAATTCAAGTTATCGATTCACGCCATTAGAAAACTTGTTTCTAACCCTAGGATGTTTACAAAGACCTTCTGGTAGGAGCACTCTCCTGCTTACTCAACTTGTTTCAGATCCACTTTTAGAATCAGATTATGGACATTCAAAATGCATGTCGGCTTTTCCTACGGATTGAGGAAAAAATGTACCCACTGAGTGACTTTTGTTCGATGAAGCAAGAAGAATTGGTGTCGTTAGCTTTCTGGAGGAGTATTTCAAGATTAATATCACTTTTGAAGATGATTCACTTGGTCAAATCTGCGGTGGTTGTTACACCAAAGTAGAGCGTATATTCTTCTTCATGCATCGTTGCCAAGAAACCGAGACGACGCTACAAAGATTCAGATTGGAATGAGGACCTCGAGACTCAACTAAGAACCAGCCGACCCAGACTCAGAGAACAGATTATCTTTTGTCTGGGGCTACGGATCCATCATCTCGACCTCTTCCTTGAGATTCCGGAGATCTTACACCATCTAAAGTGGCACAGGTTGTGACTGGCTGGAAGTTGGTGTTTAGAGACCAGAATGACCCTACGACCATCGCTGCCTTTCTGAGGAGGGTCGAAAATATGGCTTCATCGAACCTGGGGGGGGGGGGAGACATTAGAGCCATCACACGCTACGCCTAAATGCTATTTACTGGGAGAGTGCTCCGTTGGTTTTGATGGTTTGTGGACACTTCTCCAACGTTTGACTGGGAGACGTTGAGGCATGCACTACTGCAGGAGCTCACACCAGTCGAGGGAGATGATACCTCAAAACAGCGTATAAGAAACAGGCACAAGGAACTATATACGATTACTATTAAGCGCTGTGTTGCCTTTTTGAAATTCTGATGAGTTCCATGTCTGAATCTGAGTTCCTAAGTCTCTTTTGGGAGGGAATCAGGTGCAAGTAAAGAAAACGATTGGTGTTTGCCCCGAGCAACAACGCGCATGTGCTTCGCGCGTCAGCAAAGGAGCTTGAAGCAGTGAAATATTTCCAGCGGCCCACACCCCAAGGTAATTTTTTTAGCTGACAAGAGCAACCAGAACGACGCTTCGTAGCTGAGCTCAAATGCAGCGTGCCTGCTTCACCCGCGCCAACTTGTCTCATACTACCTATAATAGACAGCGCGTCAAAGATTATCTCTCTATCCTCCACAGAACTAGACCAAGCAAAATCAAAGCGAAACACACGAGCTATCCCCTAAGTGTTGGAACTGCTAGCAGACGAGACACCACTTTACAGCATGCCAGGCAGGGATAAAATTTTTTTTCCGTTGCGGGAAGCCAGATACTTATTTGCCAAACTGCGACAATTGCAAGAAGCCAAAAAACTTGCAAGCGAGTGCCTACGACAGCCCGCATCTTACGCGATAGACTCAGTAACGGAATGGTACTCCGTCCCGTCTACTGACAGTTTCACCGACAAATACCCTCCCAATAAATACACTAGATACAAATTCTACGACACAATTGCTGGTCCACGACGCTGCAGATGACACATCTTCTCCGGAGGCCTCTCTAAAGACATTGTTGAAGCGACCACCTTAGGCACTTTCTGAAAAACCCGGCAGCTCCAGACTCGTATATTGAAACCATACCATATTAAGTTGCAGAATTATATTGCTGCAAGAGAGAGGATTTTTGCTACAGAAGAGGTCACCTCACGCCAGCACAAAACCAAGTGGTCAACTCGTCGTTGGAGGAGCTTCCGTAGGAGGATACCCATCTGTCGCAAAACTTTAAACGTATGTAACATCTCGGAGTTTTCTGAGAATGACACTCGACGGTACGCACCAATCAAAGCGTTGGGCGAAATCGATGTTCCACTGATCAACACAGGTGCAAGTATCAGCTGCCTTGCCACGAGCCTCGGCTCAAAGGTACTCCATCAAAACACTACGGTGGTTAAACCTTGGCGCTCTGAAACCAACATAGCTAATAGGACCAAACCAGCATAGCTAATAGCACCAAACATCCTATCCACATCCGTGACATTTGAAGGCCAAACCAAGAATATTTTTTGTACATTATCCCATCACTGACTCAGAATGTGTACCTTGGTGTCGGTTTTGTCCTTGAATTTGATTTGGCCCCAGACCTATTCACAGACACACCTTTGAATACTAGATATATCCGTGAACTCGCTTCTATACCCGACAGGCACGAATTAAGGCCTAACCAACGACAACGTCTGGAAGCATCCATCGCTACTTTTCCACCTTCGCTACACAAGGCCCTGGCCGCACCACACTGATCTCACATGTCATCGATGTTGGCGATAGTAAGCCAATAAAGCAGAGACACTATGCCATCTAATCGGCCATGGAAAAGCTAGTGTACGCAGAGTTGGACAGGATCCTAGAGTTGGGAGTTATGGAGGAGCCCCAAAGTGCCTGGTCCTTACCGGTAACATTGGTGGTGAAATCAGGTAAAGTCCGTCTTTATCTAGATGCCTGAAAAGCCAATGCAGAAACCGTCAAAGATGCTTACCCTCTTCCGCTCATCAATAGAATATTGTGAAGACTGCTGAAAGCATTATAAGTCTCGACATAAAAGATACATTCTGGCAAATTACTCGATGATGGGTCGAGAGATAAGACCGCTTTCACAATGCTCGCTACAAGTTCGTCAAAATACCTTTTGTCCTTTGTAATGCTCCACAAACGATGGCCCAGCTGATGGACAAAATAATTCTACCTCATCTTAAACATCAAATGTCCGTGTACCTGAATGATCTTCTATTCATCACGGAAACGTTTAACCAACATCTTTTACTGCTACAAAAAGTAGCCCTGCATATCAGTAAGATAGGACTCACCATCAATGTCCAAAAAAGTAAGTTTGTTATGAACGAATCCCGATATCCCGACATGTCATCGGACATGGTACTACCAAAATGGATTTGGACAAAACTCGGGCGATTGATGAGTTTCCCTTACCAAAACCGTTAAGCAGCTACGACGTTTCCTTGGATTGTGTGGTTGGTACCGAAGGTTCATCCGGAATTACGCAACAGTTTCAGTGCCTTTGTCGGAGACGCTCCAGAGAGGATCGTTCATTTGGACTGAACTCAGATGAAAGGCATTTGAAGAACTCAAATAACCTTAACATTTGCTCTAGTCTTACACAGCCCCGACATCCAGAAACCCTTTTCCATTCATTGTGATGCAAGTTAACATTGAGTTGGAGCCGTGCTAGTGCAATTGACTGAAGTGGGAGAAAAAGCTCCCAATGCTTTCATGTCCAGTAAACTGAACTCGGCCCAAAGGAACTACACCGTATCCGAGCAAGAATGTTTGGCAGCGGTGATGGCTGTAAGGAAATTCCAAGCATACATCAAAGGTTACCAGTTTGAAATCATCATAGACGACGCTTCACTACAATGGCTGATGAACCAAGCGGACCTATATGGACGTCTGGCCTGATGGGCTCTTAAACTGCAAGGGGTCAAGTTTTCCATCAAACACCGAAAAGAGACCCAGAACATCGTGCCCAATACTCATTAACGAATGTTTTTACCCGAAGGAGCAGCATTGACAGGGAATGATGATGATACCATTGAGATAGACTTAGACAGTCTGCATTTTAAGTCAGACAGCTACAATGAGTTGAGGCAAACCAACGTAACCGAACAATCACAGTTGTCTGATTTAAAAGTGATAGACGGCTATGTTTATCAGCGTAATGAGTACGCAACCGGTGATCTATTACAGGAAGAAGAGTTCTGGAAACTCTGGGTGCTGGAAGATATGACTCATATTCTACTCCTCCGCGCACACGACCATCCTCTAAGTACCCACTGTAGCTACAGTCGGACATTTAGGTGCCTTAAGAAGTACTTTTTTCGTCCTTAAATGTCATCCCAGATCAAAGACTATCTATGCGCTTTGAGACCTGTACAGGCACTAAAGTTCCCAACCAGCCTCTTCGACCTCCTATGAATCAACTCAACGTTTCGGAACACGTACTCCAACGTCTTTATATACTCGTAGATCTACTCGGTCGTTATCTTCGTTCTTCTATGGGACACATTGGAGCTATCGTTGTGTTAGACCAGCTTCCGAAATTCCCACTGGTAGCACTTATTCGCAAATTCACGAATCCACTTATGGTGAAATTTTTAGGGAGTTGGGTATTCCATGTGTTCGGAATACCAGAAAGTGTGTACTCAGACAACGGAGTCCAGTTCCAATCTCGGCAGTTTAAGGGTCTACTCAAACAGTACGGTGTCTAACACCAACTGACGCCAATATATTCTCCTCAGTCTGTCATCTGAACGCTTGAATTGCACACTGTTAGCTGCGATCCGTTCTTATGCCCATCCGACTCAAAAGGATTGGGACCACAGATTTTGCGACATCACTTGCGCTCTGCGGTCATCTTATCATTCCGTTACCGGTGTCTCGCCTTACTTTGCCGCCTTGGGATAGCACATGGTTCGCCATGGCAAATCATACAGGCTACTTCGGCAATCGAAGTATCTGGGAGATCCCGTCGTTGCGCTGGAGCCACACAAGCGTTTAAAAGACCTCCGCCAACAAATCGAACGGAAGATGTAGGCCGCAGGACGTGCAAATGAGGCGCACTACAACCTCAGCTCTCGACCTTCCAATTTGGAAGAAGGGAGTGAGGTTTTCCGTTGCAATTTCCACCAAAGCGACGCCACTGGGCATTACAGTGCCAAGCTAGACCGACGTTTCCTGAAAAGCCGTGTACAGAAGGTGGTAGGATCCAATCGTTACCTCCTCACCAACATATCGGCGAAAGAAGTCGGGGTATATCACGCGAAAGACCTGCGTCGATAATTAAATATACACACCCATTTTGTCCACCCGTACTTAGTTTCAACCACACGCATAGTTTACTCACTTACAGCAAGACGAAAATATTTGTGTCAGTCCGTCCGTCCCCTAATTATTTTCTTCAATCGTCCCACTCCGCGTTCCGACCCCGAAAACAATCGATTCGCCACCTGAAGATCCTTCAGCTCCTTACTGGCAACCCTCGTCACCTTGGGATCAAGAGAAAATTAGCTGCCCTGTAGTAATCAAGCAGTCTCACAAGCGATCTGCTCGAGAACCTTCCGAAATTTTAATTGAAGATTTGGAAAAAATTCCATTACTTCCATTCATAGTTATTAATTATAAAATTTTTTTTTACTAAATGTAAATTTTATATCATTTTCTTCTATATTAAATTTAAACACTTCCTTTTAATTATATTCTTTATGATATTAAGTTTTTATTATTAATTCAAAATCTTTTTCATTTTTCTTTACTGCTGTTAATTTTTAAAAATTCAAATCTACAAAATAAAATTCAGACATGAGAGCACTGATTGAGTACATCCCATCCATGCATTGCATTGCCGAATGCAATCTAACTTGGCTGAGTGAGCCGCTGGATTCGATTCACCGTTGCGATACAGGGAAATGATGAAAGATTTGGATGGATTGCGGAGTCCACTTGAGATCGTGAAACCGAAAGCATGCCATGTAGAGTGGCTTTTTGCTCACGTGCCCTTTTATGGTATAGAGTTATGTGATTCCATCGCATAATGCGATAGCATAAATTGGCCACGTTTTTATTTCTCATATGATGGAAAAATTCATGCAAATCATATTTGTTTGAGTTTTTTACTTAAATGGGAAATACATGGCCATATCTAAGTTGGGATCTTGATCCGATTAGGATGGTGCGAGGGGGCACCATTTCCACATGGATGCCCCACTCTTATTTTTGAGCCATAAGTATCGTCGGTAATGATGAAGTTTCCTCAAGCCTGTCGGTTTTCGTCTGGCCCTATTTGTCCTCTGAACCAGCGAATTCATAGTCCTTAGACGGTTACTCTTTTCTCGAATCCGGTCAATAATAAAAGAACCTTTTAGCAATTCGTGGATGCGAAAAATGTTTTTGTAATGGATCTTGTTCTGGGGAAAAGAACCTCCTCTACGACACCGCAACACTAGCCTGCCAGCGCATTCACGCGTCCCCAGACAAGACCAATCTCGGCGAATCTCACAATCCTCTTTCGCCGAGGCAGCAGACCATCGCTGCAGCCCTGAACAGACATATATCAACCTTATTTCATTATATTGGCCTAACAATTTGGCAGAGTAGAGCTTTGTGGCCGTTTCGCCTTTCTCCAGGTAGTTGATGTAGTTCACACTTTGTGAGTCCGAGAAAACAGTGGCCGTCACCTCTCTGACCAATAGAACAGTCTTTGTCTTCTTTGGAGTTCGTTCGCCGGGTGAAGTCTGCTGAAGTTAATAGTAGATAAAACAAAAAGTTTTCAGAGAATTATGTTAGTATCTATGACAATTATGTGCAAAACAAAATATTGCCCAAACGCTGGCCATGGCTGCAGTGGCATACTCCTATTCGATGGTCCATATTTTCAATGACTCTGAGACCTAATTGAGCTTTAATGTCATTAGTGTGCTGAATTGTCTCATCCTTGATCTCTTTGATTGTCTTTGGCTCACTAATGCACACTTTCTCTTTTAAATATCTCCAGACAAAGAAGTCCAACGATGTCAAATCACATGATCGTGGCGGCCAATTTACATCGCCACAACGTGAAATAACACGGCCATTTTATTTCTCGCTCAAAAGAGCCATTGTTTCGTTGGCTGTGTGGCAAGTGGCACCATCCTGTTGAAACTACATATTGTCCAGGCCCATAATCTCAATTTCTGACCACAAGAAGTCCGTTATCATCTCACAATAATGAACACCATTCCCGGTAACTGCTTGGCCGTCCTCAATTTGGATAAAGTACGGCCCGATGATGCCACCAGCCCATAAACCGCACCAAACAGTCACTCTTTGTGGATACACTGGCTTTGCAAAAATCACTCGTGGATTTTCATTTGCCCAAATGCGGTAATTCTGCTTGTTGACGAATCTACTGAAGTGAAAATATGCCTCATCGCTAAAGATGATTTCCTTTGTAAAGTCACCATTCCCTTCTGTCTGTTCAATAAACCATTCGGCGTATTGCCGATGCTTAAAATGGTCAGTGAGCTTCAGTTTTAGAATCAATTGAACCTAGCAAGCGTGTAAATTCAAATGTTTATTCAAAATTCGCATCAGTAATGTTCGTCAGATGTTCAATTGTTGAGCACGACGACGAGTCGAGATTGACGGCTCTTCTGCCACACTATCGTGAACAACAGCAATGTTTTCCGCAGAACGAACTGGGCGAGCATGCATAGAGGATCTCACATTTCCTACAGACCCGGTTTGCTGAAATCTGCGCACAATGGGATGTATTTTATTGTTGAAAGTGGATACCGTTATATCTAACAAAGTACGCAGATAGTTGTCAGTAGTAAATTTTTCTTTTAGGCAGCTAGAATTGCGTCCGTTATTTTGGTTACGTTCCGGATTTGGTAAGTTAATGCTTGCTGTCTGCTAAGCACGGTTGCTAAAGGTTTGTGTTTTTCGTCCAGGGATGTGTTGACTACACTGAATCTTTATCTTGCCAATTGGACTAGCTCGTTTCCTTTATCCTCTAGCACCGTTATTCTGCTATCAGCTCTTTCTTATTCTCGTCGTCCATTGCATCGGATACAGAATGCAACACCCTTACTACGCGGTCGAAGAAGAATCTTTTGACTCTTTTCGCAGAGGTTGACTACTGAATTTTCTCCGAGTGGAGTTTTCGATTCTCAAATAAACTGTGGACCTGTCGGAGTTGCACCGTACAACCAGTATTATTTGTTGCACATAACAAGTGGGCTAAATGCTCAGCATGCTCTGCTGTGGCCAACTGCGCTTGGAGTTCTCCCAAGTTTAGCTCCATCAGTATGTTCCAAGTGCTGTGGTAGCTGAACAGGTTATCCCCGTGTTTGCGATCTCCTGAGTTGAATAGGGTTTCAAGTCCGTAGTGGAGGAGATAGTGGCACCAATAAGGCATAGACTGACTGTCAGTGCGACCATAATTAGAAAAGGAAAAAAATAAGGATTGTAGAGAGGTTCAGAGTGTTTCATTCGTAATAAAGCTTGCACGTTAATCAGATTGTTTCCTACCGCAATCGTAGTGTTTATATATCCTTGATGGCCCCATCCATACTTGTAGCAATTTGTGTTTGCGACTCTCATT
The DNA here is from genome assembly GCA_963969285.1 of Odontomyia ornata. NCBI lineage: Eukaryota > Metazoa > Arthropoda > Insecta > Diptera > Stratiomyidae > Odontomyia > Odontomyia ornata. The sequence continues at coordinate 38,553,871 of OZ017741.1, forward strand.
TTTTGAAAGGACTGTATCCCCTATATGTGGTGAAAAAGGCTTGGTCTTGTTGTAAAAATAAGGATTGGGTTTTTCGCTTACTTTCTAAAATATTTTTCCGGTCCAGAGCGTACGTTTTCTGTAGTTTGTTTCTTAATAAAAAATAATAATTTTTGTGATTATAAACCGTAGTGGGCTCCCTTTTAAGGTTCGAGGGGACATCGGCTGTAAATTCAAAAAGGCCCTCCATAGGAGTGAGCTGGGTACCGTTATGCTCACTATTGCTGTACACGAATGGTACTGATCCCAGGTTTGCTGAATATCATCCACCATGGAGCGTAAGTACTCGATTAATGGCCTATGGACTCTCTCAAGTACCCCATTAGAGTATGAAAGGTAGTCTGTGGTTTGCAGTTTCTTTATGTTCAAAAGCTTGCATACCCGTTTGAAAAGCTTGCCCACGAAGTTGGCCCCTAGTCGGTCATCAATTGTTTCGGTATCCTTTACCGGGCTACGATTTCTTCAAAGAAGATTCTTGCAACCGTCTCCGCCTCCGTGTTTGGTATAGCATATCAGTCTACGTACCTTGTTAAATTGCCTTGGAACGTTAGGATATACTTGTTCCCTAAGGTGGTTTCTATTTAGGGACCCACGATATCCAAATAAACCTTATCAAAAAGTTTCTCTGTTAATTCCGTAATATCCATTGGTATGCAATGCTGAGGTGAGTCCTTTATTATATAGCACTTCTTGCATCCTTTGATATAATTCCTTATGCTTGATAGCATGTTCCTCCATGCTTACAGCTTCCGAAGTTTGTTGAAGGTTTTCGCGACTTCTTGATGTCCACCGAAAAGGAAGTCGTGATATTTGTTCAGGACTGCTTCCATCTCTTCTAGATCCGTGAGTGTTATTATGCCATCCTGGCCGGGAATCGCCGGAGCTCAGGCTTCTTTTGTTTCCTTATCCTCAGGCATGGCATCTTCCCTGTCTTGCTTGATTTCCGGCTGCCTTTCAGAAGAATTTGCCATGGCAGCCTTAGGAGAATCCTTCAGATTTCGTGCCCTTTTGAGTTTTGCACTGGGCCTTGCTTTCTGATTCTGCTGAGGATTCATTGGAGGCCTGCGTTCGTGGTATATTTACCCGGTTTGTATGCAATGTGCTAGTTGAATTTGGAGAGTTTGTGGTAAAATCTCACCAGCCAGGTAGTTGGGTCTTTGACATTAAATATTCCCTTTAGCGATTTGTGGTCGGTGTAAACCGTGAGCCATCAGAAATTCTTGGTAGCCCCGACTATTGCTAGTAATTTCCTCTCAATAGTTAAATAGTTTCGCTCTGTTTTGTTCAACGTGTGGTTTGTGTATGCCACAGGTTGGTCCTTGCCAATCTCACTCTTGGAGAGTACGGCCCCTAGTGCCTCGCTGCTTGAATCCATCGTGAGAGTAACAAGTTACGAAAAATCAGGATATGCCAACAAGGGTGGCTCTATCAATGCATTCTTCAGTGACTAAAAAGCTTCTATACACTTCTCTGTCCATGTAAAATTAACGTCTTTTTGCAGAAGATTGTTTAAGCGTTTGGCTAGCTTGGCAAACTCGAGAATTAACTTCCGGTAATGAGTGACCAAACCTGAAACTGATTGTAACAGATTGTATTGCTGGAATCTGGGCGAGCACCCATTTGCGAATAGATGTGCCCCTAATAAACCACCTCGGGCCTCAAAAACCTGGCACTTCTTGGGCTGTAATTTCAGGTTGTTCACCCTTAGTCACATGAAAATTTTCCACAATTTGTTTATATGGTCTTCAAATTTCTTACCATAGACCACTTAGTCGTCCAAATAAAGAAAATAGTCAAACCCCTGGAGATCGGTCAGAACATAATTTATCATCCGCTGGGAAGTAGCGGATGTTCATTTTAGTCTGAAAGGCATACGCTTAAATTTGTAGTGCCCATAATTTGTGCTAAACGTGGTCTTTGGCCAGTCCCTAGGTGATATCCGCTGGTTAGGTCCAGAGTACTGAAATATCGGGAATGCTCGAGTTGGTCAAGCATTTCTTCAATGTGAGGTAGTGAGAAGGCGTCACCTATGGTTTTCTCATTTGTTTTATCAAAATTGACCACCACCCTCCATTTTTTCTTCCCGTTGGCTCCGACCTTCTTGGGTACTATCAAGAGGGGTGAGTCCCAGGGGCTTGTCTTGTCTAACATTTCCTTGAGCTGTTCGTTTATGATATCCTTTTGTGGTTGACTCACCCGATACATTTTTTGATTGATTAGGGCTTGATCCATGACTAGCGGAATCTCATGCGAGATTACCTCAGTATGGCTGAGCTTATTTTCTGATAGATATCGTTAAATTCCTGGCATAATTGTGTTATCGCGGATCTTTCTTCAGCATTGAAATGCTCATAGGGCGTGAGTACCTGCTCTAGCAGTGCCTTGCGCATTTTATTGTGCGTCAGGTAGCTAGCCACATTTGAGACTGTTTTCGGCTTTATGGACAAAACACAGCCCGCGTGTCTTACCCTAGGCTCCACTGGTTGAAGAGACACAGCTTTGCTCCAACTTCTTTAACCCATCTAAAAAATACGTTTACTCAAGGTCTACAAAGTAGGCCTCCGTGCTCCAACTTCTTTATTCCCTCTGAAAAATGCGTTTTCTCGAGGCCTGCAAAGCAAGCCTTTATAGTAGCGATGATTTCCTCATGCAACAAAAATTTCTGCACGGTGAGTGCCTTTTTAAAGTATGGAAACAAAAAGAAGTCGCATGGGACCAAAATTTGAGAAAACAGTGGATGAGGTAGCAGTTTGTAGACCAATTTGGCCATAGCGATGGCAAAGATGTAAACCAGTGCGTTGCCATGATGAGCACGTTTTGTTTCACCATTTGGACCTTTTTTTACAATCCGGCATTGAATCGGCCCAATAATTCAGCATTGTAGAGCTCTGTGACCGTTTTGCCCTTCTCCAGGTAGTTGACGCAGATAACACTTGGTGAATCCGAGAAAACTATGGTCATCACCTTTCTGACCGATAGAACAATCTTTGCCTTATTTGGAGCACGTTTGCCGGGTAAAATCCACTGTTTCTGCTGCTCCTTGGTCTCTGATGTGCACCAGTGGAGCCATGTTTTGTTGACGGTCGCAAAACGATGCAGAAACTCATTGGATTGCGCTCAAATAGCGTCAAACACTGCTCTAAAGTTATATTTCTGTTGGAGTTATTATCTGGAGTGAGCAAATACGGCACCCGTTACACAGACAGCTTCCTCATACCAAAAATTTCATTCAGCATGTTACCCCTGCGGCCTTTTAAGATGCCTACTGTCTCAATTTTCTTGAGCACCTTCTATCAGCGGTCTGTTAATACGAGCTTGTAAATTTCATGTTATTCTCCGTGGTAGTCGTTTTTGGGGCATCTGGCCGAACTTCATCAAAAACAGACGTGCGACCATGTTGAAACTCGTTAAACCAATTTTTACGGTCACCATCGCAGGAGAAGAGTCTCTGGCACAGCATTCAAGCTCTTTGAACTCGCTGCGTGATTACCCTTCCAAAAACAAGAATCGAATCACTGACTGATATTGCTCTTTCTCCATTTGTCTAAACAAAATAAAAAACATGATTCAGCTGAAACCGATGGTAACCGTTTACGAGAATGTACTAAAGAGTGGTCCCACTAAAACGCGCGATGTTAATTGTAAGTAAAACAAAAAGTTTTCAGAGAATTATGTTTATATTTTTATTATAATGGAAAGATCTACGACAATTATGTGTAAAACAAAATATCGCCCAAATACTCGCCACACCTACGGTGGCATACTTCTTTCCGATGGTCCATATTTTCAATGACTCTGAAACATAATTAAGGTTCCATGTCGTTAATGTGCTGAATTATCTCATCCTTTACCTCTTGAATTGTTCTTGGCTTACTGACACACACCTTTTCTTTTGAATATCCCCAGAGAAAAAAGTTAAATTACATGATCGTGGCAGCCAATTTACATCGCTATAACGTGAGATAACATGGCCATTGAATTTCTCGCGCAAAAGAGCCATTGTTTCGTTGGCTGTGTGGCAAGTAGCATCATTCTGTTGGAACCACAAATCGTCCAGGTTCATAACCTCAATTTTCGTTATCATCTCGCAAGAGTAAACACCATTCACGGTAACTGCTTGTCGGTCCTCATTTTCGAATATGTACGGCCCGATGACACCGCCAGCTCATAAACCGCAACAAACGGTCACTCTTTGTGGATGCATCGGCTTTTCAACAATTAATCGTGGATTATCATTTGCCCAAATGCGGCAATTCTGCTTTTTAACGAATCCACTGAGGTTCAAGTGTACCTCGTCGCTGAAGATGATTTTCTTTGTAAAGTCCCTATTCCCTTCTGTCTGTTCAACCAACCATTCGGCGTATTGCCGATGCTTGAAATGGTCAGTAGGCTTCAGCTCTTGAGTCAATTGGACCTTAAAAGCGTGTTAATTGAAATCTTTATTCAAAATTCGCATCAGTGATGTTCGTGAGATGTCCAGAAGTTTGGCACGATGACAAGTCGAGGTTGACGATTTTTCTGCCACACGATCGCGAGCAACAGCAATGTTTTCCCAAAAAGGAACTAAGCGAGCATGCACAAGTGATTTCATATTTTCTACAGCCCCAGTTTGCTGAAATTTGCACACAATTCTCCCGATCGTGGACACATTTGGTCGATTATGCTGACCAAAAAAATCACGAAGTGCACGAAATGCATTTTGATTTGAACGCCCAATTTTGTAAAAGGCCTTAATGACCTGAACTTGCTGGTCAATTGTGTACCTCTCTTTGTTTGAATTTATCAAACACTGAAACAAAGAAATGTCAAATTAAGTTGAGCGAAAAACTTGACAATTAACATCGTGCATTATGGTTGGACCATCCTTTATTTGCCTGGATTATTTATCAGGCTTTAAGAGCATATATATAGCGAAGAAAGTGGTAGTGTTTGGTTATGCAATCTGGTCAAATCTTTTTGCGGTTAAAGTGGTGATAAAAGTGTGGGTGCGTGGTATAGGGACTTCAAATTAGCGTCAAAGAAATGCAGCAGATTTAAAGGAAGCCCTTAGTTTTAGACTTTTTCGTGGGGGTTTTATACAAAGTAAATTCTGGTCAGTCTCATTCTCATTTGGGTGGCTCGGTATGATAAATGGTGCCCACGCCCTTCTCCGGGTGAATTGATTGGAACCAGAGAGCCCCACAGGAAGGAGCTGGTAGCAAAATCGCAAGGGAAGGAGCTGGTTGCAAGTCGGCTAATAAATAAATGAGCCTTTAGATGCTAAATTAGAAATTTAGTTTAAGAAATGACCGATTTTGCATTTATTAGCAAACGTGTGCAAAAACATGATATACAAGATTTTTTTACGTTTAAAGATCAACTGTTAAAAAATCTAGATCATATAAAAATATTTTTAAAAATCTGGTTTTTTCTTTATTCCCCTCACAAAACCGGGTACTTTATGACTCAGGGCTATAAATCGGGCGTACTGTGATCAAAGCGTAGGTTTAATTTCCTTTCTAGTTTCTAACGGTTAAAAATAAAATTGTATTACAGTTCGAAGATTATTCCTTATTATTTTTTATGTGTAACTTGAATTTGCTCATAATTTTATTAATACGAGTATGAATGCAATGCAATTAATTTTAAATTCATATACGTGACCAATTCAATTAACATAACATTCTGGAAACTACCAACGCTTGACTCAGTCTCTTCATGATTACAAGTAATTAATTAGACTTCATATTACTCAGAATGAATAATACCGTCACCAAATGTTCCTGCATTCTTGGCTTCCTAAACAATGAGAAACTTCCATTGCCGATAAGTATTTAGTACAGTTCGTGTTAGAACTTTCACTATAATAAATTCAACTAATTAAATAGGAAAAGTGCAATTGTATTTTCTCACTTGCCTCCCTTTTAGGTTTATGTAAATGTTACTTTGCATTTAAAACTTATGTTCGTGATGTTTTTCATTAATCGAAACATTAGATTACACTTTTGTCAAGCAAAGGCAGTGCACAACTCAAAATAAAATAACTTTTTCGAGGGAAGTGAGAAAGGATATATGTCGTATGGTCGGTAGCAAACTTGCTCCTAGTGGTTAATGAGGCAGGATTCTTGTTATGGAAAAATTTGAATCACCAATCATCTATTTATGTTTGGTAGCTATGGTTGTTATGCATAGGTGATGCAACTAGAAACTAATTTTTATGGTAAACTAACATTTGTTTGCAACTTTGTTCACGTGGCTCGTGAGCAAGCCACATACAGTTGGCTGTCGAAAATAAAAATTATAATGTAACTCAAAACCAGCCGCCTCTAAGCTTCATTCCTGGGAGTTGTTTAACGTGATTGCGAAGCAAATAACTACTGAAAATTGTGTGCACTATCCACTAGCATTTGTAGTCTGTGTGGTCTAGTGGTAAGAGCATGAACACATAAGCCGAAGGTCCCAGGCTCAAATCTCGTTAGGAGCAACATGATTTAGTACACGGTATTTTCCGGACGGACTATGAGTGTTTACTCAGTGGTGGTATGTACTGATCTTATCAGATCATATCAAAGCTGAGCAGGCACACGGGATCATGGTTCTGACCGAACCGACTTCCGAAAAAATCAATACGGTTATGAAAATGAGATACTCTAACTATCTCTAAACGAAGGCCTGAGAGGGGCTGTAGTGCTCATAAGTCGCTATACATAGGAAGCCATAAGCCAAAATACACGAGAGAACCTAGGCAAGCTTTCACCAAGTCCTATCATAAGTTTTTGTTACATTATCAATAGTCTTCAATTACGTTCAACAGCATCCCCATCGGCCCTTCTGGTCTACTAGAAATAGAATAAAATTATTCTGTACAAATAAACAGTAAAATTCATTCTAAAGTGGTGACCCCCAAAGTAGAACCAACATGGTGCTCGGATGAGATGATGCTGTGCGCAACGCCCCGCTGCACAGCTCAGAGCTCTTGCTCAACCAGGAGCGGCAGCCGTTATCGCTGGCGCACAGCAAGCCAGCATCGGCAAGTCAACAGTTCAACCAACAGCAGCCACTAGCTCAACAGTGTCGACTAGTGCAAGCTGCCATCATTCTGGTGCGCTAGCCCGGAACTAAGGTTCTCCCATGTTGAGTCCCAATTCCAAGTGCATCAGATCATAAGAGGCTCTACCAGGTATGACCTCACGGACTTTTCTTTGGACCACGACACAGTTGGCAGACATCATCCACACGCCGCCGGAGCTGGCAAATACAGCACAGATTCCCCCACACCCAGCTACACGAGCTCCTCACAGTCATCGAGCTTGGAGACATACGGCTGTCGCAGTTGCTGCATCACATCCGGTCCCTTGCTAGGACGCGAGTAAGTGAAGAGTGGGTCAAATAGCTTGACTTCCTGCCATAGTAGACGCGCACATGCTGCTTTTGATCAAAAAACAGATACTGGAGAAGTTTGCCGCAGTTGTAGACGAGGCACACGACATAGATCTGGCAGTCATGGCCACGTCTATAGAGGCAACCATGAGCTCCACGACACCTTCATCTAGTATCTCCTCTGCTCGCAGTTCCCAAGACCAGATCGTGGTTGAGCTGGCCGCTCTGCGCTTAGCGATGGCGCAGTTGACCAGTTTGACCTACGAGGCACTTCAACAACTATTCACCAGTGCCAACATGCAGCATGGGTGCTCCTCGTCACGACACGTTCGCCAAGGAAGGGTAAGCCACACCGCTCCAGGGCGCAAATACATACGGGATATTGCTGGTATCACACTAAACACCGAACTTTAGCAATATGATGCAAATAGAACTGCACATTTCCAGCTGAGGGCACTTCTACTGGACGCTCAGAAAACTAAGATTGCCAGCGCTGTACTCAGTGAACACAGTCTCGGGCTGCATCACTAAAGCTCGTTTTCTGGCGGATTCCAGCTCTCCATTATTCTCGTGTTACAGGCAGCCAATGGTATGCCAATCGTCACCTTCAGCACCCAGCAACTCTCGCTTGACTTTGAGTTACGCCACCCATTCCGCTGGCCTTCCGTTATCGCAGACATTCAGACAGCTGTCCTAGAAACCGACGCATTAAACTATCACGTCTGCTTATCAAATTACGAGATTGACGTCCCTTAGATGACCACCCTAGCCTCTCTACAGTCTGTGTCCTGGGTCCAGCTCCATCAGTGCATAGCATCAGCGCGGTGGCCAAACCATCTACATTGAAAGGCACTACTGGAGGAATATATAAGCAGATCATCGTAAAACACGCAAACAGACTTTCCCAAACCTGCTAACTCCTTACAGTTGAGACGTTTCCTTGGGATGCTCAACTTCTATCTTCACTGCACACCACATGGCACTGAGTTACAAGCACCACTTTCAGAGCAGCTGAAAGGCTATAGTACCAAGAGATCGCAATTCACTTGGACACCCGAAGCTGAAGCTTCTTCTGGAAGCTGCAAGCAAAGCATCGCTACAGCAACTACAGCAGTATCCCTTTCACCCTCGCAACAGTTGGCACTCCGTACTGATGCATCCAACACCAGCATTGGTGCAACCTTGAACCAGCAACGGGACGACGGTACTTGGACACCCCTTTGATTTTTCTCGAGGAAGTTATCCGAGACCGAGCAGCGCTACTCCAGCTACGACCGCAAGCTTTTGGCAGTCTTCACTGCAACCAAATTTTTTCCAGCGAATTCTGGAGGAGAGGCACTTCACCGTCTAACTAACCATTGACCACTCATCTTTGCCCTGACAAAACGTTCCACAGGTGACTAGTTGCCGCACCTCCTGGCGAGCCTCCACTTCAAGGTGCATCAGTTGGTTTTGGACGACTAATTTGTGCACTACATACATCGAGTTTAACGGTGTTATTAAGCCCTAGAAGACTTCTTTGACTCATTACCCACAAACAACATTAAAATAATACTTATTAGTGACAATAATGGCCAATGCCTAATTAATTTTGCATGAGGCAGAATTTGATGGTGTACATTCGACATTTTTTCACACCGACACATTCACAAGATGACATGGGCATAATCAGGCGGCGATTTCTTTAACCAAATCTACCATATGCTCATTCAACAAAGTTCGCCGATTAGCTTACTGTACGTTCGAACTTTTCTGAGAGCAAATTTGGACTGGTTAAATCAATGCTTCCCCCGCAGGGGGAATGCCGGTCGACGAGAGCACTCATGGAGGCTAGTATTATTTGGGGAGTTCCGCCCCCACGTACCCGGGGAAATTGCCGCAGGGGGAATGCCGGTCGATAAGAACACTCTTGGAGGCTAGCATTCTTTGTGGAGCGCCACCCCCACGGACCCGAGGATATGGGGGGCGCCGTGAGGTTCCCTCTTAGGATGACAGGTAACGACTCTGATTGGGTCTGGATTACGCTTTGGACAACGAACTGGAATTGACGCTTTGAGCTGGCGGATGTGATGGTTTGGAACTAGTGGCTTTGCACAGTAGCGCCGAGGTGACACTCTTGTGTGAACGGCTCCAATTCAACTATCATACCGTCTCCGTCCCCGTAAAACCTTGGCAGGCCTCGGAGTACGTTCGAAGTTCGCAACATTGTGTTGGTGGTGTAGGTTCGGTTGAGACGGACTCCCAATAAGCGTTGGTCTGGCTCTGAGCACTTGTATCCATAAGGGCTTGTGCCAACCCTCGCATGGCCTCCCTGCTCTGCAAAGATAACCATGGGACCACAAAGGCGACTACTCACACGAACAGAGACAGTGACTCCGAGGGGGGACCCAATAAAACTGGAGCAAACAAAATCAAAAGAACAAAAACATCCAAAAAAAGAAATAAATAATAACAACGACGACGCAACCAGCGGTTGCAGCCACGATGTCAACAGTACATCGAGAGCTGCACTAACCACGACAAAAACGAAGACTAACACAATGACAGTGAAGGCAGACGAAAAACGGAGAATAGCAAACGTCTGGTTCAGACTGAAATTCCTGCGGCGTTCGGGCGCAGCAAAAAAATGATGCGAACGCCAGAGCGTCCTATTAAGGAAAAGCGGGAAACTCTGCAGGACCCTTCAGGCGTTCGAGTCTCGGAGGATAACATAAAGAGCACCGAAAATTCGATTGTCACTGCTGCGATCGTTACCGAAGCGACCGATGCAAGGGTCGCAAATCCCAACATTGCAACAAAAAATCCAGAAGCCAACGAGGAGATTACGGTACAAAAAGCAACAAGTGAAAAGACACCGCGTGATTGCAACGCCAACGTCGAAAATGTGGCGGGAATACCGCACTCGGAAACGGAACGCAATAGCCTCTCCCAAGGATGGTTGCAAGGTGCAATTGCGGCCCAGCAATACGAAGAAGAAAGGCTACTCCGAAAACCGGGAGATGTTCTGAAAGAATACAATCTACATGCGACTCCCCAAAAATCAGGGCAGCAGCAAAGGTGGGGCTCCTTCAACTAGAGGAGCTCCTAGGTCGTAATGGGCACCATCGAAGGAGCTAGTTAAAGGCCGAAAACAAACAGAACGCTAAAGAGGCTCTTGGAGTGAAACCTTAAGGTGACATGCAGATAGCTCCACCATTAAAAGTCAATAAAAGAATGACGTCTAGCCCAATCGAAGACGATCGGGATAAAAGAAGGAAGGAAGAGGCACTTGATGGGCATGGAGCACCAGATCACGGGTTCCAGGTAGTGCTTACAAAAGGAGTGAAGAAAGCCGCTAAGAAACTCCTTCAGAATGTGCCAGAAAGTAAAGTTCGCACGGACGCCCAATGAGAAAAAGGACCTGACGACGACCCTGGCAGCAGGCACTGCTCGTAAAGACCCAAGATGGCCGATCCTACGAGGAGGTACTGCGGGACATCAGGGGAAACGTAAGGCCCGAAGACATCAATACTACCATTAAAGCAAAAGCGCAACCATAGCCCCGCTTGAGCCGATGGCAACGACCGAAATACGAGACATTGACTGTGTGACGGATCTGGCTGAGGTAGAAGAGGCCATCAAAAGGGAGTTGCCTAGCGTGGGAAGGATCAAAGTGAGGCTGACACCAGAAAACAACAGGGCACAACGCATGACCATAGTTTACTTGACCGAAAAGGACGCCGAACAATTCCTGAACAAGGGCAAAGTACAAATAGGGTGGAATGTCTGTAGGATACGGCGAAGAGCAACGCCTCTTCAATGTTTCAAGTGCCTTGGCTATGGGCACGCCACACAAGTATGCAAAGGACCCGATTAGAGTTCCCTATGTTACAAATGCGGTGAAATGGGACATAAAAGAAAAGAATGTACGAAGGAGGCACACTGTATTCTTTGCAAGGATGCTGATCCAAAACCTGACTTTGAACACCTCTTGGGATCAGGAAAATGCTGGGTGTTCTAGGAAGCCCTAGCCAAGGCAAAATCAGAGCTCCGATGAACCGCATCCTGCAGCTAAGCCTACACCGCAGATCAGCCGACCAAAATCCGCTTGAGCAGTTTGCAAGGGACATGAAAGCCGACTTCTTGCTGCTGAGTGAGCAACACCATAATAAAAGTCCTGCATTATGGTATTCTGATGAAACTGGTACTGCCGCCATCTGGGTTCGGAACAATGACTTTCAAGCGGAGAGTTGTGGATGGGGGGATGGTTTCATGAGGGTTCGGTGCTCAGGGACCATCTTTAGTGTGTACCTAACGCTGAACGAATCGATATCATCTTTCCAAACCAACCTTCAGGCTTTGGAGGGCGCTGTCTCAAACGCAGAGGGCAAAGTGTTCGTTCAGGGCAGCTTCAACGCTGAAACAATTGAATGGGGTATGCCTCAGACAGATCCGCGGGGAAAACGAACCATAGAAATGGCGGCCAGGACGGCCCTCGTCGTACTGAACTCCGGAAATACACCGACTTTCCGCCGTATTGGCTGTGAGGATTCCTTAGTACGGAGGATACACAACTGGGACTCTGGTGAACTCTACTATGAGCATCATCATGACTACTTGCTGCGCTTCTATTGCTCGTCAAAGACCCTGGTACGGCAAGCCCTCAGTGTACTGGTGGTCTACTGAAATCGCTGAAAAGCGAAGGGAGTGTCACAAGCTTCGACGTGAGGCTCAACGGGCGCGGAACGGTGACGAGGCATGCAAGCAGGTGGCAGCACATAAGTCGGCCAGGAAATGCCTTCGCAAACTGATCAATAGTAGCAAGGCTCGCTGCTGGCAAAACAAAGTGGACAGTGTGAACAAGGATCCGTAGGGCCTTGGCTACAAGCTGATTATGCGGAAGCTTGGTGCCCTACGGAAGCCTTGTATACATGACGCGGAAAGGATGCACGCGACAGTGCGGGGACTCTTCCCCGCCCATCCCGTCCGTGTTGACGCTGTCCATGGTGAAACAGCAGTCGAGTGCCCACTCTTCATACAGCTCGAACTGGAGGAGGCAGTCCTTTCATTGAAAGCGAGGAAGGCTCCAGGTCCAGATGGTGTTCCGGCTAAGGTGTTGCAGCTCGTCTATCACCATTGGCCTGACTTGCTGCTCAGCACATTCAACGCTTGCCTACGGGACAGGGTTTTCCCGGTACGATGACAGAAGCCTGCTCTATGACATGACACAGGGCCAACAAAGGATGGAAATTACATCGGATGTTGCTCAGAGATCTATCATTGGTCCGGAATTGTGGAACGTGTCTTGCGACGGGCTACTGAGACTTGAGATACCAGATGAGTCGTGCTTGGTCGGGTATGCGGATGATGTTGCGGCTCTGGTTGCTGGACGCACCGTTGAACAAGCACAACTTAGGCTAGGTATGCTAATGCGCCAAGAGAGGGACTGGATGACTGCTTGCGGGCTCAGTTTAGCACTGGAGAAAACCGAAGTGGTCATCTTGACAAAAAAGAGAGTCAGTGGTCATCTTGACAAAAAGAGAAAGTAAGGATGATCAGCATTGGCAACTAACGAATCAAATCAAAGTCAGCGGTGAAGTACCTGGGGCTACTGATCGACTCGAAGATAAGTTTCTCTGAGCAAATCAAGGCAACGGCTGAGAAGGCTTCTTCGGGAATATTGGCTCTGAGGCGACTTATGGCCAACGTAGGGGGACCCAGCCCATCAAGAAGACGCCTCTTGATGAGTGCTGTAGGGTCAGTGCTACTGTACGGAGCAGAGATATGGGGCGACGCTCTCAGCAAGGAGGTATGCCGAAACCGTTTGGCAAGGGTACAGAGAAGAGGAGCACTGAGGATTGCATCTTCGTATCCAACAGTCTCTGACTCGGCGGTGAGAGTTATTACAGGTGTGATACCTGTCGCCCTCCTTGCTAGAGAGCGCCGCGCTATTTACTAGCGCCGAAACGAGGATGCAAGGGAAATGGTTGTCCGCGAGGAGAGACAGCGCTCGCTCAACGATTGGCAGCAGTCTTGGATCAATTGCACAAAGAGGAGGTGGACTGCGTGCCTCATATCGGATGTGAGACCGTGGCTAAATCGAAGGCATGGTGAGACTGACTTCTATCTGACCCAGCTTTTGAGCGGGCATGGGTGTTTTCAGTCTTACCTATATAAGATCGGTAAGTCACGGTCTCCCGATTGTCGGTTTTGCCCAGGAGAGTGGGACAATGCCTGTCACACATGTTTTGCCTGTACCAAATGGGCCAGGCTGCGAAGGGACCTCTACAGGGATACGGGAGAGCTCACCCCGGATAACATAGTTGCGGTAATGCTCGAATCAGTTGACAAATGGAACCAGGTGACACATTATGCTTAGGCAGTCCTAAAAGATCCATGGTACTCACAGCAGCCGGGGGCGCTGGGGCTGGGGGATCGCTCTTCTGGCATTTCCTCTTCCCCTCTCCCCTTCCGCTAGGAAAGGGACTCCCCAGCTTGAGGGCGCCCCACGGCATAACAAAATGAGAACTTTCCTGAAGTAATGTGTCAAACGGTTCCAGGCTGGGTTCTCAGGTTGGCAGGGGAGGTGTTTAGTAGGTAGTCCAGTCGTGCATTGGAGTCCCACATGCTGTGCATAAATAGCATTCACCTCCCTACCACAAAAAAAAATATCATTGTTTCAATGTCACCTGTCAAACGCTTTAAACAGGAAAACCAGCTGTCTACAAAAGTTTGAGCTACAAACAGCATCAGTCGCAAAAGATTTTTATGACTCTTTTGAAACCTAATTATCTCTTATTCTACAGAACATGTCAGAAAGGACAAGCAACGAATTATGGATGGCGGTGAAGGGAGGGTTAAACCAGCAGTAAAACGATCAATTGGGTATTTAGACCGGCGCAGAAGAAATTACTGGCTTAATGATGAATACCAGATTGCTTTAGATTGGACATATTTAGCCCACAAAGAATATCTGCATCGAAATACAAGGATGAAGAGAGAAATCTAAGAGAACGTCTGATGAATCGCAAGTAAAATAACAAAAAGTAAGGGAAGTATTGCGACGATTAATTAAGGTCTCAAATGAAAGCCTTGTGGATAACTCATCAAAATATACCTAGAAAGTAGTAAAAAGTCTACAGGAAGTATACACCACACTTTGTGAAGATTGAAGTCGTATGATTACGGAGAAATGAGCTACGTATTTCAAAGAGCTTCTCAATTTATTTCAAAGCTCAAAAGCTTTGAAACTGGTCAGAATATTCGATGAGTCAACATTAGTTTCTCCAACCCTTTGGAAAAATTAGTTCCCTAATAAAAAGCCAAAAAATGTATAAAGTATCGGCCTTTTATGAGATTTTAGCAGAACCTACAAAACATGGCAGTACGGTCACATCAAAAAATACATGCAAGTTAACCCAGCATATCTGAAATCAAGGGCAAATGCTACCAAGGTGTGAAAATTAAGTAATGAGACTGATTCCATGAAAGCCGTATATTTAGAAATTATTCTACACCTCTGCCATCCCCTTCAAAGTTGTCCTATTGGACAGCTGTACAACAATTTTAGCGCGTTTTCCATGCTTCGTAACATTTCTGAAACGCTTCGACTGGGATATCTGCGAGTATCCTCGTCATGGCCGCCTGGATATCCGTAATCGACTCAAAATGGGTTCCTTTGTCCAACGATATTGTTCTAGGGAACAAAAAAAGTCACAGGGAGATATATCGAGCGAATAAGGTGGCTGTTGCAATACGGCGATCCCTTTAGAGGTCAAAAACTGGGATACGCTGAGGACGGTGTGGTGTGGTTCTTTGAAACCATCTTCGCGCACAACTGTTTCATCCCAAAATCGTCGGTTAAAATTTGTCTGACTGTTTCATGGTTCCTACCCAGTTGCAAGGCCAGCATTTGAACTGTTAAACGCCGATCTTCACGAATTAGGGCGCGCACACACTGCGCATTCTCGTCAGTCCACACCTCAACTGGTCTACCGCTCCGCACCTCGTCTTTCACGCTTTCAAGCCCCTCCCTAAACTCTTTATGCCATCGAAACACCTGGGCACGACTAAAAGCACTATCACCATGCACTTTTACAATCTTAGCGTACGTTCCCGAAGCGGTTTTGCCCAATCTGGCGCAAAATTTTATCGCGACGCGTTGCTTTTAATTTCGTTTCTCCATTTTCGTGACGAGCACCACCAACACACGTCTACTCAACAAGACACAGCAGGCGAACTTAACAAGCTACCAAAACCTTAGGAGCAAGACTTTGCTTATGTTATTGAAAGATTTCTATTTCACAGTGAAAGGACATTTCTATTTCACAGTGTAAATAAAGGGTAGCTTAAACATTTATTAAGGAGGTTAAAGGATGCGTACAGTATTTATTTGTCTGAATAGTGAAGCGATTGCACATAAGCACACTAATTAATCAATGAGCAAAAGAATACAAATATCAATTATCAAATTATAAGGTTAATGGAGACGATTCGGATTTTCTGCAAACATACAGGCATAAACCAAGCGAGAGCGTACCTCAAAGACCAAACCGTGCAGTTTCAAAATTATTCATTCTGGCTAATTGCTTACAACCTTTTTAAACTTTACTACGATGTGTCCTCATCTTCAAAGAGATTTCACGAAAACATATAACAAGACGAGCATGAATTGTGGAAGAAATCATCTTATTTACATTCAATAGAATTCCATCCACTAACGTTATAGAATTTCCACTCCACTATGTTTTTTCTCAACAGCACTGCTGCTCGTAGTTTGCTATACTTCTTTGCGTAAAAGGACTCAACATGTGTGTATAAAGTTCTGAACTGTAAAGCCTCATCTCACTATAGTATTAGTGAAAAGACGATATAGAGAATATGTGTTGATTATTCCTACTTTTCGTTGCGACTAGATTTTATCTAGATACGAGTATGTTTCTACTAGTGAAAGAAAACTAGATTCGTTCAATGTCAGGAAATGGCATGGTAACAGTTCAAAGAAAATGGCAACTTCACACCGTTTACATTAAGTGAATGGACCAATCAAACAGATTGACTCCCTGAAAAGTACTAACCATAAAATTCAGGTTGAATTGACTTGAAGCAGATGGAGATGGTACAGGGTTGAGCAAGGAAGTCTGCATTGACATAGGAAGAAATAAGGTGATCCGTAGTTGGAGAAAGTCAATAGATAAATTACAGGAAATTGAATGTTGATTTGTAACTTTTAACTGAATGAAAATATAGTTCAATAACGACTGATAGGGAAACTTTGATTGGGCATATTGAATGGGTCAATATTGAGGATGTAAAAAAAATATTTCCTTGAAAAAGTTTTCGGAGCTCAAACCTAGCTATCTTGGTAAAAGGAACATTTCTACAAATATTTAGACCAAATGCCTTTGGGATCTTTAGCAAGTAGTTTTCATAGTACCTAAATTTTAGTTTTGGTTTTCAAGGAAATTAATTTTGGAGGCCAAGGTACGGCTAGGACTGTCATGCCAGGGATGATGATGAAGTTTTATAAAACCATTGATTATGCCAGATTTTTAACATAAATTAGTGAATTTCTTTAAGCAAAAAAAAACCTGGGTAAGTATTACTCTCCAGATTTTGAGATGTTTTGGCTGGTCCTATGAACCCGGAAAGCTCATCCGAAAATGGGTGAAGTCACCCCAATTAGGCCGCCAATCGAGAACGCAGCTGGCCAGAATGAATTGCTCAAAACTTAATGGATGCACTACATGCACGGTACTTGGATTAAGTCAACGATACCAGTACTCCATACACCACCGCGTTCACTGCTTTGGCTCTAACGAGAATTTAGCCCGTTTACAGTCCTCCTGGAATAGAAATCGGCTTTCTTCTGTATACTCCTAAAAAATAAATTTAAACACTATGAAGGGCATAACTTCTGATAATCACTGATATGGTTCGCCTGCTGCGCGTTTGCATGCGAAAGTTGAACACCAAGAACCAATATGCGCACTATCGTTTATGTATGGAGAGCCCATACAAATTGCAATCTTATAGCCAATATCATACCATCTGAATGGACTAACCTAGAGGTAGTTGCAAACAAGATCGCGACCTATTTCAACATTCTTCTTCTTCTTCTTCTTAGCACTACAGCCCCTCTTAGGCCTTCGCTTACTGCAAATAGCGCCTCCAACTATCTCGGTCTATTGGCCGCATCCTCCAATTCCTAAATGCGAGCTGCGATGAACTGTCTTCGACGACCAAGTCAGACCAGCGTTTCCTCGGTTTCCTTACTGGCCTCCGGCCATCAGTTCTCCCAACGAATACCTTCTTGGGTATCCGTCACTCGTCCATACAATTCATGCTGCCAGCCGATTGTAGCTTCCGCAGCCTTACAATCGTTGAGATCTCCGATTTGTCAAAAACTTCATACAGCTCATAGTTGTATCGAATTCGCCATTGATCGCCGTCTAGCTTCGCTCCGATTATTCGCCTTAGGACCCGTTACTCACAGGCGTTCAATATATTTGCGGATGCTTGAGTTAGGGTCCATGTTTTACATCCATAGCATAACACAGGTCTTATCACAGATTTGTATACTCGGAGCTTTGTTTTCCTGTGTATGCAGCTGGTCTTCAAGATCGTCAAAACTGAATAAAATATTTTATTTGTGAGCTGTATTCTTCGGCGTATTTTGTCTCTTTCATTATCGTTCCTCGTTATTTTGGCGCCCAAACACACAAATTTGCTTAAATTATCGATACTGTATTCGCTAAGAGTGATATTTTGAGTATTTGAGGTATTTTTCACGATCGTATCAAGAGTTTTGTTTTCATTGATTTGTAGCGCTATTAGTTTTGCTTTGCTGTCAAGTTTCAGGAAAAGTTCTTTGGCAATTGTTAATGACCATCAAAAAATGTTCATGTTGTCTCCATAGGCTACTACTTGGCTCGACTTCTGTAGTAATGTACATCCCGTATCGGCAAGTAGCTTCCTTATGACGTATCCAGAGCCAAGTTGAACAGTAATGGGGCCCGCCGATCTCCCTGCCTAGTCCGATATTTGTGTCAAAGGCATCGCTGAGTTGGTTATTGATGCGGACTTGGAAGGTCGTCGACGTCATAATCATTTTGGTAAGACGGACTAGTTTAACTAGAACGCCAAAGCAAAGCATTATTTGGTACAGTACGTTACAATCAATAGTGTCGTATGCTTGCTTAAAGTCAACGAAAATTTGGTAGACGTCTATGTTGAACTCCCAGCATTTTTCAAGTACCTGCTTGACTGTGAACCATTGGCCTATCGTCGATC
This sequence comes from Odontomyia ornata, assembly GCA_963969285.1. NCBI lineage: Eukaryota > Metazoa > Arthropoda > Insecta > Diptera > Stratiomyidae > Odontomyia > Odontomyia ornata. Next base: position 38,572,540 of record OZ017741.1, read on the forward strand.
TCCCTGCTCTAAAAACAACTTGATACTCCCCAATAATACTGTTGGCGCATGATCCAATTTTATTTTCTGAGACTTTTGAAAATATTTTGTACGCCGTATGTCTCTATAATTTTCGCACTGTAGCTTTCCTCATTTTTGTGGATAGGGAATAAAATTGATTGGTCTCACTCTTTCGGCATATGTTCTTGTTGCCAAATTTGCTGGATGACTTTGTGAGTAGCTTAATGAACTCTACTGCCAGCATATCTGATGGGCTCCACTGGAATCACATTGATGCCCTGCACTTTATTATTCTATGGGCTTTTGATGATAGAACAAACTTCACCTAGAGTTATAGGAGCCAATGGAAGCCCTCCGTAGACATCTATAGACTCCGATATTCTGGAGCTGTGCGGAGGATTCAGGAGCTTCTTGAAATATGAGCCGCATCTTTCCTTAACCTTAATTTCATCAGCAATTATATTGCCAATATTATAACAACAGACACCCACCCACGTTTCAGGCTTTTCAATACTTTGTATACTTGTCTTGTTTTGTTTTTTGCTTGGCTAACACTCATACTTTTCAATTGGTCGTCTTTTTTTTTTCTTTCCTTAATCGTAATTATCTTATTCGCTACTCTTCCAAGATTTTCGTAGTGTTCTCTCTTTGTTCTGGTTTTCTACCTACATGCTCTTTGTACGCCTGATTATTTTTATCTAACGCATTCTGGCACTCATCATCGAACCAATCATTCCTTTTGCGCCAGGTTTGATGTCTGATCGTCTGTTCTGCCACGGTTTTAATAGCCGTTGTAGCCATTGAGCACTGTCAGGAAGAAAGGCTAATCCGAATAGCAGAAAGCTTCTAAAGAGAGTTAAATCTGAATGTGACTCGCAAAAAACAAGGTATGGTAGGCCGGGGGTTTAGCAGTATACATTCAACTTTCTCTGGGTTGACGTGAAGTCCACTTTCATCTGGTACGTACCGCATGTACTACAACTCTGGCCTACAGAACTTAAATTCTACTCACGATACTCAAGCTTTGGCCCTAAAATGTGGTCTAAAAATTGTTGCCGCGCCACAGGAGTATTATGCGATCCAAAAGGAAGTCTATCGTCATCCCCCATCCTCTTCCTCAACTTCCCGAAGTTAAGCAGCGTTTTTGATATATTCTCCACTTTGGATAAACTGATTATTCTTCTCAATGAATATTTGGTTCACTTACTGGCAGATTCCCAAGGCTGACCAATCTAAGCCATTTAATGCGTTTCCTGTACCTGGTCAGGTTTTGTTCTATTTCAACCAAATGCTTTTTGGGTTGCATAATCCATTGAATATTAGGGCTGAAACTTAAACCTTTTCTTTTTTTGGACCACGTGATAATAGTGACCGGAGACTTTGAGAAACACCTGGAAATTCTTTAGGTGGTATTATCACAGCTGCAGTAGGCTAGACTATGGGTATTATGTGAAAAATTCAAGTTCTTTTATCTGCAGTTGAAGTAATTGGGGTAAGTAGTTGATGAAAGTGGACTTCACGTCAACCCAGAGAAAGTTGAATATACACTCTGAAAAATACTCTCATTTAAATTGCCCGCGTTGAGTATTTTTAAGTATTTGAAGTTTTTGTATGTTAGTAGGACTGTCCGTAATTTATATGCCAAACACGAGCGTGGTCTGTCAACTAGTTTGTTTAGGACAGCTGTTGAAACCAGTGGAAAAAAATATTGAACAAAGAGTTTGTCTCAAATTTTGTGTTTTGAACAAAATTTCGTGTGCTGACTCGTTGCGAATGCTGGAAAAGGCTTATAGAGACTCTATTTTATCGAAAACTCAACTGTAGGAATGGTACAAAGCCTTTGAAAATGGTCGGGAGATCGTCGCAGATTTGCCTCGTTCAGGACGACCGTCGACTTTTTCAACCAACGATAGCGTCGAAAAAACAAGGAAATTGTGCTCGAAAATCGTCATGCCAGTGTTAGAGAGATAGTTTGTAATCTCAAAATCTCTCGTAAAGCCGCTCGTTTGATTTTGGTGATCCGATCGGGCATGCAGCGCGTCGCCGCTCGGCTCGTTCCATTAGAGCTGAGTTTTCTTCAAAAACAGTACCGGATGCAGGTAGCTGCAGACATGCTGGATCGTGCAAATTCTGATCACACGTTCATGGGACGGATCATAACTAGTGACGAGACATGGGTCTATGAATACGGCACACTAACTAGCCAACAATCATCGGAATGGTTGGGAAAAAATGAGCCAAAATCCAAAAAAAAACTCGCAAAAGTCGTTCAAAAATCAAGACGATGCTTATTGTTTTCTTCAATATTCATGCTGTCATTCATCATTAATTCGTTCCACAAGGTCAAACGGTTTATAAGGACTTCTATTTAACTGTTTTGAGATGTTTGCGTGAAAATATTTGCCGTAAACGGCTAGATATATGGCAAAACAATTCGTAGATTTTGCATGACGATAATGCACCATCTCATCGAGCCACAATTATTAACGATTTTAAGACCAAACACTCGATAAATACCATCAACCAGCCATCTCGTTCGCCTGATCAAGCTCCGTGTGACTTTTTCTTTTCTCCAGACTGAAATTACCGCCCCAGGGAACCAGATTTGACTCCGTAGACGCCATACAAGAAAATTCGCAGAAGGAACTGAAGGCCATCCCTGAAAGCACCTATAAAAAATGTTTCCATGATTGAATAAACATTGGCACATGTGTATCGCTTCAAATGGAGCATATTTTGAAGGAGATTCTATAAATATTGAAGAAGTTTAATATTTTTGCGTTTTATTTCAAATTTCCGGATACTTTTTCAACAGAGTGTATACTGCAAATCTTCCGGTCTACCAATGTGAAGGAGATTTGACAGTTTCTCGGAGTGGTCTGGTGGTACGGATGCCTTATTCCAGACTATACGATGTTAACAGCGCCATATACAAACATACTACACACAGACAGGACGTTTATTTGGACTTCATTGGTGGTATTTATGGTAGTCAAAAAATTCAGGTACTACTTGGAGGAATTGGGTCTTATGGTAATCAGTGACCATTACACCCTGGTATGGAGTAATAGCTTATATGCTGTCTATGGTCGAATATTTAAGGAAGATGCCTCTAGTCTTCCCCTGGGACAGGCGACTGCGATTGCTGTGACTAAACTAATGGCAAAAATGGTATCCATATGGTTTTGGGTTCCTCTGTTGGTGATCTGTGACAATTGCTGCGATTCAGGCCAAAAAAATCAGATGGCTTTATGAACAGGCATGGGAACAGTATCCTGTTTATACCATTTTATCATTCATCCAAGCAAATCTTAAGGAACGGATCAACTTATTCATCAAACAAATGCTAATAACGTATGTGGGAGATAGCCACTAGAAATGAGATTAACATTTTTCGAAAATTGGTTGTGCCTTGACCACGGGAAACACACCTAATTTCAGCAATTTCGGTTGGAAGATGGTGGTAACGTGGGAAGAGCCAACATCACCTCTCGATGAGAATATTTTATAGACTCCCAGAAAGTAAGTGGAGAAGCTTCAAGTAATGAGAGAGGAGTTTGTGGTATACGAGTAATTTGCGAAAGAGGCTTCCTCCATTTCAGCCCGATGATCTTACATGGAGGTGAAATTTTGATGTAACATTGCGTAAATGGTATGCATTCTAATAAAATTGAAGTCAACACTAAATTGAGTGCAGGTCCTAGTAGAGGGAGTAGACTTCATCAGCCAGTATGGGCTAGTGATTGCTTTAGGTAAGAACCAGTGGAATTTTTTAAGATGCTTAACATTGAAAAGGGTTCGACCAATTGACGTCAAGGGACCGATTGATGAAGTTAAATGCAAGGCGTAACATACTTTGCGACAGGAGCGATTTCACTCAATGAGGGAGGGTGGTAGGCTTACTGATCAGGTTGAACATCTCATTAAGACCATGACCACCACCCATCAAGAAAGATGCTATCCTGTTTCTCCAGTAATGTTGAAACATATAGACGCCGATTTAAAGACGATGTTGGACAAGATGATTGTGGGCCATCGTTTAGTCCATGGGCGTTGAAGATTCTCCTTGTGAAAGAGAAAGATCTTACCTTCGTTTTTTTGTCAACTACCGTATACTGAACAAAGTTACAAAACATGATTCTGTATGTATTGACTACCTTTGACAAATTGCGGGAGGCGAAATTCTTGTCCTTGCCAAGTGTCATTTTTGCCTATTGGCAAGTCCCAATAGCAGAGCAGTCCAGGTGGTTAACCCCATTATTTCCTATCCTCACCTGCCGGGATCACAATTTAACCTTTCTCCATAAAAACATATATTATGTCAGATGTAGGATTGAGATCGGCGTTTGCTTATTTTCATACGGATGGGAAAAGGTTGATATGCTACCTTAGTCATTTGATGTCTAGGACGAAGTCAAAGTATCCAATGACAGAAAAAGAATATCTAGGCATATTATGAGCAATCAAAAAACTTTGTCCTTTACCCCTTTTTGGGCATTTGCTTAGAGAAAGTTAGATTATCTCATTATTTTCCAGAACATGATATGGTCAGTACCACGGGGATTTGAACCAGAGACCTTTGGCTTACGCAGCTTGCTCTAACCGCTACACCACATGGACCACGCTCATATATTGAGGGAACGAGATTCCAAGTTGTTACGGATCACTATTCCTTAGTATGGTGACGGTTAGCAAGATGGGTAATACCTTTCAAGCAGTATCAGTACGAGACAGTACACCGGAAAAGAAAAGAGCGCGTTGTTCCAGATTGCTTGTCATGATTGTTGCTGGTCATGGGGGAGCTCACTGGAGTCTGTGACTGCTGGTACGAGGGCATGAAAGGCAAGACGAAGAGTTAGCTGGAGAAGTACTTGGACTGGAGAGTGAGTAACGGTGTACTCTGGAATCATTTGCCGCGTTGATGTCCAGAACTCGAAGGGACTGACGCGTGAAAAAGAGTGGCCCCAAAGGCTGAGAAGAAGTTTGCACTAGCACGTCGTCACAATGGGTCCACAAAAAGTTGCGTGTAAGCAAGCCAAACCCTGACCCCTTGCAGGAAAGTTTCTTTTTGCCGAGAATGAGATCAGACTCTTATCTATATGTGAGCTGGTGAAAAATGGGCTAAGCAAATAAGGTGTAGAGAATGTTTTTAGTAGAACTGATGTTATCCTGAAACGGTAAAGCAAAACAGACGTGGAAGATACTCTGTTTGGACCTCATTAGAATATTGTGATGTTCCAAGCATAGGCATGTTGTATCTCTGAACACTAACCCTATGTGAAACTATCTTTCCATCCATAGCCCTTCATAAGGAAATTAGCATCATTCTGAACACAGATGGCAGCAGTACCAATTTTTCCAGAGTATCATGATAACAAACTTTTGTTGTGATGTTGCTCCCTCAGCAGCAAAAAGTCGGGTTTCGTGGCCCAGCAAACAGCTTAAGCAGGTTTTGGTTATTTTAATGCAGTCTATATTTACTTGCAGGATACGGATTATTAAACTTACGTTATCACCTTAGGTAGAGTTTCCTGGAAAACTTGATGCTTTTCTGATCCTAAGACGTACTTAAAATCCAGTTTTTGATCAGCAGCGTTGTCTTTTATGTCCCATGTCAACATATTTATAACATAGAGAGCTTCAATTGGGTCCCTTGTATATCTGTGCGGTACGACCATAAAAAGACACATATTGCAGTGGAGGCATGCCACTCTTAGCCATATCCTGTAGATGACCCCCTCTGCTCACGGTTAGGTTGATTGTGGCCATGCATTTTCCTCTATTGTGTACTAACGTCAGCCCCACTTTGAACCTGTTTACGTTAGGAAGTAGTCTTTGTCCCTGATTTCGATCATTGCCATTAGCTCAAGTGAGGCTACAGTTGTCCTTCTACTGAAAAATTTCATAACTTCATCGCAGAGTACTTCCTTATTATTGGCCTCTGCTTCAAATTCTGCTGTTATGTGGCCAGATCAAGTAGGTCGTACTACTTCAATGGCAGTTTTTATGTCTTGGGGCCTAATACCTTCATGATCTCCCACAGCGTTTCGGCCATCCTTGGGCTTTACAACCATCGGGTTTTTTGTCATGTTTTTTTCATTTCTCCTTTATTTCAAGTACTTCTTTTTGTAGGGCGTATATGCCTCCCGTTGCTTTAATCCATCCCATTCTTTGTCAATTGGACTGGATATCATTTTTTGATAATATTCTACGCTGTATCTATCTGCGCTTCCTAGGTAGAAGTGAGCCTCAGCTCCTCTTGGGCTTTCCTGACTTCTTTAGCCTACTGCTCTTCTTTGGGCATCAATAAGCTCCCCCGGTAGTGCGCGATGCGGTGTATGGGTCCTTGTAACTCCAAAAGCCTGCTCTTTACACATTATCGTGATACCAACGCTTTGTTCCAAACCATTAATGTTAACAGCGCCACTTTCAAATTTACTCCGCAAGAACAGGAAGTTTATTAGGCCGGATCAATGTGAGTTGGTCTTCATGCATTGCAAAACGATGATGTATACGGCACTAATACTAACATGTTCTGATTTATCCTTACTGGACGGACCTTGAGCGGTAGCTCACGTCAAATTAATGATTCGTATCGTTACGGGAAACTTGCATGTTCTACATATTATGTGCGGGACACAAACCCTGTTCCACTGCATGTAACTACAGACGGAGGAGTCAAAAACAGAAAAGAATGTAAACAATTCTAGTGCAAGTTCTGATAACAATAAGCAAGAACATTTGGAGTGCCAACCAGGCAACGAAAAAACAGAACAAATTGCTTTACAAAAACAAGTAACTAAACTATTGGAAGCGAACATAAAAGTAAACAATGGAATAGCAGAAATTGAAGCAAAGTATTGATGTAAGACGTTGATATTTTGAATTTAAAATTATGTTCCTTTAACTTAATGCTACAACTGTCATTTGTCACTCTGTTAATTCCTGTCAAACTGCCTGTCAATAAACATTGTGTTATAACATTGGCTAATTAAAATCAAATTATTGTCTATAAAACAATAAAAAGGTTGCAGAACGTAGTTCAATTTGAGTGGACCAACGTTTTTTCAAGAAGATTGAGTAAAATAAATAGTGTTTTTCGTAGAGATTTTCTCGAAACCTGAAGGTGATAGTTGCTGGAGTTTCGGAGACTGACAATCATGGAATTTCAAGGTATTGAGAAGTTAAAAGGTTCGGAAAACTGGAATATTTGGAAGATCATATTGCCCAATTTACTGCGAGCAACTGAAGGAGCATACGAAGTGAGTATTGGAGAGTTGGTTTAACCAGTGCTGGTGGCTAATGCTAATGCAGCTGCGCATTGATGATCACAATGCGGCAATGAAAATTTGGGATAAGGCAGATCGCGCCGCTTGTCAAATAATCATCACGACAATTGATTCGAGTGTCATGACTTTGATCGTCACTTGTGAGACTGCTCATCAGATTTGGAACAAATTGCATGGCATTTATGAACAAAAACAAGGCAAGCCGTTCATTCAGTTCAGAAAGGAAAGAGTTTTTCACTTTTGACATGAATTTAACGGATGATATGATAAGTCATATTGCTAAACTTGAAGGTTTGATTCTACGCATGCAGCAGTTGAAAGTTAAGCCCGACGAGTCAGCTTTGATAGTCAAGTTGCTGGAAACGTTGCCTGACAGTTTTGAAAGTTTCAGGCAAGCTTGGTGGGCCAGGTTGGATGATCAGCAGACCCTCAATAACCTGATCAACGTGTTGACATCGATGAGCACAGGCGGAAACTTCAACAAGAAAAGGAGAACAATCTGACGGAACTGATGGCAATCAAGTTGAAAATCCAGTCCAAAGGTGTAGGTGGAAGTCAACAAGGTGCAAGTGGAAGTCAACAAGGTGCAGCTGGTAAGCAGGCTAAAGATTATGTCAAGACCAACCAGAATGGGAAGAAGTCGGCTTTCAAGTGCTACGGTTGTCACGGAACAGCTCATTTTAAAGGAGATTGTCCAAACAGGAAGAAGAAGAGTGATTGGACGTCTGAAAGTAAGGGTTCGTTTGCGTTCGTTAGCAAAGTGTTTAGTGCAGAAGGCAAGAACAAAGCTTGTATCATCGATTCTAGTGCGACAAACCACATGACCTGCAAGAAAGAGTGGTATTCATTCTTTGAGGCTTTCTCTACTCCAGCAGAGATTTATATCAGAAACAATTCTGTGATGAGTGCTTATGGAAGAGGAAATATTGACTTTGAGGCGCTTGTGAATAGTCGTTGGGCTTTTTGTCACATGGAAAACGTTCTGTATGTTCCGGAAGCTAGGAAAAATTTATTCTCGGTAACGCGTGCGCTGGACAAAGGTATGACTTTCAGCTCATTCTAGGATAGCTGAGAAATTCTGCTTGATGGTGTTGTCAAGGCTCAAGGTGTGCAATCTGGTCAGCTGTTCAAGATGATGCTCAAGGCCAAGGAACCGGACACTTACTGTATGAGTGAGGCTAATCTGTCGATCAAGGACTCTCTTCAAGTCTGGCATGAGCATTTAGGTCATCAGAATAAAAGACATGTTGTGAAGGTACTCAAGAATCACGGAATTGAAGCACAACAGGACGACGAATTCTGTGGATCGTGTGAAGAAGGTAAACAACAACGAGAACCGTTCAAGTCACGTCAACAGCCTACATCTATGCCAGGAGAAGTGATCCATGCTGATGTCGGTGTTTCACTTGGACAGAAGTCTATAACTGGTGCCAGGTACTTTGTCTGCTTCACGTGTGACTATTCAAGATTTCGTATGGTTTACTTCTTGAAGGAAAAATCTGAGGTGTTTGACAAGACCAAAGAAATGTTGCAGCTGGTGAAGACTCAACGATGTTGACCGGTAAAGGTGTTCCAGTGCGACGGAGGAACGGAATTTGACAACAAGAATATGCGAGAGCTCATGGATTCCGAAGGTACGAAGATGGTGATTACGAATCCTTATACGCCTCAGCAGAACGGTTGTGCTGAACAATATAGCCGGAAAATTGGTGAGCTAGCACTATCCATGCATGTTAGCAAGGATCTGCCGAAGTTTTTGTGGGCTGAAGCTGTCAACGCTGCGGTTTACATTCTCAACCGAACTGGTCCAAGCTCTGTAGAGGGCAAAACTTCGTACGAGTTGTTCATTGAGAAGAGTGTTCATTTGAACAGGTTTCATATTTTTGGAATTACATGTAGGGTGATGGTGCCTAAAAAACGTCAGAATTAATGGGATGCTAAAGGCCTCGAAGTAGTTTTTGTTGGGTACTCGGAAGACATCGATGGTTTTTGTGGGTGGCAGAAGGATACAAAGCAAGTGATCTGAAGTCGTGAGCTAGTTTTTAGTCCAGAGCATTCCTCTAAAGTTCTAGCTTTGTTTCTTGTTGAAGGAATTGAAGATCCTGTCGAGCCTCGCAATTTTCCCAGAATCCTGAACTCACCTGAAGCTCCACACGTGCCTGAGGTCCCAGATCCTGTGCTGCAAGTTGTTTTTGCTAAACGGCAAATTAAAGAAACTCCTAAGGCTGCAAGAGATACCACTCAACGACGTCTTTGAGATAGAAGTAAACTTCAGAAATCTGTAAAATTGATGAAACGTTTCTTGCAGAGTTAGAAGAACCTTGAGACTGCAAAGAAGCCATAAAGTCGGGTAATTGTGAACACTGGAAGGCTGCAATGAAAGAAGAAATGTCTTCACTGAAGGAAAATTCAACCTGGGTTTTATCGGTGTTACCTCCAGGAAGGAAGACAATTGCTAATCGCTGGGCCTATCGTATCAAATGAGGTGCAGAAGGGAAGACTTGTCACCACAAAGCTAGGCTTGTTGCGAAGGGTTATAGTCAACAAGAAGGTATTGATTTTCATGAAACTTTCAGTCCCATAGCTCGATTTGATACTATCAGGGCGGTTCTAAGTGTTGCTGCCAAGGAAAGTCTGGAGTTGGCCCAATTTGGTGTGAAGACGGCATTTCTAAACGGTGTTTCGAATGAAGGAATATTTATGGATCAACTTGAAGGTTTTGAAGATGGTTTTGGTCGTGTGCGCAAGCTGATTAGAAGTCTCTACGGACTGAAGTGATCTCCGAGGTGCTAGAGCAATCGGTTCAAGGAGGTTCTTATCAAGTTTGGTCTCGTCCAGAGTGAAGCTGATCCATGTCTTTCCTTTTGTATGTGTGGTAAAGATAATTGTATCATTGTCCTTTATGTTGATGATGGCCTGGTTGCTGTAACACAGAAGTGTGTGATTCAAGAGAACCTGAGGAAGCTGGAGATTGAGTTCAAGATCACACGTGAACCGCTTGGATGTTTCCTGAATATGCTCATTGAACGTGAAGAAAATGGTTCAATCCGTTTGATTCAGAAGGTGTACGCGAAAAATCTTCTTCAGAAGTTCAACATGCCAGAAGCCAATGGCTGTTTCAATGCCCATTGACAAGTACGTGCAGTTGGAAGAGAAAACTGGTTTGAGAAGATCTGTTTCTTACCGTGAAGTTGAAGGATGTTTGATGTACTTCGTTGTTGCTACTCGTCCTGACATCGTGTTTGCAGTCAATTATGCGTTACAGCTCTTAGAAGTTCCGAAAAATGTCCACTGGTTGCTGGTTAAGAGAATCCTGAGATACTTCAAAGGGTCTACGTCAGTTGGTATCAGGTACGAGGCTGGTTCCAAAGGAAGTGTTTTGAAGGCCTTCAGTGATACAGACTATGCTGGTCAACCGGGTACTCGTCGGTCTGCTAGTGGAATTGTTTTCATGCACAGTGGAGGACCGATATCCTGGGCTAGCAGACGTCAAGAGTGTGTATCTCTATCCATAACTCGCTGCTAGAGAAGCTGCCAGGGATCTGTGCGGTTGTCTCGACTGTTCAGAGAAGTCTCTCCCTTAGACAATATTCAAATTCCTTTTGTGGACAATCAATGCGCAATCAAGTTAGCGAAGAATCACGAGTTCCACGAACGGACCAAACACATTAAAGTGAGGTACCATTTCATTCGAAAGGAATTGCAGGATGGAAGGTTGAATATTCAACATTTTCTAGTGATCTAGAACTCGCTGTTATCCTGACGAAGCCACTGCCAAGTCTGAGATTTACTAATCTACATTCTGCCCTTGAAATGATCTGATCTGATTTTGAATTTGAATTTAGTTTGCTATTGAAAAATTGAAATATCATGTTTTACAGGAAGTATTGATGTAAAACGTTGATATTTTGAATTCAAAATTATGTTCCTTTAACCTAATGCTACAACTGTCATTTGTCACTCTATTCACTTTTGTCAATCGGTAGGTCCATAAACATTGTGTTAAAACGTTGGCTAATTAAAGCCATATTATTGTCTATAAAACAATAACAAAAAGCAAGAAAATAATGACAGTAATCAAATGAGAGCTTCTGTGATGACCGGTGGCCGATGTGGCGCTAAAAGGCGTTAAAGCAGTAAGGCATTGCCACATTGCCGAAGGCGAAGCTTAAGAAACATCGAATGCTTGCTGTACGATAGGAGACCGTGTCTTCCCGAGGCTGGAAAAGACCCTGGAATACAAAGGAGAAGCTCTCTTTTTTCTCATCGATTTCAAGGAATTGGTCGTAGGCAAAACGGTGGGAAAATTCAGGAGGCAGCCAGAAGGAATTGGCGAATAATTCGAGGAAGCAAGGAAGAAAAGGAGTGGCGTGAGCTGGACAGGAGGACTACAAGCAGTTTGTGGTACAATTTTCAACTCACCGAGGAACGATAGCAATTAAAACTAATCATTGAGCAAATTGGGGACCCTCGACCACGTGGAAACAAGGGCAGCAATAGGTAGTAAGTAATTAATTTTTAATATTTTGAATTCTGTAGATATTTTGAATTTATATGTTCAATCGGAATAAATTTGGTGTATCAAGTGGAAAAATTAGTGTATCAAGTGGAAAGTGTGATGTCTGGCACGCGAGTCTACTTGTGTAATTATTGCGACAGTGACGAGACTTTGGGGTGGCTTTTTTTTGCGGTAGGGAGGTGAAGGCATTTACGCCCGCCGAGTCTGGCAGTGTGGGACTCCCATGGGGGATACCCTTGGACTACCCACTAAACACCTCCCTTGTCAATCTGAGAACCTAGCCTGGAACCGTTTGACTCATTACTTTGGGCCTGGTCTCGTTTTGTTACGCCGTGGGGCGCCTTCAAGCTGGGGAGTCCCTTTCCTAGCGGGAAGGGAGAGGGGAAGAGGAATTGCCAGAAGAGCGATCCCCCAGCCCCAGCGCCTCCGGCTGCTGTGAGTCCCTTTTATATTTTAGGACTGCCCGAGCATAATGTGCCACCTGGTTCCATTTGTCAACCAATTCGAGCATCACCGCACCCTGTAGAGTTCCCTTCGCAGCCTGACCCATTTTGTACCCGCAAAAAAATGTGTGACAGGCATTGTCTCACTCTCCTGGGTCAGATAGAAGTCAGTCTCACCATGCCTTCGATTTAGCCACAGTCTCACATCCGGGATGAGGCGCGTAGTCCACCTTCCCTTCGTGCACTTCCCCCAAGACTGCTGCCAATCGTTGAGCGAGCGTTGTCTCTCCTCGTGGACAACTATCTCCCTCGCATCCTCGTTTCGGCGCAGGTAAATAGCACGGCGCTCTCTAGCAAGGAGGGCGACAGGTATCACGCCTGCAATCACTCTCACCGCCGAGTCAGAGACTGTTGGATACGAAGATGCAATTCTCAGTGCTCCTCTTCTCTGTACCTGTGCCAATCGTTTTCGGCATACCTCCTTGCTGAGAGCGTCGCCCAATACCTCTGCTCCGTAAAGTAGCACTGACCCTACAGCACTCATCAAGAGGCGTCTTCTTGATGGGCTGGGTCCCCCTACGTTGGCCATAAGTCGACTCAGGGCCGATATCCCCGAAGCAGCCTTCTCAGCCGTTGCCCTGATTTGCTCAGAGAAACTCATCTTCGAGTCGATCAGTAGCCCCAGGTACTTCACCGCTGGCTCCGATTCGATTTGTATATCTCCAATACTGATCATCCTTACTCTAGGGATTCTCATTTTTGTCAAGATGACCACTTCGGTTTTCTCCAGTGCTAAACTGAGCCCGCGAGCAGTCATCCAGTCCCTCACTTGGCGCACTAATATACCTAGCTTAAGCTGCGCTTGTTCAACGGTGCGTCCAGCGACCAGAGCCGCAACATCATCCGCATAGCCGACCAAGCGCGACTCATCTGGCATCTCAAGTCTCAGTAGCCCGTCGTAAGACACGTTCCACAGGTCCGGACCAAGGATAGATCCCTGGGGAACACCCGATGCAATTTCCATCCTTCGTTGGCCCTGTGTCGTGTCGTAGAGCAGGCTTCGGTCCTTTAGGTAGTTCCTCAAAAGCCGCATTAGATATTCTGGAACTTGAAAAGAGTTTTCCAGCGTGTCCAGAGCATCCACCCATTTTGCGGAGTTGAAGGCATTCCTGACGTCGAGTGTCACCAACAGGACGGTCCGTTGCTTGGTGCGACTATATGCCTCTCCTCCACCTCTGCAATCGCATCAATGATAGAACGTCCTGCTTTAAAGCCGTACTGCCAAGGAGAAACGTCCCCAGCAGCACGAATCGCGTCAGTGAGTCTTTCCTTGATGAGTTTCTCTAGCACTTTCCCAGCCGTGTCTAGCAGGCATAACGGGCGGTATGCAGACGGCGATCCGGGATTTCCCTACCCCTTGCTGATCAGCACGAGCCTCGCCACCTTCCATCGTACCGGGTCCCGTAGGCAAGCGTTGAATGTGCTGAGCAGCAAGTCAGGACACTGGTGATAGACGAGCCGCAACACCTCAGCTGGAACACCATCTGGACCTGGAGCCTTCCTCGCTTTCAAGGAGTTCCAGCTGTGTGAAGAGTGGGCACTCTACTGCTGTTTCACCATGGACAGCGCCAACACGGACGGGATGGGCGGGGAAGAGTCCCCGCACTATCGCGTCCATCTTTTCTGCGTCATGTATACAAGGCTTCCGTAGGGCACCAAGTTTCCCCATGACCAGCTTGTATCCAAGGACCCACGGACCCTTGTTCACATTGTCCACTAGGTCTTGCCAGCAGCGAGCCTTGCTACTGTTGATCAGTTTGGGAAGGCACTCCCTGGCCGACTTATATGCTGCCACCTGGTTGCATGCCTCGTCACGGTTCCGCGCCCGTTTTGCCTCACGCCGAAGCTTGTAACACTCCCTCCGCTTTTCAGTGATTTCAGTAGACCACCAGTATACTGTGAGCCTACCGTGCCGGGGTTTTCGACGGGACATAGAAGCGCAGCAAGCAGTCGTGATTATGCTCATAGTAGAGTTCACCACATCTTGAGCTGCCAGTTCTTCCGTCCCCTCCGGAGCTCCCTGCAGCGGCTCACCTGCTGTGAGAACCTTGACGAAACTCTCGACGTCTATTCTTCCAATGGTCCATCCATTTGTAGAAGGCCGAGAGCACGGACGTCGGGAGATAGCATCACTTATCTCAAGCAGAATGCACTGGTGATCACTGGCTGAGTAGTCCTCTTATACTTTCCAGTTGTGTATCCTTCGTACTAAGGACTCCGAGGCGAATGTCACGTCCGGTATGGTTCCCTCACAGCCAATACGGCGGAAAGTCGGCGTATTTCCGGAGTTCAGTACGACGAGGGCCGTCCTGGCCGCCATTTCCAGGATTCGTTTTCCCCGCGGATCCGTCTGAGGCATGCCCCATTCGATTGCTTTAGCATTGAAGTCGCCCCAACGAGCACTTTACCGTCTGCGTTCGAGACAGCGCCCTCCAAAGCATCAAGCTTGGCTTGGAAAGATGATATCGATTCGTTAGGCGTTAGGTACACACTAAAGAAGGTGACCCCTGAGCACCGAACCCACATGAAACCATCCTCCCGTCCACAACTCTCCGCTTGAAAGTCACTGTTCCAAACCCAGATAGCGGCAGTACCAGTTTCATTAGAGTACCATAATGCAGGACTTTTATTATGGTGTTGCTCCCTCAGCAGCAAGAAGTCGGCTTTCATGTCCCTCGCAAACTGCTCAAGCAGATTTTGGGCGGTTGAACTGCGGTGTAGGCTTAGCTGCAGGATGCGGGTCATCGAAGCTCTGATTTGGCCTTGGCTAGGGCTTCCTGGAACACCCGGCATTTTCCTGATCCCAAAACGTGTCCAAAATCAGGTTTTGGATCAGCATCCTTGCAAAGAATACAGTGTGCCTCCTTCGTACACTCTTTTCTTTTATGTCCCATTTCACCGCATTTGTAACATAGGGAACTCTTATCGGGTCCTTTGCATGCTTGTGTGGTGTGACCATAACCAAGGCATTTGAAACATTGAAGAGGCGTTGCTCTTCGCCATATCCTACAGACAACCCACCCTATTCGTACTTTGCCCTTGTTCAGGAATTGTTCGGCGTCCTTTTCGGTCAAGTCAACTATGGCCATGCGTTGTCTCCTGTTGTTTTCTGGTGTCATTCTCGCTTTGATACTTCCCACGCTAGGGAACTCCCTTTTGATGGCCTCTTCTACCTCGGCCAGATCCGTCACGCAGTCAATGTCTCGTATTTCGATCGTTGCCATCGGCTCGAGCGGGGCTATAGTTGCGCTTTTGCCGAGGACTTTCTTTACTGCGTCACAGAATGCTTCTTTATTGCCGGCCTCTGCTCCGAATTCGACCAGTATGTGGCCCGACCGCGTTGGTCGTACTACTTTAATGGTAGTATTGGTGTCTTCGGGCCTTACGTTTCCCTTGATGTCCCGCAGCACCTCCACGTAGGATCAGCCATCTTGGGGCTTTACAAGCAGTGCCTGCTGCCGGGGTATTTGTCGGGGCTTTTGCCTCTCCGGTTTTGCATCAGGTCCTTTCTATAATTGGGCGTCCGTTCGAACTTTACTTTCTGGCACTTTTTGAAGGAGTTTTTTAGCGGCTTTCTTCGCTTCTTTTGTAAGCACTGTATGGAACCCCTGATCTGGTGCTCCACGCCCGTCAAGTGCCTCTTCCTTCCTTCTTTTATCCCGATCTCCTTCGATTGGGGTAGACGCCATTCTTTTATAGACTTTTAATGATTGAGCTATCTGCATGTCGTCTTTAGATTTTGCCCCAAGCGCCTCTTTAGCGTTCTGTTCATCTCCGGCCCTTAACCAGCTCCTCCGATAGTGCCCATTACGATCTAGGAGCTCCTCTAGTTCAAGGAGCCCTTCCTTTGCTACTTTACTAAATTTTGGAGAGTCGCATGCAGCTTGTATTCTTTTCAGAACATCTCCCGCTTTTCAAAGTAGTCTTTACTCTTCGTATCGCTGGGCCGCAATTGTACGTCGCAACCATCCTTGGGAGAAGTTATCGCGTTCCGTTTCCGAATGCAGTACTTCCGCCACATTTTCAACGGTGGCGGTACAATCACGCGGTGTGTGGTCACTCGTTGCTTTTAGTACCGTAATCTCCTCGTTTGCTTCTGGATTTTTCGTTGCAATGTCGGGATTTGTGACCCTTGCATCGGTCGCTTCAGTAACGATCGCAGCCATGACAATCGAATTTTCGGTGCTCTTTATGTTATCTTCCACTGCTCGAACACCTGAAGCATCCTGCCGAGTCTCCCGCTTCTCCTTAATAGGACGCTCGGGCGTTCGCATAATTTTTTTGCTGCGCCCGAACGCCGCAGGAATCTCAGCCTGCACCAGACTGTCTGCTGTTGTCCGTTTTTCGTCTACCGTCACTGTCGTCGTGTTAATCTTCGTTTTTTTCGTGGTTAGTACAGCTCTCGATGTACTGTGACATAGTGGTTGCAACCGCTGGTTGCGTCGTCGTTATTATTTTTGGTTTCATTTTTTGGATGTTTATGATCTTTTGATTTTGTTTGCTCCAGTTTTATTGGGTCCCCCCTCGGAGTCGCTATCTCCGTTCGTGTGTGTAGTCGCCTTTTTGGTCCCATGGTTATCTTTGCAGAGCTGGAAGGCCATGCGAGGGTTGGCACAAGCCCTAATGGGGACAAGTGCTCAGAGCCAGACTAGTGCTAATCGGGAGTCCGTCTCAACCGAACCTACACCACCAACCCAATGGTGCGAACTTCGAACGTACTCCGAGGCCTGCCAAGGTTTTACCGGGACGGAGTTCACACACGAGTTTCACTTCGGCGCTACTGTGCAAAGCAACTAGGTCCAAACCATCACATCCGCCAGCCCAAAGCGTCAATTCCAGTTCGTTGTCCAAAGCGTAGTCCAGATACAATCAGAGTCATTACCTGTCATCCCAGGAGGGAACCTCACGGCACCCCCCCATATCCTCGGGTCCGTGGAGGCGGCGTTCCCCAAAGAATGCTAGCCTCCAAGAATGTTCTTGTCGACCGGCTTTCTCCCTGCGGGAATTTCCTCGGGTACGTGGGAGCGGAACTCCACAAAGAATGCTAGCCTCCAAGAGTGGTCTTGTCGACCGGCATTCCCCCTGCGGGTGGCTTATGACCGCCATATAGAAGTGTCCCGGAGTACCACCTGTTGGGTAAGAGTACGAGGCGCTAAAGTACAGGACAAAAGTTGAAAATTTTATTCAGGGTTGGGTGGGTTTAGGTTTTCCTCGCAAATTAAATCGAAGGTGGTAACAGTTTTTAAGGTTGTGCCGGTTTGGTTCTTCTCCAAATTAAATTGGAATCGGAAACATTTTCCCAGAACTAGGCGAACGGTCGAGTGCTTACAAGAATTATCGCGACATCGGTGTTGTTTCAGACTTGTGGCCGCTATTTGGAGCTTCTCCGTGAGATTGCGGGTTCGTCAGGTTTTCGCGGTAAACTTACAATAGTGCCAGTGCGCACCTCCCAATTCGGTCACATTCTCGCTTGGCAATCTCATTTTGGGCCCACTGGCAAAGCGAGTTGCACACGACCGCTCTTCGGTGGGCTTACCGGATCCAAAGGCACCAGGCGGAGGTCTCTGACGGAGCACCGGAAAAAAACGAGTGTATTAAGGACGGCGTATACAGTTGTTTTAAATTTCGTGAAGTCTGAGGGATAAACTAGATGATTGGCGGAATTTTCAAAACTTAAACAAAAATTTTTTCAATTTAGTGAAATCAAAGTGATTTGATGAATAATAGACGGAGCCTATAAGGCTTCTGATGACTAATGGTTTTGAATTTGGTGAGATCTATAATATTCAGTGGATTCTGAGCAAAACATATAAAGCTTAACTGTAATTGTTTTTAAGTTTAGAAAGTGACTTGGCGAATACTGAGCTAAGCTATCAAGCCAAATTACCACAAATATTGTTTATTATGAAAATTAATTAAATTCATTAGCTCATTCGTATAAAATCTATAACATAATAAGGTACGGAAGATTATTTGTAACTTTTACCCTAAATGTTGTTTTTACTCCCTTATTTATTGTACTTACGGTGGATTTTAATAGTCTATTATTATATCCTATATCCTTAAGTCTATACAGACACATCCACTTTAATTTTCATAAATGGCAATAAATTGAAATTCTATAGCATACTTTATGTTGCGTTTTCTCAATCTATTGAGCACGATACAAATGTCCTTCCAGCAATCTAGAATCGTAATTTATTCTGGAATGCACACATGAATGTATAACATCGTTTTCAAATATGTTCCTTTGAGTACAAAATATATGCATATTGCTCTTGGCACTTCCACAAAATAGTAAACTTCGAATTTGATACATGATCTACTAAATCTTGAAAGAAATAGTACCAAACAGGCGTAGAGAATACGAAACAAGGACTTGGAGAGGGAGAGAGGTAGAGAGAGAGACGAACGTCTTCTACTCAAGTGCAAAATGTTTTCCACCTTCTACGCAGCCTGAAAGTGCTGAGATAAATGTGGCTGCAAGTGTTAAGTGAACTTTAGTTTTAGTATATTCATCTTGAAGTAGATAAATAACTATTTATAAGTTTTCTAAGCAAAGGGTAGAGCAGTTTAAGCACTATTACTAAGGAAACTTATAGAATTTCGTTTTAAATGAGGTGCTAAGAAGAATTTTGAGAAATCAAGTCTAAAGTCATTCAACAGACCATTCATACTACAAGTCTTATGAATAATTTAGAACTTTCCCTGAATTTAAATAATATTGTGTTGCTTATTTCCTTTAAAAACGGTAAATTCTACCCTAGAATTTATTAATAATGCATATGAGAAGTAAGTGCAGCTTTTCTGTTCATATTACTTAAATATAGTCAAGAAGTGTTGGTAATAAGGGGTACAAAACCTATTATTTACCTGTACATATCCGGAACTTAAAACAAATGTGTAGGTATTACATTAATACTTATTTCCGAGAAACATTTGCTCAAGTTTCAGGACTAGGATAATTCGTTAGAGGTTGGTAAGTTAATCGATAAATCTAGTTTACTTTGATTTATTTCGTTTGGGAAAAAGGAATTATGGTAGGCCGGAATATAGAACGATTTGTCGATATTAAAGTTGCTATGAATGTTTCAAACATTATTCAAATGTTTCATGAAATCGTATTATTATTTTAATTGCTGCCTTAGCTCCTTAAAGAACGATGATATAATTAACTATAATTGAGAAAGTAATAACGCAATCTTTAGTTTTCTTATGATTAAATGTGAATAAAGCCGCTTGCTGTAGCTTCCAATCAGTAGCAATAGTAATGCATCCTCCAAGAGTCCTGATCGACTCTTGACATTGAGATATGTAAGAGTACCTTCAGTTACTACAATATTCCTACCCATTTTATACTTCATTATTTTTTCTTTGAAATATTAGCGTTCTAAAGAACACGTCACAATCGTTATCACCCATTAGCATCCTACTAACTAATAACGCAAACAGCATTCACCTACTCATTGACGTAATTAAATTAAGAAGGTAGAACTTCAGGAAACTTTTACAATTGAAAGATAAAGCTGGGTAGAGATGAAAAACCTTAAGATACTCCTTAGGATTGCTAACTGACACTGGTGATGGTTTCTACAAGTTCGAAAGAAAATTTAATTTAAAGCTTTTATTTAGCAACAGTTGTACAGATTGTCGATCTGAAATTTATGCGTGGGTCGGGATTCTTCGAAAAATCTACTGAATTTATTGAGCTTCAGCCTTAGTGGTTACCATCGAAATCATTGCTACCGCCTACAATTAAATGATTTTTAGGTAGAAATTTTTACTTCAAATTTTTTTATTGCATGATTTGTGAAAAGTACCCAAAGAGCATCCACACCAGATGCAGTTTGGATGTTAGCTAAAAGACTTAATTGTTGTAAAGTCTTTTAGCCCTTAGAGAATTGGGATGGGAATGTAGCGAGGAACGTAATTAAAACACCGTGGGTCTTGTTGAACTGGGAAGAAATTATTATTGCCATTTACTTTTATACATTTAAAAATTGCTTACATCTAAAATATATATCGTTTGTAAGTCGCTTAATTCTACACGTGAATTATTTTCGAATATAAGCAAATGTGAAAATGCTTAAGCGTGATATGCAATAAAGAAAATTATGGCCAAAGTGCACATTGAATGGAAATTTATGAAGTTGAATGATCTTGAATTAACAATAAGAATTATTGATGATGTAAAAAATTGAAGTTGAATGCTCTTTGAAATAACAATAAAAATAATTGATGACTTAAAGAATTTAAGTTGAATGATCTAAAGCAATGGAAAATTATTGATTACAAATGTAGTTAAATAATTTAATGTTAAAGAATTTAACAATTTGTGTAAGTGAGAAAGGGTGCCTTTTATGCCTTTTGCAATTTGGTGAGGTTTAACAGACAAAAATTATTCTAATTTTGTTCTTTTGAAACCGATAACTTGTTGATTTGGAACTATGTATGCATTAAAAATACAAGTTGCATAATACAGGGTTACCCATTTCGTGGTAGGAAAGTATAACCCTGCCATTTGACATCTGTCAGAATTAAATGTCATCCAAAGCGTGTTTTTTTAGTTGAAGGTTTGCCATTTAGAAATATGGATCGTTTAACAGTCGAAGAACGCGTTAAAATTATTACATTGTATTATAAAAATTGTGATTCTGCTGTATCAACATTTAGGGCTTTACGAGCCGGTTACGGTCGACATAATTGACCTACACAGCAAACAATTTCGAACACAGTGATGAAATTTGAAGAGACTGGATCGGTTATTGATATTGCAAGGCCTGTGCATCATCGCAACATTCGTTCTGCTGAAAATATCGCTTTCGTTGCTCAAAGTGTGGAGGAAGACCCGATTAGCCGATTCCTCGACGTGCTCAACATTTGGGCTTATCTTACGGCTCATTGTGGCGGATTTTGCATTTGGACTTGCATCTCCATCCATACAAATTCCAACTCACTCAAGATCTTAAGCCTCAAGACCATATACAACGCAGAATGTATACGAATTGGGTGGTTGAACAACAAGCCATTGATAACAATTTTTCGAACAAAATTTTCTTCAGTGATGAGGCTCATTTTTCGCTCAGTGGTTACGTAAATAAACAAAATTACCACATATAGGGCTCTCAAAATCCCCAAGTGATCGCAGAAAGGCCTTTGCATCCAGAAAAAGTGACCGTTTGGTGTGCATTATGGTCTGGTGGTGTTATTGGCCCGTATTTTTTGAAAACAATTAAATAAGAGCCATTACAGTCAATTCTGACCGCTATGGACGGATGTCAACCGTTTATTTTTGGAGAGAAATTGAAGATTATGATCTGGAGAACATGTGTTTCCAACAGGACGGAGCCACAAGCCACACAACACAGGCTAATCGAGCACTTTTGCAAGAGAAATTTCCAGGACGCGTAATTTCGCGATCGAGTGATGTCAATTCGCCCGCAAGATCCAGCGACCTAGCACCTTTTGATTTCTTTGTATGGGGCTTTGCAAAAGATTGTGTTTACGCGAACAATCTTTAAAACCTTGAGCAATTGAAAACCAATATTCGTAAAGTTACGGCCGAGATATTGCCGGAAATGTGCCGAAAAGTCATTAAAAATTACTTCAAAAGGATTGCGGCCTGTAAGAGGTCCCGTGGAAGATATTGGAATGATGTTGTATTTCACGTATAATGGCAATGTTCAATCTTTATATTGAATAAAAAATCTTGTTTCTATCTGAATATTTTATGTGTTTTCTTTAGCTTTATTTTCCCAAGCGTAAAATGGATAACCCTATATAAAGTTTCAAACATTTTGTGAACACTGTCCACTGAACAGAATTTATTAAATTAGAGGAAGGTCGGGTAGCCCTGGACATCTAATAAAACGACCTCATATCTCGAAAATTAATAGAATAAAATGTTTATTCTTAAATTGAAACTAAAAGGAGCACGTTTCCATCAGTTTTAACTCAGTAACTTCCAGATTAAGTAGGACAGTAATTAAGTATTACAATAAGTATTAAAATTTTGCCATTAATTTTTTCGGCGGGTGGCTGCGGACGATGACGGAGTCATTCCTTGGATTTACACACATCGCAATAGTAGGAGAACTGCGAAGGATCTATGTCCACACAGTCTTCATTCACCCAATCCGAACATTTATGACACTGAATCCAGTCTTCCGCATTCCGTTTCCTAGTTCCTTGATAGATTTTTTATTTGTTGATTGATTTTGATTTTTTCTTGCTAGTGGAGCTCGCAGCAACATTTCCACTCGCTGTCACATTGGTTTTATTTATTTTTTCTAGTAGTTGTAGCAATGGAAAATTATTGATTACAAATGTAGTTAAATAATTTAATGTTAAAGAATTTAACATATTGAGGGGCAGGAAATAATATGATGGAATCGTTCTGCTAGCGATAGTTCTTCATCTGATTGAGCTGTATATGATGTTGCTGTAGCTTCACGTGAATTGAATGGTTTCGTGGATGCTGATTGCACTCGATGAGAGCTTCGTTTCTTAATTAAAACGAAAGTTATGATGATGAAGATGATCACAATGATAACCGTGGGGGCTTCCCCTAAAGGCCTGATGCTTAACTGTTTTCAGATGCGTAGCCGTGAGAGTTGAATCCTTAAATGTGGGTAGAAAGATTTGATTAGTCGTCTTGGCAATGGGAGGATGGTTATTTTCATGAGCCTCAACTGCATTCCACCTGACAGGCAAGACTTCTTTTGCAAAGGAGCCGATTACTTTTCTTTCTTCATTGATAGTAGCTCGTAGTGTTATGCCATTTGCCCGAGCAATGCAATTTTCGGACATTGCGATAATACCGATGTCAGTTAACAGAAGTTCCTCTCTTTCACCGTTGCATACGATTGATGTTGTGATCGGGATACTCGTTACAAAAAGCCAACTGTTGGGTGCCATGAGTTCCTTCCATGAGGTACCGTTGTTAGTAACTTGGTAAGGTTTGCAAGCGGGTTTATTAGGTCTGTGGTAAATTTCATCGATGACACAGTTGGGTGTAGTATTCATGTCCTTTGTTATTTTAGGAGAGCAAAGGTAAATATTTTCTTCAATTTTACAAGAGTCAAACTGATCTTCCTCGAGCTGGAAATAGTTCTCTTGGTTAAAGTTTACTCCCAGCTTTGGTGACCCAACAAATGGTACTGTGTAAAGATTTTCATCTCTTTTGTGAGGAATAGCCGTTATATGCAATAATTCGTAGAAGTCGTTTTCAAGAATATAGAAGTATCCATGGATCGAAATATTATCCTCTGACTGAACAAGTGTTGTGCGTCCTTGTGGTCTCTGGGAAAAAGTGTAATATGGACCAATTTTCATCCGAACCTTTTGCAGTGTTTCTTGAATTGCTTCCAGAGTTAGAAAATTTAATATGCTACCATGGCCATATAGAGTTACACATAACTTTGTGTACTTTGTCTGTAGTTCGTCAAAATAATCAATTGCAGTAAGATAAGTAGCGATGACTTGGAGTGCGAGTTTTTGCTGATCAGTTCTGACATACCACTTGTTCATCTCATTGACTGAATTGATTACTTCATTTAATTTGGTGCTGAACTCTCCGAGCTTTTGTGACGTGAAGTGACTGAATATCGCTACTCGAGTACTGAGTAAAATATTCTGTTGTGTCGTTGCTTGCAGTAGTGACTGCTGATTATGTTGAAGGGTATCGATATCTTTATAAACTTCCTCGTTCACTCCAAAGAAGGCGGTTAACACTTTTCCTAGCAAACCTCTTTTCGTACGACTCGGTGATCGGTACGCCAATTCGTTTATTTGATTTAATACTTCGTCGTGCTTTATGCGTAGATGCTTAACAAGTGTATCACAATGGGTCGTTGTAGCAATTGCCTGGGTATTTTCACACATTTCACTCGCTCTGTTAAGAGTAGAAAGAATGTTTTTCTTGTCTTTTAAAAGTTGTTCCATGGAATAGTTTACTTCCATTCTTAGTTTTCCTCGAATGATCTTAGAATGTCCCAGATTTTCAATATAATACCCTGTGTTTGGCTTCCAAAGATGATAGTGCTCATTTGAAATGTTTTGCGTGAAAACGGTTCCGAGCGATATGATCGTGATCATTATACTTATTAAGGTTCTTGCCCAGGTACATGGAGCGATCCTGAGCTTCTTAGCATGTTTAGGTTTTGTTGGAGGTTGTGATGGCACCTGCACCTTGGTTTCAGTATTGAATGAACGCTTGTGTGGAGGACGGGTTATAACCTTTTCGTTTGTCCTTGAACGTTGTGGTCCTTCAGGAAGCTCAATTGGAAGTTGGCATAAGTTTATTATTCCAACCTGTTTTTGCTGGTTGCCGTTGTAAAGGATGGTTGCTGTGTGTACTTTGCCATCATCTCCGGGATTGAACTGCACAAACTCGAGCCAGAGGCCATTTGGCCGGTGAAGTATCTCGATCCTTTATGAGGACAAGTTCTCCAACTTTAACATTTCGCACCCCTTCAGTCCATTTCGATCTACGTTGAAGAAGGTGCAAGTACTCACTTGACCACCTCCTCCAAAACTTCTGATGTAAAGAGGTTACTTCCTGCCAACGTTCATATAAGGCCTTCTGTGATCTGTCTGCTTCTGGCAAGGCCAATAGAGGTCGGCCTACTAAAAAGTGCCCTGGCGTTAGGGCTTCTAGATCGTCTGGATTGCTGGATAAAGGAACTAGCGGTCTCAATTTGGCACAATATTGTTGTGAACTCCTCGAAAGTTGGAACGATTTTTGATTCGTTGAGTACACGTTTAATGTGACCCTTTGCTGCCTTTACTCCTGCCTCCCATAAGCCCCCGAAGTGTGGTGTGGCCACTGGTATAAATTTCCAATTAATGCCTTCTTTGACAGATATTCGTGCGATTTCCTTTGTAGCTTTTTCAATGGCCTCTTCCATTTCCTTTTCGATTTTATTGTCCGCTCCTACGAAATTCGTTCCATGGTCACTAAATATTTCGTGGCATAGCCCGCGTTGACTAATAAACCGTTTAAAGGCAGCAAGAAATGCTTCAGTGGACATGTCGCTCAAAAGCTCCAGGTGTATAGCCTTTGTTACCATGCATACAAAAAGGCAGATATAACTTTTAGTTGTGGATGTTCCTCTTCCTTTGGACATACGAGTTTTAAATGGTCCTGCATAATCAACACCACAGTGTAGGAAAGGATGCGTTGGTGTTATTCTCACTGCCGGCAAGTTGCCCATTAGTTGTTTTGTTTGATTATTTGCATAGCGACAACATGTAAGGCATCGATGAATTTCATGGCGAATGATCTTTTGATCGTTGACAATCCAGTCGCGCATTCGAAGATAATTCCTTACAACCGTGATGGTTCCGTGCATAGTGTAAGAATGTGCTTCCCGTATGATTAAGGACGTGATATGATGCCGCTGTGGTAACAGTATAGGATGCTTATATCCTTCTGAAATATTTGCATGCTGCAATCGGCCACCTACGCGAAAAATTCCCTTTGTATCAATGAAAGGGCTAAGGCTTCTCAATTTTTTTCGTAGTGGTTTATTGGCTTTAATTTGCGTGATTTCTGCAGCAAATTCAATTTGCTGAACCATGTGGATGATTCTCAAGCGAGCATCTTCATATTCGTTTGGGCTTATCACGCCGCTACGTCTATTCGATTTTGTTCTGCAATGATGTGCAAAGCGAGTGATCAGCGCAGTGATAGTAACTAATTTGTGGAAGTTGGAGTATCGCTCTAAGAGGTCGAAGTGTCGCGTGATACCAGTGAAACAGATTGTTTCCTGCGGTTGTTTGTCTTGTGATAGCCAATCTGGGCCAGTCCACCATAAACTGTGCTCCTTAAGTTCTAGAGGGCTTATTCCTCTTGAAGCACAGTCAGCAGGATTCTCTTTGGATTTTATGTAATTCCAGGACCAAGCTTGTTTGCTTAAACTGTGGATTTTAGAGACCCTATTTCCAACATATTTCTCTAAAGCTGATGGATCTTTTTGTAGCCAAGCTAAAACTATTGTTGAATCGCACCACGCAAAGATCGGCATATCGTCAATTTTAATGGCTGTTGATGTTTGCACCAGTAGTTCGGCTAGTAACAAAGCTCCATTTAGTTCTAATCTCGGAAGCGTTAGTTTTGCTTTAAGGGGTGTCACTTTTGTCTTTGCACAAAGAAGTGTCGTCGTGATTTTTCCAGAAGAGTCTGTTATCTTGCAGTAAACTACTGCAGCGTAGGCGGTTTCCGAAGCATCGCAAAACCCGTGCAATTGTATTGCATGCTGGCTTGAATAGTGAATCCAACGTGAAATTCTAATAAATTCTATAATTGGCAGCTGATTTTGTAACTGCTTCCATTCAGCTATAACCTCATCGGATGGATTTTCATCCCAATCGACCCCAGACTGCCAGACTTTCTGCATCAAAATTTTTGCTCTAACTATTACTGGTGCCAACCATTGAAGTGGATCGTATAATGTAGCTAGGTTGGAAAGCAACTGCCGTTTAGTGGTTTTTTGTGTCCCATCAAAGTTGGGAATTTTGAACTGAAATTCGTCCTTAGCTGGATTCCAGTGTATGCCTAGCGTTTTTATAGTAGAGTCTTCTGTGAATTCATTGAGCCCGACTTCTCTGAAGTTTTCGGGAATACCTTCAAGCAGATGTTGATTATTGCTAGTCTATTTGCGTAAGGTGAACCCACCCTTTTGTAAAAGGTCACTTATGTCTTTCTGGAGAATTTTCGCTTCACTCAGAGTATCAGCTCCACTTAGCATGTCGTCAATATAAAAATCTTCCCTCAGTATTCGTGAGGCAAGTGGAAAATTGCTTCTTTCATCCGTGGCCAATTGGAAAAGCGTCCTTACTGCTAGAAATGTCGCAGGAGCAGTGCCGCAGGTAATAGTTTTTAACTGATTTTCCTCTATAGGACCAGATCTTCTAGGTCTCCATCGAATTCTTTGATAGTCTCTACAGCCTTTTGCCATGTTCACTTGGCGAAACATCTTTTCAATATCAGCTGTGTATACATATTTATGCTTCCTCCATCTAAGCATGATTTGTGCTAGGTCTTGCTGTAGTTTAGGACCGATGTATAGTTTTTCATTTAAACTTGGACCATGCAGTATTTTTGCGGAAGCATCAAAAACCACTCGAACTTTTGTTGTAGTGCTGCTTTCCTTTATGACTGGATGATGTGGAAGGTAGTAAACGAGTCGTTTATCACCAATGTAAGGAGTCACCTTCTCCATATGGCCTAGGTCCAGATATTCCTGAAGAAATTGATGGTATGCCTTTCTCAAGTCTTCGTTTTTACTCAAACGCTTCTCGACCTGTTTAAAACGAATGAGCGCTCTGTTCCGCGACTCTCCAAGTGCTTGAATTGGAGCTTCCTTTTTGAAGGGAAGCGTGACGGTGTATCTACCACTGGCATCTCTTGTGGTTGTTGCTTCATAGATGTTTTCACAACTCTGCTGTGATGTAGAGTTTTCACCATCTTCGGCATCCATTTCGAAGAACTTTTGCATGGACCTGTGGAATTCAGCAATAGAGATATTAGATGATATCTGTATCTCTGGCGGATTTGACTGCTCGCTCAGAACTTTGCCAGATAAAATCCATCCTAGCTTGGTTTTTTGCGCTAAAAGAGGATTTCCTTTCTTTATTTTACCTTCGATTATTTCTTCAAACATATCTGCACCAAGTATCATGTCTATAGAGCTTGATATATTGAATTGCGGATCTGCGAGCTGTAGACCTCGCGTCCACTTTGGCTTAACAGCATGTGTTTGTTCGTCTGGCATCATTGTCAGAAGTGAGGGCATAATAAATGCCTCTATTGAAAGTTTAAAGGTGGATGCGAATCTTGGTGATATATTGAAGGTAATCTTTTTACGGATTGTCGCAGCTTTCACACCACCAATACCTGTTATGGTAGAAAGTACGTTTTCCGAGGGTATGCATAGTTTCTTTGCTGCCTTGGCTGAGATAAATGATTTTGAGAACCTGGATCTATTAATGCTCGCAAGGATATATATTCTCCAGAATATGTTTTTGCGTTTATTAATGCTGTGGCTAACATCACATTTGAGCTGCATGAGATGTGCGTTGTTTCGTTTTTAGTAGCCAAGTTGGCTTTAATTGTGTTATCCATGTGCAAGAGTGTATGGTGCTCCTGTTCGCATTCAAAGCATCGTAGCTTACTTTTGCATTGAGTTCCACTGCTGTGGGCCAGACAGTTTTTGCTCAATTTTTTGTCAATGACAAATTGGAGTCGATCTGCAGGTGGTGAGCTTTTAAATTTTTCGCAATGATATAAAATGTGAGTTCCTCTACAATATGCACAATTTGATTTTGTTGTCACTAGAACTTTCTTTTTCAACGCTTGAGCTGAATTTGGCTGGATCTTAATGGTAGATAGGAGCTGATATCGTCACATCAGGAAATCGTAGAGCTTCTTAATTGATGGAAACTCTTTGCCGTTATCTAGTCTTTCTTCAAACATACGTAATGTTTCATTGTCAAATTTTCTGATCGCAATTCGTACGATGATCGGGTCCCAATGTTGGGTCTCATAGCCCATGTTCTTAAGCCCCGCCATACAATTTCGAATTGTGTTGTATAAATCGATCACATCTGCAGCAACTCGATATTCCATCTTCTTTACATCAAGTATTGAATCAATGTATATTGTTGCCAGTTTTCTATTGTTGCAAAATCGATCTTCCAGCATACAAAGCGCAGTTTCGTGATTATTTGCATCTAATTGCAAATGAATCACTGCCTCTTTGGCTTCTCCTTGAAGATAACCCAGCAAATATTGCATCTTCTGAATGGATCCCAATGTGGGATTGCAGTGGATAACTGCTTTAAAAAGATCGTAAAAACGTTGCCAATCCTTACTATCTCCGTTGAAAATTGGTATTTGGATTTGTGGAAGCTTCGGCAGCTCGAAGTGAAATCCGCTGTTTAATGGCTGCATATCATGTTTTACAACCGGATCAATTTTTTGTACGCCAGGGTTTGTTAGTTGAGATGCTTTAGGTTCTTGAGTCACAAGTTCGGATCTTATCTGTTCCTTTCCTTGTTGGAAAAGTGACTTCATTGCATCAAGTTTAAACTTTGCAGCTTCAAACAGGCCGCTTGTAAAATATGGCTCTTCTGAGGATAGATTCTCCATAAGCAGCTTGTGGTTTGCTTGCAAGTCCCGAAATATTTCGTCCAAGTTGGATATCTTCTTTTCGAAATATTCCGTTGTTTTTCTTATTCCGCTGTCCTTCCTAAAGTTCCGCTCCATGGTCTCCATTTGCGTGACTAGCGCTCGCTGGTCTTCCGAAATTCGCGATGTATCCATTGTCGAAGACTGGGAATCACTTGGATAGGAAAATGATTTCCACAAGAAAAGGCTCGACGGACCAATGAAAAGTATCCAAAGAGCATCCACACCAGATGCAGTTTGGATGTTAACTAAAAGACTTAATTGTTGTAAAGTCTTTTAGCCCTTAGAGAATTGGGATGGGAATGTAGCGAGGAACGTAATTAAAACACCGTGGTTCTTGTTGAACTGGGAAGAAATTATTATTGCCATTTACTTTTATACATTTAAAAATTGCTTACATCTAAAATATATATCGTTTGTAAGTCGCTTAATTCTACACGTGAATTATTTTCGAATATAAGCAAATGTGAAAATGCTTAAGCGTGATATGCAATAAAGAAAATTATGGCCAAAGTGCACATTGAATGGAAATTTATGAAGTTGAATGATCTTGAATTAACAATAAGAATTATTGATGATGTAAAAAATTGAAGTTGAATGCTCTTTGAAATAACAATAAAAATTATTGATGACTTAAAGAATTTAAGTTGAATGATCTAAAGCAATGGAAAATTATTGATTACAAATGTAGTTAAATAATTTAATGTTAAAGAATTTAACAATTTGTGTAAGTGAGAAAGGGTGCTTTTTATGCCTTTTGCAATTTGGTGAGCAGAGGTATTGTTTAACAGACAAAAATTATTCTAATTTTGTTCTTTTGAAACCGATAACTTGTTGATTTGGAACTATGTATGCATTAAAAATACAAGTTGCATAATACAGGGTTACCCATTTCGTGGTAGGGAACTATAACCCTGCCATTTGACATCTGTCAGAATTAAATGTCAACCAAAGCCTGTTTCTTTTAGTTGAAGGTTTGCCATTTGGAAATATGGACCGTTTAACAGTCGAAAAACGCGTTAAAATTATTAAATTTTACTATAAAAATGGTGATTCTGCTGTATCAACATTTAGGGCTTTACGAGTCGATTACGGTCGACATAATCGACCTACACAGCAAACAATTTCGAATACAGTGAGAAAATTTGAAGAGACTGGATCGGTTATTGATATTGCAAGGCCTGTGCATCATCGCGATATTCGTTCTGCTGAAAATATCGCTGTCGTTGCTCAAAGTGTGGAGGAAAACCCGAATCTGTCAATTTCTCGACGTGCTCAACATTTGGGCTTATCTTACGGCTCATTGTGGCAGATTTTGCATTTGGGTTTGCATCTATATCCACACAAATTCCAATTCACTCAAGATCTTAAGCCTCAAGATCATACACAACGCAGAATGTCTACGAATTGGGTGATTGAACAACAAGCCATTGATAACGATTTTTCGAACAAAATTTTCTTCAGTGATGAGGCTCATTTTTCGCTTAGTGGTTACGGGAATAAACAGAATTACCACATATGGGCCTCTCAAAATCGTCAAGTGATCACAGAAAGGCCTTTGCATCCAGAAAAAGTGACCGTTTGGTGTGCATTATGGTCTGGTGGCGTTATTGGCCCGTATTTTTTGAAAACGATCAAATAAGAGCCATTACAGTCAGTTCTGACCACTATGGACGGATGTTAACCGATTATTTTTGGAGAGAAATCGAAGATTATGATCTGGAGAATATGTGGTTTCAACAGGACGTATCCACAAGTCACACAACACAGGCCAATCGGGCACATTTGCAGGAGAAATTTCCAGGACGCGTAATTTCGCGATTCAGTGATGTCAATTGGCCCGCAAGATCCTGCGACCTAACACCTTTGGATTTCTTTTTATGGGGCTTTGCAAAAGATCGTGTTTACGCAAACAATCTTTAAAACCTTGAGCAATTAAAAACCAATGT
The DNA here is from genome assembly GCA_963969285.1 of Odontomyia ornata. Classification (NCBI taxonomy): domain Eukaryota; kingdom Metazoa; phylum Arthropoda; class Insecta; order Diptera; family Stratiomyidae; genus Odontomyia; species Odontomyia ornata. Next base: position 38,603,991 of record OZ017741.1, read on the forward strand.
TCGTAAAGTTATGGCCGAGATATTGCCGGAAATGTGCCGAAAAGTCATTGAAAATTACCTTAAAAGGATTGAGGCCTTAAAGAGGTTCCGTGGAAGACATTTGAATGATGTTGTATTTCACGTATAATGGCAATGTTCAATCTTTATATTGAATAAAAAATTTTGTTTCTATCTGAATATTTTATGTGTTTTCTTTAGCTTTATTTTCCCAAGCGTCAAATGGATAACCCTATATAAAGTTTCAAACATTTTGTGAACACTGTCCACTGAACAGAATTTATTAAATTAGGGGAAGGTCGGGCAACCCCGGACACATAATTAAACGACCTCATATCTCGATAATTAACAGAATAAAATGTTTATTCTTAATTTGAAACTAAAAGGAACACGTTTACATCAGTTTTATTTCAGTAACTTCCAGATTAAGTAGGACAGTAATTAAGTATTACAATAAGTATCAAAATTTTGCCAACAATTTTTTCGGCGGGTAGCTGCGGACGATGACCGAGTCATTCCTTGGATTTACACACATTGCAATAGTAGTAGACCTGCGAAGAATCTATGTCCACACAGTCTTCATGCACCCAAACCGTACATTTATGACACTGAATCTAGTCTTCTGCATTCCGTTTCCTGGTCCTTTGATAGATTTTGTATTTGTTGATTGATTTTGATTTTTTCTCGCTAGTGGAGTTCACAGCAACATTTCCATTTGCTGTCACATTAGTTTTATTTATTTTCTCTAGTAGTTGATTTTTGAATGTGCTTCGCTTATTTGCGTTTTACGCGAGCGCGTCACAAGACGCTTTTTGGAAGCGTTTGGAAAGGAAGACAAAATTTTAAGTAATTGCTCTGCAGTTTTGCTACTTGTGGAAGCCTGTAGATTGCTGCGATGTTGCTCTAAAGGCAGTGGTGGTTGACAGTGGATTTTCAGACAATGTTGGATCCTCTTCTATGTTATGGCAGAAGGCAAAAAATCGAACTCTGTGTAAATATCCCGATTAACAGGATAAATTCCGGAGCATTTAAAGCCATTTTGAACTATGTCCAACCTGGCAGCCTTGGAAAAGGCCAAATTCACTAGACCAGCGATGTCATAATCTGTGATCCTGCTGCCTAGGTTTTTCCTCATCCTTTCTGAAGCAAATGCTACCTTAAATGGCTTAAAAAATACTCTGTCAAGAGATTGCAACTTGTGTGTAGTGTGTGCTAAAGTACTGAGAAAGTGGATGTTATTAGCATGAGCATACTCTATCACTGCCAACTTTTTGTGACTTCCATGCCCATCAAGAATCAAAAAAACTGGGTTCTCTTTTGAAGGCTGAGCATGCTGTTTGAAATGCTTGAGCCATACCAAAAATATCCCGCCATTCATCCAGCCACTTTCATGTGGAACAACAACGCTTTGTGGCGGTGCATCAATCATTAATCGAACATTTTTGTCCATCCGTTTTCTCGGAAAAATGAAAAATGGTGCTATAAAATGGCCTGTCACAGTCAAAGCAAACATCAATGTTGCGCTACGCCCCCTCTCACTAGAAGTCAATTTTCCAACTTGCTTTTTTCCTTTAATAGAAATCACTTTCTCATTTTATGAACTGTGGATACTCCGGTCTCATCACCGTTGTATATTTTAGACGCGGGAAAATTATACTTCCCTAATAAATCCTGGAGGTGATCATAAAAATGGTAAATTTGAGGCTTGTTGAACCCAACAGCCCTCACAATACTGGTTGATTCGGGAGATCTAAGAACGATTTCAGGGAAGTTTTTCTTGAAGCTGCAATAAAATCTTTTCCAGCCATTTGCTTCTCCTTATTAAACCTATGAGGAATTTTCAAATGCTCGGCAAATTGGAACGCCAGTTTCAAAAACTCAATCCTTGTCAATGGTATCAGACGACTATCAAGCTCCTTAATATGATTATACAAATGATCTTCCGAGAAAGCATTCTCAAATCTCCCAAATTTTGGCATAAGTGCAGCCTCTTGTCCACTCTTGAAGATTTAATCCGATCCTAAAGGGTACTTTTTGCCACATTAAAATGGCGAGGTGCTTCTCTAACTGATAATTTTTTCTCTTGAACACCTATTATAGCCTGTTTCATTAAATTTTCGTCTCAGTTGCCTCTTTGTGTGATCCTTCCTTTGAGCTTAGGCATTTTTAATTAACCTTCAATAGAATAAATTATGTTACCTTCACACTTTTCTCACCTTACAGTACTGAAATTTAAAAGATAGGCATTAGAAAAAAGATATTCTCTTCACTCGAAAAGTGTCCGAGGATACCCGACAAAATCGAGTCCGGTACTATCCGATGGTTCTCATGCAATATTTTAACATTGCCACAAACACAAAGTAAAACAGATGCCAAAAACACACTTCATTTACAAACTAAATCGGTAAAATAAGGAGTTGTCAAATAAATATAGTAAATTTCTGGACCTTTTACGAAAAACAACTGCGCCCTACAAGTAAGCCGCGCACACACTATCTGACATAATCTGAAGAAACTGCCGTCACAAGATGCGGTCATTTACGGCTAATGCATCATATACTTACATTCGGGCAATATCATGGAACTGACAGTAGCCAAGGCTACCCACTGGCCGGCGCTACCCGAACTTCCTGCCTCTTACCATATACTTGATAACAGTTTTAAAATAAACCTACATAAGATAGATCTATCTCAAAATCGTGAGAAGCTGTTGAAAACTTATTCTCCTGGCTCTCGCAAGCATTTTTCTTGCAGGGAGTCGAAAACTATTTCCACCCAGAGTGAAGGACTTACAACGACGCACTCTTTCTGGACTACCCACTAAACACCTCCCTTGTAAATCTGAGAATCCACGGAAGTGCCTTCTTTTGTAGACAAAGAAGGTTTGACAGGTCTCATACACCTCTCTTGTACAAAACATGTTATCGGGAGACCGTAACTCAGCAAATTCGTGCAAGTAAGAATGAAAATATTCGTGTCTGCTCAAGAGGTTTGTCAGGTAGAAATCAGTCTCACCGTGCCTTCTATTGAGCCAAAGTTTCAGGTCTGAAATTAGTCTTGTGGTCTACCTTTCATTTCTGTTGTCCTTCCAGGACTGTTTTAAATCACTGAGAGAGCGTAGCTTCTGTATTTTAGCAACCTTTCTTTGGTTGCCTTCATATCTACAAATACATAAATATTTCGGCATTATCTGGAAAGAAGTGCAAAGGGTATCACCCGCACGACCACGAATACTGCAAATTTTGAGACTGCACGTTACGCCGTTGCATTGTAATGCGCCCCTTGTTTTATAACTATGCCAACCCCCTTCAGTGAAGCTTCTTGCTAAGAACGTTCCCCATAGCCCTGAGCCGTAGATTAGTGAACATTGCACGGCACTCATTAGAAGTCATTGCTTTCATGAGGTGGGTCCACTTATGAGAGCCATCAGTTAGATGAAAACCTTTTCTTGAATAAACACTCTTTCTAATCAGAATGAGTTGCGCTACTTTTAAGCACTCTGCGATTGTTCTTTTAAGCAGTTAAGCGTTGAAAATGCTAAGCAGCAATTCAGGGCAATGGTGATAGACCCTTTGCAGCAGCTATGCTGGCATCCCATCTTGCTCTGTCGTTCTTTTTGGCTTTATGGACGAAATTGCACCCTCCAATGTTATCTTTGTAAGGAGTGGGCAATCGATCAATAGCCCCAGGTATTTCACCGATGGCTTCGATTTGATTAATATGTCTGCAATACTGATCATTCTTTTCTAAGAATTATCTTTTTTGTCAAGATGACCATTTTGGGGTTCTCCAATGCTAAGTTGAACTCATGAGCGGTCATCCAGTCTCTCATTCAATGAATTAACATTCCTAGCCTAAGTTGCGCTTGTTCAACGGTGCGTCCAGTGACCAGAGCCGCAACTTCATCCGCGTAGCCGACCAAACTCGACTCATCTTGCATCTCCAGTCTCAGTAGCTCGTTGTGAGACATATTCTAAAGGTCCAGACCAGGAATAGATCCCTGGAAAACACACAATGTAACAGCCATCCTTCGTAGGTCCTGTGTCGTGTCATAGAGCAAGCTCCAGTCCCCCAGGTAGTCCCTCAAAAGTCACATTAAATATTCTAGAGCTTGAAAACGGTTTTCCAGCGTATCCAGAATGTCCACCCATCTAGCGGAGTTGAAGGCGTTCCTGACATTGACTGTCACCAGCAAGATGATCTGTCGCTTGGTACAGCTATATGTCTTTGCCTTTTGGACTGCACTCACAACCTCTGCAATCGCATCAATAGTAGAACGTCCTGCTCTAAAGCCGTACTGCCAAGGAAATAGGTCCGCAGCAGGAGAATTGAGTCAGTGAGTCTTTCCTTGATGATTTCCTCGAGCACTTTCCCAGCCGTGTCTAGCATGCATAACGGGCGGTATGCAAGTGGTGATCTAGGATTTCCCTTTTCCTTGCTGATGAGCCTTGCCACCTTCCATCGCACCAGGAAAAAATCCGTCCCATAGGCAAGCGTTGAATGTGCTGAGCAGCAAGCTTGGACAATGGTGATAGACAAGTTGCAACATCTCAGCTGGAATATCATCTAGACTTGGAGCCTATGTCGCTTTCAACGAACGGACTGCCTCTTCCAGTTCCGACTGTGTGAAGAGTGGACACTTGACTGCTGTTTCACCATGGACAGTGTCAACACGGAAAGACATGGGCTGGTAAGAGTGCTGGCACTATCTCGTCCATCTTTACCACATCATGTATGCAAGGTTTCCGTAGGGCACCAAGCTTCCACATAACTAGCTTGTTGCCAAAGCTCCACGGATTCTTGTTCACAATGACCACATTGCGACATTGCCATTGCCTTGCTGCTGTTGATCAATTTGCAAAGGCATTTCCTGGCTGACTTATTGGCTGTCACCCGGTTGCATGTCCCGTCACAGTCCCGTGCCCGTTGAGCCTCACGCTGAAGCTTGTGACACTCCCTTCGCTTTTCAGCGATTTCAGTTGACCAGCAGTACGCTGGGGGCTTTCCGTGCTGGGGCTTTCGATGGAGCATAGAAGCGTTGCAAGCAGTCATGATGATGCTTAAAGTTGAGTTCACCACGTCTTGAGCTGCCAGTTCTTCGGTACCCTGCGAATCTCTCCTCGATGAACCTCACTTCTCTGCACCTTGACGAACCTCACGACGTCCATCTTTCCAATGTTCCATCCAATTGTAGAAAGCCGAGAGCACGGATGTCAGGAGACAGCATCACTGATCTCAAGCAGAATGCACTGAAGATCACTTGCTGAGTAGTCCTCTAATACTCTCCAATTGTGTATCCTCCCTACTAAGGGCTCTGAGGCAAATGTAACCTTCAGTATGGTTCCTTCACAGCTAATACGGTCGAAAATTGGCATATTTCGGTGTTAAGTACGACAAGTGCTGTCCGAGCTGCCATTTCTAGGATTCGTTTTCCCTACAGAGACGTTTGAGACATGCCCCATTCGATTGCTTTAGCATTGAAGTCTTCTTCATCTGCGTTCGAGACAATGCCCTCCAAAGCATTAAGCTTGAGTTAGAATGATGATATTAATTCGTTCAGCGTTAGATACACACTAAAGAAGGTGGTCCCTGAGCACTTTACTCCCACAAAAACATCTCCCCGTCCACAGTTCTCCACCTGGATATCACTATTCCAAACCCAAATGGCGGCAGTACCAGTTTCATCAGGATACCATGATGTTGAACTTTTAAGATTATGTTGCTCACCCAGCAGCATAAAATTGGCTTTTATGTCCCTCGTAAACTGCTCAAGCAGATTTTGGGCGGTTGAACTGTGGTGTAGGTTTAGCTGCAGGATGCGGGTCATTTGAGTTCTGATTTTGCCTTGACTAGGGCTTCCTGGATAACCCAGCATTATTCTGATTACAAGACGTATTTAAAATCAGGTCTTGGATCAGCATCGTTGCAAAGAACACAGTGTGCCTCTTTCGTACACTCTTGCCTTTAATGTTCCATTTCACCGCATTTGTAACAAATTGAACTCCTATCGGGCCCTTTGCATACTTGTGTGGTGGGACCATAGAAAAGGCACTGCTCTTCGCCATATACTACAGACAACCAACCCTATTCTTACTTTGCCCTTAATTAGAAACTGTTTGGTTTGGATGGCCATACGTTGTCCCCTATGGTTTTCTGGTGTCAGCCTCGCTTTGACCCTGCCCAAGCTAAGAGGCTCCCTTTTGATGGCCACTTCTACCTCGGCCAGATCCGTGAAGCATCGGCTCAAGCGAGGCCATAGTTGCACTTTTCCCGGGACTTTCTTTACTGTGCCCTAGAATGCCTCCCTATTGTTGGCCTCTGCTCCGAGTTCGACCAGTATGAGGCCCAACCACGTTGGTTGTACTGCTTTAATGTAAGTGTTGGTGTCGTCAAGGCTTTCATTTTTCCTGATATCCCACAGCGCTTCCGCGTAGGATCGGCCATCTTGCGGTTTTACTAGCAATGCTGGCTGCCGGGTTTTTTGTCGGGGCTTCTTTCTCGCCTGTTTCGCATCAGGTCCTTTTTATCCTTAGGCGTCCGGGCGAATGCAGTCATCCATTTTAGCAACGCGCTACCCTTGCCGTTTTCTCATAACATGCCGTACAGTGAAGCTTGTTTGCAGGCTCCACTTTTCTATAAAAATTGCACATACCGATGAAATGGTGTAGCTGCTTGGCTGTGGAAAATCGACAATGTCTTTAACCTCTTCCAGTTGTGGTTTGATGCTTTTGCTGGTGACGGTGTAATCAAGGTATGTCAGCTCCTCCAAACTCCAAACTCGCACCGTACATGTTGAGCCCTTCGAAAACCTGCCAGAGATGTTCTCGATATCAGTTTTCGTTTTCGGAGGCTACGAGGTTTCTCGATATCGCTTTTCATTTTCGAAGGCTACAAGGATATCGCTCATATAGCGTACGCGAAATCCAAACCTTGCAATACTTTGTTGATGAATTGTTGTAAGGTTTGCGCTGCGTTTCGAAGCCCGGAGCTCATGAACAAACACTCAAAGAGGCCAAATGGCGTTATTACCGCCAATTTCCCAACATCCTCCATAGCAAGCGGAATCTGGTTGTAAGCACGGACTAAATTGATTTTTGAAAAATCCTCTTACCACGCAGCAGTTGAGCGGAATCGTGAATGTGGCGTAAGGGATAGTGATCGGAGTGGTGCGCGCATTGATTGCTCTATACACGGACGTTAATTCCATTCTTTTTCGAAGCCATGTGTAGTGGCAATGATCAGCTACTGGATGAAGCTCATACTGTGCCAAGCTTGACCATTGTGTTGAATTCCTTACGGGCAACGTTGTGCTTGTTGGTCAGGAGGTGCCAAGGTTTAGCCGCCACGGGAGCTCCTGCTTTTGTTTTGTAATGAGTTGTTTGGTCGGCGGTCACACCACTGGTGCTTTTCCGTAGGGTCTCGTGATGTCCGCAAACTTTGCAAGAAGCTGATGTTGCACTGAGTTCCTGGAGAACACCTTGATGTTGTGTGCGCTGCCTTCGAAAACCCGTCCACGGGACGTAAGCTTTCTTAGCTCGTCGATAAGTCGCCTGTCTTAGAGGCCAACTAATAATCCAAAATGTGTTCTCGAATCGGTTCCAATGATGATTTTGGGCACATTCCCAATCACAAAACTCCACGCAAAACTACGCCGCAACTTGAGCGTGAATACTGAGAATCTATATGTGGTGATGCATGTTCCGTTTATGACCGCCAGTTCGTATGAGGTCCTCTTGAGTGGATCACGCACAAACAAACGTAGTATCACGTACAAATTTGCTCCAATATTGACGAGGAACATTTTCTTCGAGCTTCGATCGAGGAAGGATAAGCGACAAGGCTTTTGGCTGTTATTGCTAGCTGCCATCAGCGACTGTCGTTCACATTTCTCCAGAATGAGCATGGTCTTTGCACTTTTTGGTGTTACCACCGAAACATTGATGGTACCAACAGTACTTGGTATTTTGCAATTTGGAGTTTGAGCGGCTGCAAAACTTCTAGCATGGGTGGTGCTGCTTGGACGATGTGAGACTTGCAAGGCGTTAATCTCGTGCTTAATGATCTCCATATTCTTTTTATGAAAAGTGAGCATCATTTGCACTATTTTTGAATCAAGTGTGGCTTCAAACGAGGTTGCATTTTGGGAGATGCGTTGATTTGTCCGGTGCTCCCCAGCGTTGGTGCAACTCTACCCTCGAGGTCGGGTACTTGATCGATCGTTTTAGACTGATGCATTGCCAGTATGTCTTGTATGTTTGCCGGCAACTGGCTGGTCCAAATTGTGGGTATCGCTTCGTCACTGAAAACTTTGCCACCAAGGCCACGTAGCTCGCTTAAAAATTGTGATGGTTTTGGTCGCGCATTTCATTCGATTGCAGGGTACTGATTTGTTTCACAAATGTGTTCTTTAGAGTTGCAAATGGACTCGTCGGGTGCGGGTTAAGTAGTATGTCTACCACAATGATTATATAACGAGCACCGAGAGCTTACACTGCGTGAATGAATCACGCCCCTTTGATCGTAATTCTCGCCATTTTGAAATATCCTGCGACGAGCGTAAACTAGAACGCAGGATACCCAGACGTAAACTCTAGTAATTTCATTGTCGTTGCACTCTGTTGGGGACTGACCGCGGTTGCGTTTCCGTGCACATTAGCGCCCTGAACTTCCTTTGCATTCGCCATTGTTAGTGGTACTTAACTGTTTTTTTACCCTGTATGTTATTTATTATTCCTCATTTTCATGCACTACGTGTTCAGATCACGTAGGGGTCACCAATTTGTGGTTTAAAGTAAATAGCAAGTGGCGAGTAAAATTAACAAGTGCGGGTGAATTTGTGTTTCCTTTTATTCGAAGGTGAATCCGACCGGGCGTACTGCAGTGCATCGTGTTCAATCGCGAACTGTTAGAAACAGTCTCTCTCCTAATGTCCTTGCTAATGCTTTTAAGGACACTACAGCTGGCTTTTATTGTCTTCAGAACAGTTCTCACCATGTACTCTTATTTTTTGGTACTGATTTCCTTGTCCTTTCCCTTCCCGCGTGAGTTAATAAGTAAGATGGTTGAGAGTAAATGGAGCTTCCCACCCAAAGACTGAGGCCAGCACTCTGCCTGTACTTATTATCTACGGCTGCGGTGAATAACATGAGAAAGCAAGCAACAGTTTTGTATATTTACCAGTCAAAATAATTTTTTTTTTTTGAATTTCCATCGTGAAGTAACAAACGCAACTTCTCACCAAAATACATTTCCACGTATGAAAACTTTTGCATTTGATACAGTAAATAATATGTACATGGGATCATATTGCCTGCCATCAGCGAACGTTTTGATTACATTTTTAATGACCTTAAAGGGTAAACTTTATTTCTATCTGAAGAAAGTTGAAATAAATTATGTAGAGAGTCTTACAGCCATTTTGGTCGTAACTGAATCTTTCCCCTAAAAGTTTCTGAGAAGCTTCTAAATCAAATGTGATCTTTAGATTACATTGGGCATATACACATTGAGCTTATGTGACGTTACATTTCATCTTTAGAAGCGTACAGCCAAGAATCAGGAGGAAATACAACCATAAATCAAAAAACCTGATACCCGCGAGACTTAAAAACATTTCGTAGAAATTTCAAAATTGTAATTACACCTACTCCAGTCTAGCAACTCCACCCATTTATTCCATGAATTTCTTTTCTTGACATCCCCAATGAAATTTAAAATTTCAATGTCAAAGCCATATAACTAATTAATAAGTATTTCGATTTACATTTTCCCGATCTCTCCACCTTTTTTCTCCACAGAGTGCAAAACGAAAGTTACTTTTTTGTAATCCAATTGTTACTTTCAATCCAACAATGCGACAGTCGCACCGCTAAAGTATTCGTGAAAGGAAAAACGTGAAAAACCTTCATTAAACTTAAACTCAATTTCCTCTCCCATTTTTGAGAGCTGTCATTTGTATACGAAGCGACGGCCCGAGGCCACTAATGAATAGAAGACAAAAACAAAGATTAAGATGTCAAAAAGTGAATAATAAAAATAAAGAAAGTGAAAATAAAGTAGAAGTCGTACTAAAGTAATTTGAGTGTAAATAGCTTGTTAACTGGCACTTTCTCGTGTAATTCAAAAAAATGAATTTTGAACGTAAACGGAGTCGAATCAGAAATGGAACTTTGGACTTTCGATTACGAACTCTAGTACGTTTAATTGGTTTCTTGGCTAGAAAATAATTCAATTTAATTCCGTTGTTACAACGATAGTTCTTAAAATATACAGTATACAATATATTTAAAAAATGCCTTTTTTTAATATAAATGATCAAATGTTTCTTACATTATAAACAAAAAGGTTGGTAGTGAAAAATAACATCAGGCAAATGACCAACATGACCGACCTTACACGACCATACCCTTTTCATGAAGTTTTCCATAACCAAATCGCGAAGTGGCTACCCTATGTCCTCGATAGCCTCACAAATTCCATCTTTGAGGTCTTGAATCGACGCTGGGTTATTGGCGTAGAACCTTTCTTTCACGTGGCACCAAAGGAAAAAGTCGCAATCACAAGACCTTGGTGATCAATTGTGATCACTTCTTCGAGAGATAACACGGTCCGGAAACTTTTCCCGAAAAAGATCAATGATTTCGTTGCTTGTGTGGCCCGTAGCGGCGTCTTGTTGAAAGTAAACGTTGTCCAGATCAATACCATCCAATTTTGGCCATTAAAAACCATTAATCATCTCTCGATAGCGCAATTCATTCACTGAAACTGTTTCTTCAGCCTCATTTTCGAGAAAGTAAGGTCCAATGACTCCACCGGACCATAAACCGCATCAAGCAGTCCCGCGTTGAGGATAGAGAGGCTTTTCAACAATAACTCTTTGGGTTTCCGAGCTTCAGATGCGACAATTCTGCTTGTTGACGAAGCCACCGAGGTGGAAATGGGCGGCATCACTCAAGATGATTTTTCCATCGAATTCCGGATCATTTTCATGCGTTTCAAGGACCCAATCAGCAAAGACACGACGTTGTTGATGATTGACCGGCTTGAGTTCTTGTGTTAACTGAACTTTATAAGGCTAAAGACCCAAATATAATGACGTTTGTGGAATGCTTAATTCCAAAGAACGACGAGGAATGGACAAACCTGGGTTTTCTTCAACACTTTCGGCTACAGCAACAATATTCTCGGCTGTTCTTGAGTGACGCGCACGGATTTTATTTTTCACATCACTAAGTTGTCCCAATAGCTCGAATTTTCCCACCAATTCCTATATTGCGGTCCGACAAGATGCTTCACGACCACCCAAAAATGTTCGAGTTTTACGAATCGTCTCTGCCAAATTTTCACCATTTTTATAGTGAATTTTAATGACTTCAATGCGTTGTTGAAGCGTGCACGTTCCATTTTGATTAATGGCGTAGTTTCTACTTGTCAAATGTCAAAAAATAACAGCTTCAAAAGTGGCCAAAATACCGAAATAGTGGGCTATTCAAAATAACACCTCTTATTGGAAAACCCTTTATATGTATATTTCAATGCAAAGAACAATAAGTTTAACCTCTTCATATTATTTTTAACAAATCGTTATCAAGTGGCATGTTCCGAACGTGTTGGAAATCTTCCCACTTAACTTCAATCCACAAAAACAAAACTAAAGAGGATGGTCAAAATCATAGAGAGATAGCTGCATTATCCGCTGCATCAAAATTGTTTGAAAAGTTTGTCTGTTCCAAAATATCTCCCATCATAGAACAACGTCTCAATGACCAACAGGATGGCTTCAGAAAAAACCGGCCCACAACCACTAACCTTACAGTTATGGTCTCTACCATTCTTTGTGCAATGCAAAAGGGATACAAAATTGATGCAATTTATACTGACTTTGGTAAAGCCTTCGATCGTGCACATCATGCAATTTTGTCTCATAAATTGCGTAAATTTGGAATCACTGGCTCTTAACTTCATTGGTTGGACGCGTATCCTAAAAATCGAACTCAAACCGTTAAATTTCAAGGATATGTGCCCAAAAAAATTCATGTACTCGTATATTCCGGTGTACCTCACGGCAGTCACCTCGAACCTTTTGTCTTCAACATTTTCTTATCGGGCCTTTTGAAGTGTTTTCCAATATACCCTACTTATTTTACGTTATGTCCCCAATGCAAAACCTAATATGAAATTTTTATTTTAAGGTTCTATCCTTAGCCCTGAAAATTTTCTTTTATGGTGCATAAAAATACATCAAACGATTCATTTAATCCAGATGTATTCATTTAAAACAATTTTTGCAGCAATCATAGAAGACACTTTTTGCAACAATCATAGCAGAAAATTTTTTGCGGGGCTTTTTTGATAATCCAAACATGCCTTCATCAGCAACGATTTCTATGTCACGATGAATTGCAAGAACAGCCAAACTATTCAAATGGTTAAAAGTGAAGCAAAGAATAAAACGTGAGTTTTCAATTCTATAATTGGATGCTGATGCGTTCTGCTGAATTTGCTGACACTGGCTGTTTTGCTAATATTCTGAGGTGTTGTGGGATCCCTCCTCTATTGGGAGGGGCTCAAAGGAGAGAGATTGCTATAAAAGTGATTCTGGGTTAAAAGGATTGCTTTTCTGTCAATACCTCCTCCGCCTTCTCCTGCCACTAGACCAAACTTGAAGGTGTCTCACAGTGTCGCAAAGCAAGGTTTGCTTCGGATTGAAGTGTCAAATGGTTCTGGGCACGGTTAACAGGAATACTATTGAAGGCTAGCATTCTTTAGCTTCTGCCCTCGCAGACCCAAGGATATGAAGGTTAATGTGAGGTATCTCCTTGGATGACAAGTAACGACCCTGACTAAATTTGGACTATGCTTTGGTCAATAAACTGTAATTGATTCTTTAGGGTGGTGGATATGATGGTTTGGACCTAGTTTCTCTGCACAGTAGTATCGAGGTGACACTCATGCGTGAATGGCTCCAATTCAAATTATCACACCATCTACGTCCTGGTAAAACCTTGGCAGGCCCCGGAGTGCGTTTGAAGTTCGTACCATTGGGTTGGTGGTGTACGTTCGGTTGAGGCTGGCTCACGATTAGTGCTGGTCTGGCTATGAGCACTTGTCGCCTTGAGGACTCGTGCCAACGCTCACATGCCCTCCTTGCTCTGTAAAAATAACAATGGGACCAAAAAGGTGAATATACACACAAACGGAAATAGCGGCTCTTAGGGAGACCGGATTGAAGTGGAGCGATTTCAATTAAAAACCTAAAACTATATCAGAGAAAAAAATTACGATGAATACAATAACAGTGAAGACGGATGAGAACTGATATTAGTGGACAACCATATCAAGACTGAGATTCTTGTGGCATTCAGGTCCAGCAAAAAAATAATGTGAACGCTAGAGCTTGTTACACCCCAAGGAGGCTGGGTGCTCCAGCGGGGTTTGTGGACCCGGGTAAGCTCGTCTGGAAATGGGCGTGGGAGCGCCACTTGCTTGTTGAGTGAGCTCCGATGAACAACCAAGCAAGAACTTGGCCTGCTGGTACAATTTTAGAAGGTAGCTGTTCCTACGAACATAACTTTTTTTACATTCTGGTGGAAATCCTGCACTTCTTTTCTTACTTTTCCTCGGTTCCACCACTAAGCCTGACCTAACACTCACTATTAATCACCTTATGTGGCTGGGTCACTCTCCGAAATACTACCTTACCTTCATTCCACACGTTGCTTCACCATCAGAACCGACCTGTACAGGATTTACACTAAATAAGTTAAAAAATTAATCAATTCTTCCGACGTTGTAATTAAAATTATGAAACAACAATCAAATTCAACAAGGTCAAAACACAATATCGTCAAATTATGTTAAATTTCCATTCAAATGCAAATCTACTCACAATCAGTACAAATCTACGACTCATGCTAATTTCTCATAAGGGGCTCCTTGGGTGTTTACTGATCTTACTGAGAGCTTGTAGACGAAGTTCACTATTGACCATGTCCTCCTTGGATACCCTCTTCGAATTCTGCGCTATCTTCTCCTTTTCACCGCCGACTTATCCTTGCTAGAATACTTCCGGTGGCGTCTTGTAAATTTCTGTTGCAGTTCACATGTGCTTCCAACTCGAACACCTCTTGTTACTCTCACTCCACAAATTTACACGTACAATCGCTGCCACACTCCTAATAATCACTCACCCACGCGCTTGTTCAAAAAAGGCCCCGTTCTGTTTTTTGTCCAAGTGCTTTTCTCCTATGTCTAACGGTTTATCGCTATTTTTCTCCGTTAACCTCCAAGGATCTACCTTCCCCGGTTTCAATTTCACCGCTTGTTATTTGTATGATTTAGAACCGCATCGAAAGCAGCCAGCCTGACGTTTTGGAGTCTGTATTATTTTCTTATGTTTTTCACTTCCAACTGACGTTTGCTGGAAGTTGTCAGTTCTTGTTTTCGTTCAAACTTATTGAACCCGCAGATTTTTGTTGTGTCATAAACAAAGAATTAATTTATTGCATTTCAATAGTTTTACTGAATGTTGTGTGCAACGTATGTAAGTAACAGCAGGAATACATTAATAAACTTTGAATTATGTATAGAAAATCGATTGTTATTGCATTTATAGATATAAAGTATGGTATTTTATTTGCGGGAGAGAGTAGATGTTGACATTCTTAATTTCGTAGCATTCGAGCCTGAGGAGAACGACAATTGGACACTGCAGTCCAATTTGTTGGAACATTTTTGGCGGATGGATCTAGCGAATTCTTGGCCATCTTTAACACTAATGTGGACAACAAATTCATTGCCTAAAAAACCAATGGTGGAGTTATTTGTGGTGAGTTTTGGTTTTCGGTTATCAAATGCAGTCTGGTAACCAGCAAAAAGTCTTTTTAGCTCAACACAGCTAATGCATTAATTAGTGGGTCCGGGGACAACTTAAAATTGCCGCCAACGTCGGCATAGGCCTGAACGAACTAATTTCCGACGCCTAACTTTAATTTACCATTCTTGTTTTCAGATTGTGGTTCAAAAATAGCCTTGGAGCAATCTTCGATCCTTGCACCAACTTATCTTGTGTAGAAATTTCAGTAGTGAGTGTGTCATCTCTGTTCCACAGGTTAGACCATATTCCGTCCATGTATTTTGTTTTCAATGAACCAACCACTTTACCAGTGTCTTAGTTTGGGGGACCGCTTGTGGCAAATTTGATTCCCGACGCAATCTTTGTTTTACAGTCCAATTTCCATAGACCAAAATGATAACCCTTGCCGAAGATATTTTTGGCTTTTTTTCCCAAATCCGAATATGCCGGTGGTCCCATTTTCATTTTACTCAATTAATTTGCTGTATCTGACGGAACACAAAACACAGGTTCAAAAGCCGTTTTTACAAAATAAATCCTAAGAAGAATGATTCCAAGAAAAATATCCGAAATGAAGCATGGAGTGTCCATTGCAAACTCATAATGTATTGTTTGTTGGGTCGTAGTCCTAAGTATCAGGCTGGTAGTTGAGAGGACAATTTGATATGGTGTTGAGGACTCGATCCAGCATTGTTTCTCTTGTCTACGTAAGTGCAATGTTTCGAGTTTCATTTGTTTAACCAAGAGGTAGTCGTGGATACCCTAAGTCTCCCTACACTACTTCCTGCCTTGTTTACAATGTTTAGTTGAAACGTTCTAGTTTAAGGGTTAAGTTGATTAATTAATTACAATTACCTTGGTGATGATTGAGTCTAAGAACGCTTGAATGTGCGGTAGTGTTTGGTTGAGTTAACCCTCGCTCCCTGTTTGTACTCTCTCTAACAAGCGTCTTAAAAAGGAAGAGCGGAAAATTCTGCAAGACACTCCAGATGTTTGCGTGGTGGAGGAAAATATGAAGAGCATTTCGAAAAGTTGACGATTAAAGCTGCGATCGTTCTGCAGTCTACAAATTGATTGCGACGGAAAAAGACAAAAAAAAGTGATCATAACTGAAGTACTGTAATCAGAAATGGAAGCCAGTAAACTCTCCACAGCAAAGAAGTCGCAAAGAACAATTGTCGTTCAGCGATATCAAGAAGAAAGGTTTATCTGAAAAGTTAAAGACGTTCAACAAAGAATAAAAACTAGATATGACTCAACAAAAATTAGCAAAAGTGTAAAGAATGGGCTCCTTGAGTTTAAGGAGCTCCTAGAAAATAAAGGCCATTAGCGGAGAAGTTGATGAAAGGCCAAAGCAAGTTGGGTAAACAGACCTACGCTCATGTCAGAAGGGTTTTGTATTCAATTTACAAAACGCAGTCACCAGATCGAATCAAATCAAGAAACATGTCAAAGACGATTTTATTGGAGAAAATATGAAATACGAGGATCACACTATTATTAACAAAATTGAACGAATTTCGGCTTCTGAGGTTTTTGGTATTGTTAAACTCATTAAAAACTCCCTTGATAATTATTTCAGATGTCCATTCGCGAGAGAGGAAACACATTAATCATGTATCTCCCCCCTTGTGCCCCCACTGAAGCAAAAACTGACAGTTCAACAACTGTTTTGAAAAGCTCCCATGAAAACTTCTATTTCATACTCATATCGGCTACGTTTCATGAATTTTTTTCAGGGGCCACTCTCCTGTACTGTTATCATCGATGAATGGCCTATTTTTTCAAATTCTAGAATGGTTACAAAGCTCTTTTGCTACGTGCTCTCTCCAGCCTCCTTGACTTGTTTCACTTATGAGCATTAATTGCAGTTACTCATCTTCAGTCATTCATTAAATTGAATCAAGTGTTTAAAGCATGCACCTTAAACGTTGAAGTTGGGAAAAAATAACTCAAAATTATTCAATCTTCGCATTTAAAACAGCCACTATTTTGTTTTACGATTACTGATACCACTACTAGCTGAACCGATTCTAAAAGATATACATGACACCTATCATTCTTGAAATTTTCATGCAAATCCTAGCAAAACTGTCGTGTCTGGGCGGGCAGAAGCGTATGTTGTTCCACAGCCATATGTTCCTATAGTAATAAATGCAGCACATATTGTTCCATAGTAATACAGGAAAATTCAAACCGCTATAACTTCGCTAAATATGATTCAATCTTATAAATAGTCATCTGTGTGTTTCATTGAATTTAAGGGTACCGTTAGGATTTTATTCTAGAAAACATAAAATTGATATATCATACTATTACTAACAAAGTTGAGTGAATTTCAACTCCTCACGTATTTGTTGTTGTTGTACTCACCAAGGCCTACATTCCTGATTTTTTTCAGATTTTTCGGATCACAGGTGTCCAATCGCGAGGGGGGGGACACAAAGTTTTCGTGTATTTCCCCTCCCTGTGCGTCCCTCGAAGCAAACTTTGCCAAACTAAGACCTGTTCTCATCAAGACCTTTCATTTGATACCCATATCGGCTACCTTCAATGAAATTTTTTTTTCGGGGGCCACTCCTCTATATGGGGAAGTCCCCCTTAAATACCTTTTTTTTGTAGTTGAGCTTGGAAGAGAGCACCACTTTACACCTACATACAAAATTTGATGTTTTTAGCTTAAGTAGTTTGCGAGAAAAAGTGCTATGACACACGGACGGACAGACAGACGGACAGACAGGACGCGATTGTAGTAGGGTTTTGTAAAATTATTTTACATAACCCTAAAAAGAGCTGAAGGCAAAAGAAGCGATAAGAGTTTTTTTGTGGTAGGGAGGTGAATGCCCATTTACGCACAGAGTGTGGGACTCCATGTACGCAAGAAGGTAACTGGACTTCCCACTAAACACCTCCCCTTCCAATCTGAGAGCACAGCCTGGAACCGTTTGACACATAATTTCGGGCCAGGTCTCGTTTTGCTACACCGTGAGGCGCCTTCAAGCTGGGGGGTCCCTCTTCTAGCAGGAGGGGAGAGGGGAAGAGAAAGTGCCAGAAAAGCGATCCCCCAGCCCCAACACCCCTGGCTGCTATGAGCATCATCGTTACTATATTATCCAGGATGAGCTCTCCCATCTCCCTGTAAAGGCTCTTTGCAGCCTGTCCTATTTCATGCACGCAAAAAAATATGTGGCAGGCATTGTCTTTCTCTCCTGGGCAAAACCGATAATCGGGAGACCGTGACTTAACCATCTTGTGCAGGTAAGACTGTAAACACCCATGCCCACTCAAAAACTGGGTCAAATAGAAGCCAGTGTCACTATGCCTTCGATTTAGCCACGGTCTCACATCCCGGATGAGGCGCGCAGTCCACTTTCCCATCATGAAATTCACCCAAAACTACTGCCAATTGTTGAGTAAGCGGTATCTCTGTTCGCGGACAACCATCTCCCTTGCATCCTGGTTTCGACGCAGATAAACAGAGTGGCGCCCTCTAGCAAGGAGGCCAACAGTGATACCTGTCGCCACCAAATTAGAGACTGCCGGATACGAAGATGCAATCCTCAATGCTCCTCTTCTCTGTACCTGACAGACCCTACAGCACTAATCAAGAGGCATTTTTTTGATGGGTTGGGTCCCCCGACTATGGCTATAAGTCGACTCAGAGCCGATACTCCCGAAACAGCCCTATCAGCTGTTGCCCTGATAAGTAGCCCTCATCTTCGAGTCGATCAGTAGCCCCATGTACTTCCCCGCTGGTGTCGATTCGATTTGTATGTCTCCGATACTGATCACCCTTACTCTAGGGATTCTCTTTTTTGCCAAGATGACCACTTCGGTTTTCTCCAGTGCTCAGCTGAGCCCGCGAGCACTCATCCAGTCTCTCACTCAGTGCATTGACATACCTAGCCTAAGTTGCGCTTGTTCAACGGTGCGTCCAGCGACCAGCAACCAGAACCGCATCATCCACATAACCGATCAAGCGTGACTCATCTGGCATCTCCAGTCTCAGATGCCCGTGGTACGGCACGTTCCACGAATCCGGGCCAAGGATAGATCCCTGGGCAACACTCGATGTAACAGCCATCCTTCGTTAGCTTTGTGTCGTGTCGTAGAGCATCAGGGGAAACGTAAGAACCGAAGACACCAACACAGCCATAAAACCACTTCGACCAACGCGGTTGCGCAACAAAGTTGGCGAATTCGGAGCCAAGGGCGACAACAAGGGAGTATTCTGCGACGCAGTAAATAATGTCCTCGGCAAAAACGCAACTATAGCCTCGCTCGAGCCGATGGCAACGATTGAAATAAGAGACATTGACTACCCCACGGAACTGGCCGAGGTAGAAGAGGCCATCAAGAGGAAGTTCCCTAGCGTGGGAAGGATCAAAGTGAGGGTGACATCAAAAGCGATAAGAGTAAAGCCTAAAGGGTACACGCAGATAGCTCCACCAGTAAACATCAATTAAAGAATCGTACGTAACCCAATTGAAAGAGATCGAGATATCAGAAGGAAGGAGGAGGCACTTGATGGGCATGGAATGCAAGATCAGGAATTCTAGAGAGTTCTAACGAAAGTAGTGAAGAAAACCGCAAAGAAACACCTAACATGGGCACTGAAATCATCGTCTTACCGCCACCACTGAAATTTACAGAGGAGAACGACTACCCCTATTAACTAGTGCAGCTGAGGGCACTGTTCCTGCCACCCAGAGCTGCTTTCCAAGTTGACGGCAAGCATCATCCAACTGTCAACTATAAAATCGTACACATCGATTTATCTGACATGCATCAAAATAAAACTCGTGCACGCTCTTTCATCAGAACTTATACCCTACCCAATCAATCACTTCAAAGTCAAAGTCAAAGCGCTTTATTTAATATTAATCGTTATAAATTTTAAAAGAATATAAAGTAAATTCCAAACAATAACAATCAAAAACTTAATGGCCCAAATGGCTCTCTAAATTTATACGTTATCATTAACTCATTTCATCAAAAAAAAAAAAACTATAGCAAATTATTACATATTTTTAAAATTTAATTGGAAAAAGGAGAAAAAACCAACCAACACTATCCTTAAAATTATTTTAATTAAGACACAACAGTGAAACTATGATCCTACACCTAATATGTTGTAACTTATTTCTAATAAAATACAATCAAAAGCTTTATCTTATACTAAAAAAATTCTGTAACAATGTTCCTAACCTAAGTGTTTAATCTTATCTCTAACTGAATATAGTAAACATTACATATACCTAACCTATACCAAATTTTTAACAAAAATAAACAACAACACTAAATGTAGCAATAATGAGCTGAAACTAAAAAAAAACAAAATAACGAAAAACACCAGAACGGAAAAATAATCACGAATAATTTAGACATTGTCATTCAGCCACCAATACCTGGATTGCGCCGTCTTAACTCGATCAGCCTCAACGAATCTAGCAAATGAGTATCTCCATTGAAATCGTTGGTCTCGTGAACTCAAATTAGGAGGATATTTTATCTTCTTATTGGTGGATTCATGTACAAATACACGAATGCTTCTGGAGAAATGAAGCCAGTAGCGAGGCAAGTCGCTATATACCCGTCTGTAGGGTGGAACGGCTGTGAAATCCAAGGGTTTTCACAGATCTTGCGATATGATTCCGAAGAAGTTTCAATATGAAGATATCGACCCTCGTCACTTCAGCAGTTTGATAAATCCTTCTATTCGATATATAATGTTTCCAATCCGTCTCAGGCCAATCAATCACTTCTCAGGTAGTAAAATGCTTGATTTATGCACAATTTTTACAAAAATTGAAATCTTTTTGTGGTGTTTTCGGTGGAATGAAAGATATTTTTGTACCGTCCGTCAATGAATTAATTTACGATGTTATCTTGCAAAACGCAGAGGATGGAATATATTCAAAAAATGCATAGAGAAATTCTTAAGCAACGTTCGGTTGAAGATTATAACATAGATGGGTCCAGGCGTATATTGTAGCTGGCAGAGCGGAATCTCAAGCATTTTAACTCCACTCTTGAGCTCCAATGAATCTTATAGGGTGCTAAGGATTGGGCACAAGAGGATATTTGGGTTCCAGGGCGTATGCAATCATTCAACGAGTCATCAAGTGGAGGTGGTGCTGGCAAAAAAAGTGGCCAACCCAGAAAGGAACCAAAATCAGCCAAGAAAATATCAGGCCAGGTTTCAAATCGCCAAGCCGTATCAGCTGGTTAAAGGTGGCCATCTTCCTCCTAAACACAAACGGGCACCGTAAGTTGTAGAGTTACCCACTTCAAGAGTCGCGCTACCATCGGAAGCCAATAACAACGAAAATGACACAAGACGTGGGAGGAGCAAAACGTGGCACCATTTTTTGGAGTCACCAACGCCATCAGAACTCAAATCAAATGCAAAAAATCTGGAAGAGAGTAATCAAGGAGTGTGCAATTCAAAGAGCTACCGTCTTCATTGAGGGATAAGCCAATGTTACTAAATTTTCAAACATATCTGAAATTCTTCTGTTTGATGTTATATCTTGGAAAAAACTCAGATAAAATGGTATCTTCAATGCAAGTGTAAATAAAAAAAATTCAATGGTTTTATTAAATATGTTTAGCAATATACATATTTCCTATATTGATTAAAATCTGGACTAATTTTCACCCTAGACACATTTCAACACAACATATTTCTAAAAGATGACACAAAACATATATTTGATATAGTGTAGCATCTAAAAGCGATAAGCATCGTTCCGTTAAACGGCTCTGAAGTAGTTTCTAAAAGACAAAGATACTTTACCCAAAAGAGAATACTTAACACTAGATAGTTACTCATATCCTTGAATATAGGTAGGCAAATGGGCACACATAAGTGAGGATTTGCATGTCTAAATCTACTCGATTCTACACATTTATGGTGAGCAACATGCTTTTGCTTTCAAAATGACTTAATAATTGTCAAAGTTTCCAGAAGGAACAATATTAAGTGGCCTTTATATGTATAAGGTAAGGATTAGAAATTTGAATTCTTCAGATATTAATAACTTTTGCTAATATTTGAAGTTTACTACTCGTTTGTTTGTCAGCACTTTAATGAAAGGTAATATAGTGTGGTGGAGAAGTTTAGGCTTTTGAAGAATGTGGTACAATTTGGAATTTTGTAAAATCATTCACATTGTTTGCGGCACTATATTTTAGTAGATTGTTGTTAGCTTGATATGGAATATATGCGTCCGATAAGGATTTGGACTACAGTGCGATACAAGATAGATGTGTTCCGTAGATTCTACGTATGCATTCATTGCATGCAGACATGTTTTTTGAGCATTCCTTTCATTGACTTTAAAAAAATTAATTTTACAGAGCTTAGTTTCCAGTTCGATGGAAGACCCGCATGATTGAAAAACCGTACATTATTTTTGTTGTGCTCGGAGAACTTTCAAATGGCTGTCGCTTCCATAAATGTGATATAACTTGATTGTAGCTTCCAGGCTATAAAGGCAATAGCCCGCAGAAATTTGTCATCCCTACACAATTTTCCTACCAGCTGATTAGATTGGATGACAGATCTCTGCGACTGAACCACCACTGACGTCGATAGGTGGTGAACGAATTCAAACTTGAATTGCTGCCTCTGAACTGCCACTTAAAGTCGGTCGGGTGAAACTTGTGTGAGATAGGACCCATTACTCGAGGGAAAATCCAAGATTTTCCAAAAAGAATTTTTGTAGAATAGTGAGCGCAACTCTAGCTTATGCCCCTTGCGAGTGCCGGAAGCAAAGGTGTGTAGTAACGCGTCAAACGGGATCAGCGGAAAATGGACGGAGTGCCTAGCCCCAAATTTGAAGTAAGTAATTAAGGTGCTTGTAATGTTTGAAGTCTCAATGTATTTCCTCCGCAGGACCTAACTGGTTGACACATGACTTACATAGGAGATGCAAGCGCAGCAATTACCCTCCAACCGTCCCTAAAACTTACTCGTGAAGCAGACAGTTCAACGTGGGGCCCAAAACATCCTTAAGGGGAATAAGTAATGAAGTTTATTGCTACTCTATTATTTGACCCGGGTGTGCTTACAAAAAACGATTGGCCTATTGCTGGGGGGCGAACATACAACAATGACTTGCTTGAAAAATTGGATCAGATTTTCCATAAAAGAATTTAGAGAAAACGGTAGTTTGAATTTCAAGCAATATAAAACCAGAAAAATTATGAAACAATATCAAAAGAATGATTAGAGAGCAAATGTTTGAGATTAATTTTTAAAATATGAAAAGAATGAGGCAGAGGTTCCAGACGCATGTATTACGTATACGTGGTAACCACACAAGCGGAGAGCAAAAGTAAAAATTTGTTCGCGCAAAAGGCATGCGGAAAATGTCATGAGAGCGATTAGACCTGACAGCTATGAATAGAGATAAGTAAGCAAAGATTATCCGAAATCAAATGATGGGGCAACTTAAAAAGTAAGTATTCATCTAAAAATAATCTTCGCAATTCTAAAGAAGGAATGTGCAAAGCTAATTGGCGATCTATTTAGGGTTTGCGTGCGAATCTACGTTGGATAGATTCAACAAGATATTTGAGGTGTGAACTCAACACTAGCGCACGATATTCCAACACACTACGAACTAAAGAAATGAAGAGAACGATGGAAGTTGAAGGAATGTGAGAGTTATTAGAGGATCTAAGGATAACGCCACCAAAACCCACCTCAATTCATGGCACTCCATGACATTCAAGGATTTTGAATTCGTAAGAAACGATAGGGTAATAGGTGATGGGGGAGGTGGCACCGGGATATTGGTTCGAAGACCCTATCGTTTCCAAAATATTGAAAAAGTCGAATTCAAAAGCTTTGAATCTCTTGAAGTCTCCGTTATCAAAATTTCACTGCCAGGTGGGGATAACCTCCTCGTTATCTCTGCCTATGCAACTGGTGGAACCGTTCTCAGGCTCAAGGAGGAACTCAATTCCTTGTTTGAAATACTCGAATTGAACAGGTTTCATAATTATTATATTCTTGCTGGTGACCTGAACGCCAAGCATACATCATGGCTGAACGCCACCAATAATCCAAGAGGTGTATTCCTGAAATCGTGGATAACAGAGAACCAAATTGAATACAGGTGCAATCTATATGGGTCGGAGTTCCCAACATACCCTAGGACAAATTCATATTTGGACCTTTGCATTGCTGACGCAAGACTCGAATTCAACTTTAATAGTCCTCAACGGAAACTGCAGGTGCTTCCTTATGATAGCGACCATAACGCAATCGTAATGGAAATCAATCATCACAGGGATGATTTCTTCCTCATTCCAGTTCAACATGAAAATCACCGGTTGAATTTCAAAAAAACAGACTGGGGAAAGTTTCAAAAGAAGTTTAATCGGGAGTACCAGAAGCAATGTCCCCCTTCTGATGGCGGCAACTCTTGCTCAATGGTTCCGAATGACAGAAATCTAACTAACGATGAAATAGATGTCTATTTGTCGAAGTTAGAAAAGCTGACGTTGGAAACGATTGAGAAAGTAGTTCCCAAGATTAAACATCGAAACAATATGGAAGGATATGAAACACCAGCCATCGCAAGGTTGAAAAGATTGAAAAGCCTCCTTCTCACACGCGTCAACAATATTTATCGACGATTTTTGGACTACAACCATCCCTCGTTGTCTTTGTTGAAATTACATCTGAAGAATGTCCGGAACTTAATCCAGTCATACTTCAGGAGTGAGGTCAGCAATCAATGGGCGGAAAAATTGAGGGGTATTAGCCCACAGGACCCAGATGGCGTGTTCGCGAAAGTGAATAGCATATTCCGCAAGAAGTCTCGAGTGAAGGTATCGAATCTCGAAGTCACTAGTGATGAGATAAATCTTCTCGATAGGGCTGGTATCGAAATTAATAGTACGACTCCGGATAGAAATGGAAACAGGATTATTTGTGAAGGATTGGATAAACTTGCCCTGATTGGAACACATTTTGAATTGGTTCATCTACCAAACCCTGAGAGAGGGAACGAAATTTTTTCAGAGGTCGTTGAAGCAAAAGTTTCCGACTTCAAATCAAGCCTGAACGGCCAATCAATTCTTCATTTCAATGAAACATTAACATCTGACCTCATACCGAGCTTGAATCTAATTGATTATTTTGTCAGCTATGAAGACTTGTGTTTCATATTTCGCAAGATAAACAACAAGAAATCATGTGGTAATGATGGTATTCCAAATGTAGTTCTCCGACATTTGCCTGAGGTTGCCATTAGGAACTATTGCATATTGTTCAACAACATGTTGAGCAATTCATATTTCCCAAATGAGTGGAAAAAGGCTAAGGTATTTCCGATCTTGAAGAAAGGAAAAGAATCTTCATGCCCGAAAAGCTATCGCCCAATCAGCTTGCTGCCTAACATCAGCAAGGTGTTTGAAGTGATACTCAACAGAGCATTAAACGCCCACATTGAGGAAAATGAGTTGATGCCGAATTGCCAATTTGGTTTTCGTGCCAGGCATTCGACCACACATGCAATAACGAAAGTAACCTCAGACATCTGTTGGAAACTAAATGATAGACAATGTGTTGGAGCATGTCTCATTGATATGGAGAAAGCCTTTGATACGGTATGGTTAGATGGACTTATTTTTAAACTTCTTCAGGACAAGTTCCCCAGACACCTTGTCGCCATGATGTGTAATATGTTATACGGGAAATCGTTTGTTGTAACCGATGGAAATCTGACAACAATGCGCGAGTTCAAGGTCTTGAATGGTCTACAGCAGGGAACAGTTACTGCGCCTCTGCTCTTCTCAATCTTTATTCGCAAGCTATTGAACGGCTTTGATTTTAACGTCTCGCCAAAGCGATCATTGGTAGCGTTTGCTGATGATCTGATCATCTACACGGCTGACCGAAAAGCTACAATAGTTCAGAGCAATCTCCAAAAAATGTTCAATGATGTACAGCTGTACACTGACAATTGGCGAATGAAAATCAATGCGCAGAAGTGTGAAACAATCTTGTTTCGGACAACGCTGCAGGGGGTCAGTCAAGACCTGAAACGTAATTGGAAAGATTTCCACATCATGGCTGGTGAGAGTAGTCTAGAACGGGTTACACATAAATCCTGTGTTCGATACCTCGGTGTTCATCTCGATCAGTATCTGTACTATACTGAACATGTGAAAATCATGCTCAGTAAAGCACTTAAAGTAGTCATGGCCCTTCGAAAACTCTTTCATTCCAGATACATTGATCAAAAGGTCAAAATTATCTGTTACAAGACACTAGTTAGACCAGTTTTGACCTATGGATGTCAGATCTGGTACAACCAGAGTGCTAGTACTATGGAAAAATTAAGAGTTTTCGAAAGGAAATGTCTTCGTGCATGTATTGGTTTGTACAGAAAGCCTGAGACGGATTGGAAACATTATATATCGAATAGAAGAATTTATCAAACTGCTGAAGTGACTAGAGTCGATATCTTCATATTGAAGCTTCTTCGGAATCATATCGCAAGATCTGTGACTGTGAGTGAAAACCCTTGGATTTCACAGCCGTTCCACCCTACAGACGGGTATATAGCGACTTGCCTCGCTACTGGCTTCATTCCTCCAGAAGCATTCGTGTATTTGGACATGAATGGATATGTTTTTGATTCTGACGGCGTCCCAGTCATATATAACATATATCGACGGGCCACCGATAAGAAGATAAAATATCCTCCGAATTTGAGTTCACGAGACCAACGATTTCAATGGAGATACTCATTTGCTAGATTCGTTGAAGCTGATCGAGTTGAGACGGCGCAATCCAGGTATTGGTGGCTGAATGACAATGTCTAAATTTTTCGTGTTTGTTTTCAGTTTTGGTGTTTTTCGTTATTTAGTTTTTGAGTTTCAGCTCATTATTGCTACATTTAGTATTGTTATATATTTTTGTTAAAATCAGGTATAGGTTAGGTATATGTAATGTTTACTATATTCCGTTAGAGATAAGATTAAACACTTAGGTTAGGAACATTGTTATAGTATTTTTAGTATAAGATAAAGTTTTTTTGATTGTATTTTATTAGAAATAAGTTACAACATATTAGGTGTAGGATCATAGTTTCACTGTTGTGTCTTAATTAAAATAATTTTTGGATAGTGTTGGTTGGTTTTTTCTCCTTTTTCCAATTGAATTGTAAAAATATGTAATAATCGTAATTAATTGCATTTGCTATAGTTTTTTTTTGATGAAATGTATTAATGATAACGTACAAATTTAGAGAGCCATTTGGGCCATTAAGTTTTTTGATTGTTATTATTTGGAATTTGCTTTATATTCTTTTAAAATTTATAACGATGAGTATTAAATAAAGCGCTTTTGACTTTGACTTTCGAACATGACGTGTTTCTTAATTTTATTCGTTGCTGGTTACGGCATTTTGTAAGTTGAGTACAAAACCCTTCTGACATGAGCATAGGTCTGTCTACCCAACTTGTTAAAATATGAAAAGGATGAGGCAGAGGCTTCAGACGCTTGTATTACGTATACGTGGTAACCACACAAGTGGAGAGCAAAAGTAAAAGTTTGTTCGCGCAAAAGGCATGCGGAAAATGTCATGAGAGCGACTAGACCTGACTGAGCTATGAATAGAGATAAGTAAGCAAAGATTATCCGAAATCAAATTACGGTGCAACTTAAAAAGTAAGTATTCATCTAAAAAAAATCTTCGCAATTCTAAAGAAGGAATGTGCAAAGCTAATTGGCGATCTATTTAGGGTTTGTAGTCCAACTGGCATCTGTTAAAATGTGTGCAAATCTACGTTGGATAGATTCAACAAGATATTTGAGGTGTGAACTCAACACTTGCGCTTGATATTCTAACACACTACGAACTAAGGAAATGAAGAGAACGATGGAAGTTGAAGGAATGTGAGAGTTATTAGAGGATCTAAGGATAAAGCCAGTAAGGCGTGAAGCCTTAGAAATGGTCATGATTATGTGATGATCAAACTTTAGTTTGTCGTCAATGATAGCACCTAGATCCTTTATGTATACACTTACATGCAGGACTTCTCCAAGAATAAAGTAAGGAAACAACAAAGGATTTTTTTTGTTAGAATATCTTATTTGGTGACATTTAGAGGTATTCAAGTTAAGAGCGTTAAAAATGCACAATCGAATTAATTTATGAAGAAGAACTGCAGTCCTCCATATTATAGATAACTCTGAACATTTTACAATCGTCCACATAAAGAGACAGGATGATAATACCGAAGCAGAAAGGTCATTGATGAAATTGAGAAAAAGTAAAGAACCTAAAATTGATCCTTGTGGAACACCAGAAACAGGATGAAGTGAAGAAAAGAAGTAGGAGTTGACAAAAATAACACAAACATGGTTAGTCACATATGCGAATAACCAGGATATAGAAGAGGGGAAGTTTAAAGCTTTTCATTTTGTTGAGAAAGAGACTATGATCCACAGAACCGAAAGCTTTGGAGAAATTCGTATAGATAACATCCACTTGGCTTTATTTCTCAAGCACGGAGACGCCCGTGCCGGTAAAAGATAAAAGGTTGGTGGATTGACTTTTGTTGAAGCCTTGCAGCTCATGGGACAGTAAGGGTAGAACTAATGGATGGACTCTATTATATACTACGCGTTCAAAAATCTTGATAAAAAAGGGGAGAATAGAAATAGGTCCGAAGCTAGTGACACAATTAATATCACCTGCCTTAAAAATAGTAATACAGATGCATATTTCCAGTAGGGAGGAAAATTGGCATTGGCAAGACTAATATTTAAAAAAATATAGATAAAGGAACGCACAAGGAAGATGACAAAGATTTACTAAAAAATTCGGAATTCCATCTGGACCACAGCCTACGTTTGGTTCTAAGTTTTGCATTATAAGCTCGATCTCGAGTGGATTAGTATCAAACCCAGAAGCATCCAATAAGGACGAAGGTATAGAGGATAATTGGACCGTTATTTGAAGAAGAGAAGAAGGACAAGAAATACCGTACAAATAGATCACATGAATCTTGTAATGAGGTAGAGGTAATGTTTTCGTAGTGAACAAATTGAGGAATCTTATGAGAACTGTTACGAGAACGGCCCTTGAGGAGGTTTAAATGTGCTATATATGTTCCCTTTTAGCAAAGACAGCTGCTTTTCTGCCTTCTGTGTGAAGCTCCTCAACCAGTTCAAAATGCCCCTGGAGACGTAATTTCAGAAATTTCAAACGAGCAGAAGCCCTAACTTTCAGAGCCGCAACTAAGTTAAAGTCGAGCCATGGGACATCGCCTGACTTCTTCAGAAGACACACAGGAGTAATTTTCTGGATGCTTTCAGATAATATCATATTGAAGCTACTAAGTGCCTCATTGACTTCTAGATTCTTGAGGAGAGAGAACCAGTTTCTAGAATTGATTTCCTGTTCAATTCTGGAGTAGTCAGCTTTAAAGAAGTTGAAGCAAGTAGGATGAAAGGCTTTGCGTATATTAATGAGAAAAGACAGCGAGGGGTTGTGCGGATCAGGATTCACATACGGTGTGGAAGAGGGAAGGAAGTTAAATGAAGATTTAGGGAGATTAAATAGGAAGTGATCAAGAATTTTCTTATAGATGTTGAGGACAATATTGAGCTGAGAAAGGACACTAAATGAAAGTAAGGAAGAAAGAGCTAAAGATAAACCGCCAGTTTAAATAACTATGGAGCAAGTGTCATCCCATACAACAGAAGCAATATTAAAGTCACCACAAACAAGAATATAAGATGTAGGATAGCTTTTGGTGATAACGGAAGAAAGTTCAGAGAAGAACTGCTCTTAATTTGAAATTGGACTGTTACAAGGGATGTAGACAGAGCAAACCGAAATTTCAGTACAAGGAAAGAGAACACGGTCAGCTACACATTCCACTGGAGGAGAAGCATGGAAGTCCGCACACAGAGCACAACTGACGAATTTGTGAACACCTACAAGAACACCACCTCCATCAAGTTTCACGCTGACTAACTGATCACAAACACAACGGAAGATAAAAGAATTAGATAGAAGTTCATTGTCAGAAATATCATCAGTTAGCCAAGTTTATGTTAAGCATATAGTTTTATCACTTTAAATATAACAAGTTGAAGTTGCAGGAGGATGCTCCTGCCAGAAGGGTATTGTAAAACAATTAGTAAATCAAACAATATATTCTGCATATCAAAACTTGACTAATATATAGATTCCATAAATTGAGTTCGAAAAATTATTATGGTTATTATAATTTTAAACTCGCCACCATTTTGTTTCAAGTGCTTTGACCTCGTCGCTTGATTAGTCACGATAACACATGGATATCACTAAAAATTTCTAAAAATTTTATCAAAATTTCTACATATTTGTAGTGTCTCGGTCCGCTGCAAGCGTGTATCTTCCTAGTATCACGTGTTAATGTTGTTGTAATTGTTAAAGATTCAATCGGCTGTAACTTAGCTGTTTATTGTTCAATTATTGTGAAATTTTTGAACCATATACAATCACTTTCAGAAAATTTAAATTATAGATTTTGGGAAATCTAAGGGTCACATCTTGATTTTATAGACAAAAAAGCAAAATTTATATAATGTACTATTATTAACAAAGTTGATTGAATTTCGACTTCTAAGGTATTTGTTGCTCTTGTGAAGGAAAAATTGACAGTTCAAGCACTGTTTTGAAAAGCTCTTATAAAGAACTTTCATTTGATATTCATATTGGCTACCTTTGATGAAATTTTTTTCAGCGGCCACTCCCCTGTACTGTAATCATCGATTCATGGCCTATTTTTTCGCATCCTAGAATGGTTACAAAGCCCTTTTGCTAGGAGCTCTCTCCTGCCTCCTCGACTTGTTTCACGCTTCAATATTGCAGACATAGATTCCCGGGCTTTGGCTTTGTCTTGCGTCTTTTTCCAATGATGGTCATGAGTGGCTTCCAAGGAGGTGATGGTGGAAACAGGCTGACAGCTGCCGATGACTTCTCCTGCTTTGATGCTCATGGTTGAGTCTGCGGCGTTAAGGACTCTAACTGACCCGTATCCATCCCTTATAGATCTAACAGGGCTTCATCCTACAATCAAACTGCGCTATGCGCACGTCTTCGTTGGCTCTATCAGATAAGATCGGTGGTCTCCAGACTCACCATCAAGCTTGGCCCATACAATACTTTCGGAAGAATTCGGTACATCAGTGTCGGCACATACCACTATATTCATCTTGGGAATTTGGACGCTGGGATCCTCCATCAATACTTCGACATTCTGCCATTTCAATACCCGCTTGCCCAAATCCAACGTGATTCCATGTGGTCGCAGAAAATTTATTCCGAGAATGCAGTCATCCATAAAGTTTGCGACCAGAAAATTATATCGGAACGTAAGGTCTCCCAACTGTATCTGGAGGTTGACCTCTCCATGGACAGGTGCAGTTTCTCGCGTAACTGTTCGTAGTGAAAAAACCCTGCTCTTGTGAAGCAGTTGTTGCCTCACTAGGTCTGGTCGGATAATCGATCGGGTTGCACCAGCGTCGATAATTAGGGTACAACGTTCTCCATCAACTTGACCCGGGAGGCATAAGTCTGCTTCTCCACGATGTACTCTTGACACGATGATGGTGGTGCTGGGGACGTCGATCCTCCTAGCCAACCTCTGCCCCACGAAGTTGGCTCTTACATGTTTCCCGACCCCTTTGTTTGAAGGGCTTCCATTCTGAGCTCCTGACTCGGTCTAGGTCTTCTCCTAGCTGCACACCTGGACAATAGCTCGGTTTTCTTCGCTTCTTGCAGTTTCTTTGCAGGTGCCCCTTCTCTCCGCAATTCCAGCATCTAGGCGCTCCATTTACATGCAGGTCTCGCTCAGTTTCGACGCGCTCACACCTGCACTCGTCTGTCACTACCTCGTGAACCCAGGCAGTGGTACGAGTTACATTTTTTGCTGCTTAAAAATTCAGATTATAAGCCAATGCGTCCTTAACTGTTTGCTTTTGAGCTAAACGCACGGCTTGTTGCAATTCCTGGTCTTTTAATGCGCTAATTGTAGGTACTCATCTTCAGCCATTCATTAAATTGAATCAAGTGTTAAAAGCATGCGCTTTAAACGTTGAAGTTGGGGCAAAATAACTCAAAATTATTCAATCTTCGCATTTAAAACAGCCACTATTTTGCTTTACGATTACTAATACCGCTAGCTGAGCCAATTCTCAAAGGAATTCATGATACCTATCATTCCTGAAACTTTCATGCAAATCCTAGCAAAGCTGTAGTATCTGAGTCAGTAAAAAGCGCATATTGTTGCATAGCCATATGTTTCCATAGTAATACAGCGCATATTGTTCCATAGTAATACAGGAAAATTCAAATCGCTATAACTTCATTAAATACCATTCGATCTTTATGAAACTTTCAGGACAGATTAATCTTATTGATAGTCATCTGTGCGCTGAATTTTATTAAGTTTAAGGGACCCGTTAAGATTTTATTCAAGAAAACATAAAATCTATAAATCATACTATTACTAACAAAGTTGAGTGAAATTCGACTTCTCACTTTTTTGTTGTTGTTGTACTCACCAAGGCCTACATTCATGATTTTTTTCAGATTTTTCGGGTCAAAGGTGTCCAATCGCGAGGGGGGGGGGACACAAAATTTATGTACATTTCCCCTTCCCCTGCACCCCTCGAAGCAAAATTTGTCATTTTAAGACCTGTGCTGAAAAGTTCTTATCAAGACCTTTCATTTGATGCCCATATTGCCTACATGCGATGAAAACTTTTTTTTCAGGGGCAACTCCCCTATATGGGGAGACCCCCCTTAAAGACCTTATAAATTTTTTTTCGTAGTGAAACTTTGAAGAGGGCATCACTTTGCACCTACCTACAAAATTTTATGTTTGTAGCTTATGTAGTTTGCGAGAAAAAGTGGTGTGACACACGGACAGACGGACGGACGGACGGACGGACGGACGGACGGACAGACGGACAGACAGGACGCAAAACTAATAGGGTATTGTAAAATAATTTTACAATACCCTAAAAAGCTACTCGCAGGTCATTTGTCTTGGTTCTCAAAACACGAACTATTTGGTAGTAACATGAGATCCATTGTTGATTGATGATTTCAGAAGCTTCATTGAGGTCCCGTTCTGGTCTTAAAATCGGCTCTTGGGTGCCGCTTGTTGAAAGATTTAACCAGTAATCCTTGAGGCCAGGATTCAGGTTTCAGCATTGTTGATAAACTCTTAGTCAGCGTTTGTTCAAAGGTGTTGGTCCGGAAGATTGTCCCTGGTTGATTTGATGTACTTAAATAATTTAGGCACATAACAAAGTTTAAAAATAACGTGTTTGGTCATATCCTCATTCAAAGTCTCATAGGCTAGTCTCGATATGAAAACTTGATGTGGAGGCGAAACTGCTGTCAATATACTGTCGCGTGTTTTGGTTTGCGGCCAATAATTTTAATGTTCCGGAAAAGTGTAAACGCAATGTCTTTTAAATTAAATTAAAAGAGTTTATTAAATTTCTTAAAAATGCACAATCATTTATTTGGTCTATTTCACAATTTAATTTTCACTATTAAAATCTAAATTCCACTTGTCCATAAATTTCTATCGCAATTGTCTTCTAAGATCACTTCACAATCAACGAAAATCAATTTTCTATTACTCGAACAATATCGCTTTCCACACACTATCGGAGTTTTTATTGCGGTTGAATGAATGAACCCCCAATTCATTCGGCTCGCCTTTATATAGGGGTCTACCTATTCAACCCATTTCTCGTACATTGGCGAATGTTCTGCCGAGAGGTACCTGGTAGGTTCGAGCAAATCAATGAATGGAGTGACGTCATTTTCAGATGTTAATCATGTTTGGTGGGTTCTCGGGATTTCGAGTAAATTCATTTTGTTGATGTTCTTAATGGTTGTGAAAATTGCGACAGTAACTCGCAGAATTCTTTGTACATGTAATACTGCCCCCACCTCAGTTCTTTTCGCCCCGAAAAGATGTGTCGCCAGTTGTAGTCAATTCTTCCTGGATGTAATATGGGGCAAGACAGTCCAGGTGCACGATTTTCATTTTGGCCCTTAGCTTACGATGTTCCTGTATTCGGTATACGACGTCGTTGATTCGCTTTGTAACTCGGTATGGTCCCTCCCAATTATGTTGCAACTTTGGTGACCTACCCTTTTGCCGTTGCGGGTTATATAGCCACACCAAGTCATCTTGCTGGAAGCCAGTAGAATTTGCCTTTAGATCATACCTTCATGCAGTCAGTAGCCGATTCGAGGTGTTTTCGCACTGTCCGATGTATCTGGTTCAACCGTTGTCTTAGCTCACTTGCGTACTCTGAGATGGTTTGGGGTTTCTCGGGGGGTGTTCTGAACTTTATATCAGCTGGCAGACGAAAAGTCTTTCCAAAAATGACTTTGGCTGGGGCTTGGCCCATTGATGCATGTTCGGCAGCTTTGTACGCCATCAAAAATAGTGGAATGTGTCGGTCCCAGTCCCTTTGGTTCTCGTCAACCATCTTGGCCAGGTGTTTATTGAGAGTGCCGTTGAAACGTTCGACCATTCCATCGGATTGGGGATGCAGCGGTGTTGTCCTCGTTTTCCGTATTCCCAGCAGCTCGCACATTTCGCTAAAAATTAGTGATTCGAAGTTTCGACCTTGATCTGAATGTAGTTCACAAGGTACGCCGTACCTACTGACCCAATTTAACACTAGCTGTTCGGCTACAGTAGTTGCTTCCTGGTTGGGAATGGGGTAGACCTCGGGCCACTTGCTGAAATAATCGGCTACAACCAGCGTGCATCGATTTCCCCATTTGGATTAGGAAAGGGTCCTGCGATGTCAACAGCAATCCTTTCAAACGGTACTCCCACGTTATACGTTTGCATTTGTCCTCTCAGTCGTTGCTTTGGACCTTTGACGGAAGTGCAAATTGTGCATCTGCGAAACCAGTCCTCTACGTCTTCTCGAGCGTGGAGCCAGTAGAACCTTTCCCGCAATTTCACTAAGGTCTTGTTAACACCGAGGTAGCCTCCCGAGGATCCTTCATACATTTCCTTAATCACATCGTGGATTCGGCTTTTGGGTAGTATAGTTTGCATCCTATAGGAGCTGCCATCCGCCGTTTCCCATTTCCGCTTGAGTATGCCACCCTCCTAATAGCTTTTCAGGATTGCGCCATGCATTGAAACGTCTTTCTACTCAGGTCGCCCAGTCGTCTCCTTCCATACGAGCAATGGTCCGATATCTTCATCGGTTAACTGGGCGTTTCGAATCTCCTCCGATGACCAACCTTCATCAAATTCGGCCGTTATCAATCGCAGATCAACGGGCGGTTCCTTTTCCTCAATCCGTCAGCAATGCTTGCAGTTAGCTGGACATGGACGGCGGGATAGGGCGTCAGCATTTCCATGAACTCCACCCACAATTTCGTAGTCGTATGACTGCAATCTTTTGATCCGTCTTGCAACTTGTCCCTCGGGGTTTTTGAAGTTGAGCAGCCATCTCAGTGATGCATGGTCCGTTCGGAGAACAAACTTCTGGCCATATAGGTACTTGTGAAACTACTTGGTGGCCTCTTTTATAGCCAATTGCTTCCTCCTGGTCACGAAGTAGTTCCTCTCACTTTTTGAAAGAACTCGACTATAATACGAGAGGACTCTTTCTTCGCCATTGATCTGCTGGGAGAGAACAGCTCCAATCCCGCCGTTGCTCGCATCGGTGTCAACTACAAACATTTTTCCGGGTTTCGATTTGCCAGCACAGGTGATTCACACAGCTTCTCTTTCAAGGTCTCTAAGGCTAACTGGCATTGTCCGTTCCAGACATACGGACAATTTTTCTCGGTTAACTGATGGAGACACTTAGCTATTTTGACAAAGTCTTTGACGAATCTTCAATAGTAGGTCATCAGACCCAGAAAACTTCGTAGTTGGCGCTTGTTGTTTGGTGTTGCCCAGCTTTTCACGGCTTCAATTTTCTCAGGGTCTGTTTTGACCCCTTCTGCTGATACGACGTGTCCCAGGTATTTTACTTCAGCTGTAAAAAGGGTACACTTGCCAGGACTAAGTTTCAGATTCGCCGGTCGCAACCGGTAGAAAACCTCTTCTAAATTCCGCACATGCTCTTCGAACGTTCTCCCAATAACAATGCTGTCATCTAGGTACACCAAGCAGGCCTACCAGGTCAGGCCTCGTAGCACGTATTCCATCAGGCGTTCGAAAGTGGCTGGAACATTGCAAAGCCCAAATGGCATCACCACAAACTGCCACAATCCGGTCCCAACTGAGAATGCGGTCTTCTCTCGGCCCTTCTTGTCCATTTCTACCTGCCAGTAGCCACTCTTGAGATCGAGTGTAGAAAACCATTTTGCATCGGCTAAAGTGTTCATGATGTCATCGATGCGTGGTAGTGGGTAGCTAGCTGCCTATAGTCGACACAAAACCGAGTGCTACCATCCTTTTTCTTTACTAGAACTACTGGCGCGGTCCATGGACTGACAGAAGGTTCAGTAACGCCTTGTTTTTCCATGTCCGAGATCAGTGCGCTCACTTCTCCTTGTTTGGCTATAGGAAGACGTCTCGGCGCTTGTCGAATTGGCTTGGCTCCCTATGTATCTATGATGTGAGTTACCATACTCGTTCGGCCTTGGTCATCCGGGCTTGTTGAGAAGATGTCACTGTACTTGGTGACCAAATCAGAGGCTCGCTTGAATAGCTGCACTGGCAATTTGACCCGCTTCAATATTGCAGACATAGATTCCCGGGCTTTGGCTTTGTCTTGCGTCTTTTTCCAATGATGGTCATGAGTGGCTTCCAAGGAGGTGATGGTGGAAACAGGCTGACAGCTGCCGATGACTTCTCCTGCTTTGATGCTCATGGTTGAGTCTGCGGCGTTAAGGACTCTAACTGACCCGTATCCATCCCTTATAGATCTAACAGGGCTTCATCCTACAATCAAACTGCGCTATGCGTACGTCTTCGTTGGCTCTATCAGATAAGATCGGTGGTCTCCAGACTCACCATCAAGCTTGGCCCATACAATACTTTCGGAAGAATTCGGTACATCAGTGTCGGCACATACCACTATATTCATCTTGGGAATTTGGACGCTGGGATCCTCCATCAATACTTCGACATTCTGCCATTTCAATACCCGCTTGCCCAAATCCAACGTGATTCCATGTGGTCGCAGAAAATTTATTCCGAGAATGCAGTCATCCATAAAGTTTGCGACCAGAAAATTATATCGGAACGTAAGGTCTCCCAACTGTATCTGGAGGTTGACCTCTCCATGGACAGGTGCAGTTTCTCGCGTAACTGTTCGTAGTGAAAAAACCCTGCTCTTGTGAAGCAGTTGTTGCCTCACTAGGTCTGGTCGGATAATCGATCGGGTTGCACCAGCGTCGATAGTTAGGGTACAACGTTCTCCATCAACTTGACCCGGGAGGCATAAGTCTGCTTCTCCACGATGTACTCTTGACACGATGATGGTGGTGCTGGGGACGTCGATCCTCCTAGCCAACCTCTGCCCCACGAAGTTGGCTCTTACATGTTTCCCGACCCCTTTGTTTGAAGGGCTTCCATTCTGAGCTCCTGACTCGGTCTAGGTCTTCTCCTAGCTGCACACCTGGACAATAGCTCGGTTTTCTTCGCTTCTTGCAGTTTCTTTGCAGGTGCCCCTTCTCTCCGCAATTCCAGCATCTAGGCGCTCCATTTACATGCAGGCCTCGCTCAGTTTCGACGCGCTCACACCTGCACTCGTCTGTCACTACCTCGCGAACCCAGGCAGTGGTACGAGTTACATTTTTTGCTGCTTAAAAATTCAGATTATAAGCCAATGCGTCCTTAACTGTTTGCTTTTGAGCTAAACGCACGGCTTGTTGCAATTCCTGGTCTTTTAATGCGCTAATCAATGCTTCTGTTGCTGCGTCGTCTTGATGTTCTGGGTCATAAGCTGGGTAAGCCAAAAGTGCCAGTCGTTCAATATCTTAGGCTAGTTGCTGTAAAGTTTCGCCAGACTTCTGCATCCGATGCTGTAGCTGTGACCGATAAATCTGCTTTAGATGATCGTCTCTATAACGCATGTCGAGCGCATTCATTATAGCAGCCGGGTTTGAGTGCGACTCAACGGGGATCGTCTGCAATAGCTCAGCAGCTGGGCGTCTTAGAGCAAGAATTAGTGCAGTTGCTCGTTCCTAGTGGCAGCTTCAAACTGGGTTTTGTAAATAGTCCAGACCGTTTGCCCATCGAATATTGGTGCTTGCACATTTCTGGATGTGCTTTGCGCTGCGGTTATAAGCGGGGCTGGTGAAGTGGTTACTACTGCCTTCGCTGCTTCCAATTCCTTTTTCACTTTTTCCATCTCATTGTTGATGCACTCCTCGACCTGAGTGACCTTTTCTTCGACCTGGTAAACCTTTTCCTCGACGCATTTAATTTGCTTGTTCAGACTACTGAGCTCCGCTTCTATTTCCGTGGACTGTTTTTGGAAATCTGCCTTGATTTCGATCGCTTGTTGGTCCAGCTTCGCTGATTGTTCATTTAACTTTGCTCATTGTTCACCTAGCTTCGCAGTTAAACTGGATGACTGTTCACTTAGCTTCGCAGTTAAACTGGATGACTGTTCACTTAGCTTCGGAGTTAAACTGGATGACTGTTCATTAAGCTTCGCTGATTGTTCATCTAGCTTCGCAGTCAGACTGGATGACATCAGCATTATCAGTTGCATTAGCGCATTTTCTGGCTCCTTTGATTTTGGTGTTTCTACTTCTCCACCTTCTGCGCCTTTTTCCACATCTGAGAGCTCACCTGAATCCAGATTCACGCCTTCCGATTCGATCGCGTCATGCAAGCGTGCAATCAGTATGGCCTTTGTACCTTGTGTGGCCAGATTCCGCTGTTCCAACTCCTCCTTGAGCTCCGATATGGTCAATTGATCAATTTTTAGGTGAAAGTTTCCTGGCATTTTTATTGTTTCGGTTATTTTTCCATCAGTTTCCACGTTAAATTTCACTATTGTGCACTTTAAAAATGTTTAAGTGTTTTCACTTCCGAAATTTTCTTTCTCACTTCTTGACACCACTCTCGTGTGTTTTGGTACGTGGCCAATAATTTTAATGTTCCGGGAAAGTGAAGTCTTTCAAATTAAATCAAAAGAGTTTTTTAAATTACTTAAAAATGCACAATCATTTATTTGGTCTATTTCACAATTTTAATTTTCACTATTTAAATCTAACTTCCACTTGTCCATAAAATTCTATCGTAATTGTCTTCTAAGATCACTTCACAATCAACGAAAATCACTTTTCTATTACTCGAACAATAACGCTTTCCACACACTATCGCAGTCGAATGAATGAACCCCCAATTCATTCGGCTCGCCTTTATATAGGGGTCTACCTATTCAACTCATTTCTTGTACATTGGCGAATGTTCTGCCGAGAGGTACCTGCTAGATTCGAGCAAATTAATGAATGGAGTGACGTCACTTTCAGATGTTGATCATGCTTGGTGGGTTCTCGTGGTTTCGAGTAAATTCATTTTGTTGATGTTCTTAATGGTTGTGAAAAAAATTGCGACAGTAACTCGCTGAATTCTTTGCACATGTAACAATACCATTAACTGTCGTGACGCTTACTTGTGGGTTAGTTCAGGTATTTTAGTGCAGGACAATTTTTCAGAAGCGGTGGTTGAACGATCTGCTGCTATTGCAGAACAAGCATACTAGGAATGTGATGATGAGCCTGCAGATCTTGAAGTCCTCAATGATCAATTGATGATATTTGATCGCTGGATAGGTGTTACTAGAACTACTGGCGCGGCCCATGGACTGACAGAAGGTTCGATAACGCCTTGTTTTCCATGTCTCTCTTTTCATAGCATCGCTGGGCTCAGGAGATGTAGAGGGCAGTTCCATTTAGGTGACCTTAACGAAAGCCGCAAGCGATTTCTTTGTCTCATCGAGTTTTTCTTGCATTTTTAGTAAGGAACGCGATGGAGAATCAACTATAGCATTGGCATTATGAAGCCGATCGACAAATGTGGAGACCCGATTGACATTTCTGGAATTTTGGAAGGAAGTCAAGGAGTCGATGAAGTGACAAAAGTGGTTGATTAGCGGTAATTCTGGCGTAATTTGTGGCAGCAATACCACATTCGCTGCCGGGCTGCAAAACTTGCTCGCCAGCAATCGCAATGACTGGCCTCTTTATTATGAATTTAATTGGATAGGAATCAAAGCTTTGGTATGTCAATTAGGAAATCACGTCATTTTCGGGTCTAGGATTTGTTCTGTCAGTACCGAAGTCTTCGAATAATTTAGGATTGGGTTATCTTGATTTGCATTTGATGCACTTTTCTGTTGGTTATTAATATGTAGACGATGATAATTTATTACCCGAAGATGCGGCTAGCACATTGCAACTAAGTGCCGAAGAGCACTTTGGTGTACATGAACAAATGGAATAATTGTTTTCAAAAGGCTAGGTGAGCAGTATTTGAATATCCAATTTTAATAGCGAGCAAACGGATAAAATTTTGAAAAATTGCATAAATAAATCAGTAACTAATCTAATTGCATACCATCCTGGCATCAATCAAAAGAAATTATTCGGATTTAGTAAAGAATGAGATATAGGCATCACTGCCTTTTTGCCAAGGTCCCGTTCAAATCTGGCTGAAAAGAAGCCTGCATTTCCAGTTGACGAGAAAATGATAGTAATTACTGAGAAACGCTAGAAAATACTACCGTCAATAGCTCTGAGATATTTGGTTGAGATTGGATATGTATTTACTCATATGATTGATTGATTAATCATGACACTTCAGTTTGGGCTCTTGACCAATCGCGAATAGAATCCAATGCTTTAGAGAGAACTGTGTGCTCTCTTGGTACGATTCTTTTATTGATTTAGTAATAAATAAGTTAAACGGTATATTTTATTTTCAGCAATCAAAAGAATGTTGGTAGAAAAATTCAGCAGCGCAACTAACAGCTATAAGAATCAGAAAAACACTAATCGAAGGAGATCGGGATGAAAAAAGTTGAGAAGAGGCACTTAAGAGGCGCGGAACAACAAATCAGGGGTTCCAGATAATGCTGACCAAAGCAGCAATGAAAGCTGCAAAGAAACTCCTTCAAAAAAAACACAAGAAAATAAAATTTGCATGGGCGCCCAACCAGAAAAAGACCGGATGCTAAACAGGAGAAAAAGAAGCCTCAACGAAGGCCCTAGCAGCAAGCACTGCTCATAAAACCCCAAGATGGCTGATACTATGCGGAGTTGTTGCGGGTTATAAGGGAAAATTTAGAGCCTGAAGCCACCAACACTGCCACTAAAGCAATGCAATCAACGCGGTCAGGCCACATACAGGTTGAATTTGGAGCAGAGGCCGACAATAGGGAAGCATTCTGCGAAGCAGTGAAGAAAGTCCTCGGTAAAAGCGCAACTATAGCCTCACTCGAGCTGATGGAATCGAGGTAAGCTAGGCCATCAAAAGAAAGTTCCCCAGCGTGGGCAGCATCAAAGCGAGTCTGACACCAGAAAGTCAAAGGGGACAACGCATGCCCATTGTTGACTTGACCGAAAAAGGAAAGGAAAGAATACGTTGGGTTGTCTGTAGGATACGGCAAAGAGCAGCGCTTTGTCAGTGTTTCGAATGCCTTGGCTATGGTCACACCGCATATGTATGTAAAGGACCCAATAAGAGTACTCTATGTTACAAATGCAGAGAAATAGGTAACAAAAGAGTGTAAAAAGGAAGCACACCATATTCTTTGCAAGATTATTGATCCAAGACCGGATTTTGGGCACGTGTTGGGATCAGAAAAATGCCAGGTTTTCCAGGAAGCTCAAGTCAAGACAAAATCAGAGCTTTGATTACCCGCATCCTGCAGTTCAATCTAAACTTCAGTTCAACTGCAAATTTGCTTGAGAAATTTGCAAGGGACATGAAATCTGACGTTTTGCTGCTCAGCAGCAAAACCATGATAGAAGTTCGGCGTCATGTGATGAAAATTATACTGCCGCCATCTGGGTTCGGAATAGTGAGAGTTGTGGACGGGGGGAGGGTTTGGTCTGGGGTCGGTGCTCAGGGACAAGCTTCTTTAGTGTGCGCAATACGCCGAACGAATCGATATCAACTTTCCAAGGCAAGCTTAATATTTTGGAGGGTGCTATCTCAAACGCATACGGCAACGTGCTCATTCGGGGAGACTTCAACTCTAAAGCTACCGAAATGGCAAAAACGAATGCTAGAAATGGTGACTAGGACGGCGCTTGTCATATTAAACATTGAAAATACGCCAAATTTCCGCCGTATTGACTGTAAATGAACTGTACCGCACGTGAAGTTTACCTCAGAGTTCTTAGTAAAGAAGATACACAATTGCAGAGTATTAGAGGACTACTCAGCCAGTGACAATCAGTGGATTTTGCTTGACGTCCATGCTCTTGGTTTTCTACAATTGGATGGAATATCATAAGAATGGATATCTGGAAGTTCATCGAGGTCCTCAAAGCAAATGTTCCACTGTAGGGAGATTCGCAGGGGATGGAAGAACTGGCAGCTCAACACATGGTGATTTTAACTATGAGCATCATTATGACTGCTTGCAATGCGTCTATGCCCCGTCAAAACCCCGGAGTGGCAAACCTCCAGTGCACTGATGATCAACTGAAATCGTTGAAAAGCAAACGGAGCCTCTCAAGCTTCAACGTGAGGCTCAACGGGCACGAAACCATGACGAGGCATGTAACCGGATAGCAGCATGTAAGTCGGCCAGGAAATGCATTCACAAATTGATTAACAACAACAAGGCTCCCTGCTGCATGCTCTAGTGAACAATGTAATCAAGGATCCGTGGGACCTTGGCTACAAGCTAGTTATGCGGAAACTTGGTGCCTTTTGGAAACCTCGAACATGATGCGGAAAAGATGGACGAGATAATAGGGGCACTCTTCCCAGCCCTGCCCGTCCGTGTTGACGATGTGAATGGTGAAATGGCGATCCAAATGTACACCCTTCTCACAGCCGGAACTGAAAAAGGCAGTCCCTTCACTAGAAGTGAGGAAAACTTCAGGTCTAAATGGTGTTCTAGCTGAGGTGTTGCAACTTGCCTATTACAATTGCCTTGACTTGCTGCTCAGGGCACTCAATGGTTGCTTATGTGATGGAGTTTTCCCAGTACAATCGAAGGTGGTGAGGCTTGTCCTGATCAGCAAGTGGAGGGGAGATCCCGGATCACCGCCTACATACCGCCCGTTATGCATGCTAGACACGGCTGGGAAAGTGCTAGAGAAACTCATCAAGGGAAGACTCACCAACGCGATTCGTGCTGCAGTGGACTTATTTCCTCGGCAGTACGGCTTTAGAGCGGAAAGCTCCACTGTTGATGCAATTGCAGAGGTTGGTTATAATGGACGTTAGGAACGCCTTCAAATCCGTTAGATGGGT
The DNA here is from genome assembly GCA_963969285.1 of Odontomyia ornata. NCBI lineage: Eukaryota > Metazoa > Arthropoda > Insecta > Diptera > Stratiomyidae > Odontomyia > Odontomyia ornata. The sequence goes on from OZ017741.1 coordinate 38,647,324, forward strand.
GCATATTCTGGGTATGCTGGAAAACTCTCTTCAATTTTCAGAATATCTAATGCGGCTCTTGAGAGAATCGCTGAAGGACCGAAGCTTACTTTACAACACGATACAATAACAACGAAGGATGGAAGTTAAATCCGGTGTTGCTCAGGAATTTATCGTTGGTCCAGACCTGTGGAATGTGTCTACGGTGGGTTACTGAGACAGAAGATACCAGATGAGTCGCACTTGATGGGCTGTGTGGATGATGTTGCGGCTCTGGGCCATTGAATAAGGGTAACTTAGGCTAGGTATGCTAATGCGCCGAGTAAGAGACTAGATGACTGTTCGAATCGAAACCAGCGGCGAAGTATCTGAGGCTACTGATCGACTCGAAGATGAGTTTCTCTGAGCAAATCCGAGCGACGGCTGAGAAAGCTGCTTCGGGGGAATTGGCTAACGTAGAGGGATCTAGCGCATCAAGAAAACGCCTCTTGATGAGTGTTGTAGGGTCAGTGCTACTGTATGGAGCACAAATATGGGGCGACGCTCTCAGTATGGAAATATACCGAAAACACTTTGCACAGGTACAGAAGAGGAGCACCGAGGATTGCATCTTCATATCTGACCGTTTTTGATTTGGTGGCGGGAGTTATTGCAGGTGGTGAGAGTTATTTCTAGAGAGTGCCGCACTATTTTCCTGCATCAAAACGAGGACGGGAGGGAGATAGTTGTCCGCCAGGAGATGCAGTGCTCATTCAACGATTGGCTGCAGTTTTAGGTGGATTGTACGAAGGGAAGGTGTACTTTTCACCTCATCGCAGATGTGAGACCGTAGCCAAATCGAAGGAATGGTGAGACTAAATTCTATCTAAGGCAGCTTTTGAGCAGGCATGTGTGTTTTCAGTCTTACCTGTATATGATTGGAAAGTCCCCCGATTGTCGGTTTTGCCTAGGAAAGGAAGACAATGCCTGCCACACATTCTTTGCGTGCATAAGATGGGAAAAACTGCAAAAGGATCTCTACAGGGAGATGGGAGAGCTCACCCCGGTTAATGTAGTCGCGTTGATGCTCAAATCGGTTGACAAATAGAATCAGGTGGTACATTATGTTCGGGCAGTCCGAAAATATGAAAGGGACTCACAGAAGCCTGTCTGTAACTTCTACTTCCCCTCTCGCCTCGCGGTAAAAGAGGGATCCCCCAGCTTGAAGGCATCTCACGTAACAAAACGAGACCTGGCCCGAAGTAATGTGTCAAGCAGTTCCAGGCTTGGTTCTCGGGTTTACAGGGGAGGTGTTTAGTGAGTGGTCCATTCGCTTTCTTGCGAGCATAGGAGTTCCTCACTCTTTGCATTCCAACGACAAAAGAAGAGGCGATGTGGGTTGATTTGGGCTTATGTAGCGGTGCTTAATATTAGGAGGAATGATTAATGGGGATCGTATGATAAAACTACGTAAGTCTGTTTGGAATCGACTAGAGGGGTCTTATTGGACATTACTGAAGTCTATTATTTTTGTACGTCGTCCGTTGTTTTTAGTATTACTATTGTGTCTTTTGTTAGCCTTTGTCGCTGTTAGTGTGTTATCTTTAAGTTTTTTCTGAATGTATCCTAATACCTCGAGGTCTTCGTGGAAATTCAATTTGCTTATTCTAGTGCGTATTTTCCAATCAATTATTGGGCATCAAATTAATCAAATTTGCAAATATAGAAGTTAACCATATCTTCTTTCATACTTTCTGTTGCTTTTGTTTTCATTTTTACCCATGAGTGTCTCCAGAAAAGAGACCATTTCAATCAAAGTATTTCTTTTTTTCATTTTGGGAACCATCAGGACTTTTATTGACGCCATAATTGAATGAATTACTACTCTCATCAGAACCTTCAGATGATGATAGTTTAAATCTTTTTTTTTCTCGGTTGCTTTTTTGGTGCTTTATTTGATGTATTTCTTATCTCCAATCGTACCTTTTGAGGGCTTTGTAAAATTAATTTTCAATACCTTACTAAAATCTTGACCTGCCTGTCCGTCCGTCCGTGCCTCACAACGAGTTTTCTCATAAGCCACATACGCTAGAGTGACAAAATTTTTTAAGTGGGTCAAAAGTGGTACCCCTCAAAAATCTCGTTGGTACTGAATTTCTCGAAGCTGTAATAATTATTTTATTGGCCCCTGCTTTGAAAGTCAAAAAAAAGCTAAACAGCAGGAAAAAAATGCAAAATCTCCCCCAACAAAAGTCGTCAATACTGTTGTGCAGGCAAAAACTGCAAAATCACCCCCCAAAAAAGTCGTCGACACTGTTGTCAACGATGGAAATATCATTCTTAGTTCCAACAATGCCTTCCTACATCATCGCTCAATGAATACATTGGCCGAGCAGCACAGCCATCATCAACCTGTATTGACTGCATCTTCTGACGTTATTTTAGTGGATTCTGGATCTCATGATGTCCCAGCCACCTTGTTTCAAAAATTTTCGGTCGGGGGTTCGTCGGAGAGACAGAATATGAGTAATTCTCTTAATTTATATTATCAAAATGTTCACGGTCTAAGAACCAAGACCAATGAATTCCGACTTTCTTCTATTGTTTCTTTTGATGACATCGTGTGTTTATCGGAATCATGGCTGACCGAGGATATATTGGATGTTGAAGTTCTTCCTTCTCATTTAGTGTTTCGTAAAGATCGTAACCGTTTAAACTCTGGCAAGTCTGACGAAGGCAGTGTGTTGATATGAATTCGTAAAGAGACTTTAATAGCTTCCGTATGCAATTTCAAGGCGTCACCTCCAGTAGAATGTATTGGTGTGTCTGTTACCTTGTCCTCAGTTACAACCTTACTGATTTTGTCTATATATATTCCTTGTGGAAGTTCCGTTCTTGTTTATGAAACATTCTTTTCAGAAATTTCTTCATATATTTTTAGCAGCTTTCCCTCTTCATTGCTTTTAATTTGTGGGGATTTCTACTTACCCCATGTTGTTTGGAATAGCATATTTTCCGAAATTCTATCTTTTGACAATTACTCTGTTACCCTTTCCTCCTTCCGTTCTTTTTGTTCACTTTCGCAATTAAATGATATCCCAAACGTTAACAGTAAAGCTTTGGATTTAGTTCTGTCTAATATACCGAAATCTTGTGTCTCCCTGCAGGCTGCCCTTACCCCCTACGTAAAACCTGATCCTCATCATCCTCCGCTTCATTTGCTGATTGTTCTGGCTCGTGATTTTGTCCAAAAAAAAAGTATCCCTTCTAGCTTTAATTTTCTAAAAGCCAAATATTCTGATATGGAGTTAGAATTAAATTCTGTTCATTGGTTTTCTTTTTTCGAAACTTAAGTGTTGATGCAGCGCTTCAAAAGTTTTATATTTTTCTTGAATCCGTGATAACCAGTTATACACCGCTCTATGCACGTAGAAGGTTAAAACATGCACCTTGGTTTAATAACAACATCGCTTCAGTCTTAAATGCCAAGGACGCTGCCCGCAGGAAATATCACTTGACGGGCTCTGAGGTGCACCTACGTTGTTATAAAGGTCTAAGAACTGAAGCCAATAGTTTAGTTAAAAGTGCTAAAAGCCATTATATTGATCACTTGGAGGGCTCCATAAGGTCGAGTGCTAAAAAGCCTTTCTGAGCCTATATAAATTCGTTTAAAAAGTCCTGCGATATGCCCTACTCAATGAATTCTGATAGTATCACGTCTTCTGATAATGGGGAAATTCGTAAACTCTTTGCGCAACTTTTTTCTTCTTTTTATAGTAAGACAAGTGGTGCAGCATCTTCATTCATCGATGGTCCAACCATGAATTTGCCATTTGCATATGTGAACCCTGTTGAAGTTGAATGCCTATTACATGGTCTGGATGGCAGTATTGGTTGTGGCTCAGATGGAATTCCCAATATATTTGCTAAATCTTTGTCGTCTTCGCTGTGTGTTCCTTTGTCCATCTTATTTAACCAAAGTCTCGCAGATGGTTGTTTTCCTGCACGCTGGAAAAGAGCTCATGTCTTTCCCATTTTCAAATCTGGAGATAAAGCAAGCGTGTCCAATTACCGCCCCATTTCACTTCTTCCCTGTTTTAGCAAAGTTCTGGAAAGAATTGTATTCAAACAAGTTTATCCTTTGTTGCTTGCGTTTTTTGCCAATGAACAGCATGGGTTCATCAAAGGTAGATCAACTCTTACCAACCTTTTATCTTTAACAAATAAGATTGCTGCTGAGTTTGATAAGGTGAACCAAGTAGACGTTATCTACACAGACTTCTCTAAGGCCTTTGATTCAGTTGATCACCTGATTCTTATCCAAAAATTGAGTAATTTCGGCTTAGGCAGTTCTATTGTACATTGGTTCTGTTCTTGTGTTGCTGATCGGAGTTGTGTTGTTACCATTAATGCCCATAAATCCTCTCCATTTTATCCCTGTTCTGGAGTTCCATTAGGCTCCATTCTTGGTCTTCTGTTGTTTCTCGTATTTATCAATGATATTCCTTCCCTACTCAACTCCCGTGCACTCATGTTTGCAGATGATTTGAAAATATTCAGGGTGATCGAATCTGTCAATGATTGTATTATTCTGCAGAAAGACCTGGATATACTAGCTGGCTGGAGTGTAACTAATCGGCTGAAGTTAAATGTAAACAAATGTTTCAAGATGACTTACTCCCTTAAAAAGTCTTCTTTTGATTATAACTATGCGATTGCTAATGTTTCTTTGAGAGCTGTGGTGTCCCACAAGGACTTGGGAGTATTTTTTGATACCAAGCTTCATTTTGGACAGCATATAACTCATCTAGTATCTAAAGCATCTCGTATGTCAGGTTTTATCCTCAGATCCACAAAAGATTTTAAAGATATTTCATCGTATGTTAGTTTATTCTTTTCTCTTGTTCGAAGCATATTAGAGTATTGTTCGCAAATATGGAGTCCGCATCAACGTTACCTAAGAGATGCTATTGAAGCTGTGCAACGTAGGTTTACTCGGTTCCTTTTTGTTAAATTCCGTATCCCGTATTGCGCTTATAGTGATCGCCTGTCTTTTCTGCGCATTCCTTCATTAGTCTCTCGCAGAGTTTTTCTCGATGAATGCCTTCTTTTCAAGCTTTATCACAATTTGCTTCCTATAGGCCTTGGCATTGAAATTTCCTCCTTCAATACCGGACGTCCAACTAGATCCTCGGTAGTCTTCAATGTTCCCTTTGCTCGCACAGATATTTTATTTTTTTCGCCTGCTGTACGACTCCTACGTAATCATAACGCGCTTGGTCTTGGTTTAATACCGCTGTCTTTTGCTAAATTCAAAAAAAAACTTAAGGAATCGGTTCTTCTGTTTAACTTTGAAGAATAATTTTTCTATTTCTAATTAATTTATTGTATTTTGTACGTAGTTTCCTTTTTCATTTAATTTTTTATTATCCTTTTTGGATATATTGATTGTATGTATAAACTTTGTTTTATTTTTTTTTTGTTTGTCTTTAATGTAATTGGATTATATCTGTTTTATAGATTAAATAAATAAAAAAAAAAATTAAGTCAAACACTGTTTCAGGACAAGTAAACTTAGATCTTAGAGATCTCTACCAGAAGGGTATTGAAAAATCAAACAACGGTTTCTGAATATCAAAACTTGATTCACACATACATATACGCATGAAAGTAAAGGAAGGAAAAATTCATCCAACTGGCCCGGAGACTTGAAAATATGCCAGGCAGTGTCGACTCATACAAAAATTTATTTTAAGCGAAAATATAGCAGGCAGTTGATTACCCAGAGCAGCATGGTAAATTAACTGAATATGCTAAGCTTACCTTCTGTGTGCATCAATTCTCTTGTACTCGTATTTACATGCAAGAATTTGTACCATGAAACAAATATTTATTACCAAACTATTTCTTTACCATACGGGAGATTTTTGAAGCACAGTGGAATAAATTTTTTGGATCCGGCAATTTTTGAGTGGCCGAATATAAAATTTCTAATGACACCAAATATAGGGTTTTCCATTAGGGACATAAAAATTTTGTATCTTTATATGAACGCACTCTAAAGCTTTTTTAATGAACGGTTAATTTCAATATGTTTGTTAAAGTCAACATTTTTATCATAATATATTCACGAGCCAGCAACGCTTAAAAACTATTAAAAATTTACTACCTAAATTCTGAGTCGGTGGTCGCAAATTTAAGAGTGCTTACTTTAATTTACGGCCGCAATAATTTTCCCACCTGCTATAGTGGATAAATTTTCACTATTGGACGTTTTGGTACCAAAAAGATGTCCTACCGCTCGAAACGAAGGAAATATTGCAGCCGTAAGTGCACCAATTCGAAATGAGCCAAATCAGTCAATTTCACATCGTTCTCAAGAATTGGGTATCGCTCAAACGATACTGTGGCATATTTCACGATAAAGATCTTGCCCTACATGGTAACAAGATCAAATTGACCCAAGAACTAAAGCCACTTGATCATTTGAAACGTCAAAACTTCTCGAATTGGGCTCTGGCAAAGCTTGAAGAAAATGAAGTATTTCACCGAAAAATTATCTTCAGCGACAAAGCTCATTTCTGGCTCAATGGCTTTGTTAATAAGCAAAATATGCATTATTGATCACCAACAAACCCACATGTGTTTCTTGAGACACCGTTGCATTCGCAAAAACTACTGTTTGGTGCAGCTTTCATGGCGGAGGTGTGATTGAGCCGTAATTTTTCGTGGATGAAAACGACCGTTATGCAACCATCAATGGAGAGCTCTATCGTGTTATGTTGGGAGATTATTTGTGGCCAGAATTGGATGAACTTGACTTCAACGATATGTGGTTTAAACAAAATGGTGCTACTAGCCACATAGCACCCCTCACAATCGATTTATCGAAAGACACATTTGGTGAACGTGTTATCTCGAGAAATAGTCCGGTCGAATGGCCGTCTCGTTCATGCGATCTAACGCCGTTGGATTTCTTTTTACCAAGTCACTGTTCTATGCCAATAGGCCAGGCACTTTCGACGAGCTCAAAGACAACATGCAACGCGGAATTGCCATCGTTCCGGTCGAAAAGTTTGCCAGAGTGGTGGAAAATAGGGTGCCAAGAATCGACCGCTGTAAACGGGCTCGTGGTGGTCGTATGACCGAAAAAATAAAATGCAATGCTTGCATGCACTATACTTACAATAAATTTGAACTCAATATCTCAAGTATTTACAATTTTTATCAATAGATAAAATTGTTATGACCTTGATGGAAATTTACGAGTATCATTGTCGTTCAAAGTAAAGATTATGTTCAAAGCAGTCAATGTTAATCCAACCAAACTTTATCTTTTATTTGAAGAACTTAAACATTAATTTTACTTAAAATCAACCCTCTAAAAGGATGTGACACACCAGCAATCGTTGCAGAAAATTTGAGTCATCAAAGACTATTCTCAATGGAACTCGGAAGGTTAATAAAATTAGTGGCCTGATATGTGAGCTTAAACACACACACACACCCAACTGAAATTTTTAAATCTCTAAAGATTAAAATTTTACTGAATTTAACTGAAAATTTTAAATCTCTAAAGATTAGAATTAAATATCGTACGCCCACTCAATACTGACCCTAATTAAATCCTCTAAATAAATCTTTCAGATTCTCATTTACAATTCAACAAATTTGTATATTATCCAATTCACCAGAAAACTTTGAGTTCTATTTGAAATCCTTCCACGTTTAGTTAGAAATTGCCGAAAATGTAACCATCCATGACATAGCACCCATTTTGAAGCATATGCCTCTAAAACTTGCTTAATTCCCATTATCTCCCATTTATAAACATCCCTAAAAACTAAAAACTTGAACTCCAACCAGCCATGTAAGTATCAACCAAGTCCCTCCTTTCGCCCCCGAAAACTTTATCCTTTAACCACCAAAAACAACATTTTATGTATGTTGAAAACTGTGCAGCGATGTATGCCGTGTCATTAATTTACAGTGCCGAGAATGTCAACTTTTGCCATTGTTTATTTCGAGGATAAACTACATTAATCCGCGCGCAACATCGTGGTAAAGGGTGCATGTGTAAAACTTATCATCATGTTGTTATTTTATTTTTATTTTTTTTTCATCCCTTTTCCTCCATCTCTATGAGAGATAAATGTTTAACTTTTGAATTATCATTAAAATGCAGTGCACACATTTTGGTTTTTGAGAAGAGCTAGAATGAGGCATAGGCAAAGGCAAGAAGAAGGGGGAAAGAGGTGACAAGAGTTATACTCGTATATCCTTTTTGATATGCACTGCACTTAAATTGCAGTGAAAATATACTCGTATATTTTTGAAAGAGAGCTGATGAAGCAAGATTTTATCGTCATTGCTGTCGTTTTGGAAGGTGCGGTAAGAAGTTTTGTGAGGAAGTTGGCGTGCATGGAAGATTTTTCAAGGATTAGATTGCAAAAAGCGTCTGTCGGAAATAGATCGTGACTCGAAAACTTATGATGATTGTATGCTGAATTCAAATATTTTGTTTAAGGATGTGATCATAATTTCGTGATGGAAAGTTTGTCTTGAGAATTTCAAAGAAATTTCTTTTCAACTGATGATAGTTTTCATAAATACATATTTACTCGTACAGAATAAACAGGAATTCATTTTCTTGAGCTATGTGAAGTTATTATTCAATTGCCAAAAGAAATCTAACATGTCTTAAAAATGGCCATTATTTGACTTGTTCTCTCTGTTTCTAGCTTTTTTTCTGGGCTTTGTAAAAACATATATAAAAATTCCCTATGCAATGAGTACTGTCCGTCCGTCCATCTGTGCATGTCAGCAAGTTTTTTCATGCACTGAAGAAGGTAAAGGCACCAAATCTTGTAAACAGCTCAGAAATTTCTGGTTAGTGAAAGTTTAATCACCATCATCTATGGGCCAAGCCGGGCTTTGGCCTCCAGAATTAATCTCCTTCAATTATCAAGGTTCTGTGACCTCGTTTGCCAGTTGATCACTCTTAGGAACACGCTACTTATTTCTCTATTTTGGCACGCTCATCATCAGTTATCAAAATAAAATTTACAACCTCCTATAACTTCCATAAACACTCAAGTCACGTTTACGCATATACTAGTCAATATCTTAATAAACAACTCAAGATACATTGTCTAGTTATCGCGGTCGTACGCTAAGACGAAATTAACCTACGCCTTAATGGAATCAAAACGCAATTCACCCAATGTTGAATGTAAAATCGAACAGAATTTGACGGGCAAAATGTTCCAATTCAAGCGAACAAATTCCAAATTTTTGACGGACCAACATTTAGAAGTCAACTTTTACTCATTATTTTATTGATTTATGAGTAACAACTTTATTGCGCTAATTTTAAACTAAATATAATTGATAGTAATTCAAGATGGTGTAATGAATCATGCGACGCCGCTGGTGCCCACTACCAACACACTTCGCTGCTAGGGGGCTTGTCATTTTACGTTGGTTGCGACCAGTGCACATCCCACGTCTATTTTGTCGTCGGATGCCAACAGAATTTGACAGCCACATGGAATTGAAGTGTGGAGGTAGTGGCCGTGACGCAGAAGGAGGTTATCTTGGAGAGCCGCCACGCAGCAAGAATCAAACAGAACAGGATCAAACAGAACGAACGGTGCACAAATACGAAGTGATCGCATGTAGGTATAATCACGAAGTTTCTTTAAATTTTCGGAGATTTGTGTAATATTTCGATTTTGTAGCGCTAACAGCTGTTCGTGTTCAGTACTCAGAACTTGCTCCACGGTCGATTCGTCCCGGAAAACTGTTTCAATCCTCTCAAAACAGCGTGGGAAACTTGAGTGCGAAAACAAAAAAAAAAAGGATACGGATTCATGTCGATGACAACTTATGATGAAGCTGCAATGGCGATACGTGCTCTTAATGGATACACGCGCGGCAACCGGCTGTTGCAGGTTAGTTTTAAAACGATTAAATCTAAGTAGGGAGTGCAGGTGACCGGCGCGTAGATGCATTCTAGCTATGGGAAGCTTTTGCAATACCTCGATTGTAATGAAAGTAAAAACTACACATAATTAATACTACAAGATAACACAGAAGTTTCTAGACGAGCGTATTCAGTATTGATTGGATGCGTCGTGTTTCTACGTGGGGAACTATATCAGTTTAAAGTGTTTAGGATTAATAATTTAAGATTAAAAACAAAGAAGGCGAAAAAGAAAAGAGAATGGAGATGATAATGAAGAAGAAGATGATGACAAAATTCTGGAGGAAGAAGAGGAACATTCAGAATATGACGTTTGGTTAGGAAACCTGGAAGGTGAGGAAGAAGCATACTCATCCGAAGAGCTGTGTTTAAGAGCTCGAGCGAAGAGGTCGGAAAGTTAAGAAAGCGGAACGTGTAACCGTTGATAGAGAAACAA